>JBBGZY010000777.1:0-600000 GCA_037952925.1 Lithobates clamitans | reverse complement strand
CATCCCACGATGGTGCTTATGTCCAAATCAACACCCAGGATGTCATTAATAACAAATATTGATTCTATTTAAAATACACCAAAGGTAAAACCAATCAAACATCTCTGTGTATATATATGATCTCTGGATTGAAAACAATCAATCAGATTTTCTATATAAATATAATATATACATTTTTTGTCCAGTTGTTTCAATTAGGACAACATAAATTTTGATCATATAAGTATTACCTCTGCAAGTTTTTCGTGACGCAGGAACTCAGTGAGAGAGGGCTACTTTATGGAAGAATTTTTCATTGCTTGGTGATCTTCAGTCTCACTTTATAAGTCTTGTTACAAAATATATGTCTAGGTAAGGTTGAGAATTTTTCTTTTGTGTCATTATTATTTTTTCTGTAGTTCTAATATTGAATTCAATTTGAACAATTGCTACATACCAATACAGATTTATATATGCTTTGTATAATGTCTTATAAACTTCATATCTGATATATGAGCCTTTCCTATTACTAAATGTTTCATTATGATCTCACATTGTACTGATTATTTTTCTTTTTTATGCAAATTTCAGTTTTTGCTAGTGGTACCACATGTTCTCCTGAAGAAGCTCCACAGAGTGAAACATGTTGAGAAAACAAGTGGTATCTGTAATATAAATCGTTGTTACATTTTTTTAAATTCGCCTTTTTGAAAAATACTGTACTGTATGTGGCCCTTATCAGGCTCTTTTTAATCATTTTGTAAACTTTCGATATATATTCTAAACACTGACACCTTTAAAGTCCCAAGGCTTTATGCCTGAAGTCCCTTCCTCCTTACTCAAGATTTTACTGTTTTTCTGTTTAGAAAACGTGGGGCATGCATAGAGTGGAAGGGGTTCCTTACTGGTCACTGTTTTTTTGTTTTTTTGTTTTTTTTGCCAATATCCAAATCCTCCTGTAGGTGGCAGTATAACTGAATTGTCTCTCAATCTTGTGTCCTTCAATGAACCCTAAGAAAAGGATTTTAGGGTAAGTACAAAAATCCTATTGTTGTTAATAGCACATGTAAAAATGCATGAAAACACACTTGGAAAGCCAAAGTCTTTGTTGAATGACAGGTAAGATGACTACCTGTCCATCTTCTCACTGCTGCAGTTTAGTTGTGGCTGTGTTGCTCTTGTGAATGGATCTATATACTGTTATGCCACGTACACACTGTCGGACTTTGCGTCTACAAAATTCCAACGGACGCCGATGGACCAAAGCTGGCTGACAATCCGATCATGTGTGGGCTTCCCCGGACTTTCAGCTGACTTTTCCAGCCGCAAATCTGACGGACTTTAGATTTGAAACATGCTTCAAATCTTTACGTCGTAACTACGCCGGACCCAGAAATCCACTCGTCTGTGTGCTAGTCCGACAGACAAAAACCCACACTAGGGCAGCTATTGGCTACTGGCTATCAACTTCCTTATTTTAGTCCGGTGTACGTAATCACGTAGGAATCCGTCGGACTTTTGTGTGTTTTCTTTTTCTAGGTCCGTCAGAATTTTGGGGAAAAAAAGTCAGATGAGGTCCACACACGATCGGAGAGTCCGATAAAAAGACTCCGTCGGACTTTTCCTGCTGGAAAGTCCGACCCTGTACGCGGCATAAGGCTACTTTCACACTGGGGTGGTGCTGGCGTTAGCGGTAAAGCATCGATCATTTTAGCAGCGTTTTACCGCTGTTATAGCGGCACCTTGGCCCCACTTTTCATGCGGTATTGGGGCACTTTTAACCCCCAAGAAGGGGTTGAAAAGGGGTAAAAGCGCCCGTGATGCGGCGCTTTTGTAGTGCTTTTCAGGTGCTTCAGAAGCCCTGCCCATTCATTCAATGGTCATGGGTGGTTTGGGAGCGTTGTATACAGCACTCCCACACTGCCCCAAAGATGCCGCTTGCAGGACTTTTTTTCCCATCCTGCAAGCGCATCTCCCCAGTGTGAAAGCACTTGGGCTTCCACACTGGGGAGGCTTGAGAGGTGCTTTTCAAGCGCTTTACAGGTGATATTTTTAGAGCTAAAATGCCTGAATAACACCTCAGTGTGAAAGGGGTCTAAACATTGTAACGTTTTGTTCTTTAGATCCACAGAATGAACTTCAGTCAGTAAATGAGGGCAGTTTAAACACATATATATATATATATATATTAGCAGAGGTCCTAGAGAATAAAATGGTGGTTGTTTCAATATTGTTCCAATATTTTATGTCACAATGTATTTGCACAGCTGTCTTTCGAATGCAATTTTATTGGAAAAAAATACACTTTAATGAATTAATGAATCTTGATTCTAACGCCGCGTACACGCGACCAGACTTTCCTTCGGAATTAACTCTGACGGTCTTTCCGACGGAGTTCCGCTGAAACGGACTTGCCTACACACGATCACACCAAAGTCCGATCGTTTAGAACGCGATGACGTACAACGGGACTAGAAGTTCAAGGAAGTTCAATAGCCAGTAGTCAATAGCTGCCCTTGCGTCCGATGGAGCCCGCACACGATCGGAATGATTCTTTCGGACCTTTTCCGCCGGAAAGTCTGGTCGTGTGTACGCGGCATAAGTGAAAAAAAATTGCGATTCTCATTTTTCCCCAGAATCGTTCAGCTCTAAGTGGCAGTAAAAGGATTAATAAAGGTCTCTTTTGTTCTGTGTTGCAGTGCGATCGTATATATAAAATCGGCTGGTTCAAAGAGGACAACCAGAGCCCAGGCTCCTCCCATCTGAGAGAGAACGCCTGGCTCCCATTGGCCCAGGAGGGGGATTAACCGTCTCCTTCAGCGCCCAGGCCGGTGGAATCATTTCACGTGTTTTCTAGTTTTGGCCGGACGGCTTCATTTCTAATTCTCTGATTTGTTTACAGAAAGCAGGCGCAGGCGGCGGAGAGAGGAGAGTCCGGAATGTCAGCCTCTCTCTTATTTGCATGTAACTGGTGGGAACTCGTTCTGTGTGCTGTATACAGTATATCCTTTTATTGTAGAATGTGATGCACAACCCCCCGTCTATAAACATGCGTTATCCGCACACCGCCCGCCATACACTGACATTGTGCACAGGACGTTCAGACCGGCAGAAACACAAATAGAAGGAGGTTTATAGTTTGCGATGACAACAACTCCTTCTTCAGTGACCGTAGGCCTCACATACTATGAATGAGGATTATATGATTGTAATTAGACATTTATAGAGAGCAAGTGAGAGATAATTGAGATTTTCAGAGTCAGAATACTTTATTAATCCCAAAGGGAAATGATTAAAATACAATTATACTCAACGAAGAACAAAACTAAAACACAATAAGAAACTAAACTAAAACCCAATAAAAATGTAGCATTGTACTGCAGACGTGCGTTCCAGGTTTAGGGCGTGAGCGTGCGCCCACCCCCCCCCCCCCCCCCCCGCCAGGTACCCTCTGTGATTGCACACAGCAGGAGCCTGTCAGCAAGTTCCGTGCCAATGATTCATGGCCGGGACCTGTTGTTCGGCTGTGTCCAATCACAGCCCAGAGCTCTGGGGAACGATGTAGGCATAGGACACCCCCCCTGCCACGCCCCCTTAACCGCTTGCCGACCGCCGCACACAGATGTACGTCGGCAGAATGGCACAGGGAGGCGAATGGGCGTACAGGAACGTCCCTTTAAATCAGGCGGTGCATGCGCGTGTCTACCGCAGCGTGCCTGCGGGTCCCGGGAACTTCATGTTCTCCGGCGGCCCGCGATTGTGGTGTGGAGAGGTAGAACGGAGAGATGTAAACAAGGCATCTCCCCCGTTCTGCCTTGTGATCGGGAGCAGTGATCACTGTCATGTCCTAGGTAGCCCCCCCCCCCCAGTTAGAATCACACCCTAGGATAAGTTAACCCCTTCACTGCCAGTGTCATTTACACAGTAATCAGTGCATTTTTATAGCTCTGATCACTGTATAAATGTGAATGGTCCCAAAATAGTGTCAAAAGTGTCCGGTGTGTCCGCCATAATGTTGCATTCCCGATAAAAATCACAGATCGCCGCCATTACTAATACAAAAAAAAATTAATAATAAAAATGCCATTAAACTATCCCCTATTTTGTAGACGCTATAACTTTTGCGCAAACCAATCAATATACGCTTAATGCGATTTTTTTTTTTTGCCAAAAATATGTAGAAGAATACGTATCGGCCTAAACTGAGGAAAAAAATTGTTTTTTTTTATATATATATATTTTTGGGGGATATTTATTATAGCAAAAAGTAAAAAATATTGCCTTTTTTTTTTCAAAATTGTCGCTCTTTGTTTGTTTATAGCGCAAAAAATAAAAAACGCAGAGGCGATCAAATACCACCAAAAGAAAGCTCTATTTGTGGGGAAAAAGGGACGTCAATTTTGTTTGGGTACAACATCGCACGGCCGCGCAATTGTCAGTTAAAGCGACGCAGTGCCGAATTACAAAAAGTGCTCTGGTCAGGAAGGGAGGTAAAATCTTCCGGGGCTGAAGTGGTTAAAGGAGAATTATACAAAAAAATAATAAGTTAAACCCACATGTTATATATATTTTTTTACCACTACTATTCCTTTATACTGACTCTTGCAATTTAAAAATGCAGCCATTTAGAAAATGGATGAAAGTTTATTGCCGGGAGACACTTTTTGAAATATAAATAGTGCATTTAATATACAACTATATACAGTAAATCAGACCAACATAAGGGACAAACGAGGAGGAAAGAAGGACAAACAGACTTTGTACCAAATCAGGGAGGGTTGGGTATGCCAGTGTAGAGCATAACTCCCAACATTTTCAGATGGGAATGAGGGACACCTACTAACATATGTATGTAGCATAGGACACGCCCCCTGCCACACCCCCTTCAAGGAGAATTAACCAAAAAAAAAGGTTAATTAAATCCACAAGGACTTTTTTTTAACCACTAATATTCCTTTATATTGGCTTTTAAAACGTACAAATGCAGCAATTTGGAAATAGGATGAAACGGTTTAGCACTGGGAAATGCTTTTTGAAAGATAAAAAGCGCATTTTATATACAACTATATAGATCAGACCAAAATGAGGGACATTCCTCCAAATCAGGGACAGTCATTCGAAATCAGGGACAGTTGGGAGCTATGGTATAGTATTAGCAGTGATCACTGTATTAGTGTCACTAGTGATGTCAGTTAGTCAGTTCCCCCCCCCCCCCCGCGTCAGTTAGTGTCAGATTGCTCGCTGCACTATTGCAGTCCCATTATGACGCTATAACTTTCGTGCAATCACAGTGGTGTAGTGGGTAGCACTTTCACCTAGCAGTAAAAAGGGTCGCTGATGATTCAAATCCCGACCACGACACCATCCGCCTGGAGTTTGCATCTTCTCCCTGTGTGGGTTTCCTCCGGGTACACCGGTTTCCTCCCACACTCCAAAGACATGCTGGTAACTTAATTGGATCCTGTCTAAATTGTCCCTAGTATGTATGAATGTGAGTTATGGACCTTAGATTGTAAGCTAGTTGAGGGTAAGGACCAATGTGAATGTACAATGTATATGTAAAGCTCTGCGTAAATTGACGGCGCTATATAAGTACCTGAGATAAATAAAATGCCATCCAATCATTATACGCTTATTGGGATTTTTTTAAAATCAAAGACAGAATACATTTTGGCCAACATTTATGAAGAAATTAGATTTTTTACATTATTTTATTGTCAATGTTTTATAGCAGAAAGTAAAACATATTTTTTTTTTCAACATTTTCGGTCCTTTTTCATTTATATTGCAAATAATAAAAACTCCAGAGGTGTTCAAATACCACCAAAAGACAGCTTTATTTGTGTGAAAAAAATGACATAAATTTCATGTGGGTACAGTGATGCATGACAGCGCATCTATAAGTTAAAGTAGCGCAGTGATGAATAGCGAAAAGTGGCCTAGTCATGAAGGAGGCAAAACCTTCTGGAGCTGAAGTGGTTAACAAACAAAACTAAAACACAATAACTACTAGCCCTCTGAAATATTTCTTGCCCTGACACTTGCTGGGGGTTATTGCTTACCCTGACACTTGCTGGGGGTTATTGCTTACCCTGACGCTTGCTGAGGGTTATTGATCACCCTGACGCTTGCTGAGGGTTATTGCTTACCCTGATGCTTGCTGAGGGTTATTGCATACCCTGACGCTTGCTGGGGTTTATTGCTTACCCTGACGCTTGTTGAGGGTTATTGCTTACCCTGACGCTTTCTGGGGTTATTGCATACCCTGACGCTTGCTGGGGGTTATTGCTTACCCTGACGCTTGCTGGGGGTTATTGCTTACCCTGATTCTTGCTGGGGGTTATTGCTTACCCTTACGCTTGCTGGGGGTTATTGCTTACCCTGATGCTTGCGTGAGGGTTATTGCTTACCCTGACGCTTGCTGGGGGTTATTTCATACCCTGACGCTTGCTGGGGGTTATTGCTTGCCCTGACGCTCGCTGAGGGTTATTCCTTACCCTGACGCTTGCTGAGGGTTATTGCTGAAAATTATTATTGCTGGACCTTTCACATACTGGGGGCCATTACTGGCCCTGACATTTTATAAGGGTTATTATTGCTGCCACCAACCCCAAAAAGGGGCTAATTTTACTCTCACAATCTTTTCAGAGTACCCCAAGCCCTATTTTATCCTAAACCATAGGAAAAGTGGCATAATAGAAGCCCTAAATAGCAGCCAATTTATTGCCTATGCCCACAAGTGCATGGTAGATGGCTCACTATACACAATGCATATTTCATAACCTTAACCTTTGCCTAACCCTAGCTATAACCCTAACCCTAGCCATGGCCCTAGCCATATCCTTAACCATAACCATAACCTTAACCTTTGCCTAACCCTAACCATAACCCTAGCCATAACCCTAGCCCTAACCCTAGCCCTAACCCTAGCTATAACCCTAACCATAACCTAACCATAACCCTAGCCCTAACCCTAGCCATAAGCCTCGCTATAACCATAACCATAACCCTAGCCATCACTGCGGCAGGAAAAGGAATTGTGTCACACCATGTATGTTATCATTGGTCAAAGCCAATGTCACAACAAAGTTGCACTGTAATGTTGTAATTGTTAGCCTTGCCCCCCCCCCCACCAACATCATTCCAGCCTATGTACCAGGTCCTGCAGCCTCGTGGGATACTTACATCACATCTCCCAGGATGCTGCAGGATCAGCACACAGAGCGGTTGGTGGGGCAGTCCGGAGGGCAGGCTGGAGGTGGGACTGGCATGTCATTGGAGCTGGCTACTTACACCCGCAAGAGGCAGCAAGCTAAAGAGGACCAAGATGGCAGAGTGGGACTCGCTGTGCGACCCCTGAACAGTGGATCATAGCGGGACAACACTGGATTTGCTCTGCAGGTGAGGCTGTGCTTTTAAAAGCAATACAGGTAAAGGAAAGAAAAAACATGGGGGGGTGGGAGGAGTTTAGTTCCACTTTAACCACTTCCGGCCCACCGTCAAATGTGGAGCGGTGCGGCTCTTGTTCTGGGACGACGTCATATAACGGTTTCCAGAACGGCCCTCTCATGCCCCCGGCGGGGGCACGCAGCACGATGATCACGATCGTGCCATGTTCCTAGGACATGGCGCAACCCCCGATCTCGGTAAAGAGTCGGTGACGCAGCTCTTTACCCATGTGAACGGGTGTGTCCAATCACAGCCAGTCACATGTAAACAAGGAAGTGCCATTGATCGGCACTCCTCGCCTCACACTGCCAGAGTGTGAGGAGAGGAGAGCCAATAAGAGGCATCTCCTTGCAGGGGAGGACAATATAGGTAATCAGGGCATTGATTACAGTGAAGCCCCAGCAGTGCCCATCAGTGAAACCAATCAGTGCTCATCAGTGACACCAATCACTGACCATCAGTGACACCAATCAGTGCCCATCAGTGACACCAATCAGTGCCTATTAGTGATGCCAGTCAGTGCTGCCTTTCAGTGCCCATTAGTGCCTGCTCATCAGTGCTGCCCATCAGTTCCGCCTATCCGTGCCACTTATCATTGCCCACCAGTGCTGACTATCAGTGCCCATCAGTGTTACTTATCAGTGCCCACCAGTGCCACCTATCAGTGGCCATTAGTGCTGCCTATCAGTGCCGCATATCAGTGCCCATCAGTGCGGCATATTAGTGCCTCCACATCAGTGCCACCTCATCAGCACACATCAATGAAGAAGGAAAATTACCTATTTACAAAATTTACTGACAGAAACTAACCAAAACTTTTTTTTTTCTCAAAATTTTTGGTCTTTTTTCTTTTTTTTTGTAAAAAAAAAAAAAAAAACCCAGCAGTGATTAAATACCACTGTGTACCGTGTTACATGACCGCGCAATTGTCATTCAAAGTGTGACAGCGCTGAAAGCTAAAAATTGGCCTGGGCAGGAGGGGAGTGAAAGTTCCCAGTAGGCAAGGGGTTAAGGCAGCTAAAATAAAAATAAATCTTGTGAGTCACACTGGTCCTATGCCCAACATGTACTACCTCCAGCTGCGTGCGCTGATCACGTTTCACATAACGTGCAAAGGTAGAATTAGAAAATATGCGCTGCGCTTGAGTAACCCAAAAAATAAAACAATATATAAAAAAGTATATGTAAAAATAAAAATCCAACTATGTGCATGTAGATCAAATGGTACAGTACTAATACATAAAGTGCAATATACGAAATAAGTGTATGGAAATTAATATTAAACTAATATTGCTCTCTCCGTCCTGGCCCCTCCCCTACGCGTCTTTGACACAGGGATCATGTGTCTTCATCAGGGGGGAATGCCCCTGATGAAGACGGAGAGAGCAACACGGACCACACACAGCATTATTCCATCGCAGCATACCGCACCATACGTCCAGCGATTTTTTTGTCATTTGGAGGCTGTTATAGGATGGTGCACTTACGCAGCAGCACAATGTGAGTACCCCAGTGTGGGGAGCATTTTTTCTTATAATAAATTACTTGGCTATATTACACTATAGAGTTTTTCTTTCATGTATACATATGGAGCCACATTGTTTCCAGCTGGAGGAGTGTATCTGATGCCAATACTGAGTCCGGGGGGTGGCTCCAAAGCTTGTTTTGACTCAGGGTAGCAGCTGGGTCACACGCTCGGAGGTGAGCATATTAGCTTAAGGGGGCCGCTGAAGTACACCGGAGCATGGTTTGCAACACTCAGGATACTTTGGCATGATGAATGATATCACAGTTGGACATCACCTGCACAGACTGATTTAGAGTGCTAATAGAACTTTTTTTCACTTGTTATTGTTATTTTTAATTATTTATCATGGCGGGCAAGATGCCTTGTATGGAGCACTAAGCACTTTTTTTACTTTTTATGGGTACTCAGGATATTTGTTATGGAACAATAAGCACTTGTCTTATTTATGCACCTTATTGTTTAGTTTAATATTAATTTCCATATACTTATTTCATATATTGCACTTTACGGGTTAAGGCAGCTAATTGGAAATGAAGGGGCTGCCAACGCACCGGAACACAGTGAAAATCACCCGTGGCTCTTTTTCTGTAACACAACTCATTGCAATGCACTACGATGGTTACCATTCATCATAAGCACACATTACCACAATGCGCAAACAATGGGCTCCACTTGGGCAGCACAGTGGTGTAGTGGACAGCACTCTCGCCTAGCAGTAAGAAGGGTCACTGGTTCGAATCCCAACCACGACACTACCTGCCTGGAGTTTGCATGTTCTCCCTGTGCCTGCGTGGGTTTCCTTCGGGTACTCCGGTTTCCTTCCACACTCCAAAGACATGCTAGTAGGTTAATTGGCTTCTGTCCAAAATTGGCCCTAGTATATGAATATGAGTTTGGGGACCTTGGATTGTGGGCTCCTTGAGGGTAGGGATAGTGAGTGTGCGATGTATGTGTGGACTGTGGAGCGATGCGTAAAAATTGACGGCGCTATATGGGTACCTTAATTAAATAGGGATAATTGTAGGCACGCACACTCACACTGGTTGAACTGGATGGACTGGTGTCTTTATTTAACCTTACTAACCATGTAATGTCTGGGAAATCACTTACTACTGCCACCTTGTGGAGGTTTGAAGTTGTATTTTGCTATAAGGGGATCTATAATCTCCCCCCCCCAATTATCAGGGGTCATGAGTGGGTGGAAGGAACAGACACTTAACGCTCGCTCTTACAGCCTGTTGGAATGAGGCGTAATCCATTAGCAATTAATGGCCCTGATGGTATCCAGCTGGTTGGGCCTCTGAGCCCGGGATATCCGGGCCATCGCACCCAGCAAATGGCAGATTAAGCTCCTGTTTAACAGCTGCGATTCTCCAGAATGTGGCAGCATAGTGACAAACCTGCTGCCCGGGCCAAAGCGGCTTCATGCGGCTTGTTTACCAGTCTCATGTCATGTAAGATGATCCCCATGCATGCGCGGCGCTGAGGTCACACAGAGACTCGAACAATCACAATCCAGGGATGAAAACTTTAGGATATTCCATTTTATGACATTATTATTTATGGGGAGACAGACTACATGGATTGTAATAGGGCTGCTTCCGTCAGGGCCTCTTATACAGTATCTCACAAAAGTAAGTACACCCCTCAGTCACATTTGTGTAAATCTTTTCTTCTCTCTTTTCATGTGACAACACTGAAGAAATGACACTTTGCTACAATGTAAAGTAGTGAGTGTACAGCTTGTATAACAGTGTAAATTTGCTGTCCCCTCAAAATAACTCAACACACAGCCATTAATGTGTAAACCGCTGGCAACAAAAGTCAGTACACCCCTAAGTGAAAATCTCCAAATTGGACCCAATTAGCCATTTTCCCTTACCTGGTGTCATGTGACTCGTTAGTGTTACAAGGTCTCAGGTGTGAATGGGGAGCAGGTGTGTTAAATTTGGTGTTATCACTCTCACTCTCTCATACTGGTCACTGGAAGTTCAACTTGGCACCTCATGGCAAAGAACTCTCTGAGGATCTGAAAAAAAAGAATTGTTGCTCTACATAAAGATGGCCTAGTCTATAAGAAGATTGCCAAGATCCTGAAACTGAGCTGCAGCACGGTGGCCAAGACCATACAGCGGTATAACAGGACAGGTTCCACTCAGAACAGGCCTCACCATGGTCCACCAAAGAAGTTGAGGTCACGTGCTCAGAGTCATATCCAGAGGTTGTCTTTGGGAAATAGACATATGAGTGCTGCCAGCATTGCTGCAGAGGTTGAAGGGGTGGGGGTCAGCCTGTCAGTGCTCAGACCATACGCCGCACATTGCATCAAATTGGTCTGCATGGCTGTCATCCCAGAAGGAAGCCTCTTCTAAAGATGATGCACAAGAAAGTCCACAAACAGTTTGCTGAAGACAAGCAGACTAAGGACATGGATTACTGGAACCATGTCCTGTGGTCTGATGAGACCAAGATAAACTTATTTGGTTCAGATGGTGACAAGCGTGTGTGGCGACAACCAGGTGAGGAGTACAAAGACAAGTGTGTCTTGCCTGCAGTCAAGCATGGTGGTGGGAGTGTCATGGTCTGGGGCTGCATGAGTGCTGCCGGCACTGGGGGCTACAGATCATTGAGGGAACCATGAATGCCAACATGTACTGTGACATACTGAAGAAGAGCATGATCCCCTCCCTTCAGAGACTGGGCTGCAGGGCAGTATTCCAACATGATAACCACCCCAAACACACCTCCAAGACCACCACTGCCTTGCTAAAGAAGCTGAGGGTAAAGGTGATGGACTGGCCAAGCATGTCTCCAGACCTAAACCCTATTGATCATCTGTGGGACATCCTCAAACAGAAGGTGGAGGGGCACAAGGTATCTAACATCCTCCAGCTCTGTGATGTCGTCAAGGAGAAGTGGAAGAGGACTCCAGTGGCAATCTGTAAAGCTCTGGTGACCTCCATGCCCAAGAGGGTTAAGGCAGTGCTGGAAAATAATGGTGGCCACACAAAATATTCACACTTTGGGCCCAATTTGGACATTTTCCCTTAGGGGTGTACTGACTTTTGTTGCCAGCGGTTTAGACATTAATGGCTGTGTGTTGAGTTATTTTGAGGGGACAGCAAATTTACACTGTTATACAAGCCATACACTCACTACTTTACATTGTAGCAAAGTGTCATTTCTTCAGTGTTGTCACATGAAAAGATATAATAAAATATTTACAAAAATGGGAGGGGTGTACTCACGTGTGTGTGTGTGTATATATATATCAGATTTTCTGACAGGAAATGTTGGATGTCAGGCTGTTGGCGGAAAATCCGACCGTGTGTATGCTCCATTGGACAATTGTTGTCAGACTTTCCACCAACAAATGTTGGCTAGCATGTTCTCAATTTTTCTGCCATCATGTGTGTTATCGGACTTTCCGATCGTGTGTAAACAAGTCCCTTGGACAAAAGTCCAAAGTACAAACACGCATGCTCGGAATCAAGGACGAGCCGGAAGTTCTCGGTCTTGTAAAACTAGCATTCGTAATGGAGATATCACATTTGTGACACGGCAAATTATGAAATCTCTCAATGCAGCACATTATCTTCTTCTTTATAATGGCATAATAATGAAGCTGCTTTGCTGCTGATATTCACAGAGTTCTGACAAACCTTTTTTTTTTTTTTTCTAGTGATCTCCAGAATAATATTTTTTTGTGTTTTTTTTTCTGGTGATCTCCGGAATAATTTTTTTTCTAGTTATCTCCAGAATAATATTCTTTATTTTTTCTATTGATCTTCAGAATAATATTTTTTTTTTCTAGTGATCTCCAGAATAATATGTTTTTTAGATTTTTGTGTCAAGTTACCACAACACCATTATTATCTTGTGTAGCACCCTCTACCATAGGTAGGTGCTAGAGGTGTAGTGTTGTACGTTCTGTCAGTACAGGTACATTTCAGCAGGCCTATGCTGTGAGCTAGACCTGTTTGTTTTTGATCTGGGGGCAGGGAGTGGTTAGCGTAGCAGTGGGTGTGACTGACATGTACTTCAGCTTTTGGGTGACTCCCCTGCTTTCAGTGCAAATGTTCTGGAAGAGGGGCAGGGCTGAGGGCTGGAGTGGCATGGAGTACATGTGAGGAGCCCTGACCAATCCCCAACTAGGATTGGCAGTGGGAAGGCCTCCTACATATACTCATGGCCAGCCTACTGGGGAGGAGTTGTTGGCCAGGTGAACTGAAGGATGGAGTGCTAGGCTGACTGCAGGGAGAACAACCCCATCTGGGGGTGTGCGACTCTGGCGGAGGAGCTTGGGAGCTGGGAGGGAGCTTCTCTTTACACTGTCATGGGGGGGTGTCCTGGAAGAGGAGCTGGAGAAGTAGTCGGTCCGCATGGTCGGGGAACATCCTTCGGGAGGGACTCAAGGCAGGAGTTGGTGAGTGAGGCACAGTGGAGATCTGAAATAGGACTTATTCAAAGGGAGGCCTAGTCATAACCATTATATTATTTCAAATACCAATTTGTTCTATGGGCATCCCATATCCCTCTACCCCAATCAAGTTCAATTCCCCAAATAAAACAACAAAACAAAGCAAAAGACTTTTTATTGTCTACAAGTGTGATGTATTGATGTCTGGCAGCAGGGTGAATATGCGTGGATGTTAGTACCTAGTGCTACACTTGTATTTTTTAACCTCAAAGATACAACTATGTTGGTGTCCCTTGTTAATTTGACATTGTATTTTTGAAATGTACCTGCCTACTCACAAACGGTCTATTTTTAAGTAAAACACATAGCCAAGTATTTGTCAAAACACAATTTTTTAATTCTATAGGGAGCACAAGGTCATATCAAAATAAAGAGGAAGGCAACGATGGAGAAACAGTTGGAATTGGTGAAGCCTTTGTACCCCAGGGCAGACATCAATTATTTGACTGTCAAAATTGGTAACCTGAGGAGTCCATTTAATAGGGAGCACAATACGGTCCAGGACTCTGAGAGATCGGGAGCAGTAGCAGATGACATATATGTCCCAAGGCTGTGGTCTTCCAACAGCCTGCATTTTTTGCCAGACCACACCAAACCCAGGCGATCACTCTCAACACTTCCTTCCATGCTGCTGTGGTGGGTGGGGTGGCTGTGTTGTTGGTGGAGGTGGTGGAGGAGCATGGTCCAACTCGCAGAGGTGCATTTGACGGGTGAGTTTGCCCCTCATCCCCTTGTTTAGGGCCTGGAGAATTATTTCCGCACATATAGTGCGCTGGTCTTAGTCCATCTGTTTTAATTTATTGCCTGTCAGGCATCCAAACGCCTCCTGGCCATCAGGGGCTGTGCTAATTGCCGCTGTAGCATGGCGAAGAAAAGAAGCCATGGTCTCCTCCAGGTTCCTGGACTTCCTGGCCCTTTTGGTTGGAGGGCGGAGGGGAGGAACCTGCGATTCGGTCAGGCTGCTTGCCACGGCCTCCTCTTGGCTGAGACTTTACTGTGTATGGAAATGGTACATAGTTTTAGGTTTTTGGTCATCAATCACACACAATTTTGAGCTCATGACTGTTGCAAATTGAATGTTAACAAATAGAAAAGACTATCATTCTGACCCCAGCATTTTTCATTCTTGTCCCAATCATTTTTGGCTACTAATGTCTATTGATATGTAAACCACTTCGTTAAATCAGAAATTTGTGATCAATAACATCTAGTTAACATCATTCAATTTTTGACAAGAAATATGTTCAACAATGCTAAAATTGGGTCAACCTGGGCTCCTCCACATCTTCTTCCTGGGTGGAAGGCCCAGGGTGGACCTCAGGAGCCTCAGCTGATGTTGAAGGAAGTGTTTAGAGTGATGGCCTGGGTTCCGTCTGGTCGGACAAAAAACGCAGGCTGTGGTAGTACCACAGCCTGGGGATATATACCTCAACTGCTGCTGCTCCTCATCTCAGGGAATCCTGGACTCTTGTGCTCCCTATTATATGTGCTCCTCAGGCTACCAATTTTGGCCTTCAAATAGTTGATGTCTGCCGTGGGATACACAGGCTTCACCAATTCCAACAGTTTCTCCATCGCTGCCTTCCTCTTTATCTTGTTTGAATCGTCCTTGCATTTTACTTGCCAGAGACATGGCAGCTCCCTGTATTTTTCAATAAAGTCTGGCAGGAAATCTGGGGCCGTAAATTTATCAACGATTTTATCTGCAGGACACAACACAAGACAAACCCTAATGTCAGGTTAAACTCTCCTAATCTTGTCCCAATATAGGCCACTAGGGATGAGCCGAACACCCCCCAGTTCGGTTCGCACCAGAACCTGCGAACGTACCGAAAATTCGCACGAACGTTAGAACCCCATTGACGTCTATGGGACTCGAACGTTCAAAATCAAAAGTGCTCATATTAAAGGTTAATTTGCATGGTATTGTCCTAAAAAGGGTTTGGGGACCCGGGTCCTGCCCCAGGGGACATGTATCAATGCAAAAAAAAGTTTTAAAAACGGCTGTTTTTTCGGGAGCAGTGATTTTAATGATGCTTAAAGTAAAAAAAAAGGTGAAAAATTCATTTAAATATCGTACCTGGGGGGTGTCTATGTTTGGGGGTTCTAAGTAATTTTCTAGCAAAAAAAAAACTGGCGGTGATCAGCGATTTTTAGTGGGATTGCGATATTACGGCAGACAGATCGGACACTTTAGACACTTTTTTGGGACCATTGACATTAATACAGCGATCAGAGCTAAAAGTAGCCACTGATTACTGTATAAATGTCATTGGCAGGGAAGGGGTTAACACTAGGGGCAATTATGGGGTTAAATGTGTGTCCTAATACAGCGTTTTGCACATTGGGACTTTAGATGAAGCGCCACACAGTCAGTAATAAAAACATAGCATAGATTTATTGACTATGCCAGCAATAGAACTGGGAAAATTTTCAAAATGCCAAACAGTTGGCCCAAATGTACATATCCATTACATCGTTACATGCAGTCATAAAATAATCCATAGTAGGTGTGTCAGAGCATCTATGGTGACCCAACATGTTTCATGAGTTTAGTCTCACTCTTCAGGGGTTGATGCAAAGCCGTGATCTATAAAGTAAAATAGTAACAAGAAATACCATAGTAAATAACATGGAAATATGTCAAATAAATTGAGTTGTGGGAATCAAACTGAGGGATCCATACTCACAAAGATGCAGGGTGCTGCGTGCCAAAGTCACACCGGCGGGCGCCGGAGACGTCTCACGCGGGAGCTGTGGATAAAGGATCCAATGATGGGCCAGCAGAGCAAAAACAGGCAGATTTAAAACAAGCAAACAAACCATCCAGCATGGCCTGCCAGGATGGTGGCTAGAAAAAATTGTAGAAAATAATGATGTGCACAACTAATTTGAAAAATTGTAAAAATAATGGGGAGGTAAAAATTGGTGAAAAAATATTAAAATATGATAGAATGGCCAGAAACAGCCACATGGTACAATTGGGAATAGTAAAAATGATCTACACAGCTGAGTTAAATGAGAATCCACATGTGAGATTAGGTATAGATTTAGGAGATTTAGGAGATTAGGTATAATGCGGTCAGACATTGATCGGACATTCCAACAACAAAATCCATGGATTTTTTCCGACGGATGTTGGCTCAAACTTGTCTTGCATACACACGGTCACACAAAGTTGTCGGAAAATCCGATCGGTCTGAACGCAGTGACGTAAAACACGTACGTCGGGACTATAAACGGGGCAATAGCCAATAGCTTGCGTCTCTTCATTTATTCTGAGCATGCGTGCCACTTGGTTCGTAGGATTTGTCTACACATGATCAGAATTTAAAGGATCGGTTTTTGTTCTCAGAAAATTTTATAGCAAGCTCTCAAACTTTGTGTGTCGGACATTCCGATGGAAAAAGTCCGATGGAGCCCACACACGGTCGGAATTTCCGACAACAAGCTCCGATCGCACATATTCCGTCAGAAAAGTCCGATTGTGTACAGGGCATTAAGTGTTATATAGTATATAGTGCAACTTGGTAAAGCAGTGACACCAGTGCATGGGAATACCCCAATATGCAAGGTCAAAAACAGGTTTAAAAAGTAAAAGTGTGAAAAATAAAGATTTGTACTTACCAAGTTCTGAAAAATGCTAACCAAAAATGGTGTGTGTCCAACCACCTGGGAGGCATTGCATTGACTGGTGTTTGAGCCTTCCTTTTTATAGCTCCCCAGATCCATCAAAAGATCCCTCCCAACGCCGGGTGGTCGAGAAGTTTTAGCGTCTACAAAATAGGGGATAGATTTATGGTATTTTATTATTTTTTTTTTTTTCTAGTAATGGCGGTGATTAGAGCTAAAAATAGCCACTGATTACTGTATAAATGTCATTGGCAGAGGAGGGGTTAACAGGGACTGTTTCTAACTGTGGGGGGATGGGACTGCCTGGAGGAGACCAATCACTGTAATTTTGCTTTTGCTAGAGACTTGCCACACAAATTTGCTACAAATTGGAAAAGTGTCAACTAGAACTTGTGCTTCAAGTACTCTGCAAGTGTACAACTTGCCAGTGAAAATGTGCAGCAAGTTAACAGATGTACAATTCAACACTGCCACAAATTTGCGGCAAGGTATCCTTGCTATCTGGGCCAGAGTCAGCTGACAGCAGGCTATTGCTAATAATCAGTTGATAGGGTAGAGCTGCTTCAGGCTCTGAAAGATCCCAACAATATTGTTGGGATCCACCCAGTTGCCTAATTGACAGTGCATGGCGTCCCCACTCCCTTTCCTGACCGGCCAGGCTGCGTGCTCGGATAAGGGTCTGGTATTCCATACCAGACCTAAGGGCCTGGTATGCCCCTGGAGGGGAACCCATGCCGGTTTTTTTATTTAAAATTTGGCGTGGAGTTCCCCCTCAAGATTCATACAAACACAGTGCCTGGCATTGGCGGGGATCCAAGTCGGATCCCCGCACCAGTGTCAACCGGCTCGCAAGGTGTCAATCTCGCCAATAAAAGTGGCAAGATTCACACAATATCAGACAACAATACAGAAGTTGACCAAAGGGTGGTGGTAAAGAGCTGAAAAACCACTTGATATGGTGAAAGTTGGCTGGAAAAATCCTGTCGTCTGTATGCAAGACAAACTTTTGGGCAACGCCCTTTGTACAAAAATCCAAGGGAAAGTTTGTACAAAGTCCTATCGTGTGTATGGGGCTTTGGAGTTTTTATGCAGATTCTGGGAGGCTGTTACTATATCAACAGTCGAGGAATTTTGCAAAAGCAGGTCCTACAGTGTTTTGTAATAATGCTGTTATCATATTTCTTGCAGTATATGTTCACCTTAACTAAACCTAAATGCATTATATTTTTACTTAAAGACCTATTTTCTTATGTCAAAACACACGGCATTAAAAAACTGGTCAATTTAATGTTTTGGTTTTATTTGCTTTTTATTTATTAAAAGAAGAAGAAAAAATGTAAAGTTTTTTCCATAACATAAAAATACAAAATCTTTGACAATAGATGCAAAAAAATCTAATAGGGAGGAGCAAGTGGAATAAATGGTAAAAACTGTGAGAGATGAACTGATGGGAGAAATAAAAGATGAATTTGTTACAAGGGAGCCAGAGAGCAGGAGGTCTTGAGAGGAGCGGAGAGGACGGTTTATGTGATATTTGGAAACAAAATTGGTGATGTAGCTCGGGACAGAGTTGTGAATGGCTTTGTATGTTATTGTTAGTATTTTGAATCTTATTTGTTGGGCAATGGAAAGTCAGTGGAGGGACTGGCAGAGAGGGGTGGTGGACACTGAGTGGTTGATAAGGTGGAGGAGTCTGGCAGTAGCATTCATGATAGACTGAAGAGGGGATAGCCTGCAAATAGATAGTTCTATGAGGAGGAAGTTACAATAATCAAGGTGAGAAATAACAATGAGTAAATAAGTTGCTTAGTGGTTTCAACTGTAAAAAAGGGGCGTATTTTGGAGATGTTACGGGGGTGAAGTCTACAAGCTTTTGACAACGATTGGATTTGGGCAGAAAGGACATGTCGGAGTCCAGGATTACACCTAGCACCCTGGAATGAGGGGTGGGACTGACAGTTGTATTATTGATCTTGATGGAGATGTCAGGGGAGGGGGCATGGGCAGGAGGGAATATTATGAGCTCTGTTTTAGAAAGATTGAGTTTGAGCAAGTAGTGTGACATCCATGCTGATATGCCAGTTAAAAAGTTAGTAGATAGATTTGGGTGTCATCAGCATAGAGATGGTTTTGGGAGTTTATAAAGTGACCAAGGGGGTAGGTTTAGATGGGAAGGGGAGGGGTCAGAGAGCAGAACCTTGGGGGACCCCTACAGAAAGAGGAAGTTGAGAGGAGGAGATAGAGTTATAGGTAACACTGAAGGAGTTCTGTGAGAGGTAGGAATAGAACAAGGACAGAGCAGAGGCTTGAAGGCCAAGAGAGTCAAGTTTTTTAAAGAGGAGTGGATAGTCAACAGTAACAATGGCTGCAGAAAGGTCTAGTAGTAGATTGTAAGTTCCCAGGAGCAGAGCCCTCCTAACTTTTGAATTTAAGTTTATCCCTGTTTTGAGAAATAGATTGCACTGCAAATTTATATGTGTAAAATATTTAACTTTCTGACAAGGTGTGGTTAATTTTAAATAGATGCAAATATTTAAATTGTGTTTTAGATCTTTCACATAAAGACATTTTTAGTTGTTTTAAAATTTTCACTCCTTTTAAAAATGATTGTAAAGTATTGTAAGATTACTCTGCTCACAGAACATCCATACTTAAGCCTGGTACACACGATGAGATTATGGGACAAATGATCGTCTGGTTTTTTTTTGCATGGTATTTTCCATATCAAAAACGAATAGAATAGGTTACAAAAGTATGAAAATTCTTGTACCACAGAATACAAATTTGGGAAGTGATATAATGTATTTGTATTGTATTTTCGGACGGAAACAAAACAAAGTTTGTTTAATCTGGTATGGTACGAAAAAAAAAATTCAGGTGAAAGCTGTGTAATAACAATCAGATTATGTTACGATCGCTTCGACAGTGGTATTTTTTATACGATATTCTGATCGTGTGTATGGGCTTTAATATGCACTGCCCACCTTTTGTAGGATATTTAGAATCAAATCAATAAGTTGTTCCATTTTTTTGTTTCAAAGGGCACACCAATTATTATCTTCTTGTTCAGGCATCTTTGTTCATGAGGTCCACCACCTACTGTATTAAAGTGTGCCTCTAGTTAAATCTTTTTTTATTTCCTTATTAATTTGGACGGACTATGGAAGGGTTAGAACCCCTGAGAGGTTATGTTTGCTTTCTGTGGCTCTGTAAGGAGGTTTCCCTTCACGTCTTGTCCCAGAAACACAATTGGTGAGTTACCTTAGTGGTGACACAGTAATTAAAGCATGACAAGTTCCAATCATCCCCTACACAATCCTAAACAACAACACAAAAGTCACAGCTCGCTATGGTATGTAATGGAAAGTCACATGACCCCCCCTCCCTAAATGTTTCAGGAGACCAGATGACAGTTGATCATATTCTGACATTCTATTTCTTCCAAAGAGGGTTATGTAACCATGGTTGGGGTCAGAAGAGCAACTAATTCTTTCTTGCAACTGTAGCGATTAGCAGATCCATTAACAGCTAATTTTCTTTGCTGTATTCCACTTACCTGTCTCTTTCAACTTCCACTGAGCCTTACTGTAGAGTTTCAATTTTAGTGCTTTCCCCATAAATAAGGATCAGCGATGCACTTCTATAGAAGGTTACCAAGGAGCTCTGACGCCTAGTGGTGGACATAGCTAGAGAGAGTAAGTAAGGAACCTTCTCCCCCTCAGTGATGTACAAATCTAGAGAGGGTTGCCTAGAAACCCTGATTCCCAGTGGCAGACAAATCTAGAGAGAGCAGCGAAGGAACCCTTACCCCCTTCTCCTTCCACCCTCAATCACTGGAGTTCAATGGAAGAAGACCCTATGTCATGTACCTGTTGGAGGAGCCTGACATGACGAGGAAGGTCTTTCTTATACCTCCGGCTCACGACTCCTGGTAAAGTGACAGGAGGCATGAGAGCACAGAGTGGCATGAATGCCTTATTCTTCTATTAACTGATGTGGGTAGGTCGTCTGTACATCCACAAGATCAGACCAGACAACACATAGGAGAACAGCTGAAATAGCTGACAGAAGGTTGGTGCTCCAGAGGAGCTGGCTGGGCAGCAGGCAGTGGGTCAGAACGCTGGAAGCAGGTAGTCAATCAACAGGTTATTCTCTAGCGGCAGGTAGATGATTGTCAGGCATTGGCTGGGCAGCAGGTAGTTAGGCAGTAGGTACTGGCTGGGCAGTAGGTAGATGATCAGCAGACTCAGACAAGCCAGGTCAGTAACTGGCAGTCAGATCAGGTATAAGCATAAGACAAAAGAGTAGATAGGGTTCAGGCCAGAGTTGACAATGGTAAGGCAAATCAGCAACAAGAAGTAGGCAGAGACGTATTCCAAGTGGTCGGTGCAGGCGGGGTTTAAGAGTAGACAAAGGCAGGCCGGGTCAATAGCAGGAAGTCAGAAACAGGAATGAATTTGAGGGTACACAGAGAATTCTGTAGACCAAACAGCTGATTCTGTGCAGTAGCTCTGCTGCAGTCCGTTTGGCCCCAGCATTGATGACAGACGCATGCGTGCACATGAAGAAAAAATGCAGCACTTATATATACTAGTGACAGTATTATATGTGTGACCAAATAAACCACAATTAAAAAAAGAAGAATGCAAATATAAATCATATAAATAATGTCCACCAAGTGAGAAAAATTGTATACAACAAGAAGAGAAGAGTTGAATCAAAAAAGTCCTGGAGTCAGTGAACACTGTAAGTAGGTTAACATCTCAGAAGCATCAGTGGATGACATCAATGAAAACATAGTGGAAAGAGAATCTTCTAAGAAGAACAGCCACCGATTGTATGAAGGCTTACCGGAAGCAGTAGACTTAAAGGGGCATGTACCTCTTAAGTCAAACATCAAACAGGCTTGTGGTGATAGACACCGTGTACAGTGGAGAACCATCAAGGATCCAGATCGCCTCGATCACAAGTCAGACTCTGAATGGTACTGGTCAACGGCAGGTACACAATTTACATGCGGATGAGGTTCAAATGAAGGAAAAGAGGGCCAGAGGACATCCTCGTGTTCACACGATGAAACCAAAAATTAAAGAAAGGTTCCACATAGTGTGATATCGTTTAGAAATTCATTTTAAAGAGGAGCTCCACCCGAGGTCCATTAAAAAAAAAAAAAAATTAAAAGCCAGCAGCTACAAATACTGCAGCTGCTGACTTTTAATTGGACACTTACCTGACCCAGGGTCCAGCGATGCGGGGGATCGAAGCCCCGCTCGTCTCCCCCTCCGTTCAGCGGCGCCGGCATTGCAACTGTGGGCGCCAGGCTGTGGCTGCACAGCCTGGCACCCACTGCGCCGTGATTGGCCGCTCAGTCACCTGGGACCTGTAATGGGTCCCAGATGATTGACAGGAGGGAGGGAGCAGAGCTGAGCCCTTCCTGTGCCTGGGGGGAAGTGATGTCACCAGCCCAGGCACTGGAAGAAGCAGACTACGAGGGACCACCTAGCAACAGGCATTTAGAGGTAAGTAAAAAAAAAAAATATCCAAATTTTTTTTGTATTTTTTTTTAGGATTTTTCATGTATTTTTTTTTTTTTTTGGTGGAACCCCACTTTAATAAAAGGAGGGGAAAATTGAACACTCACATTTCAGATGTAAATAAAAACTCATGTGAGACATGGAAAGGTGCGATGATGTTGGGAGAACTCGACCCATCACTCATGACCTTCTATGGAATACCGTAGATAAAATTACAGGACATTGAAGAGGGGACAATAAAAAGATCAAAATTTCACAGAATGAAACCAAATATATTTTTATTTTAAATACCCTCCAACCAGAAGGCATGAATATAAATAGAGATCTTAACTGTTTTATTTCCAATTTTAAAAAACATCCTGGTTATAGGTGACTATATGTGGCTATATATATAAAACAGTAGAATTTTACGTACGCCCTCAAATCCTCTGTAGCGTAATAAATTACCCCCTAATGCTATAAGTTCTGTTCTTCTAGCTAGTTTTCGAATTTCGAATTTCAAACTTTTTATTAGCAAAAAAACCCTCCCAACTTTAAAAGATATAGGGGTACTTGCAAGTAGTCAATAAGGAACTTGCAGCCTTAAAACAAAAGATTTGCAAACATTTTAATTACTTTTTATTAATTTTAATAAAGTATTTATCAACATAATTTTATTTTTATTTTATCTTTATTTTTATTTTATTTTATTACTTTACTTGGAATGAATGTCTTTTTATACGTGCATACTTTTCAGTAGAATTTACATAATTTTTGATGTAAATATACTTTTTAAAAAAAAAAATATATACTATGTGGTGTCCCGATTATACTCTTTTGTCACATTTCCGGTCTTCACGACATGACCGAGATGTTATATATGGTGAATTTGGTTAATCCTGGCTGCTTGGGGTAATATACGAACAATGTCCAATGGATATATACCAATAAAACAATACAGAGTAATATAAGCACTAAAAATTAGGAGTAACCTACAAAAACAGACATCACAATAACCTTACACATGGGCGGATTTGGTCTATTCAAAAATGGACGCTAATTACATGGTATCAGGCTGTTTAGATACCGCATACTATATAATCCCAATAAGTGTAGCAAGATGACATTTATATACAGTGTGCAAGAGCAGCGCCATACCCACTATCCCTTTTACCCTTTTTATATAGACTCTACTAGTAGTACCCTGTTTCCTCGAAAATAAGACCTAGCGTGATTGTCGGTGATGGCTGCAATATAAGCCCTACCCCCCAAATAAGCCCTAGTTAAAGTCCTTGTAGGTCTAATTTTCCGGGTAGGGCTTATTTTTGGGGAAACAGGGTAGGGCTTATTTGGGGGGTAGGGCTTATATTGCAGCCATCAGCGACGATCACGCTAGGTCTTATTTTCGGGGAAACAGGGTATTAGTGAAGGCAGCAGCTCTCATAATAGGATAATAACCACCATTTGCGCGGAAGACTCTCAAATTTGTATAATGGCCTTGCATACCCGTGTATTCAGCCAGGTTGCAGGCGTCTAGCAAAACTCGGATTGACTGTTCCAATCCAGAACTACAGAATTCGGAGAAAGAAACTCAAAAATGATAGTTCTGAACCTCGCATTAACCTTAAATGGGAATCCTACATCACACTTTTCTATACTCTTATAGGGCGAACACACGGTCGGACTTTGTTCGGACATTCCGACAACAAAATCCTAGGATTTTTTCCGACGGATGTTGGCTCAAACTTGTTTTGTCTACACACGGTCGCACAAAGTTGTCGGAAAATCTGATCGTTCTAAACGCGGTGACGTAAAACACGTACGTCGGGACTATAAACGGGGCAGTGGCCAATAGCTTTCATCTCTTTATGTATTCTGAGCATGCGTGGCACTTTGTCCGTCGGATTTGTGTACAGACGATCGGAATTTCCGACAACGGATTTTGTTGTCGGAAAATTTTATCTCCTGCTCTCCAACTTTGTGTGTCGGAAAATCCGATGGAAAATGTCCGATGGAGCCCACACACGGTCGGAATTTCCGACAACACGCTCCGATCGGACATTTTCCATCGGAAAATCCGACCGTGTGTACGGGGCATTACAGTGACAGGACCTCCCTCTGTCACATTACATACTGTGTGCTAAAATGTGTCCCTCTGTATCATTTCTGAAAGTTGAGAGGTACCGTATGTGTATGCAGAAAAAACACATACTTTTGCCACACTCCCAGTTATGCAGACTTAGATGAGCTGGTGCACAAAAATGATTGCTTAAACTCACAAATGTTTTTTTCCCCACTATTATTTTAAAAAGTGATGTTTAAATTTGAGATATGCAATAAATAAGAGATATCATTTAGTATAACACTTTTGGTGATTAATTATTACATTTTGTTACAATGGTCTAGACCAGTGTTTCTCACCTCCAGTCCTCAAGGCGCCCCAACAGGTCATGTTTTCAGGCCTCCCATTATTTTGCACAGGTGATTTGATCAATTTCACCGCCTTAGTAATTACCACAGCCACTTCATCTGAGGGAAATCCTGAAAAGATGACATGTTGGGGCGCCTTGAGGACTGGAGTTGAAACCCTGGTCTATACATCACTTCAAACAAGGGGGACAACTGAAGGTGAAAGAAGCACAGAGGAATTTGGTCCCAAAAAGTGACAATCCCTCCAAATCAAGGACAGTTGGGAGAGCTATGCGCTTGTTGATCTGAACTGAAGATAATGTAAACAATGTGACTTAGTTACAAACCATTTGACTGTTAAGCCGGTCACAGGTCAACAGGGACCGGCCTAGGTTCAAACCATGTATGGGCTGGCTGAAGGTACCAAGTTGATTGATCAATCAACTTGGGTACAACCAGCCTGTCGGATTTCACATGCAATTATTGCTAGCGGCTGTTAAAGCCGCTAGCAATAATCACTGTGTTCTCAAAGTGGGGCTGCTAAACCTCCAACACCCCCCCTTCCCCCGCCGGAGAACGCAATAGCTCCATGGGAGGGATTCTCCCTATCAATACAGACTGCGAAAGGAAATTGTTCCATCTTAGGCCGGCCTTATGCATCCTAACGGCTTGGGTATTCAGCACTTTTAGGGTGAATATTAAGATAAGTAGCACCTGCATTTTGCTAATAATTTTGAATACCATACATACAGTTGTATCTACACTACAGACTACAAAGAAAGCAGATTTTTTTTTAGACTGACAACGGTACTAATCATACGTTTGATTTTAAAATGGTTGGTGAAATGTTTTGGGCACCCCAAAGGGATCCACTATTTGGTCAAAGTATCATACCAGGTACACCAGATCCCTTTCCTATATCTAGGTTGCAATGCATTGTTTCCCCACAAGGTGGGGAGCTTACACAAATTACCAATAATACAAAAATTAGGTCTGTCGCTTTTACTGTACAGGCATACCCCACTTTTGTACAAGATATAGTGAGATCGGACTAAAGAAAAAAGCCTTTAAATCAAATCAGTGTGTGTGTCATTCTTAGAGCAGAAGGTATAGTTACAATACAATAGAGGAGGGATCAGAGGGCCCTGCTCCTTAGAGCTTACAATCTAGAAGACCAGGGACTACATATCCTGATCTCAAATATCACTCAAAGATCTGAAGTCCCTATTGGTATAATAAGCTTTAAAGCTGTATCAAACCTCAAAGCAAACATTTATTACATTGCAGCATAACAATTCTTAGATATGATGGCTGTATTATTTTTTAGGCTTTTTATTTTTATTTTCACCTGGTGATCTGACCAGCAAGTTGTTTGTCAAGAGACCAAGCTGTCCTGCAGAAGTAGCAGTTACACGTATGAGACAACCACCAACAGGGGTACTTACAGTGATCAGCATTTATTCATTTATGTAAAACCTTTATCCCAAATAGAAAAAAATGTTTTTGCAAAGAAGAGATGAAAAACTTAAGAGATCTCTTAGTAAAAGCAGCACACTGTACACACATTACACATAGGTACTGTGCTGCACAGTGCTACCCTGACCTGTGGAGAGGTGAAAGGGGCACAGAAGGATGACACAGCACACTGATGTGGACTGAAGAAGTAATATGATGGTGGACAGAGAAGGAAGCTACTGTGAGGGGGAGGACACTATCATGTTCGCAGCCTCTGTCCACCTCCTGTAGTATGTCCGCAGCCTCTGTCCACCTCCTGTAGTATGTCCGCAGCCTCTGTCCACCTCCTGTAGTATGTCCGCAGCCTCTGTCCACCTCCTGTAGTATGTCCGCAGCCTCTGTCCACCTCCTGTAGTATGTCCGCAGCCTCTATCCACCTCCTGTAGTATGTCCGCAGCCTCTGTTCACCTCCTGTAGTATGTCCGCAGCCTCTGTTCACCTCCTGTAGTATGTCCGCAGCCTCTGTTCACCTCCTGTAGTATGTCCACAGCCTCTGTTCACCTCCTGTAGTATGTTTGCAGCCTCTGTCCACCTCCTATAGTATGTCCGCAGCCTCTGTCCACCTCCTGTAGTATGTCCGCAGCCTCTGTCCACCTCCTGTAGTATGTCCGCAGCCTCTGTCCACCTCCTGTATCATGTCTGCAGCCTCTGTCCACCTCCTGTATCATGTCCGCAGCCTCTGTCCACCTCCTGTAGTATGTCCGCAGCCTCTGTCCACCTCCTGTATCATGTCCACAGCTTCTGTCCACCTCCTGTATCATGTCCGCAGCCTCTAACC
Organism: Lithobates clamitans; assembly: GCA_037952925.1. Lineage (NCBI taxonomy): Eukaryota > Metazoa > Chordata > Amphibia > Anura > Ranidae > Lithobates > Lithobates clamitans. The sequence continues at coordinate 572,716 of JBBGZY010000777.1, read as the reverse complement.
ATCTCTTGTCTTTTATCATGTCTGCAGTCTCTGAGGGGATCCTAAAAAGTAGTCAAGAGTGGGAGCGCCACCGGAATGCGGGTTACGGGAAGAGACAGGCTTTGTGGACTGTGGAGAGGAGACTATAGAATAAAACCGGAGCCATCTGATTGAGCCCTGCACGGTGCACCTGAGAGGAGGTCAGTGACAGCGCCGCCAGGCCAGTCTGAGGGGGGGTCACTGATGTAAGGGGGGAGTGAATACAATAATATAAGGGGGCACTGATATAAAGGTTCCCCCCCTATATAAGTAATCCCCCCCCTTACCTTAGTGTATTCACTCTGCGGAATGTGGTCTCTGGTCATCATCCTGCAGACTCTAATGTAAGGGAAAACTCTGTGCTGGCTGGGTTATAGTATCCCGACCTTCATGTAAAATGAGAAATATGTTTTTTGACTTTTGTTTAACTTAAACACATTGCTATTAGCACTAGCTATGTGTTTATAGTTCAAATATTAATATTTGCACTGTTTAGCACTAAAAACAGTCATTTCAGGTACTTTTTTGCAGTGTCAGTAAAGAATGTGTATCCGTCAGAAATTTTCATGAATTTTTCACAGTAAAAAATTGGTGCTGTTTGGAAATTTTGGCGTTCTGCCAGTAAATTTCACTTCGGAGGGTTGGCAGCACTGCTGTGCAGGCGCATCGACAGCAGTGTCCAATGGCAGGGGCGGTGTATACACCACTCCTCCATCACCTGAAAGATGCTGCTTGCAGAACTTTTTCTAACCTCCTGTAAGCGCACCGCCCAAGTGTGAAAGCACTCAGGCTCTCACATTGGGGCTGCAGGGGAGGCATTTTTCAGGCGCTTTACGGGTGCTATTTTTAGCCCAAAAGCGCCTGAAAAATGCCTCAGTGTAAAAGGGGTCTTAATGTCTGCCTTTCTTGATAAACCTGTTTTAATATATTTCAGAATTAAAAGTAAAGAGAGCTTAAAGTAGAAAGATAAAACTTGATTGACAAGATTCCACTTCATGGTTTATATGCAAGTTCCAAATAACAAAGAAGAGGCTGTTCTTTTGTTTCCATTCTGCATATACTTGAGTCCTTTATAAAACCAAAACATGAAAACTGCATTTTCTGTAGTTTACAAAAAGTTTGATGTTTAAAGCAAACTGGCTAAGTAACTGGCTTACATTAAGGTGAACCCCCAACACAAAAAAAACAAGAAAAAAAAAAGACAACCAGAGAGAATCTTGGAGGCTGCCATTGCTGACTTCTCATCCTGTAAATGTTAATTTACTGGCTGTCATGCTGCACCTCGGCCTTCACTACTGAGATGGTACAAGCAATTTGATACAGACTACCCCCCCCCCCTCCTTTTTTTTCCCTTTTCCTGATCTGCACCCTGTTAAGGGACTTTAAGACCCTACCTCTGGCAACTCCTCAACTATCTAAACAAGGTTTTTTAATTTTTTCCTCAGGCTCATTCAATTTTTTCAAAATGTATTTCGCTGCCATTCCTACCTAAGAATTATGTTTACTACTCCTGCGGCCTCTGGATATCCCCTCCACGTATTCCCAGGAGGCTGTAGGTACCCATTCACAGGGCAGGGGTTGGGTGAAGCTGGCACGGGTCTTTGTGGACCTGGCTCCCTGAATTCAGAAGAGACAGCTGGGCTCCTGATGACTGACTGAGTGCACCAAGATGATGGTGGAGGACATAGACTGGATCTGCTGAGCAGGTGAGTGTGCTTTTCTGATGAGAGCCCATTGTCACAGGTAAGAGGGGATAGGTGGGGGAAAAAAACAGTAGGAATCAAGTTGCTGTTTAATTAAGGTCAATAACTCAAGTAAACGAATGAAACCGGCACAATAGCAAGACACCCGGTATTTTCAAAAGGATGTCAGCAATGGCAGCCTTCATATTTCTCTGAAAAAAGGTTTACTTGAACCATAGGACAGTGGCTACAATTCTAAAGTTTCTTGTGGTCTTTATGATAAATGTCATGATTTCTCTGTTTCTGGTATGGGGTGATTCATCAACTTCAAACGGTTCAAGGTTGGGCTTGTTCTAACATTTCTTGTGTAAACTTGAGATATTCAGCTTGCTAATCTCTTCTAAGTCTTTAACAATTAATTATACTGTAGTACAGCTGCCACCCCCTAGTCCTGTCAATGCATGGAAATGAGTATAGTCAGGTTGTTTTGAACAACATACATAAATGTCTGTTCATAGTTTCTTCCAAATAAGAATGGATGTTTTCACAGTAGAATAAAAAAGGCTCTAAGAGCCCTTTCACACTGTGCCTAGGGCGACAGCGGTAAAACGGCGCTATTTTTATCTGTTTTACTGTTGTTTTAGTGGCGATATTCGGCTGCTAGCGGGGGCGTTTTTACCCCCCCTCTAGCGGCCGAAAAGGGGTTAAATCCGCCCACAAAACACCACCGCAGTAGCGTTTTGCCAGCGGTATAGCAGCGCTGCCCCATTGATTTCAATGAAAGAAAGGAGATTAAGGTCTGGTGTGAACCTTCTGAAAAATTGATTTCAATGGGGAGGAGTGGTGGAGGAGCGGTGAGTTCACCGCTCCTTCACCGCTCCAGAGAAGCTGCTGGCAGGACTTTTTCTGACGCCCTGCCAGCGCACCGCTCCAGTGTGAAAGCCCTCGGGCTTTCACACTGTAGTGAATGGAGCAGCTGTTTTAGGGCAGTTTGCAGGCGCTATTTTTAACGCTATAGTGCCTGCAAAACGCCCCAGTGTGAAAGGGGTCTAAAGCCAGAAAGTTCAACTAGTTGTTCCCTCCACCCCCTCCCTAAATACTTACCTGATTCCTGTATCAATCCAGCGCTGTGCCCGTCTGCAGCAGCACTGGTTCTTTCTCTCCCCTCTCACAGGCTCAAAGACATCAGTCGGAGCCACTGACTCCTGCTGCTATTAATCAAATGCTGTGAGGAGGTAACGAGGGACAAGGCCAAGCTACACAGTGTGTGTCATTAGACACACACAGCCCAGCCTGGGAGCAAGCCTAGGTGCACAAACATAGGAAGTGGCTTCTTATAAGGGTTCCCCCTAAGAAGAGGAGGAGCCAAGAGCACTGGTGGGGTACCCCAGAAGAGGAGGTTAGTGGCCGCTCTGTGCAATATCATTGCACACAGAGCCGGTAAATATAACAGTTTTTTGTTTTTAACAAAACATACAGTATACTGTGTGCCTTTACAACCACTTTAATGATGAGTTTATTTTTGGAATATTCATAGTTATTGTATTCGTAATGCAGCTTGTTAGGAAAAGTTAGTGCCGATAGAATGTTCTTGCCTTTAACAGCCCATCCAACTGAATTGTGAGGACACTTGTGCTGAGCTATGTGGCTGTTTAGGGCTGCACACAACAACATTACCTAAACTGATTGATGCTAATTACAGGTAGGTATCCACAGCTTCTGTCTTAGTAGCTGATTCTGTCTCAAATGACTTTCCCTTTCACAATGAAAACATTGGGGGAATTAACAAGGCTTCCTAAACCATTATAATGAAGCAGCAACCTGTCTTGGGTGGTGCGCATCACATGATTTCAGGTCTGTCTGTGCCACCCACACCATTTAAAGAGCGAACAGAGAACTAGTGCTGGTTCCACATCTGATTAGCAAAGTGATTGCAGCAGTCTTTAAATATAGAAAACTGTTACAGATCCCTGCCAGACTGGACCCAGCGTATGGGATATAAACTCTCTGCCGGTAACATAGCAGACAGCTTACATGGCTCCCTCTGTCCATGCAGTGAGCACACTACGTGGGCAGAGCCTGCATACAGGCTGGGAAATCTGCTTTCCCTGCCTATATGCCAAGCTGCTAACCCCAGCAAATGCAGGGTTAACAGCCTTTATGCTCCCTCTTGCTTCTAGGCGACGGGGGACGTTGGCAGCTCTAGCCCTCCTGCCAGACAGCATAGAAAATGGAGCAGTTTTCTTCTAATTATCAAAGGGACGTGTGCCCCCATAATCTGCTCCTTTTTTCAACTTAAAAAAGCAGTGCAGGATTTATTCCTGTGCCATACTTTGGTAATTCCCCCAATTGTTTTTAACATTTTCTGCTTTGCCATTGAATAATTTCTTTAGATTGTTTTCATGCTGTGAGTGGTTTGTTAAAAATGCAATTTTAGCTTGTTGCAGGCACTCTTCACCATTTCTGCAAGCTTTAGTTAAAGTGGAACTAAAGTCACGTCATACTGCAGCAGGAGTTACGTCATCCTGCGCCGGCCAATGTAGATGGCTGAAGACCAACACACAGCAGAAGATTCCAGCGAAGGACAGGATCGTTGAAGCAAAGGTAAGTTTAGTTCCTCTTTTAGCCAAGAGAAATGAAATCTTCACTGTATTTCATTTTAGTAGTAAACAATTAGTGCTATTATGGCAATTGCTGCTGCCTCCTCCGTGCACATGGTCCAGCACCTTATCTGATGATTTTGTGCTTGGACACAAAGCCAGATGGCAACCCATCCCAAACACATCTGCAACCCATTTTAAGTTACAACCCAGAAACACTGCAATAAAGGGTACCACTTACAGTGGATATAAAAAGTCTACACACCCCTGTTAAAATGTCAGGTTTCTGTGATGCAAAAAAATGAGACAAAGATAAATAATTTGAGAGCTTTTTCCACCTTTTAATGTGACCTATAAACTGTACAAGTTGGTTGAACAACACACTGAAATCTTTTAGGTGGAGGGCAGGGCTGGACTGGGATAAAAATTTGGCCCTGGACTTCATCCAGACCCGGCCACTTTATTTGTGCAAACAAGCACAAAAATAGTATATAAACTATACGCAATTGTGCAAAAAAACATAAGTAGCATAACATAAGGAGTCCTCACTAACCTCTTTTACTATTTCACTTATTCTCCTCTGTATTTTTCTCATCTTTCTCACATCACTGTGTGAAGTTGAGGGCGAACCAAGAAAGTCATTACTTTGACAGGCTGTCACTGAAACCAGCCCACTGAGCCATCGGCCCACCGGGAAACTCCCTGTAGTCCCGATGGCCAGTACAGGCCTGGTGGAGGGAAGTAAAAATTAAAAAAAAATACAATTATATGGTTGCACACCCCTAAACTTATACTTTCCGTCACGAATGTCACGTCTACCCCAACACAGGCGGTCAGACACTATAGCTAGCTACTGTGTGCTTCACCTATAGCAGCCCCCTTTCCCTTGAGGCAAGCAGGCCTAACGGTACTTGGTTGCTCCCAGGATTTATACACAATTCTATAGTGCCTGGCCACCACGCCAGGGCATATGCGAACAGAGCAAACAAACAGACTACTTGCAGTTAGCGGACAGATAGCATGGTTCTATGACAGTCCAGGGAAAAGGCAAGCAGAGTTCAGGGAATAGTCCAATATCCGATTCAATAACAGTCCAGGTAAAAGGCAAGCAGAGTTCAGGGAATAGTCCAACATCCAATCCACGTCATACACAGGGAAATCCAGACTAGAAAAGCAGGGCAGAGAAATGGGAGGCTCGAACAGGAACAATGCAGGTGTACTGTCTCTATCACAAGCAAGGGATAGAGTGTTCGGTTTGCCTATAACAGGTGACCAGAGCCTATCCACCCTATACGCAAACTACGCAAGCTGCGTAGGGCCCCGCAAATTATCTCCGGGCATAGTGGCCGCTTCAGTTCCTCCTGCATCTTAGTGACATGATCGAAACTGTCGGCTGCTGTCCCTGCCCACCAGCAGCAAGGCTCAGCTCTGCTTGGGTTGAGTTCTGCATCTTCTGTCAGCCTGCTCACCGTTTGCATTGCTTTAGAATACTTACCTATGTCTAGTTTGAGTCCCGGCATTTTCGGCATCTTCTGTCCCCGCCCACTGGCCCGCTTACCTTCTATCAGACCTGTAGAATATAGTCTAGGGAAGTGCTACAGGTGGTGGGCGGGGATAGAAGACGGCATAAAATGCAGAAAATGTCGGGACTGCATCCCTGACAGAGCTAAGAATACCAAAGCAATGCATGTGGTGGGCGGGCTGACAGACTGGGACAGAAGCAGACTGAAGATGCAGAGACTAAACCCAAGAACACAGAAGAACTACAGGTACAAAGCAACTATGTTCTGCACTTTTCAGCTGAGCACTGTGGATAAGTTTGCTAAATAGGAGAGTACTCAGTGAAAATATTTGTAAAGTGACTTTGTGCTATTAGGTGAATTATGTTGGAGGCACTGTGCTATATGTATTTCCTTTTAGCTGACTATTATGTCAGGTTCACACCAATGTGTTTGCTGTGACTTGCATTTGTGTGGGTACAGTAGCCCATTCATTTAAATGGGCTGCTGTACCTGCAGGAAACACAGGAAAAAGGTCCCTGCACCTCCATGAAAACACAGCCGCGGGAGCCTGCTTTTGCACAATGCGATTTCCCACATCTGAAAATGTGCTGCATCTTCAGAGGCGTGGGGGTGCCTGTAAGAATAAATGGCAGCCTTGCGTGTCTGGGAAAAACAGGGAATTTTGCCTACAGGTGGTTGTTGGTGTGGAAATAGGTGCCATTTACACGCTGTCCTGCACATGCAACCACCCGCAACAGTGTGAACCTAGTCCTAGGTCGTTTACACTTGCGGTTGTAATGTAAAGAAGGGGCCCTCTGGGGACACTAATGTAAGGACGGGGCCCTCTGGGGACACTAGTGTAAGGACGGGGCCCTCTGGGGACACTAATGTAAGAACGGGGCCCTCTGGGGACACTAATGTAAGGACGGGGCCCTCTGGGGACACTGATGTAAGGGAGGGCCTCTGGGGACACCAATGTAAGAGGGGGGCTCTCTGGGGACACTAATGTAAGGACGGGGCCCTCTGGGGACTCCGATGTAAGAGGAGGCCCTCTGGGGAAACTAATGTAAGAGGGGGGCTCTCTTGGGATCCTGGTGTAAGGGGGGGCTCTCTTGGGACCCTGGTGTAAGGGGGGGGCTCTCTGGGGACCCTGGTGTAAGGGGGGCTCTCTGAGGACCCTGGTGTAAGGAGAAGCCCTCTGGGGACCCTGGTGTAAAGAGGGGCTCTCTGGGGACCCTGCTGTAAGGGGAGGCTCTCTGGGGACCCTGCTGTAAGGGGAGGCTCTCTGGGGACCCTGATGTAAGGGGAGGCTCTCTGGGGACCCTGATGTAAGGGGAGGCTCTCTGGGGACCCTGATGTAAGGGGAGGCTCTCCGGGGACCCTGATGTAAGGGGAGGCTCTCCGGGGACCCTGATGTAGGGGGAGATTCTCTGAGGACACTGATTTAAGGGGGGCTCTCTGGGGACCCTGATGTAAGGGGAGGTTCTCTAGGGATTCTGATGTAAGGGGAGGCTCTCTGGGGATCACGGTATCATGGGTCAGGTAGAGGGCCCCTTAGCAGAATTTTGCTTAGGGCCCCAGGGAGGTCAGGATCGGCACTGCAGGTGACTGACCATATCAATCACCTTGCAGGTGAACACAGTCAGGGAGAATGCAACAGCCAACACCCGGATGCTGGAATGAGGAGCAGGAGCACAAAAGTAATCCTGACACTTTGTTGAAGCACCTTTTTGATTTTACTACAGTACTTAGTGTTTTTGGGTATGAGTCTATCAGCATTGCACATCTTGACTTGCCAATATTTGCCCACACTTCTTTGCAAAAACAATCAAAATCTGTCAGATTGTGAGGACATCTCCTGTGCACAGCCCTTTTCACATGACCCCCCAAACTTTCAATCGGATTCAGGTCTCGGCTTTGGCCGGGCCATTCCAAAACTTTAATCTTCTTCTGGTGAAGCCATTCCGTTGTTGATTTGGATGTATGCTTTGGGTCTTTAAAACCATAAAACCAGGTAACCCCCCCCCCCCCAAAAAAAAGTGCCAAATGTGGTAGCGGAGGGTGGGAGGGTGCAAACAAGTGGAGCTTCCCATTTTGGGTGAAGCTTTGCTTTAACAAATTCTAGGTAATGTAGTGTGAAAAATAACTACTTTAGCAAACCAGCGGTACAAGCGGTAATTTAATGTCGTTTTTAGAGGTGCTTTTCGTCCGCTAGCCTGCACACAACAACGCCTCAAAGAAGCTGCTTGCAGGACTTTTTTTGACGTCCTGCCAGCGCAGTGCCTCATTGTGAAAGCACTTGGGCTTTCACACTGGGATTGCAGATGAGGCATTTTTCAGGCGCTTTACATGCGCTATTTTTAGGGATGGGGGTCTAAAGAGGTCTAAGGCTGTTAACATTGGTGTGCTGCGATTTGCTTTGCAGCATGATTGTATGCACATATTACATGTGGTAGTAGGTGTGCTCCTATTGACTTCTATTAAACCATGCATTTTCTGAAAACGCATCTAAGATGCAGCATGCAGGACTTTGATGTTCCTCAATGAAAATGCACGGTCTAATATAACTCAATGGGAACGCACCTAAAACCATTTGTAAAACGCACATATAATCGCGCTGCACCCAAACCGCATCGCATCGGTGTGACCCTGGCTTAATTGTGCATAATATTATTTCCATTACTATATCCCAAGGGCTCAAAATAACATGTAACAATTTGTGTATCACATTCATATCACATGAACATCAGCAACAAGCAGGACATGTGATAAGAAACAAACAACTCAAAGTTTTCCTCTTTATGAAAGAAACTCAATTAAACAAATACATAATTTCTTTTGGAAAAATAATTGTTAAATGTTAGGCTTTCACTTCACTTTCATAGCTTTTTTTTAATCTGCTTTGCTATAAAGCTTTCAGTCAACAAAAATTCTGAATATGTCAATCTGTATGTTCACCTAAATTGGAAGACCATCTCTCATTCATATCTGATACCTGCAGACAGCCTTGCCTGAGAATTCTAGGGAAGATATGACCATTTAAGCTGGCCATACACAAACTGCCCGCAGGCTCAATGGAAAAAAAATTAACCCCTTTGTGCCAACCGCCTCCCGGTCCTTTAAGAGTTCTAAAAGCCAGGAGGAGGAGGCGGGCATTCAGGTCATGTGACTGCTGTGATTGGGATCTGTAGCTTACCGATCCCCGCCGGATACTGTGCTGGGAGCGAGCAGGGAGCGTGCTCTCAGCACGGTAAGTTGTTTTAACAGGGCCACATATATGTGACCACTTAAAGTTGAAGGATAGGTTCACCTTTTTTTTTTTTCCCAAATTCCTCATCAATGTTTCCAAACATATCCATTAGTTTTGCCTTACTTCCTGGTCAGACTTTAGGTCATGACACAGGAAGGAGTTGACCAGCTGACCTCATTAGCACACACCCCGCATCATCCACCCTTCTACCTACCCACCCATTCCCAGCTGCACTTTTTTTTAAATGAAATGCAATCAATCAGTGATCACTCTTCTCACTAAATACATAATATACAACCAGATTGCATAGTCTATGGCCATCTTTATATAAGTACACAGGAGGGAGTGGACAGAAACACTCAGCTGTCAAACACCATTCACATCTCTGCATAGCGGGAACTCGCATTACCACATGCATTTTTTTATTTTTTTTAGCAAGGGGGGAGGTGTTTTGGAGCATTTTGACTCATCACACATAGGGCAGCCCATCCACCTGAATGGGCTGCCCTATATGATACAATTGCCCCAAAGAAGCTTCAGGCCTTTTTTTTTAGAGTGGAGCTTGGTGCATTTTTAAATGTCATTTTTGGTGCAGCAGAAACGCACAGATGTGAATGGAGCCTCATTGTTCTTGTGTTATCGCACCAATTTCACTTTCAGGTCCCATTCACATCTAGCATAGTGGGAGCGCACATTTTGTGTCTCGTTTTTTCTTTGACACGCATAGGGCAGCCTGTGGATTTCAATTGGCTGCACTACATATTGCTTATGGGACATTTTGTAGGTTGTGTTTTTTACTGTGCATTTTGCAGAATTTGACACTCGTTTTTTGACTTGGCAAAATGTGTGTTTGCTTCTGTGTTTGGTGTGTCGTTAACAAATAATGGCACTGAAAGCGCAATTAGTAATTTTAGGTGTATAAAGATGGCCATACACTATACAATCTGATTGTACAAACATCCATGAGGACAGTGAAGTGCAATCACTGATTGCATTTCATTTAAAAAAAACGTGCAGCTGGAAATGGGTGGGTAGGTAGGAGGGTAGATGATGCAGGGTGTGTCCTAATGAGGTCAGCTGATAAACTCCTTCCTGTGTCATGACCCCTAGTCTGACCAGGAAGTAAGGCAAAACGAATGGATACGTTTGGAAACATTGATGAGGACAATGTAAGTGTCTGTAGATTTATTGGAAAGCTTTGATATTTTTGCAAAAAAGGTACATTATTGCTATATTGGTACATAGAGGAGATGGAATTTAGAAAAAAAAGGTGAACTTATCCTTTAAGGCCCACCTGCTTAGCGGCTGCATATATATATATATATATATATATATATATATATATATATATATATATATATATATATGCAGCTGGTGACAAGGTGTTAATCAATTCCTCCATCCATACAGTGCAGATGGACAAATATCCAGCTACAGCTAACTCAGGTAACTCAGGGCTGGCTATCAAAATATGCTGGACATTGGCTACAACTGATTGGATGCAGGTGCTGTTTGATGGACAATTTTCCACCTGGCTCCTTTCAATTGAGGGATGTCAGGCAGGAGACAGCCAACAGGGCTACTCACTGAACAAATTTCAGCTGCTTCACCAAGTCTGAGTGCTACACTTTCCATAGGTCCTGAGTGTGGGAGGAAACCGGGGGCGGACTGATAACTCATAGGGCCCCCAGACAATAGGAGATTATGGGGCCCCCAGGCAATCAGAGATTATGGGGCCACACAGTATACAATCACACAGTATACAATCACACAGTATACACATACATGTACACACAGTATACACAGACAGATGTAAAAAAAAACCACAGATTTATATATACTGTCCCTGGTTTTACTGAGGCTGGCAACCCTGATGGGGCCCCCTAATGACCCAGGGCCCTTGGGCAGTGCCCGAGTCGCTCAATGACCAGTCCGCCCCTGGAGGAAACTATGTGTGCATATGAAGATAATATGGATCTAGGACTGTATCATTTTGGTTTAGTGAGGTTGCAATTGACAACAACCTAGATAACCTGTTTTAAGTCTAGAGGAACTGGTTATATTTTGACTTTCTTGGTTCTTCCTATCCCCTTCTAATCAACATACTAGGTCTGCGCGATTCTGGCTAAAATGAGAATCGCAATTTTTTTTGCTTAGAAGATAGATCATGATTCTCTCGCGATTCTCACGGCGTAACATCAACTTTCACATTAAACAAAATAATTGGGCTAACGTTACTGTTTTTTTTTTTTTTTTTTTTTTTTTATGCATTGAAGTGTATTTTTCAAAAAAAATTGCGTTCGAAAGACCACTGTGCAAATACAGTGTCACATAAAATATTGCAACAATCGCCATTTTATTCCCTGGGGCCTCTGCTTAAAAAATATATATAATTTTTGGGGGTTCCAAGTAATTTTCTAGCAAAAAAATCTGATTTTAACTGTAAGAAACAAGTGTCAGAAAAAGGTTTAGACTTTTAAGTGGTTAAACTTCCTGCATATTCACACAGAAGTTTTATCCCTTTGATCTAAGCCAGAAGAGTTACAATGTTGTTAAAAACTTGGCAGACTGCCTGGTTTGGCAGACTGCCAGAGTGAGCAGAGAACATCGGGCAACACTGCAATACAGATCGTCAGAGGGGGTGAATCGCAATCTTTTAACGATTAATTGTGCAGCTCTACAACACACTAATAAAAGATTTTTTTTTTAAAATATTCAATTTTCATGACATATCTTATTTTAGTCCCTGTGATGTCTATGCAATGTGAGCAGATCATGATTGGTGGGAGGGGCCAGCATGATTCTGCGCATAGCTTCCTGAAAACATAACCACCCTGTATCAGTACTTCTTTAAGGAATCTTCATCGCAAATGCAGGCAGTGGGCTGGCTCTGGGGAGGAGTTATGCAAATATCAAAATGCCTTGATGGGTGGATGTAAGTTTGGAGGTGTGGTAGTTCCTAGGTGGACTGTAATTGCTGGCAGACCGCCCACATGTGATGCTGAGCCCCCATGAACTGAAATTCAGTGAATGAAAGGGGCGGGCTAGTAAAGCTGTACAGGAAAGGACTACGTAAAAGCAATGAAGTTAAGTTAAAAAGGAAAAAATATTTAAATAATAAACATTTATTTAATAAAAAAAGTTTGAACAATCATTAAACTTTGCTTGCCATGCATACAGAAATGATAATTGTCACATATTGCACTGCATTTCATAGTTAAGGCATTCATGGTTAACTCTATGGCCTGTAAAGTGTCACCTATGGACCATTTTGGGCTGTGTAGTTTTTCACAGTTTTACAGGAACATGAATATGTTGGGGCTTTTCATATTTGGTATCGATTTAAAATTCAAATCAATCTTATTATTTATATTTTGAAACAAAATTGGGATTATAAAAATAAACAAAATAAGGCAGCGCTACATAAAAATAACCATAACATCAATGCATATATCAGTGCAAAAATTACAGTGGTATTAAAGTGATATTAAAGAGAAGAGCAGGTGATAAATTCCTCAGTCCAGTGAAAAAGTCCCGTCTGGATAAAGATCCCAATCACTTATGTTCAACGGTAATCTACCACCATCACCTCCACTCGTGAGCAAAGTTGGGGGACAAATCACCCCTATAGGAAATACTCTTACCAGACTAAGCTGGAAAATAGGCATCAAACAATAGTCACAGGTGTCACTTAATGAGTGGGTATCTCTCTCCCATACTGAGGCTCAGAAGTTGGATCTTACACTGATACTCTCATGCAAAGGCAAAAAGAAGTATCCGTAGCATAATTCTGTTTAAAAAACTTTAATTTCAACATCCGAACCCCCTCTTAAGAATTGCATTGGGAAGATTTGGTTTGAAGATTTATTGGGGGTGGATGTCCCAATCATTCACTTTTGATGAACTGTCAATATTTTCATATGTTTTTAGTAACATTGGACTATATTTTATTAAAGGGGATTTCCACCCAAAAATGGAACTTCCGCTTTTCGGAATCCTCCCCCCCTCTGGTGTCACATTTGGCATCTTTCATGCTCCCACTTTCAGGCAAAGATAGCCGAGCCACCCACGGGAATCTACACCACTTCCGGCGCCTTCTCCGTCCCCCCCACTTCCGCTGTCTTCTGGGAGACACACAGGTCCCAGAAGACAGCAGGGACCAGTGGGATCGTGCATCGTGAGTCTCGCATGCGCAGTAGGGAACAGGAAGTGAAACCGCAAGGCTTCACTTCCTGATTCCCTTACCGAAGATGGCATCGCCTCCACCCGAGAGGCGAGGGACGGGTCGGCTTCAGGTCCTGACATCGTGGGCGCCCTGGACAGGTAAGTGTCCTTATTTTAAAAGTCAGCAGCTGCAGTATTTGTAGCTGCTGACTTAAAAAAAAAAAATTAGGCGGAACTCCGCTTTAAGTGGCAATTTTATTTCAAATTTATTTATCTATGAAATGTAATCTTTCAGTATGTGGCGACATACTGTATTTATAGTATATGTTTGAGGAGTAGTAGTGCAGCATTTATTTTTATTTACACTTTATGAACAACAAACATTACTAAGAGACAGCAAACCTGCTATATGTAATACAGTGGTTTCTTTTATAGTTCTTTTAAAGTTTAGAAAACATTTTTAGATTTTTATATCGCAAGCTTTACAAGGCCAACACATATAATTATGCTTGTTAATAAACTGATTTATTGTATCCATTTCAATAGTCACATTGAACAGAGTCAGTGTTGATGGGGCAATTCCTCTCACAGAGCGGGGGGGGGGGGCGTGGGGAGCCATCTCTGTAGGGAGAACACAGTGATTATTGCTAGCAGCTATAGCCCTTTACTTTTCTTGGATTGTCTAATTACTGTGCTGGCCCAGCTCCTCCACCTCTCCCCTCCCCACCCTACATAACCTTTTAGGAAGCAGCTGAGGGAGGAGTGTAGAGGAATATATGTATTGTCACTTGAGTGAGAGATCTGAGTCTGCTGGGTCGATAGACATGTCATCCAAGATAGTGGTGTCCATCAGCAGTCTCACGGCTTTTGGATGTCTACTCCTCAAGGGAGGTTTTTACGAGTAAATACCGCACATAACATGTGTTAAAATAGAAGTAAAAGTTTTCACACCCCCCCCCCCTCATTAATACCTATCTAGGTTCATGCAGCATTGGTCAGATGCTGCATCTGTCCCCCGGCGCCTCTTAACTGAAAACCGAGCGATCAAACACCGCCAATCACTCCGTTTTCAGAGCTCAGTGAGCAGAGAGCTGCAGACTGTCAGTCACAGCTCTTTGCTCATCTCCCTCTGTGCTCATTGGAACGCTGGGCTGTGGAGGGGCGGGGCGGGGCGGGCCATATCAGGCTCTCAGCCGCTCGTGCCTGGACGGGTGTCCGTCCAGGCACCTGGCAGATCCAGACTTTATTGTCACAATGACACGGTGCCTGGACTGAAATCTGTGACGTCAGCAGTGAGCGGACCTCAGCCTGCTCTCTGCTAAAAACGTATCACAGGAGTGCAAAACTAATTGCATTCCTGTGATCCATTGGAGAAGCCCAGCCAAATGAGGTTTGGTTGGACTTCTCCTTTAAATGCACATCGAATCTTAGTTTGTTGAACTATATGGTCTTGCAACAGAGTCTCTTAATTTTCTACTTTGTCCTGAAGACATGCAAGGTAGAACCTGATTGTAAGGGAAAATACCCCCATTTTCTTTTTTTCATCCTAAAGCATGGCCCGGCATGTATCTCAGGTACAAGTAATATGTCAGTTGATAGAAATGTTTTTCAGAAAACACAACCTGTAAATGTCAAAGATATAGGTATCTTTCACATGTGGAGCATGCTACGTGCAAACACACATCTAAGCAGTACTAATCACATTGTATCTACCAGAGTGCTATATCCTGTAGATAAGATTGACAGTAAAGATACTTGTCTGTATATATCACAATCTCCCCAGAAGAAATGATTGACAGTATGACTCAAAATAGGCAGGAAGCTTTGTCTAGACTGATAAAAACAGCTATTCAGAGGAGGGATAACACTAATTCTACAAATCACTTCAACGCTGATCTGTCTGTATCTTTATAAAAAAGAAAAAAACACCCCAAGCACAAGTTCTGTCTACTAGGGTAAAAAATGCTGTTTGTGTATACCTAACATGAACGTGTGATCCGGGCCATTGTCATAAAAGGTCATAGGGAGCTCATCTACAGAAAGGATGTAATACTGACAAAGGTCACTGACAAGACAGGCGTTATGTGTGAACGCAGGTTAATCATAAAGAGCAACACCACTTTAGGGTTCAGGCCGGGTTCACACTGGTACGACACGACAGTCGTACTACTTTGGATCCAACTTTGCCCTGTGACTTGAAGTCCAACATGCGTCCGACTTTCAATGAACAGGGGTCCAACTTTGATTCCCGACAATACCAGGCACTGTGCCTGGTATGAATCTTTAGGGGGAACTCAATGCAAAATATTAAAAAAAAAACCCGGCATTGAGTTCCCCCTCAAAGAGCATACCAGGCCCTTCGGTCTGGTATGCATTTTAAGGTGAATGCCCACGTCGTTTCTTCCCTCCCAAAATCCATACCAGACCCTTATCTGAGCACACAGCCCAGCAGGTCAGGAAAGGGGGGTGGGGCGAGCGAGTGCCCCCCTCTCTTCTGAAGCGTACCAGGCCGCATGCCCTCAACATGAGGGTGGGTGCTTTGGGGCAGGGGGGCCCTGCACCCCCCTGTGACGAACGCGGGTGTCAGATCCCTGCCCTCCTCGCTAACTTGCAAGGAAGGACCGGCCAACCTCACACCACGCTGTCACTTACGTAACAATGCCACTCTCAGCTGCGCCCAGCACAAAGATTTTCCAGCTTGCGGGACCACAATCTAGGTGCGAGCAGCCTGAGAGTGATTGTCACTGGGCTAATTACACAATTAACCCTTTAACTGCCACCACCCCCGTTTAAAAGACCGAGCCGGGGGAGACTCGTAATTTTAGCAATACCAATTATAATTTTAGAATAAGCATCTGCCACACACACTGCCATCTCAGACAGGTCTGCTCAGAGTCTTACTCTACAACAGTAGCGCCCTTCAAGAGGCAGGTTCGTTTATAGCTTGCATTAAGAGCTTTAGAGACAAGGTTAACACTTTTCAACATAAGAGTTTATTATGAAAAGGTCAAAGTTGATGCAAATAAAATATTTACAGAAAAAAGATGTTTCAAAAGATAAAGACAATATACAGCCACAAAGCAATAAGGTAGAATTGGGAAGGAAGAATACTTGCAATTAATGTCCGAGAGCTGATCAGAGTTCGATCGATGAGCTAGGTCATCGGTTCTCGACTTGGCAGATGTTTCTTCTTGGATGGTAAAAGGAGAACTCACCATTGTCTTGGCATCTCCTCTTTTCTGTCAAATCAAAGGGGGTGTTGACAGCGACCAGTAACCAATCATCTGGTCAGCTGGTGTAGGGGTTGGTTGCTGGGAGGTGTCTACACTCATGACCACGTCCCAGGTACATTTTGTAATACATGTTCATACATCTGCATCTATACTGTTTACAGACTCCAAATATCCATATTATTATTCAACTTGAGATTTCCTTCAAAACAAGTCTAAACATGCCATATCTATAACGTATAGCCTGCTTTGGAGGAATAAGTGGTCCCAGGGGTTTCCCATATGACCTGACATAGGGGTGTCTGGACTTGAAACGTTCCATATTATCTGAGGAAGCTAAATATGTCCAGATTATGGCTGTGCTATTACTAAGTCAGAAGTTATGAAACATGCTGAAATTTCATACTTATTCTCCTGAGGTGTATTCAGACAAATTTACAACCGAGGCCTGTTAGGTCTCTGAATGGGGAGGGTGACAGTTTTACGACAGGCCTGAACACTGCCCTTACAACAAATGTTTTCTACTGACCTAACCTGGTTCTCTTTTCTCTGTTGAGATAACCTTTTCTGTTGAACTTAAAAAGCTTTGAATTCCTAAGATGAGGAAGAAAGGCAGTTCAGAGTTCTCTGTGAGGTTACATGGTTAGCCAAACTGTCATGGCTACTTCCACACAAGATGGCAGCTAGCTACAGCTTTTCATGTCCCGTACTTGATATCGTTACACCCCCCACCCCAAAGCACCTTGTCCCCATGTTAATGAGGACAAGGGTCTTTTCCCGACAACCCTGGCCGTTGGTTATCGGGGTCTGCAGGCGTGGGGGGTTTCCTTAAAATCCATAGCAGACCAAAGGGTATGCTCTTGGAGGGGGAACCCATGCTGTTTTTTTTTTTTTTTTTTTTTTTATTTGGCGTGGAGTTCCCCTCAAGATCATCAGAGCACAAGTCGCATGCCAAAGTTGGATCAGTTAAGACGGCAATCCGACTTTGATCTGACTTCAGTGATATTCAATGGGCTGAAGTAGGTTCAAAGTCGGACCAAAGTAGACTGTCTTGTGTCAGGCCAGTTAAGACGGCTCCTATAGGGAAACATTGATTTTCACACGTCATGGAACATGAGCTCCCAATGTCGGAGCGTTTGTCGTACCAGTGTGAACCCGGCGTCTGGCACACTGCATTTCTAAGAAGCGGCTTCTACAGGCTTTTGAGCTTTTTGGAGCTCTCATTTTTTTCTGCCTGGAAACTCCCTTCCATGTTAGCCAATGTGTCCATGCACACTATGGCTTTTTCAGGAGTTTAGAGGCATGTGAGTGCCCAAAAACAAGCAAAAAAGCGCAAAAACGCACAACAAAAAGAAAAAATAAGAGGGGAAAAAAGTTTGTGAAAAAATACGCTTATGCTCCAAAAAGCTCAAATAAGCTCAATAAAAAAGCACAAAAAAAAGCACAAAAAAGCACACTATTCTTCAAGCTTTTAGGAATAAGAGCTCAAATGCCTGCAAAAGCAGCAGTGTGCATGAGCACTTAGACCACTTTCACACTGAAGCGTTTTTTGGGCTAAAAATAGCACCTGTAAAGCGCCTGAAAAATGACTCCCCTGCAGACCCAGTGTGAGAGCCCAAGTGCTTTCACACTGGGGCGGTGCGCTTGCAGGATGATAGAAAAAGTCCTGCAAACAGCATCTTTCGGGCGGTGGAGGAGCGGTGTATAGACCGCTCCTCCACTGCTCCTGCCCATTGAAATCATGATCTATGTATGGCCGGCTTTAAAATAGAACTGAATTGCAATAAGTGAAAGCGGCCGATCAGGGAAAGTAAGGCTCAAAAGGAAAGAGCTAGATGATGCTGGGTGTTCTCTAGCCAGGAAATGAGACAGACTATCTGACTTGATGGGACAAGACATCCGCCCTGTTTTGCTTTGATTCAGCAGGAGATATGTTTATGGACCCCTTGCTGAATGGACTGGACATAACTATTGAGAAAGGATCCTGACTGTGAATTGATGTTTTTATACGAGCCTAGAAATCAATTTTAACCTCTTCCCCACTACATAACACATAAACGCAATAGCAGGAAATGTAGACCTCATTTCCCATTTGAAACATATGCATCCATGGTGGTCTGAGGTTGTGTGCTGAAAGCACGCTCATTGCACACTAGCAGCACAGTGACCGAGCTGTCTCTGACAGCTCTTGGTCACAGCTTCTGGTTGGGAGCCAGGTGTTTTGGACTCCCGACCATGGGACTGCTGTGACAACCACTCACAATGATCACATGATTGGGAAGCCACTCTGCCTCCATGCATTCATTTGATTTACTCCTGCAGTGCTGTCCAAAAATAGCAGCCTTTATATACAGTAATAGGAAAAAAGATAAATATATATGCAATATACATACAATAGATTACCAAAAGTATTGGGACACCTGCCTTTACAAGCACATGAACTTTAATGGCATCCCAGTCTTAGTCCGTAGGGTTCAATATTGAGTTGGCCCACCCTTTGCAACTATAACAGCTTCAACTCAGCTGGGAAGGCTGTCCACAACATTTAGGTGTGTCTATATAAATGTTTGATCATTCTTCCAGAAGCGTGTTTGTGAGATCAGGCACTGATGTGGACAAGAAGGCCTGGCTCACGGTCTCCGCTCTAATTCATCCCAAAGGTGTTCTATCGGGTTGAGGTCAGGACTGTGCAGGCGAGTCAATTTCCTCCACCCCAAACTCGCTCATCCATGTCAATTTCCTCTACCCCAAACTCGCTCATCCATGACCTTGTTTTGTGCATTGGTCCAAATCAATTGGTGGAGGGGGGGTTATGGTGTGGGGTTGTTTAGGGGTTTAGGGGTTGAGCTTGGCCCCTTAGTTTCACTGAAGGGAACTCTTAAGGCGTCAGCATACCAAGACATTTTGGACAATTTCATGCTCCCAACTTTATGGGAACAGTTTGGGTATGGTCCCTTCTTGTTCCAACATGACTGCGCACCAGTGCACAAAAGCAAGGTCCATAAAGACATGGATGAGCAAGTTTGGGGTGGAGGAACCTAACTGGCATGCACAGAGTCCTGACCTCAATCCCATAGAACACCTTTGGGATGAATTAGAGCGGAGACTGCGAGCCAGGCCTTCTCGTCCAACATCAGTGCCTGACCTCACAAATGTGCTTCTGGAAGAATGGTCAAACCTTCTCATAGACCCCCCCCCCCAGACCATGAGGACAGCTTTTCCAGAAGAGTTGAAGCTGTTATAGCTGCAAAGGGTGGGCCAACTCAATATTGAACACTACAGACTAAGACTGGTGTAGCACCCTCTACCTTTAGGTAGGTGCTAGAATAGGATTTTCTGGGTCTAGGGTGTCAGTGTAGGCAAATTTAGACAGGCCTGTGCTTTGGATTTAGGCCTGTTTGTTTTGATTTGAGATTGGGGGTGTTTAGTGTAGTGGTAGGTGTGACCACCTGTGCTCTGACTCAGAAGCGCCTCCCCTGCTTTCAGGAAGATTGTTCTGGAACAGAGGTTGGACCTGAGGTTTGAGTGGCAGGCAGCTCATGTGAGGAGCTCTGACCAATTACCATTCGGTATTGGCAGGGGGTAGGCCCCCCATATAAGCTAGGGTCACATTCTGCCCGGGAGTTCTGACGGTGCAGGAGAAAAGGAGAATGGAGTTATAGGTAGCTGCCGCAGGGCGTCCCCACGTGGGGGGCACGCCGAGCACGGAGGAGGAATGGAGGAGCTGCTAGGATATATTCCTGGATAAAGATCTTCATCATGAAGTTGGTATAAAACTGCTGTGACCAGGGAACACAGAACTTTTACACAGGAGAAGATCGGTGAAGGAGAAGCAACAGTAGGACTGAGGAGAGAAGAACAGATTTCTGTGACCGGGGAACACAGAGTTTGTCCTTTGGAGAAGGTCAGTATGAAAGAAGCAAAAGGAGAATTGTTAAAAGTAGTGCAGAATGCTGTGGCCGGGGAACACAGCGTTTGCAGTTATGGACTGGCGGGAACAGTAGTCCGCCTATTACGTTGTGGATTGTCACTTGCCACGTCACCTGCCACACGTTGTGGATTGTCACTTGCCATGTCACCTGCTACACGTTGTGGATTGTCACGTCACCTACCACACGTTGAGGATTGTCACCTGCCACGTCACCTGCCACATGTTGAGGATTGTCACTTGTCACGTCACCTGCCACACATTGCGGATTATCACTTGCCACACGTTGCGGATTGTCACTTGCCATGTCGCCTGTCACCAGATGCGGATTGTTACCTGCCGTGTCACTTTCCTGCTAAGGTGGTCTCTTGCTATGTCTCAGAGTCAGGCAGCGGAGAGATGATGTAATCTCTCTGCTGCCCACAGCTGCCTTCACAGTGAGGGCGGAACTGCAGGGATGCAGGGCGGGCGCAGGGTGGTGAGAGATGTCATCTCTCTGCTCCCCTGCCTGCCAGCTCTATCCCGCCCACTCACCGACCAAGCCGCCCGTACTGTCACCCGCGGCGGAGCTGCCTGCACTGTCACCTGCGGAGCCGCCTGCACTGTCACCCGCGGCGGAGCCGCCTGCACTGTCACCCGCAGCGGAGCCGCCTGCACTGTCACCCGCATTCTCGGAGGGGGCAATTTCCCCGTTGCCCCCCCCCCCCCTGGATCCGCCCCTGCTATAGTATCAAAAGACTCTACTGGTTAGAGAATAGTAATAAGGACTTTAGAGTATTTGTTTCTTGTGATTATAGAGTTTTTACATTGCTAGGACTGTGGTGTCAGGAGAGGATCTGACAGAGGCCTAGTCATTCCTCTAGCCTCTTTGGCCTGTAGCCATAGACTCCATACAGGGTTAAATGCTGCTGATTATATATATTCTTGAAGTGTTATAATTACTCATTTCTTAATTGGCTTTGCCACCAAGTTTATTGACGGTGTCCTATTTACTGTATATTCCAGTGAAAACATGAATTCTAAAAGATTTTTCCTATTTATGAAGCTGCTCTGGGCAAATTCTGAAATTCTGCACCTTTATTTAGATTGTACTCTTAATATGAAGTAGAATTATTCCGTTACAAAGCTCCAGACATATATAAATTAAGTAAATTAATTAAAGTCTTAGTTCCTTAATACATCCCTACAAGCCTACTTAAAGGGCCACAAGGAGATGCTGTCAAGGGTTAAAGAATGTCCCACTGCCACATGAACAGCATAATTCTAGGCACGTCTCTACACTATTCGATTGTCACCCCAGAGAGTTTAATAAACACTGTATACAGCACTGGCTTGGATCCATTCATTCTCTGGTGAACAGAACTTCATGCCAACCGCAGCAAACTTTTTCTGTGCTATTGTGGAAAATATCTTCCACCACTCTAATTTGGCTTTTACATTTTGTCAAATAATCGTCAGCTTCTATTGTTTTCTATGCAAGCTGGAGATCTTCAGTATCTGTCGTGTGGGCTTTGAAGAAGTATTGTGCAAAGAAAATTGAAAGCATTAACCGATCCTTAGGAGTTAATGACTCACAAAACACGTTAGCAAGGTGAAATAAAACATGATACGCCAAGGCCGGGTGTTCCAAATAAGATTTAATAGTCTATTTGTGCTGAGTTTTATTGCATGCATGAAAGGCATTCACTGACTGACTATTCCTTTGTATTTAAAACAAGGTAACAGAAAACAGAAAAAAAGAATCACATGACAAAAGCACTGCTTTGTATGGCAGTTGGAAGTTAGGGGCTTGCCAGATAATTTTGCTTCTGATACTACAGGTTCCATGGATGGACAGATATCCCATATCCATAGGTTTGATTACTTTGTCCAGTTACTACTCTCCCCATAGCATAGAGCAGGGATTTGCAAACAGCGAACCTCCAGCTGTTGCAAAACTACAAGTCCCATCATGCCTCTGCCTCTGGGTGTCATGCTTGTGGCTATCAGAGTCTTGCTATGCCTCATGGGACTTGTAGTTCTGCAACAGCTGGGGGTCCACTAATTGTTTACCCCTGGCATAGAGCACTAGAACCTATCCTCCTGCTTATCCCCACCCCTCTACATTCAGTTAAACATGTATGATCAGATTAGCCACATTGGGGTACATTGACTAACGCTTATCTCATGCAACATTTGTGTTTTATACAGTGTGTAAAGTCACTCAGTTAAATACCACATTTGTGGTAGATGCTGCAAATTTGGTAATTACATTGCTGCTGGCAAATAAAGCTTTTGCTATGAAAATATAACACATCCGCTATAAAGTGATATTAAATGTATTTTTTTTTTTTAATAACATATGTTATTTTGCACAAAGCAGCACTGATTCTCCTCTTCTCAAGTCCCCCACTTAAAAGAACTTTGAGCCTTTACAACCACTTTAAAGCGGAGTTCCAGACGTTTCTGTGTTTATTAAAAGTCAGCAGCTACAAAAAGTGTAGCTGCTGACTTTTAATAAACAGACACTCACCTGTCCCGCGATCCAACGATGCGGCCGCCCAAAGCCTCTTCCTGGCATCACTAGTGTGGGCACCTGGCTGTGCCAGCTTGCGGCTTTACAGCCGGGTGCGCACTGCACATGCGCGAGTCATGCTGCATATCCTGAATGGCCAGGCAATCTTCTGGGACTTGTGACGTGTCCCAGAAGATTGCATGAAGGGAGGGGGGGAGGAGAACTTCTGCTCAAGTCGCCTAGGCGGCCCGACCGGAAGTAGGAGCTGGGTACCTGTCAAAACTAGATACCCCCCCCCCCCAAAAAATGACATGCCAAATGTGGCATGTCAGGGGTCAGGAGTCCTTAAAGTGGAACTTCCACTTTTGGGTGGAACTCCGCTTTAAGCTGCTTGCCTATACCAGTTTTAATATGAAAACACTCCTAAATAAAGAAATTAGATAAGGCAGCACTTAAAAATGGATAGCTGGATTTCATTTCTAAAAAAAAAATTATATGGTCCTATGAGAGTGGTCCCAAAAACAGAACTAAGCATCTGACAAATAAGAGAAACTCTCCACAAGCTTCTTTTACTTTTACTTACAATAAACAAATCTAAAAAAAAAAAAATATTTTTTTTTTTTTTTTTAGATTTGTTTATTCAAAGCACAAATTAACCCGGTATACTCCTGTTAACCCTTTAATGCCTAAGCCTATTTCTGGCATTTGTTGCTTACAAGTTAAAATCCGTATTTTTTGCTAGAAGGTTACTTAGAACCCGCAAACATTATATATATATATATATATATATATATATATATCTATATATATATATATATATATATATCTATATATATATATATATATATATATATATCTATATAGAATAAAATGGGGGATCGTTGCAATATTTTATGTCACACTGTATTTGCGCAGCAGTCTTTCAAACGCAATTTTTTAGGAAAAAATACACTTTGATGAATTAAAAATATACTAAACAGTAAAGTGAGCCCAATTTTTTTGTATAATGTGAAAGATGATGTTACACCGAGTAAATAAATACCTAACATGTCATGCTTTGAAATTGCGCACACTCATGGAATGGCGACAAACTACGGTACCTAAAAATCTCCATAGGTGACGCTTTAAAAAAAATAACAGTTACCAGGTTAGAGTAACAGAGGTGGTATAGTGCTAGAATTATTGCTCTCGCTCTGATGATCGCGGCGATACCTGACATGTGTGATTTGAACATCGTTTACATATGTGGGCGCGACTACGATACGTGTGCGTTTTCTTTACTGCGCAAGCTCTCGGAGATGGGGGGTGCTTTAAAAAAAAAAACGTATTTATTTTATTTATTTTTATTTTTTTACATTGTCACTTTTAAAAGAAAAAAAATGTGATCACTTTTATTGCTGTCACAAGGAATGTAAACATCCCTTGACAGTAATAGGTGGTGACAGGTACTCTTTATGGAGCTATCGGGGGTCTGGGATTTTTGCTCACCGTTCTTGTGATCATTTTGACCCCACGGGGTGAGATCTTTATCAGTGGTCTTGTATGTCTTCCATTTTCTAATTATTGCTCCCACAGTTGATTTCTTCACACCAAGCTGCTTGCCTATTGCAGATTCAGTCTTCCCAGCCTGGTGCGGGTCTACAATTTTGTTTCTGGTGTCCCTCGACAGCTCTTTGGTCTTCACCATAGTGAAGTTTGGAGTGTGACTGTTTGAGGTTGTGGACGGGTGTCTTTTATATCGATAACAAGTTCCAACAGGTGCCATTAATACAGGTAATGAGTGGAGGACAGAGGAGCCTCTTAAAGAAGAAGATACAGGTCTGTGAGAGCCAGAAATCTTGCTTATTTGTAGGTGACCAAATACTTATTTTCCACCATAATTTGCAAATAAATTCTTTCAAAAATCAGACAATGTGATTGTCTGGATTTGTTTCCACATTTTGTCTCTCACAGTTCAGGTATACCTATGATGACAATTACAGGCCTCTCTCATCTTTTTAAGTGGGAGAACTTGCAGAATTGGTGGCTGACTAAATACTTTTTTGCCCCACTGTATCAATGATGGCTGACTATTGGAAACTGCAGTGAGATGCACTGGACACTGAATATCTAAATAAGAGCTGTGAGATTGGGGTGATTAAGCTCAAGCAATAGGTGCGTTTACAATGAGTTGCGCCAGTCCCTTTGACTGTGTTGTCCAGCTCTCCTAGAACACTTGGCTCTCTTAGCCAATAGTCGCAGCGCCCTGCTGCATGGCCCACCTCTAGCCTACAGATTGAGGTTCTCCTGACACCCCCAATAAGAGCCGACCTCCTGGAACTGAGACCTGCTATCCTGGCTTCTGGCTGGGGCCCCTCTGACCCCTCAATGAGACACTCTGTTATGTGGCTTCTCGCTGGGCCCTCTGACCCCTTGATGAGACCTCTGTCACGTGGCTTTTGGCTGGACCCTCTGACCCCTCCATGAGGCCCTGCCTCGTGGCTTCTGGCTGGGGCCCCCTGACCCTGGGTGAGACTTTCTATCTCCCACACTGGGAGCGGCCTTCAAACTGGAAGCTGTCCCCAAAACTGGAAGCTCTAAGCTATCCCCAGACCTGAGTATATAATGACCCTGCACACCTGTGTAGTTAGCCAGGTTCCAGGCGTCTAGCAAAACCCAGACACAGGATTGACTGTTGCAATCTAGAGCTACAGAGTCTGGAGAAAGCCAAAAAACACAGTTTCTCCACTCAGAAATGATAGTTTCGAACCTCTCATTAACCCTTAATGTAAATCTTGTGTCACATTTTACTGAATTCTTCCGATGACAGAGCCTTTTTTTGAAGCATGTGATTAGAGTCAGAGTTTCTAATTGGCTTCAAAGGGGGTGGCACAAGTGCGAGAGGATTGCGGCCAAGGGGGTTTGTGTAGTGCCAGTGGATCGCCCCTTTTGGATTGATTGATCGGGAGCCGCGGTTGGAGGGGTTGTTGCCTCGGCTGCCGGGACTCTCCCTCCTCATTGGCTGAGACAGCAGTGCAGTGCCATTAGCTCCCACTGCTGTCAATCAAAGTCAGTGAGCCGATGAGGAGAGAGGGGGCGGGACTGAACCACGCTCGACTCGGGTGCCCCCAAAGAAAGCTGTTTGCTGTAGGTGCACTCAGCAGGAGGGAGGGACCAGGAGCACTGACGAGGGATCCGAGAAGAATAGGTTTGGGGCTGCTCAGTGCAAAACCACTGCACAGAGCAGGTAAGTATAACATGTTTGTTATTTTTAAAGAAAAAAAAAAATGAGACTTTAGTATCACTTTAAGATTTTCTTTCAGTTCTTCCATTCCTAACTATCCATATAGGACTAGTGATGATTTTGACAGTCTCGCAAAGGGGATGTTGGAATATATTAGGCAATTCAATATGGTCTGTAATAGTGAAAAGGAAGAATCTACAAATCCGATGTGAAACATCAAAATATCGAACAGAAAAAATGTATTAACTATTAGTGCTTCCTTATTATAATGGTGTAATCATTTAAAATACACTCTAGGTAGTTTATTAAATCCCTTAAAGTAGGTGAGCTCAGCAAAATACTATTGCACAAAAAAGAAGGGATTTGCAGAAAATAGCATTCACAGAAGAAGGCCATTTACTCCATTAACAGGTTTCAGTGTGACTGGAAATGTACTGCTCTGAAAACGAATGTAACTGTATCCTGTCCTGTGGTTGAGCTCTATTCAGAGGGGCTCACTGAGGGGAACTAATACAAGACCCCCTGCAGAGTGCCGATGGGCTGCTGCTGCACTTGTATTGGTCAATCAGCTTTTGTTTTCCCAAATGTCCTTCCTTTTTCAAAAAAACACTAAACTGCTTTACAGTGAAATGGGCAGAGTTGTAGCCTGGTAGGAGGGGGATTTAATGAAGCCGCTGTGGCAGGCTGCTGTTTTAATTTAGGAAACAGCCACAACAAACTCTCTTAGTTTAGAGCAACAGCCATGCAGCCAAAAAACATCTGCTGTGGTGTATTTAATTAAATGGCTCTTTGTTCATTAACCCTCTAATCCTCATAAATACATTTAAATGATATGCAAACAAAAATGCCAAAGAAACCGAGTGCCAGAAAAGCGAAAGTGTTTCTGAAACTGTGCCAGCTGAAAAGTCTTGGTATTTCTTGACAGCCAATGTTCGGTCCATGGGTTTAAAGGGCAATGCTGTGTGTAGCCATATTACAGCCCAGACAATGGCCAGAAGACAGATGATGAGTTGGCAGTGCCAATTCTCCATGTCACATCGTGCTTCACACTGCCTTATGCTGGCTGTATAGAATACAAAAAGATACATTATTCTCAGTCCTGTCCACTGGTTGAAGAATTTTACAGAACAATCTGTGAAAAGAACACAAAAGATATCCCCAGCTGTAACACTTATCCAATAACTTCTAAACCAGAACAATATGACAGTTTCTCTGCCTAGTTGGCTGGTCCCCAATGTCACTTTACAGGCCCCAGCACAGTGGCGGCGCGTGCACTGTGGGCGCACAGGCGCCGCCCTCCTATCCATGTGCCTGGCCCCTTTCAGGACGCCGGAAGCATGGATTTCTATGGCGGGGCGGGAGGGGTGGTACTTTTTGAAGCACCGTATTAGAGTCAGTGGCTCTAATAGGCTTCAAAATAGGGTGGGCTCTGGGCGCAGAGAGTGTGCCTTGATCCCACCAAATTGTGTGACGATAGCAAATTCATTTTCGTTATTTTCATACTAACCTTCCTCCCCGCCAATCAGGAGGCAGGGCATCAGACCTTTTTCCTAAATGGCCAAAGCACCAGGCCACCCTATTGGATGCCTGGCGCTTAGGAAGAGGAGCGGACTCAGCAGAGGAGACACACGCTGGAGCGGAGGTCGCCGCCGCTCTGGTGCACTCACTGCACTGAGAGGAGCTGCTGCCTGGTGGTCTGTCAGAGCCGCGCAGGGTGTGGGGTTGGTGGTGCTGCCAGAGCCGCGAGCCCCATTAATGGGGGGGGGGGTAGGTGGGCACAGTGGCTGCATATGATGGGCACAAGTGGCTGCATATCTGGGCACAAGTGACTGCATATACTGGGCACAAGTGGCTGCATATCCTGGGCACAATAAAAATTGTTAGGACAAACCTCTATTGAGAATGAAAGCTGAAGGCCCATGCCACATCCCATGAAAGAGAGATTTGCAAAAGGAGAGTACACCAGGGATTGTACGGGCATGGGAAGTAAACCAGATAATATAGAAAGTGTAATATAGTAAAAAAGTGCAAAACTTATTTGAAATACATATAGTCAATGAACTTGATATACAAAAATAGAATACCTATAAAAACAATGATGTATAACAAACTAAATAAACAGCAAAATATTACTGATATGCAAACATGGTCTAAGCATAAAGTCGACAAGTGTGTTTGTAAGATACCCCACATGTTTCGGAAAAATGACCGTACAATCCCTGGGGCACTCTCCTTTTACATATACTGGGCACAAGTGACTGCATTTGACGGGCACAAGTGCCTGCATATGATGGGCACAAGTGGCTGCATATGAAGGGCACAAGGGGCTGCATATGATGGGCACAAGTGGCTGCGTTTGATGGGCACAGTGGCTGCATATGATGGGCACAGTGGCTGCATATGATGGGCACAAGTGGCTACATTTGATGGGCACAGTGGCTGCATTTGATGAGCACAATGGCTGCATATGATGGGCACAATGGCTGCATATGATGGGCACAGTGACTGCATATGATGGGCACACTGGGTGCATATGTGGCAAGTGGCAGCATTTGATGGGCACAAGTGGCTGCATATGATGGGCACAAGTGGCTGCATATACTGGGCACAAGTGGCTGCATTTGACGGGCACAAGTGGCTGCATTTGACGGGCACAAGTGGCTGCATTTGACGGGCACAAGTGGCTGCATTTGATGGGCACAAGTGGCTGCATATGATGGGCACAGTTGCTGTGTTTGATGGGTACAATGGCTGCATATGATGGGCACAAGTGGCTGCATATGATGGGCACAAGTGGCTGCATATGATGGGCACAAGTGGCTGCATATGATGGGCACACTGGGTGCATATGATGGGCACACTGGGTGCATATGTTGGGCACAGTAGCTGCGTTTGATGGGCACAATGGCTGCAATTAATGGGCACAGTGACTGCAATTGATGGGCAGAGTGAGGCTGCAATTGATGGGCAGAGTGAGGCTGCAATTGATGGGGGGTTCAGTATTTTTCAGTTTGTTTGTGCCCCCAAAACATGTTAAGCACCAGCTGCCACTGCCCCAACATTTAGATGAACTTGTAGGCAGGTGCAGTCTACGTTCTCCACTGCAGGTGGCATTCTTCTGCAGTTGGAGAGGAAGTCAAGAGGAACATGGTACCTCTATGGTTTTCTGTGTTCCAGGAGAAGCTATCCAATTGGATGCTGCCACCCCATATGTCTCTAGCAGCCATCTTGTGTCAGGCTTGGCACACATTTTGTATGTGGGTAGAGTAGAGACAGGTACCCCGCCTGATAGGGACAGAGCTAACGGCAGGGAAAGGTTCCTGATGAGTAAGAAAAGCGCAAGCCTCACAATATTTCTGGACACCTTCCCGCCTGGGCATGTGACGGCCAGGCCGCATTTGGCCCCTCCGAACAGTTGCTGTCAGTTCGGCTGAAACCTGCTCTCTACATACTGCTGAGTGTTCCCAGTTGGGTTGTTTTCCCACTGGCTTAATTGTGAACTGTCTTTGTATTATTTCAATACAAGTTCTTTCATCGCACCAGACTGTGTGTTATTGCTGCCGCACTGCGTTGCACCACACCTACAAACTCTTTATACACCTTGACAGTGGATCCTTCTGAAGGATACCAATACTGAAAGAAATTCCATCACTGACCTTTTGCTGAAAACGCTGCTTGCGTGGCCTTTTTTGGCTTTAATACTTGATTCACTTACAAAGTATAAATAGGCAAGCAATGAAGTCAAAACACCTGATCTGTTTTAGGTCTGTGAATCAGACAGAGTTGAAGCCAATTAATAGGCATGACAGCCAGATAACTAGTATTTCCAGAAGGAGACGTTAGTAATGGCAACATTTCTTTCAGAATAGGTCTCCTTAAAGACCTGAATAGGCACACCGCCTCCTAGCTTTCTGCAGCATTCCACTATGATTCAATCTTGTACATCACATGTTCTTGTTTCATCTAGTTGCCGGTCAGATAATATAAGCTATGTGTTATGCCTTAAGCCTCGTACACACGATCGGATTGTTGGCCAACAAAACCGTTGACTTTTGTGTGAAGGGCGTTGGCCCAAACTTGTCTTGCATACACACAATTGTTGGCCAACAAATACAAACGTAGTGATGTATTACATGGTTTTTCAGCTCTTTAGTGCCACCCTTTGGGCTCCTTCTGCTAATTTCATGTTAGTAGAAGTTTGGTGAGTGTTGATTCGCGCTTTTCATTTCACGCTTTTCAGTTCACACTTTTCAGTTTGTGATTTTCAGTTCGTTTCTGAACAGCCGTTCGTCAACCAGCCATGTTGCAGAATCGGAGGAGATAACGTGTTATTAATTATTGGCCTTGGAGTTATTGATGATAATGATTTGATTTGGTATATTTTCTATATTTTTGGATGCATAGAATGCACTTTTTGGTTAAGTTCTATTGGCAGATAGCAGTCTAATTTTATTTGTTTTCTTTTTTTAATGCACAATAAAAAAATTGTGTAGAATAATACTTGGCTATGTGTTTTACTTCAAATTACAGTTTGGGAGTAGGCAGTTACATTTAAAAAAATACAATGTAAAATTGACAAGGGACCAACATAGTTGTATCTTTGATCTTAAAAAATACAGGATAATGGTGTTGTGGTAACTTGCCTAAATAATAAAAAACAAGCATAATAATATTATTCTTGATATCACTAGAAAAAAAAAGCCTTTGAAACTTAGTTTGCAATAACTCCATCAGTATTACCAGCAAAGCAGCTTCATTATTATCCCATTAAAGAAGAAGAGAATGTGTGCTGCATTTAGAGATTTCATAATTTGCCACGTCACAAATGTTAATTCTCCATGACGAACACTAGTTTACAAGACCGACCGCTTCTGGCTCATCCTTGCTTCCAAGCATGCGTGTTTGTACTTTGAACTTTTGTCCGACGGACTTGTGTACACACGCTCGGAGAATCCGACAACACACATTTGTCCCCGGAAAATTTTAAAACCTGCTAGCCAACATTTGTCCGCGGAAAATCCGACAACAATTGTCCGATGGAGCGTACACACGGTCGAATTTACCGCCAACAGCCTGTCATCGAACATTTCCCGTCGGAAATTCCAATCGTGTGTACGAGGCTTTAATGTTGTGCAGTGGGTTGGACTTCTCTTGTTTTGGTGAAGTCCATGCCTCATGGCCACATACCATCACTCTTTAATTGGGGATGAGCAGCCCATTATGTCAAATTTCCCAGGAAAAATAACTAATTTCTTCACAGACAAAATAAAGTCAAAATTAGTCTCTAAAAAAAAAAAAATTAAAAAAATAAAAATAATAATGAGCAGTAATGCAAGCTGTGACACCTTGGCAGTGCGTGATATGCTTTGTTGATAAACAAAGCCACCTTGGGCCATGCCAGAACTTACATGGTGATCACATGGTTTTGTGACAAGGTCAATTTACAAAAGAAGTTGAGGATCTTCATCCAATAAACTGTAGCTGTGTTCACTTTCAATACCCAATCATGTGCAGATGAAATAATCAAACAGCAATTTGCGTTTCATGTGATTGAAGAACTGAATTGGGGGTTTTTGCCTTTAGTGAATCAACCTGAAGTGTTAATGGTTAGCACTAGGGCTGAGTTAGTTAGGTTAGTTTCAGGGATGAGGTTGCTACGCTGGGTTCGTAGTGGTGTTAAGGTCACTATTAAGCTTAGTGTTGAGGTTAGGGTTATTGGAGGTAGCACTAGGGTAAGGACACTGGTGTGCGCAGTCTATTGCATTAGGGTGTGCACCCCAGAGCACAAACACACATGCATGTATATCAGCAGAGCAGTGGACGGTGTCAGTAGAGCAGAGATTGATGTCAGTAGGGCAGTGAATGGTGTCAGTAGTTTTTTTTTACTTTTATTTTTTTTATTTGTTTTTTCAATTTTATTTTTTTAAATTATTTTTTACAATATTATGTTTTATTTATTTATTTTTACAGTTTTTTTAGGTGCCCTTTTGGGGGCTTTGGTAAAATATTAAGGGTCTAAACAGAGAGAAAGGGACTGGGGACAGAGCTTTCCCAGTCCCTTTCCCTGCAGCCTCAGCTGCACTGGACAGTGAACAAATAGGACGTGCTCTGTGCTGAGCGGCTTCCTGTTCATTCACAAACTGAAGCAAAGTAAACATAGTTTACTAAGCTTCAGTTAAGAATGGACACAGGAGCGATCAAGACAGAGGACTCACTGTGTTCATTCATTCATCCATCCTGGAACACCCCCCTGCAGCAGCCGGTGGGAGAGGAGATGGGGAAGCTGGCAGCACTGCAGCAAGGAGACGGGGGGAATTGGCACCGCACAGGGTGATTAGGGTGTGCCCAAGCACACCCAGAACCCCCTGTGCACACACCTATGGGTAAGGATTACTATTAGGGTTAGCAGTTTGTGTGCCACAAACAGTTCTAGGATAGTTGAAAGAAGCTTCCCTAACCCTCAGAGTCCCATATGCACCCTTTAAAACCACCTTAATTTTCACCCTCCCAATTTCTCTAATGCATTTAGCAGCGTGAAGAACTTCATTGAAATGTTATGATTTTTGCCAAAATTTTGGAACAGCAAATTGTCCGATAATCGGATCGTTAGTACAGAGCCTTCGAAAGCCGATCATGACAGTTCATCCGATGTCATTGTATCACGTGTGCACGAAAAAGTTTTTTGTACAATGCCAGATCGTACGATTTTCGTTTAATCAGTACAGCTATCACAGATCTATCACAGAGACTTTCCAATGTGTCAAATAAATCTCTGCTTGCAATAGACATGTGCGATTAGTTTCGTACGAATTTCCGTAAATTTGTACATTCGGGAAGATCCGAAATACGAATTGCTAAGCTTCTGAATTTTGTACGAAATACGAAATTTAGTTTACGATTTTCAGATCCAAATTCCTAATGAACATTCGTAATTGTTACGAAAAGTTAATGAACCTAAAAGTTAAAAACCCAGGAAGTCAGCACAGCACAGGGATGGTGGGAGCCCCTCATAATGATAAATTCATCATAACAAACATTCGTAATTGTTACGAAAACCTACAAAAATTCGTATTTCATACGAAATTTCAGACACGAATTACGAAATACAAATTAATTCTAATACGAAACCGAATGGAACGAAATAAAACAAATTTATTGACAGCGCACATGTCTGGCGTGCAATAGCCAGAACATGTTTATAAGGCCTAATTATCACTGTACCCTACTCAGCTTATGTATAGCAAATGGCTTGCATTTCTTGCATGTATAAGAACTGTCTGGTACAGTAAACTATACAACCAGGGAGCTCACCGGTAAATGAGTGAAACAAACTGACCCAATTAAACTTTCCTTTTAATCCATTCAGGATCACAAAATGTAATTTTAGGCTTTTGTCTTCCTAAGGCTATTTGTGTGACAGGTAATTTATCCTGAAATACAATAAATTTCACAGCTGAGTCATTATTCATTTTCCTGGCAAAACTTCAGTGGTGTCAGGGCTAATACGAAAAGCCATTAAGAAATCTTTTGCCCTGGCATCAGCCATCATCTCTCACATTTCTCAAGCTTATTCATTGCCTGGGCTCTTGGACAATGCCAGCCGAGGAAACAGCAGATCATATTTCCCACCCGCCAATAATCTGCATACTGAAAATACAATGTACACCAAATTCGAAGCCCAGCGTATGTACCTCACAGCCATAGGTCGGATTTATGGCACTGGGACATGCACTTCTCAGCCAGCTAGGATAAAAATACCTTCACATGGACCATCAGGGACGGTAACCGAACTACTCCTCAAGTAACTAGGCTATGTACATATATTTATTAATTGTTGTCAATAGAATCAGCTGACTTGAGACTTTTCACTAGAAAAAAGTACTTATGAAAATTTAAAGTGGTTGTAAACTCTTATGCCACGTACACACGAGCGGACTTTTCGACGGACTAGATCGATTTACTATTCCTTTACATTGGCTTTTAAAATTTACAAATGCACCAATTTAGAATTTGGATGAAAGGTTTAGTACTGGGAAACACTTTTTGAAAGATAAAAGGTGCATTTTATATACAACTATATAGATCAGACCAAAATGAGGGACAATCGAGGGGGAACGAGGGACAGAGGGGCATTGCTCCAAATCAGGGACAGTCCCTCGAAATCAGGGACAGTTGGAAGCTATGCACAAGAGATGTGGTACAATTGCTCCAGGTGTCCAAGTTATTGCCCCCCTTCCAGGCAAGTTAGTGGAGCCAAGTGTGGGTTCCAAGACACAGAACTAGTTCACACCATGAATCGCACAGGAACGCATTGTGCGTTTTGTGCGATTCACATGTGACCCGGGTGCAGTGCAATTTCAGCTGGGTACACACAATTCATCTTTTTTCATTCAACAGAGCAGGTTGTGCAGGATTTGTGCTGTGAGGGGGAACTGAGGGGATGGGGATAAGTGCTAGGATAGGGAAGAACGGAGAATTGTGCTGGGACTGGGAATTTGGGGAGGGTGCAGGAGGACTTGTGCTGGGGAAGGGGGAAGGAAAAGTAATCAAAGCATATTTTATAGGTACAAAAAAACCTGGGTTTTGTTTAACCACATCCCTTAAGCCCCTCCCACTGCTAAGCGGTTGTCCACACCCAAATTTTACAGTGTGCTGCAGGTCTTATCCCTCCTCCAATGTCCCTCATTCTGATGTTCAAAAGTTGGGAGGTATGCAATAGACCACCATGCAAAAATAGATCCCCTCCAGCAACAATAGATTCCCTAGCAGCGAGCATAAATAAACCCTCCAGCACATCCCAGCACCCCTACGTTCCCCTGCGTTCCCGCTGAAAAAAAGCCCTGGCAGTAACACATGCACTGCAGCCTGCTTTTTTGTGTGTTAAGGCATGCTGTGGTAAGGCAGCCTATTTGTTTTAAATGAGACTCAAAGCAGCAAAAATCACTCCTGCAATAATTTTACACCTCAGTGCATCATCACATGAGTTGTAGTGCACTGTAGCACATGCATGCTGTGTGTGTGCATTGGGGCACTAAGCAAAATTTATGGAAAAAGTGCCAAACACACTCATATTAGTAAAATGTATACTTTCATATATTGTAAAGTCACAAAACAATTGAATCAGAGTGGTTACTGCTGTTCTTGCACTGGTCAGTAACAAGTAAATGCTCCATTCTGAGCACTACAAACTTTAAAAAAATTAAAAAGGCTATCAGTTAAAAAAAAAAAAAGAAACAAACGCCCAAAAACACCGCCCTGAAAAAAGCCTTTCTAAAGGGACGTTTACAGCAAGAATAAAGAAAAAGAAAAAAAATAAGCAATTGCCCAAAAAGTTAGTGAATCAGCATACAAATACTCCTCATGCCTCGATTGCCTGAAACCTTTAGCAGTGGCGAACCCAAACCTGGTCTTTTGAATTTTAGCATAATTTTTCCATCAAAATGTCCAGCTGAGACAAACATAAATATATAATAATTATTTGATTTGCACAAAACAGATATTTAAAGCAAATGTAAACTTGAACTGAATGACATGTAGTTTGCTAAAGCATTGTCCCTCTAAACAGTCAATTTCCGAAAAGCTGTTCTCCTGTAGGCTCTTTGCAGCCACTTACTCTCTATATGATCTTCATTAATGGTTGTATGGCATTTCTTAGGGTGGGTTTCTTCATAGTAGGCCATGTAGTTGCCACCAAAAGCCCATGTGACAACAGGAGGCCATGTAGTCTTTATCTACTGTCTGCCCTAATGTTGTAAAGCGCTGCGTAAACTGTCGGCGCTATATAAATCCTGTATAATAATAATAATAATCAGAAGACCATGTGATAGAGTGACAACACAGGAGCACAATTGAGAGACAGGGACAGAGCGTTGTCACCCTATAATAGGAAGTTCCTAAACAAAGACCTTGAAGGTATTACCACCAGACATTATTTTAATGAAGCTACAGGTTTAAACATAATAAAAATGGCTTTTGAAATAACATTAACATGTTAAAGTCTATATGGGATTTCAGTGATTGGGTTTACATATACTTTAAATAGTTTATTGTACGTAGGAAAAACTTCTGTAACAGATTTGTGACTTGGTGAAAATATTTGCCAGCACACCTCAGAGATTTGTGACTTGACCCCATTTCAGTTATGTAGCCTCTAAATAAACATGGCTGACAGGAGGTACCTTGACGTCATGGAAGAGCAGGCCTGAATTGAGGATTTGCTGCCTTATTTTGCCTATTTTGTCAGGTCAAATCTTATAATCCAGCAACTCACTAACTAGCTATTTTTTCGGCAACAATGTTTTTCTTGACTTCTTTTCTGTGAACGCATCTAAAATCTCTTCTGTTGTCTTGAGTTTGTGTTTTCAGCAGAAGATCTGTGGCCGCCCACTTTGAAGCAGATCATCAAGGGAGCTACCTGTCATCGCAGTCTTAATAAGTTTCTGTGACTTTACATTGCGCAAATTTTAACATCTTACATAAGAGTGACTTGTGAAACTTCAGGATGTCTTTGGCAGGAGTTTTTCAAAGCTTGTTCCATTAACGCCTTAGTCTGGTGAATGCCATTTGTTTCAAGGATACTGATAATGAGAGTACATGTATAGTATCTCACAAAAGTGAGTACACCCCTCATATTTCTTTAAATATTTTATTATATCTTTTCATGTGACAACACTGAAGAAATGTCACTTTGCTACAATGTAAAGTAGTGAGTGTGCAGCTTGTATAACAGTGTAAATTTGCTGTCCCCTCAAAATAACTCAACACACAGCCATTAATGTCTAAACCGCTGGCAACAAAAGTGAGTACACCCTTAAGTGAAAATGTCCAAATTGGGCCCAAAGTGTCAATATTTTGTGTGGCCGCCATTATTTTCCAGTACTGCCTTAACCCTCTTAGGCATGGAGTTCACCAGAGCTTCACAGGTTGCCACTGGAGTCCTCTTCCACTCCTCCATGACAACATCACGGAGCTGGTGGATGTTAGAGACCTTGCGCTCCTCCACCTTCCGTTTGAGGATGCCCCACAGATGCTCAATAGGGTTTAGGTCTGGAGACATGCTTGGCCAGTCCATCACTTTTACCCTCAGCAGGATTTGCATCATGGATTTGCAGCCGACAAATCTGCAGCAACTGTGTGATGCTATCATGTCAATATGGACCAAAATCTCTGAGGAATGTTTCCAACACCTTGTTGAATCCATGCAACAAAGAATTAAGGCAGTTCTGAAGGCAGAAGGGGGTCCAACCCAGTACTAGCAAGGTGTACCAAATAAAGTGGCCAATGAGTGTAGATCTATAAGCATAAAGCACATAGGTGTTTAGAGAGGTTTTGAGGCAGAAAAAAAAACGCACTGCTAGCACACCCAGGAGCAGCAGCGTTTTGGCAGAAAAAATGTTTGATGCGTGCAATTGCCTCTATATGTGCGTCAATGCTAGACACATTTGACGCTTGAGCGTTAATTAATTTCAATTGCCAGAATTCATTATTTTTCTGATCAATTAAGTTAATTAATGCCCACGTGTCTGACATGCCTAAATGTGTCTAGACGCATTTACACATGTCAAGCATTTTTCTGCCAACCTGCTGCTGACGGGAGGAAAGGCATTTGGGAGAGCTGAGCAAATGCCCTGTGTGCATAGTGCCTAAATGTGTATGATTGGCCAAGCTGAACATACATGTTTATGAGTGTACAGGCTACAGATGACCATACACATATATACTAAATTACCAAACGTATTGGGACACCTGTCTTTACACGCACATGAACTTTAATGGTATCCCAGTCTTAGTCCGTAGGGTTCAATATTGAGTTGGCCCACCCTTTGCAGCTATAACAGCTTCAACTCTTCTGGGAAGGCTGTCCACGAGGTTTAGGAGTGTGTCTATGGGAATGTTTGACCATTTTTTCAGAAGCGTATTTGTGAGGTCAGGCTCTGAAGTGGATGAGAAGGCCTGGCTCGCAGTCTCCACTCTAATTCATCCCAAAGGTGTTCTATCTGGTTGAGGTCAGGTCTTTGTGCGGGCCAGTCAAGTTCCTCCACCCCAAACTTGCTCATCCATGTCTTTTTGAACCCTGTTTGTGCACCGGTGCGCAGTCATGTTAGAACAAGAAGGGGCCATCCCCAAACTGTTCCCACAAAATTGGGAGCATGAAATTGTCCAAAATGTCTTGGTATGCTGACGCCTTAAGAGTTCCCTTCACTGAAACTAAGGGGCTAAGCTTAACCCTAAAAAACAACCCCACACCATAATCCCCTCTCCACCAAATGATTTGGACCAGTGCACAAAGCAAGGTCCATAAAGACATGAATGAGCAAGTTTAGGGTGGAGGAACTTGACTGGCCTGCACAGATTCCTGATCTCAAACCGATAGAACACCTTTGGGATGAATTTGAGCGGCGATAGTAAGCCAGGCCTTTTCGTCCACATCAGTGCCTGACCTCACAAATGCGCTTCTGGAAAAATGGTCAAACATTCCCATAGACACTCTCCTAAACTTTGTGGGCAGCCTTCCCAGAAGAGTTGAAGCTGTTTTAGCTGCAAAGGGTGGGCCAACTCAATATTGAACCCTACGGACTAAGACTGGGTTGCCATTAAAGTCCATGTGCGTGTAAAGGTGTCCCAGACCTAAATCCAATTGAGAATCTGTGGCAAAACTTGAAAATTGCTGTTCACAAACACTCTCCATCCGTCTGATAGAGCTTGAGCTATTTTGCAAAGAAGAATGGGCAAAGATGTCACTCTCTAGATGTGCAAAGCTGGTAGAAACATCCCCAAAAAGACTTGCAGCTGTAATTGCAGAGAAAGATGGTGCTACAAAGTATTGACCCAGGGGGGCTGAATACAAATGGACGCCACACTTTTCACACACAGTAATACCTCGGATTGCGAGTAACGCCATTTACGAGCGCTTCGCAATACGAGCTATTATTTTTTTAAAATCCTGACTCGGTTTGCGAGCGTTCTCTTGCAAGACGAGCAGGATTCAAGACAATGGGGTGTGCAGTACCGCATTTGGCCAGAGCTGCGGGGGCGCCAATGACACTCGAAAACACTCCGTTCCTGAGTGTTTCCGGGTGCATCCGAGCAGCTCTGAGCGGTCTCCGTGTGTTTCCGAGTGTCTCCGCCCCCCCACCTCTGGTCACATGCGGTACTGCATACAATAGCAGTCACTGTGGAATAAATTATCTGAGTTTTCATTGACTCCTTTGGGTAAACTAGCTTTTAAAATACAAGTGCTTTGGATTACAAGCATTCTTCTGGAACAAATTGTGCTCATAATCCAAGGTACCACTGTATTTATTTGTAAAAAAAATGATTATCATTTATCATTTTCCTTTCACTTCACAATTATGTGCCACTTTGTGTTGGTTTATCACATAAAATCCCAATAAAATACATTTATGTTTTTGGTTGTAACATGACAAAATGTGGAAAATTTCAAGGTTCATGAATACTTTTTCAATGCACTGTAAGTGGCCCTTTCTCTTCAAAAAGGTGGGCACCCCTGGTTAAGATACATTTTAAAAGAATTAGCAAACAAGGAAAAGAGCTTTTTATTGAATAATGCCGTGTACACACGGGCGGACTTTTCGACCGGACTGGTCCGACAGGACGAATTTGTCAATCAGACCATGTGTGGGTTTCATCGGACCAGCAGCTGACTTTTTCGGGCGAAAATCAGACGGACTTTAGATTTGAAACATGTTTCAAATCCTTCCGAGGGACTCGAGTCTGGTCGAAAAATCCACTCGTCTGTATGCTAGTCCGACAGACGAAACCCGACGCTACGGCAGCTATTCGTTACTGGCTATCAACTTCCACATTTTAGTCCGGTCATACATCATCACGTACGAATCCGTCGGACTTTGGTGTGACCGTGTGTAGGCAAGTCCGGTCGTTCGAAAGTCCGTCGGAAGTCCGTCAAAAGTCTGTCGAAAGTCCGTTGGAAAGACTGTCCAACCTTTGATGCCGAAAAGTCCACCCGTGTGTACACGGCATAAGGCAGCAGATCTGCTAAAAAGCCATGAAAAATATATACTGTAAGGCAATTTAGTCTGAATATAGTATGCCACAAAAAATATTTTTCATAATGTGTTTTGAATGGATACAACATCATAATTGATGTCATTTTAAAATATTGTCAACTATTTATTTAATGAGGCAATTTATAAGAGATGACTCTTCATTATGGTGATACAGGTGAAAGTCAAACTGTCATAAGCAGCATCAACAATTTTATATAGTAATGCCCCGTACACACGATCGGACATTGATCGGACATTCTGACAACAAAATCCATGGATTTTTTCCTGACGGATTTTGGGCCAAACTTGTCTTGCATACACACGGTCGCACAAAGTTGTCGGAAAATCCGATTGTTCTGAACGTGGTGCCGTAAAACACGTACATCGGAACTATAAATGGGACAGTAGCCAATAGCTTCCATCTGTTAATTTATTCTGAGCATGCGTGGCACTTTGTGCGTCGGATTTGTGTACACACGATCGGAATTTAAATGATCGGATTTTGTTGTCGGAAAGTGTTATATTCTGCTCTCCAACTTTGTGTGTCGGAAATTCCGACAGAAAAAGTCCGATGGAGCCCACACGCGATCGGAATTTCCGACAACACAATCCGATCGCACTTTTTCCATTGGAAAATCAGACCGTGTGTACAGGGTATAACAGTTAATAAATCACAGAAGCAGCATATGATGACAAACTGTTGGAAATGTTAGACATTTCTGCCCAACTTTAGTTTGTGGTTTACTGTGTACACCAATGGTGATCAACTTTCTTAATACAGGGGGCCTCAAAGTGACCCCTGACATTACCAAAGGGGCGCACATAAAATTTAGTCAACGTAACGTGTCATGTCACTGCAGACAAGCAACAGGAGATGATCAGACTGCAGGCACCCTAGGAAAGTTGGTTAGAAACTGCAGACATGCTTCAGGAGATGATCGGAGACTGCAGACATACTTTGGGAGATGATTGGAGACTGCAGACATGCTTTGGGAGATAATCAGAGACTGCAGACATGCTTCGGGAGATGATTGGAGACTGCAGACATGCTTTGGAAGATGATCGGAGACTGCAGACATGCTTCGGGAGATGATCAGAGACTGCAGACATGCTTCGGGAGATGATCAGAGACTGCAGACATGCTTCAGGAGATGATCGGGTCTCTGATCCTACCTCAATGAAAATAACTTTCTTGACCCCTTAGGCTCGGTTCACACTGGGGCGACTTGTCAGGCGACCTAGTCACCTGACAAGTCGCCTCCCGTTCTGTGCTATGGAACCGTTCTAATCGGAGCGACGCAAGTCGCTCCGACTTAGAAAAAGGTTCCTGTATTACTTTAGGGGCGACTTGGGGCGACTTGCATAGACTTCTATACAGAAGTCGTTTTGCAAGTCGCCCGGGCAGTCGTTTGCAGGTCGCCTCGCTGAGGCGACCTGCAAGTCGTGCCGCCCCTGTGTGAACCGGGCTTTACAGTCTGGCTTTCACTCGCAGCACTCCACGGAAACTGCCTTACTAAAAATCACTAACGATTTACCAACTGCTAAAACCAACAGCCAGTACTTCATACTCCTACTACTTGACCTCTCTGCGGCCTTTGATACTGTTGACCAACCGCTCCTTCTCAATAAACTACATTCCCTTGGCCTCTGAGATTCTGCTCTATCCTGGTTCACTGCCTATTTATCACAGCGCTCCTTCAGTGTCACCTACAACTCTGTCTCCTCCTCTCCATTGCCCCTTTCTGTGGGGGTCCCCCAAGGCTTGGTTCTTGGACCCCTTCTCTTCTCTATCTACACCTCCTCCCTTGGTCACTTGATAACCGCCCATGGCTTCCAATAGCACTTATACGCTGATGACACCCAAATCTATCTGTCTACTCCTCACCTCACTCCTTCAGTCTCCTCTCGCATTACTAACTTACTAACTGACATATCAGCATGGATGTCGCACCACTTCCTTAAACTAAATCTCTCTAAAACTGAGCTATTAATATTCCCCCCTGCACATGCCTCCCTCCATGACGTTTCCATCAAAATCAACAATGCAACTATCAGTCCCTCCCCTCACGCCAGGGTACTAGGTCTAATCCTAGACTCTGACTTGTCATTTCAGCCTCAAATCCAATCGTTGTCAAAGGTTTGTAGAATTCACCTCTGTAACATCTCTAAAATTCGCCCCTTTTAAACAAATTAAACCACCAAGCTCCTCATTCACTCCCTTGTTATCTCTCATCTTGACTATTGGAACTCCCTTTTCATTGGCCTACCTCTCCATAGGCTATCCCCTCTTCAGTCTATCATGAATGCTGCTGCCAGACTTATCCACCTTACCAACCGCTCAGTGTCTGCCAACCCTCTACTCCAATCCCTACACTGTCTCCCCATCACCCAGCGAATTAAATTCAAAATACTAACCACAACATACAAAGCCATTCACAACTCTGCCCCGAGCTACATCACCAATCTTATCTCCAAATATCACCCAAATCGACCTCTCCGCTCTTCTCAAAACCTCCTGCTTTCAAGCTCTCTCATCTCCTCCTCCCATGCCCGTCTCTAGGATTTCTCCAGAGCCTCTCCCATCCTCTGGAACTCACTACCTCCATCTATCCGGCTATCCCCTACTCTTGCTACCTTCAGACGATCCCTGAAAACTCATCTCTTCAGGAAATCCTATCACGTCTCCAACTAATCTCCTACCACTTCCACCAGCTCATTCCCCACAGTTACAACCTTTTGTACCACCTGCCCCACCCTATTAGATTGTAAGCTCTTCTGAGCAGGGCCCTCTTAATCCTCTTGTATTTTATTGTATTATAACTGTATTGTCTCCCTTTTATATTGTAAAGCGCTGCGTAAACTGTTGGCGCTATATAAATCCTGTATAATAATAATAATAATAATGATCAGAGACTGCAGACATGCTTTGGGAGATGTTCAGAAACTGCACACATTCTTCAGGAGATGATAGGAGACTGCAGACATGTTTCAGGAGATGATCAGGGGACTGCAGACATGCTTCTGGAGTTTATCAAGACTGCAGACATGCTTCAAGATCGGGATCATCAACCCATTGATCGCGATCTACCCATCGACCTCGGACAGCACACGGATAGATTGCGAACACGTCCCTGCTTCGCCGGTCCTTCCCCTCAGCCCCTGCTGCTCTAATTTTCACAGCAGTGAAGATAGTGGAGAGCAGGAGGCAGCACAGTACTGGACGGAAGGCAGGAGCAGTAGCTGTTTCAGTTAACTTTTCAAGTTAACCAGCAGGTGATTGGTTGTTAGGACACCGGGTTGTCCTAGCATCCAATCATTAGGTTGTTAATATGATAGTTAACTCCGGCTTTGGGGGGGGGGGGGGCAGAGGGACCGAGAACATTATAGTGGGGGGAGGGGGTTCATATAAAGAGGGGCAGAGAACACTCCTTTGGGGGGCACAGGACACTACACTGGGGTGGTGATGTGAATGGGGGCAGAGGACACTACAGTGACACACTATGTGTTCTCCATGCCATCTTTTATTGGGGGCTTGATCTTTTTTTTTTTTTTTTTTTTTTTTTTAAAGGGCTGGATTGGAAATACAGTACACAAGAC
The DNA here is from genome assembly GCA_037952925.1 of Lithobates clamitans. Classification (NCBI taxonomy): domain Eukaryota; kingdom Metazoa; phylum Chordata; class Amphibia; order Anura; family Ranidae; genus Lithobates; species Lithobates clamitans. Next base: position 529,001 of record JBBGZY010000777.1, on the reverse strand, counting down.
TGCAATACATCACTGCTATTACAGCTCCTTTACAAATCAATGCTTTCACTGCCCCCAGCACACAAATGCCTCATACACACTGGCTATCAGCTCCTCTGAACGCCAATCACACAGAACCCGACATGCGGATGTTTATTGGGGAACTTGACTGTCCAGGATGGGCAGCAATAGGATATGATATAGGACATAGAAATAGTCCACAGGGCAATAATATATCACATCACCGATACCCAGTCCATAGAATAGCCATAGGGCAGCACACCGATAAACAGTCCATGGAAAAGCATTGGGGCACAGCACAGGAGGATGATCCTCAGAGCGGTAGTATGGCACAGTAAACATAATTAGTGCAGGAAATGGCAAAAAGTTGTAGCACAGGAAGATAGTCCACGAGGCAGAGATAAAGCACAGCAAGGAGTAACGATCCTCATAGTGGTAATATGGCACAGCAAAAGATGATGATCATCTGGGCAGTAATATAGTGCAACATGGGTTAACAGACCAGGGAATGACAATAGGGCACAGCAAAGGGGGACAGGGGGGGGGGGGTTCATGAGACTCATGCTTAGGACGCCTGATGGCCTATAGCTTCTGGTGAGGTGGTTTGGGTGACGGATGGCTTGTCCCGGGGGTCCATGGAGGCAGGGTCTCGGGCCAGTGCTGGCAGAGAGGCAGCTGAACAAGTTGAGGCAGAGGGTCACTCCTGACCTCAGTCTTAGGTCCTCACAGGCACAGGTATCATGCAGGGGGCTGGCAACAAGAGTCTGGGGCTATTTGCCCTAGTCCAGGTAAATATACCAAAGGCCAGGGCACGATACAGTGATCCAAGCAATCTGATGTTTAGCGCCAGATTGCCCCGGCAACAGAGTGCACCCCTTCCTGAGCAGCTAGGGGCAAGCTCTTTGTCTTCCAGCAGGCATAGTGCATGAAAAAAGTGACCGCTGTGCCGGCCTGCCAGCTCCTGGAAGAAGGATGTTTGCAACTGATGTGATGCGGCCACAGCAGAGGATCTGATAGCCTGGCGCCTCGCACACAGGAGATGTGGAGTGGTGGGCATTGTGTGTGAGGGGCCAGGTGTTGGAGCAGAAGGGGAAACTGGGGTGCTGTGACAACCTGTAAATGCCTATGTCTGCATAGATACATAGACTAACATAGAGGAGAGTTTAGAGGCAGAAAAAAAATGCCAAACACCTGTAAGAGCGGCAGAAAGAAATGAGAAATCCAAACTGTTACAGTTGTCACTGATACAGGAATAAATGGGAAAGCTTTCAATAGGAACACCTACTTTGATGACAACTGTTTAAGATTTGATTTCCATTCATTTTGGAAAGACAACTTCTCACTCCCTTTTGTGTCTCTGGGACAGAGATACAGTATTTGAAGGGAAGTCTCCCTAGCAGGACCGGGATAGACAACAAGAACAAAAACAAAAATGTTTTAAAACAGTTGTAGGCTCCATTCACGCGTGTGACTTGTCATGTGACTTTGGACATCAAAGTCGCATGACAAATTGCAGCCCATTCTTTTCAATGGACCCTGTTCAAATCGGTGTGACTAAGGCCCCTTGCACATGGGCATCATAATTTACTGATGTTTACTCAAGAACTTGTGCAAGGGGGCAAAAACTGTGTGTAAAGACCTGAGTAATGTTGAGTATAGGTGAGTAAAGGTGTATAGACGAGTAAAGTTATTTTTCATTGGCAGTATAGTAATATACTTACTTATACTCATTTATGCTTGTGTAAACATTAAAGCGGAGCTCCACCCAAAAGGGGTCGTTCCGCTTTAAGGACTCCCCGCTCCTCTTGCACAATTGGCACTTTAGATGGGCAGGGGGGGGGGCAGAGCAGATACCCACTGTGCACTTCTGTACCGTGCTTGGAAACTGAAGTTCTGAAAGGTCCCAGAAGATTGCATCCACCATTCACAATGCGCAGCGTGCACCCAGGTGTGAAGCCACAAACTGTCACAGCCGGGTGCCCATAGTGCCCATAGTGAAGATGCTGCTGGGGACTGAAGACAGCGGGTGAGACCGACTGGGGTGAGCACACCGCTGGATCGTGGAACAGGTGAGTGGCTGTTTTTTAAAAGTCAGCAGCTACAGTTTTTGTAGCTGCTGACTTTTATTTTTTCCACAGGTGACTGGAACTCCGCTTTAAACAAGTAAACATGCAGGTAGATTACTGCACTCAAAATGTAAAATGTTGTCGTTTTGTTTTACTGCTCTGTACTCCACGCTGTGTGTAATGTCCCATAGACAACAATGCATCTCATTTCAGGTCAGTAAAAAAATTTGCATATTTTACTCTCGTGTACAACAGGCCTTAAAGTCACAGAGACTTTAACCACTTCAGTCCCAGAAGGATTTACCCCCTTCCTGACCGGGCCATTTTTTTTTTTTTTGCGATACGGCACTGCATCGCTTTAACTGACAATTGCGCGGTCGTGCAACACTGTACCCAAACAAGATTGACGTCCCTTTTTGCCCAAAAATGGTGCTTTCATTTGGTGGTATTTGATCACCTCTGCGGTTTTTATTTTTTGCGCTATAAACAAAAAAAGAGTGATAATTTTGAAAAAAACACAATATTTTTTACTTTTTGCTATATAAAATATCCCCCAATTTAAAAAAATACATATATATTTTTTCCTCAGTTTAGGCCGATATGTAATCTTCTACAAATTTTTGGTAAAAAAAAAAATCGCAATAAGCGTATGTTGATTGGTTTGCGCAAAAGTTTACAAAATAGGGGATAAATTTATGGCATTTTTATTATTTTTTTTTTACTAGTAATGGCGCCGATCTGCGATTTTTATTGGAACTGTGACATTGCGGCGGACAGATCGAACACTTTGACACTTTTTTGGGACCACCGACATTTATACTGAGCTAAAACTATCCACTGATTACTGTATAATTGTAACTGGCAGGGAAGGGGTTAACACTATTGGGCGATCAAGGGGTTAACTGTGTTCCCTCAGTGTGTTCTAACTGTGGGGGGGATGGGACTGCCTGGGGAGGAGACTGATCGGTGTTCCTATATACTAGGAACACACGATCTGTCTCCTCTCCCCTGTCAGAACGTGGATTTGTGCGTTTACAAACACAGATCCTCATTCTGACTCTGGTGGACATTGCGGCCGCTGGGCACGCTCATCGGCTCCACAGCACCGCGGCGGGCGCGTGCATCCCCTATACCCCTTAAAGCAGCTGCCGTACAGCTATGGCATTTCACGTAGGGGAGCCATTCTGCTCCTGTCAAACGACGGCGGGCAGTTGGCAACTGGATAAAACGGTGCCTGCTCTACTTTGGTTTGATGCAACTTTGGTCCAGAGAATGTAAAGTCGGATCTAATTCACGAAGGTTGCATCAAAGTCACACTGGAAATTGTGCGACTTTGGAGATGCGCTAATGTGAATGGAGCCTTAAACCCATCCCAACTCTATCCAAAACAAAAAAACACAATTTTGACTTTAGAAATACTTCAATTATTATTTTTAATAAAAATATAACTAGATTATACAGTATGTTGTTTTAAATCTACTTGAATTTCAGCATTCATTTTTAATATTAACCTTTTTTGCAGTAAATAGAATTATATCTATATGGTAATTGTACAGTATATTTCAGCAGCTTTAAAATTGCATTTTCAGAATTTTATTTATGTAAAAGACTTCTATCAGATGATGGGTCCATGACCTTTAAAATGTTGGAAGAACAACAACATGTAGTGCAAAGTACTGTGAACTATATATATCTATATATAGAGATATATAGATAGGTATAATGCGTACTATATATATATATATATCCAGCAGGTGGCACTGTAGTGTGTATCTATGATAATGTAGTTAGAGGAAGTGTTATCTCTCTAAGCCCCCTTTTACACTGGGGCGCTTTGCATGCTTGCAAAGCACCCTGAAACAGCTGCTACTGTCTCTCCAATGTGAAAGCCCCGAGGGCTTTCACACTGGAGCGATGCGCTGGCAGGACGCTAAAAAAAGTCCTGCTAGCAGCATCTTTGGAGCGGTGTATACACCGCTCCTGCCCATTGAAATCAATTGGGCAGCGCGGCTATACCGCTGACAAAGCACTGCTGCAGCAGCGCTTTGCGGTGGTTTTAACACTTTCTCGGCCGCTAGCGGGAGCGGTTTTACCGCCCCGCTAGCGGCCGAATACCACCGCTAAAGCGGCGCAAAAAATAGCGCCGTTTTACCGCCGACGCCTCCCCTGCCCCAGTGTGAAAGGGGCTTAAAGCCGCGTACACACGAGTGGACTTTTCGACTGGACTGGTCCAACGGACCGAGTCCTGCGGACAATTTGACCGCGTGTGGGCTTCATCGGACCTGCAGCGGACTTTTTCGGTTGAAAGTCTGACGGACTTTAGATTTGGAACATGTTTCAAATCTTTCCGACGGACTCGAGTCCGGTCGAAAAGTCCGCTCGTCTGTATGCCAGTCCGACAGACGAAAACCGACTACTACTATGCTATCAACTTCTTTATTTTAGTCCGGTCGTACGTCATCACGTACAAATCCATCGTGTGATCGTGTGTAGGCAAGTCCGTTTGTTCGGAAAGTCCATTGGAAGTCTGCCGAAAGTCCGTCGGATAGACTGTACGACCAGTCCGGTCGAAAAGTCCGCTCGTGTGTGCACGGCATAAGTGTATGTGGTTGTATACTCCTTGTTCCTGTTAATGTCTCCATAATGTTCTGATATTTCTCCATAAAAGTAGTCGTTTGCTGTATCCAAGAAGCTTCCAGTGCTTAATTGCAATACCCTGCATAGTACGCGTTTGATCTGCCAATCTGCCATCCTGCTGCACGCAGTTCTGGGTCCTGATGATCTGCACCTACATCTGTCTTTAGGGATAAAACTAAAGCCTGCCATACACTATCCGATATTTCAGCCTATGGGCTGTATGAAAAAAATCCAACAGATTCCTTCATCCAGGCTATACAGTGCAAATAGATAAATTTCCGTTGCAGCTATTGTGGCTTTCAGAATACCTGAACAGCAGCTGGCTCTGATTGGATGCAGCCACTGTTAAACTGACAATTTATTGCCTGGTCCATCGATTTCTTTTTCTCAGTCACAAGATGCTGGGCTGGAGGGGTATAAATAAATAAACAACTGTATCTGTATGAAACTTCTGACAGATGGGGAGATAAAGGCATAGACCATTCATGTTATCAGTTCAAACACCTACTGTCAGAGAAATAGTGTCAGGGAATAGGCTGTGGAAGTACTGGCAATCTTGCCAGGAAAAGAAATGGGCGTCATAGGAGCATCACGTGACAGATGGTTCCCCCTGCTGGCCTATATAAGGCTGCCTCTGTCTGACCCAAGTTGCTGGATTGTCTTCAGCTTTTTCCCTGTTCCTGTGTTAAACTACCAAGTGATTCCTGTTGTGACCTCGGCTTGCCTCCTGACCTGCTCTGATCTCCTCTCCAGTGTTTGACCCCTGGCTTGGCTCATGAACTTTGCTATACTTGCACCTGCCTGATTACCAGTGTTTGACCCCCGGCTGGGCTCACGGACATTGTTATGCCCCGTACACACGTCGGAAAATGTGTGATAGGACCTTGTTGTCGGAAATTCCGACCGTGTGTAGACTCCATCACACATTTTCCATCGGATTTTCCGACACACAAAGTTTGAGAGCAGGCTATAAAATTTTCCGACAACAAAATCCGTTGTCGGAAATTCCAATCGTGTGTACACAAATCCGACGGACAAAGTGCCACGCATGCTCAGAATAAATAAAGAGATGAAAGCTATTGGCCACTGCCCCGTTTATAGTCCCGACGTACGTGTTTTACATCATCGCGTTCAGAATGATCGGATTTTCCGACAACTTTGTGTGACCGTGTGTATGCAAGACAAGTTTGAGCCAACATCCGTCGGAAAAAATCCTAGGATTTTGTTGTCGTAATGTCCGAACAAAGTCCGACCGTGTGTACGGGGCATTATACTTGCACCTGCTTGATTACCAGTGTTTGACCCCCGGATTTTGCTTATCACTTACCTGTGATTGACCCTCAGCTGGCCTCACCACAGCCTTCAATCTGCTCTCCTGTGTTCTACCCTCAGCCAGGCTTTTACTAAGTGTCCGGAATACTGCTTGGCGTCTTCTCAAGCAAAGTCTCCAACTGATCCTCAGCTCAAGCCTTCTCAACCTGCTGGCAACCCATGCTTCTTTGAGCCCTATACCTCTTGTACCACATTCAGTGGTATACTGCAGTAAATATCATTGCAGGAAATGGACCTCAGATACTGTAAGATTCTGGATCCCTTAGCACTGTTAATTCACTCTAGACTCTAGACTCTAGATTGACTCTAGAGCAATTCTTTTATTTTTTGCACACATGCAAAAATCTACTAAAATGAATTTTAGTGCAAACCTAATATAATACCCAATTTTTGGTAAAATATAAAAGATGAGGTTGCATTGAGTAAAATAAAAAAACAGGGGTATACTGCGCTTCACCTTAAGGGGAGTCTCTCTCAGCATCTTGGCCTTGGAAAAGGTACCTGACACCTACACAGTACTGTTCCTTATTTGTGTGTCTAGTTTGTTTGCACATATAAGAACAAGAGGATGGTAAACATTACATCTAGGCAGGAGGTCACATTTCAGGTTGCCGTGCAAATAGCACCATATTCATTGCATATTCAGTAATAAAACCTATAATACAGTCCTGGGAGCTGGAGACATGTGCTCGCTAGCAAGGAAGTCATCTCCTTGCTAGCTCAAGTTTTGAACAGCCCTGTGCATGTGTCTGTGACATCACAGCTAGAGTTACAGGACACCTAGGAAGAAGGAACGTACTTTGTACCATCGCAAACTGAATACTCTAAAAAACGCATACTTCTTCTTTAAGAGCATAGACCACTTTTACCAAAAAAAAAACCTATGGAGAATAGGGACTTACTGTATCTCACAAAAGTGAGTACACCCCTCACATGTTTGTAAATATTTTATTATATCTTTTCATGTGACAACACTGAAGAAATGACACTTTGCTACAATGTAAAGTAGTGAGTGTACAGCTTGTATAACAGTGTAAAATTGCTGTCCCCTCAAAATAACTCAACATACAGTCATTAATGTCTAAACTGCTGGCAACAAAAGCGAGTACACCCCTAAGTGAAAATGTCCAAATTGGGCCCAATTAGCCATTTTCCCTCCCCGGTGTCATGTGACTCGTTAGTGTTACAAGGTCTCAGGTGTGAATGAGGAGCAGGTGTGTTAAATTTGGTGTTATCGCTCTCACTCTCTCATACTGGTCACTGGAAGTTCAACATGGCACCTCATGGCAAAGAACTCTCTGAGGGTCTGAACAAAAAAAATAATTGCTCTATATAAAGATGGCCTAGGCTATAACAAGATTGCCAAGACCCTGAAACTGAGCTGCAGCATGGTGGCCAAGTCCGTACAGTGGTTTAACAGGACAGGTTCCACTCAGAACAGGCCTCGCCATGGTCGACCAAGGAAGTTGAGTGAACGTGCTCAGCGTCATATCCAGAGGTTGTCTTTGGGAAATAGACGTATGAGTGCTGCCAGCATTGCTGCAGAGGTTGAAGAGGTGGGGGGTCAGCCTGTCAGTGCTCAGACCATAAGCCTCTTCTAAAGATGATGCACAAGAAAGCCTGCACACAGTTGGTTAAAGACAAGCAGACTAAGGACATGGATTACTGGAACCATGTCCTGTGGTCTGATGAGACCAAGATAAACGTATTTGGTTCAGATGGTGTTAAGCGTGTGTGGCAGCAACCAGGTGAGGAGTACAAAGACAAGTGTGTCTTGCCTACAGTCAAGCACAGGGGTGGGAGTGTCATGGTCTTGGGCTGCATGAATGCTGCTGGCACTGGGGAGCTACAGTTCATTGAGGAACTATTAATGCCAACATGTACTGTGACATACTGAAGCAGAGCATGAGCCCCTCCCTTCGGAGACTGGGGCGCAGGGCAGTATTCCAACATGATAATGACCCCAAACACATCTCCAAGATGACCACTGCCTTGCTAAAGAAGCTGAGGGTAAAGGTGATGGACTGGCCAAGCATGTCTCCAAACCTAAACCCTAGTTAGCATCTGTGGGGCATCCTCAAACGGAAGGTGGAGGAGTGCAAGGTCTCTAATATCCACCAGCTCCGTGATATCATCATGAAAGAGTGAAAGAAGACTCCAGTGGCAACCTGTGAAGCTCTGGTGAACTCCATGCCCGAGAGGGTTAAGGCAGTGCTGGAAAACAATGGTGGCCACAGAAAATATTGATGCTTTGGGCCCAATTTGGACATTTTCACTTAGGGGTGTACTCACTTTTGTTGCCAGCGGTTTAGACATTAATGGCTGTGTGTTGAGTTATTTTGAAGGGACAGCAAATTTACACTGTTATACAAGCTGTACACTCACTACTTTACATTGTAGCAAAGTGTCATTTCTTCAGTGTTGTCACATGAAAAGATATCAGAAAATATTTACAAAAAATGTGAGGGGTGTACTCACTTTTGTGAGATACTGTATATAGATGAAAACAAGATGTGCAGCTTTGATCAAAATTAAATAATGCCCCTGCTATAGGTGTAGGCCATTTATGTACTGTACCTCATCGACTACCTGACTGGAAAAATCCAAGAATGTGGCTAGAACCTTGCTAAGAGAGGCCCAGCTTTTACTGTTCACCTTCACCCTCTCAGGAGTGAGCTCGTTCTCTGATTCAAACCTCCTCACATACTCTTTCTCTCCCCTCATGCAGCTGCTCTGATCTGAGCATCTGTGAGCTCACTCTTGTGATGGTGAAGGTGAACAGTAACAGTTGGTTCTCTCTTAGAAACATCCTAGCAACACCCTGGGAGTTTTCAGTCAGGCTTCATGAGGTATGTACTGTAAATGGTTTACACCTATAGCACACCTCTTATCTGCATAGGCAGTTTTTTTGAGGAACCTAGGCAGGCCATAGATTACTTGATTTTACTTGGAAGAAAAGAAAATTACTCAATTCCCCTATTAACACATTCAGTGTTGATGGGGGAACGCCTCCCACAGCGCTATTGTGTTCTGCCAGCAGGGGGTATGGAGAGCCAGAATACAATGGTTACTACTAGCGGCTATAGTGGCTGGCAATAATTGTATGTAGAAAAATCCAACAGGCTGATTGTATCCAAGTTGATCAATGGATTGACTTGAGTACAATTAGCCTGCCCATACATGGGTCAAAATTTGTCCGGTCCCCGCTGAATGAATTTTGATCTATGTAAAGGTGGCTCAACATTTTTTTTAAAGATAACAGAAATAATAATGTGCAGCTTTCTTGCAGTGCCTGCATGTATATACCTTTGTCTTCAGTTTGACTGATCATTTACCTGTGGTTCCCTGGTTCCTAGGCTCAGGCTGTAATTGAGGCCTTGACTTCTGCTTGAGACGACATTAGGCTCTGCCACCGGTAGGCTTGTACTGACAGATGTATGGAGGCTTGCTTCTATAATGTATGCTTCTTCTTCTGTGAATTCTAGTTGCATAGCTGTCTTGCTGGTCCAATATCTTCAATATCCTCTGAACAATTAGGGATAATTTCTTAACCATGGACACACCACAAAATTTAGCACTACATCCCTCAGATAAAGAAGTATTTATGGGATTTTTAAGGTGCAGATACTAATAAATCGATCCAAGAAGTTACATTTAAAAGAAAAACATTTTATTTTAACATTGGTAAAAACATGTTTAAAATCAGTTTTACAGAAAGTACATGTAGTACAGTCCTTATGGATATAGCAAGATTGATGTGGTTCCCAACATGTTTTACCCTCAACCTGGGCTTCTTCAGGATATGCTGTTCCCTTAGAAACAAAAGAACAATTAGGGTTGCTACCCTTTCTTTAGGCCAAACCCAAACGCTTCAGCGGTGTACGGCAATTTTTTTTTTAAGGGGGAATGGTGTGTTTTCTGGTCTAAAGGGGAACTTTGATGTAAGGTAGTGTCTGCTTACCAAAGTCCCCACTTACATCTGAGTTCCCCTAAATAGGGGGTTCCCAAAGCACCCCCTTACATTAGAGTCCACAGAGGAATCCATACATCTGAGTCTCCCTTACCTTAGCTTGCTTAGGGGCAGGAGAGAGAAGGGAGGGTGTGGGGAGGCTTCTACATATAGTGAGTGGTGAGCTCACTCACCTCAGGCATTGGCACCTTTTATCCATAATGCATCTGCCAGCTGCTGGGCTTAGAATTTACCACCCACACATACCTTTTCTGAGGCACAGGATGCAGGGGACAGACACAAAGGGTTAGGGCCAGGAAGAGGAAGAGCAGATAGAGTCCTCTCTTCTCTCCCGTTCTTTGGGAGGAGCTGTGCTGGCCCTGGTCAGTGTGAGAGAACGTGTCATAGACACTTGGCTTAGCTAATTGCAGCCAGCCCTATGGGCAATTGGCAACCTTGGTGGTTAGGGTGTGCCCAGGCACACCTGGCCTGTGCGCACACCTTTGCACTCGGCACTTGTGGATGCTCAGTTACTTGGCAAGCCACAGTCCGGTCTGAATAATGTGTCAGAGTTTTAGGTGGTCTGAAACCCAAACACATGATTCAAAACCCGGACTGTCTGGGTGAATCCCGGTCAAGTGGAAATCCTATAAACAATGGATTTGGATTGTTTTAGTTTACTGGCTCAGAAAGTACAAAGGCCAAAGACAAGTAGGCGAGAAGCATTTTTAAGTGGTCAGCAATGGCAGTCATCTTCCCTTTCGAATCAATTCTCCCACCATGCCCAGGCCAGTGTACATGCACTTCAAGTGGACCCTTACCACTGCCACAGTGCAGAAAAGGTTTTACAAAAGAAAGTATAAGACATGGATTCTATATAGGAAGCAAACATGGATATCCCCGTCACCACTTTAATTTAAAAACATAAACTATGGTTTTCTTAATTTGCTTCTGTTTTCAACGGTAAAGTGTCAGGAAGGAAACATTAAAAAAATTTTACAGTTGCGTTTTCAGCTTCACAGTCTTCATGATTGGCAATCATTGCAGGAAATGGACCTCAGATACTGTAAGATTCTGGATCCCTTGGCACTGTTAATTTAATCATTTTTTATTAGCCAATTTGGCTCTAGAGCAATTTTTTAATTTTTTGCACACATGCAAAAATCTAATAAAATGAATTTTAGTGCAAACCTAATATAATACCCAGTTTTTGGTAAAATTATAAAAGATGAGGTTGCCTTGAGTAAAAAAAAACAAACATGCCAAGTCTTAAAATTGCGTGACATGGCAAAAGCTATAGCACCCAAAAACGTCCATAGGCCAGCACTTTAACCACCAGCCCTGGAAGATTTTCCTGCTTCATGACCGGGCCATTTTTTGTGATACGGCATTGCTTCGCTTTAACTGACAATTGCACAGTCGTGCGACGTTGTATCCAAAATTGACGTCCTTTTTTTCCCACAAATAGAGCTTTCTTTTGGTGGTATTTGATCACCTCTGCGGTTTTTATTTTTTGCGCTATAAACAAAAAAAGAGCGACAATTTTGAAAAAACAAAGCAATATTTTTTACTTTTTGCTATAATAAATATCCCCCAAAAAATATTTAAAAAAACAAATTTTTTCCTCAGTTTAGGCCGATATGTATTCTTCTACATATTTTTGGTAAAAAAAATTGCAATAAGCGTATATTGATTGGTTTGCGCAATAGTTATAGCGTCTACAAAATAGAAGACAGGATTTATGGCATTTTTACTATTTTATTTACTAGTAATGACGGTGATCTGCGATTTTTATCAGGACTGAGACATTATGGCAGACACATCGGACACTTTTGACACTATTTTGGGACCATTGTCATTTATACAGTGATCAATGCTGATTACTGTATATACCACTGACATGACAGCGATCACTGCTCCCGATGACTGGCAGCAGTAGATCCCTGTCATGTCACTAAGCAGAACAGGAAAAAGACTTGTTTACATCTCCCTGTTCTGCCTCTCCGTCTCACGATCGCGGGCCGCCGGCGAACATCGAGTTCGCGGGACCCGCGGGCATGCACCTGCAAGGCGTCAAATTCAAAGGGACGTACAGGTACGCCCATTTGCCTGTACGAACCATTCTGCCGACCTATATGTGTGTGCGGCGCTCGGCAAGTAGTTAAATAAAAAAAAAAAAAACAATATTTTTTACTTTCTGCTATAAAACATACACAATAAAATTTCTTCATCAATTTAGGCCAATATGTATTCTGATGCATATTTTTGGTAAAAAAACCCCCCCAATAAGTGTATATTGATTGATTTGCGCAAAAGTTATAACGTCTACAAACTATGGGATATATATATCTATATATATATATATATATATATATATATATATATATATATATATATATATATATATATATAATATATATTTTTTTTTTTTACTAGTAATGGTGGCAACCAGCGACTTAAAGTGGGACTGACCATTTTGACGCTTTTTGGGGACCAGTGACACTAGTACTGGCGCTAAAAAATATGCACTGTCACTGTGCTAATGACACCGGCTGGGAAGGGATAAACATCAGGGGCGATCAAAATGTTAACTGTGTGCCTAGCCTGTGCTTTTTCACTGTGTGGGAGGTGCTTTGACTAGGGGAAGGCATTAATCCATGTTCCTGTTTTAAAGGAACACAGGATCAATACCTTCCCTTCTGACAGAACGGCAAATTGCCTTGTTTACATAGACAGACTGCGATTCTGCCTGTGTACTGTCTGATCGGCAGGTTATGATGGACCTCGAGTCCGCGGCATGTGCCGCTGGGCTCCTGCTGTGTGTGATCACAGTGGGATCGGGTCGCCGGCAGTGTGTGTGCCCCAGAACCCGGAAGTGTCAGATCACTAGGAACATGATCTGGCACAGAGCGGCCGTCCTGCCGCAGTATATGTACGGTGGGTGGTCCGCAAGTGGTTAATATTAGGTGGTCATAAATTTATGGCTCATCGTGTATATCCTGGGGTATATTCCTGATGCTCATTCGAGCAGTAAAAAAGGCTTGGATAAGCTATAAAAAGTCTTCAACATTTACAGAACAAGAAGCTTTGAATGTGAATTTCCAGCTATATCATAAATGAGAACCTTCACAGACTTCAGGCCATCCAGTTCCTTGGAGGTTTCAATGCCTAGAAGCTACAGCTAGGAATGTATCCTGTGGGAGAGATTTACTAAAACTGGAGCACTAAGAATCTGATGCAGCTCTGCATGATTGCCAATCAGCAAACTTCAGCTTGTTCAATTAAAGTGATACTAAAGTCTTGTTTTTTTTTTTTCTTTACAAATAACAAACATTATATACTTACCTGCTCTGTGTAATGGTTTTGCACAGAGCAGTCCCGATCCTCCTCTTCTCAGGTCTCTCGCTGACGCTCCTGGCCCCTCCCTCCTGCTGAGTGCACCCGAGCCATTCAGACACGGAGCCGCAGTTCAGCCCCACTCTCTTCTCATTGGCTAACAGACTTTGATTGACAGCAGCGAGAGCCAATGGCGGAAGGAGAGTCCCGGATGGCCGAGGCACTCATGCAACATCGCTGGATCGAGATGATTCGCGAAAATCCTTCTGCCTTTACAACCACTTTAATCTTTGACAATAATCTGGAAGCTGATTGGTTTCTATGCAGAGCTGCACCAGTTTTGCACCATGCAGTTTTGGTAAATAAACCAGTATGTAAAATACCTTACATCAGGGGTCAGCACTTCTCCACTTAAGATTCAATGTATGTGAATGCATGGAGGGCTGCATTCACCTGCTAATAAATGAAGATAATAATAACCCTAACATAGTAATAATTACAGTACAGGTTTACCTCACTTTTTGCTTTACTAATACAAAGCCAGTTTGCCCTGAGGGAGCATGCAGGTTCACTGCCTCAAGGCTTTGGCATCATTGCAGGGTCTCCCATTACCCCCCCTCCCTTACATTTCACAGCCCTGCACCTCTGATTCCCTTTACATTACACAGCCCCCTGCACCTCTGGACCCCTTTACATTACACAGCCCCGCACCTCTGGACCCCTTTACATTACACAGCTAGGGTTGCCACCTCATCCCTTTAAACCCAAACACAATGAATTACACAGGTTCTGAGGCTAATTTAATGCAGATAAGGCACCAAGTGAGTTTAATTACCACCTTAATCAGCCACAGAACTTGTGTAATTAACCACTTCCCGACCAGCCGCCGCAGTTATACTGCATCAGGTTGGCACAGCGAGCCATCGTAGCTTTACGTTGGCTCTTTAAGATGCTGTAGCAGTCACGCATGTCCTCGGTGTCCGGCAGGAGCGATGACCACCGGGCACCCGTGATCACTCATGACAGAGTGAGAACCGGGATCTGTGTGTGTAAACACACAAATCCCAGTTCTATCAGCAGGGAGGAGAGAGATCGTGTGTTCCTACTAAGTAGGAACAACAATCTCTCTCCTCCTCTAGTAAGCCACATTCCCCCCACAGTTAGAAACACACATAGGGAACACAGTTAACCCCTTGATCGCCCCCTAGTGTTAACCTCTTCCCTGCCAGTGACATTTATACAGTAATCAGTGGCTATTTTTAGCTCTGATCGCTGTATAAATGTCACTGGTCCCAAAAAAGTGTCAAAGGTGTCCGATGTGTCCGTCGCAATGTTGCAGTCCCGATAAAAATCGCAGATCACCGCCATTACTAGTTAAAAAATAATAATAAAAATGCCATAAATCTATCCCTTATTTTGTAAACGCTATAACTTGTATGTAGAAGAATACATATTGGCCTAAACTGATGAAATTTTTTTATTTTTTTGGGGGGATATTTATTATAGCAAAAAGTACAAAATATTGTGTTTTTTTTTTTTTCAAAATTGTTGCTCTTTTTTTGTTTATAGCACAAAAAATAAAAAAAATCAGAGGTGATCAAATACCACCAAAAGAAAGCTCTATTTGTGGGGAAAGAAGGACATCAAATTTGTTTGGGTACAACATCGCACCACCACGCAATTGTCAGTTAAACGCAGTGCCGTATCGAAAAAAATGGCCTGTTCAGGAAGGGGGCAAATCCTTCCTGAAGTGGTTAATATGTGTTCAGTTTTAAAAGGATAAGGTGGCAACCCTATACACAGCTCCCATACCTCTGGACCCCTTTACATTACACAGCCCCGCACCTCTGGACCCCTTTATATTACACAGCCCCCCCTGCACATCACACATTGTCCCTCCCCTACCCAGCCCCCCTGCATATTACACAGCCCCCCCTACACAGACCCCCTGCATATTACACAGCCCCCCCCATGGTTCTGCCCTTTCCTACCTTGCCCAATGAGAGGGAGAAAGAGCAGAGCGGAGCAGGGAGCTAAATGAGAACACGGGAGAGACACACAGGAGTGCTGATAAGACAGTGGGAGCTTCCGGGGTTAATTTTTCATATTAACAAGCTGGGGATTGGTTGCTATGACCACCTAGCAACCAATCACCTGGAAATTTAACTCTGGTAGCTCCCGCTGTCTTATCAGCATTGCTGTGTGTCTCTCTCGTGTTCTCATTCAACTCCCTGCTCCGCTCTTACTTTAAATGCTTGCGGGCCGGGTGCATGTGAATTCATCTGGCTGGACGTTTAGTGGCTGTGGGCTATGTGCGGCCCGGGGGCTGTAGGTTGCCGACCCCTAGCTTATATGTTTTCACAAAACTATGAGCAGATGGGATTGATTTAATAAAGGAAAATAGACTGCTCACTGTGTAATTATAGCAGTACCCCCATAGGGGCTGCTGAACGTTGTTGCCCACCTGTCACCCTGCCCAGCCCTGCATTCACTTCCCAATCACCTTGAGTCCATATGCTTGTTTTTATGCTGTTGCCTCTCAGTCCTCTCTGGCATGCCTCTCCAGCACATGTTACTCAACATCCCTCCTGGCTGCGCACACACCGGTGGTTCCCTCCTGAAGACTTGCCTGGCAGCATTAGCTCCTGCTGTCCTCTCTGACTCCTCTCTGTGCCTCCTGTCCAGATCCTTCATGCGTTCTTGAAGGGATCTGTCCTGCACCTGAGTCCCAGGCCCAAGGACACCCTCTCCCAGAATGCGGAGTGCCCCCAAAGGCCCTGACAGCATAGCACTCCATCCTCAGTTCTTCCACCCGACAACTCCTTCCCAGCTGCGCTGACTCTAGGGATTTAAGGAGGCCTGCCCCCCTGCCAATCCAAGTTGGGGATTGGTCAGGGCTCCTTAGAACACCCCAGGCAGCTCCACCTCTCTTCCCCTCCCCTCTTCTAGAATTCTCTAGAAGACAGAGGGAGGTAACCAAGAAATGATGCTGCCTGTGAGTCACCAGCCTACTTTGAGACACTCCCAGCCCACACAGATCAAAACAAACAGGTCTAGCTTCCAGCCAGGCCTGCCTAAATTTACCTGCACTCACACAAATCCTAACTCTAAAGCCTCGTACACATGATTGGATTTTCCGCCGACAAAGCAAAAGACTTTTTTGTTCGAAGGGCGTGTGCCGTGAACTTGTCTTGCATACAAACGGTACACAATTATCTGCCAACAAACACGAACGCAGTGACGTACTAGACGTACTATGAGCCGATAAAGTTCAATTGTCAGATGCCACCCTTTGGGCTCCTTCTGATAATTTTGTGTTAGCAGAAGTTTGGTGAGTATTGATTCACGCTTTTCATTTTGCGCTTTTCATTTCACGCTTTTTAGTTCATTTCTAAACGGCCGTTCGTCAACCAGACATGTTGCGGAATTGGAGGAGATAATGTGTTATTCATTATTGGCTTTGGAGTTATTGCTTTGACATAAGTCCAGGAACAGGAGGAGGAGGATTTCTTGGACCAAAAATTGGTTGCTTTATTAATCGTGACCAATTATGTCATATGCCTTTGCTGTGGGAGCTCCAGGAGAATAATCGGATTATTTTCGAAATTATCTCCATATGACGGACCCCTGCTTTCACCAACTCTTGGCATTGTTGACCCCCTATATTAAGAAGCAGGACACATGCATGAAGCTTTTATTTTATTTTTTGGTTGAATAATGATTTGATTTGGTATATTTTCTATATTTTTGGATGCATAGAATGCATTTTGTGGTTAAGTTCTATTGGCAGATAGCATGTCTAATTTTATGTGTTTTCTTTTTTAATGCACAATTAACAAAATGTGGAGAATAATACTTGGCTATGTGTTTTACTTCAAATGACAGTTTAGGAGTAGGCGGTTACATTTAAAAAATACAATGTAAAATTAACAAGGGACACCAACATGGTTGTATCTTTGATCCTAAAAACTACAGGATAATGTAGTGTTGTGGTAACTTGCCCAAAAAAACCCCCCAAAAAACAAGCATAATAATATTATTCTTGATATCACTAGAAAATAAAAGCCTTATAAAATCCCCTTCCCGCCGAGCATACGCAGATGTGCGTACTCAGCTTTCGGGGGTTATACCAGGATGATGCCCACAGCTGCAGGCATCATCCCGGTACTGTTTTTTAGAGCCATCGATCGGCTTTCCAGGTATGACAACTGATGCGGCTTAAAGCCGCTCGGCTGTTATACCGGAGTAGTGGGAGGGGACGTCCCCCCTCGCGCCGCCTCCTGCCACTTTTACCGGGCCTCCCGATCCACCGGGAGGCCTGATCACCAATCTGCCGCCTCTGGTGGCTAGTGACAGTCTGGAACGAAGCTGTAAGTGGCTTCGTTCCAGCCTCCTAATAGTAAACATGGAAGCGACGTCATGGCGCCGGTTTAAAAAAATATACAGTATTCAGAATCGCCGAAAATGGCGATCTGAATACCTTAAAGTGCAAAGGAGGGATCCCTCCATAAAGAGTACCTGTCAGCACCTATTACTGTCACAAGGGATGTTTACATTTCTTGTGACAGCAATAAAAGTGATCAAATTTTTTTTTTTTTTAACACAATTTATAAATATAAAAATACATAAAATAAATAAGATTTTTTTTTTTTTTAAAGCGCTCCCGTCCCCGCGAGCTCTTGCAGCAAAGAAAACGCATACGGAAGTTGCGCCCGCATATGTAAACGGTGTTCAAATCACACATGTGAGGTATCGCCGCGATCGTCAGAGCGAGAGCAATAATTCTAGCACAAGACCTCCTCTGTAACTCCAACCTGGTATCCGTAAAAAAAAATTTAAGCGTCGCCTATGGAGATTTTTAGGTACCATAGTTTGTTCCACGAGTGTGTGCAATTATAAAGTGTGACATGTTTGGTATCTATTTACTCGGCGTAACATCATCTTTATACAAAAAAATGGGCTAACTTTACTGTTTGCTTTTTTTTTTAAATTCATGAAAGTGTCCCTTTTCCCAAAAAGTTGCGCTTAAAACACCACTGCACAAATACCGTGTGATATTTTATTTATTATTTATATAAAATATTGCAACAATCACCATTTTATTCTCTAGATTCTCTGCTAAAAAATATATATAATGTTTGGGGGCTCTAAGTAATTTTCTAGCAAAAAATACGGATTTTAACTTGTAAACACCAAATGTCAAAAATAGGCTTAGTCATGAAAGGGTTAAAATACGTTTGGCAGAACTCCATCAGTATCACCAGCAAAGCAGCTTCATTATTATCCCATTAAAGAAGAAGAGAATTGTGCATTCATGCGTCATGAATGTTAATTCTCCATTACGAACGCTGGTTTACAAGACCGACCGATTCTGGCTCATCCTTGCTTCCGATCATGCGTGTTTGTACTTTGGACTTTTGCCCGACAGACTTGTGTACACACGCTTGGAAAATCCGACAACAGACATTTGTCCGCGGAAATTTATAAGCCTGCCATCCAACATTTGTCCGCGGAAAATCCAACAACAATTGTCCGATGGAGCGCACAAACGGTCGGATTTACCGCCAACAGCCTGTCATCGCACAATTCCCTTCTGAAAATCCGATGGTGTATTCGAGGCTTAAGCGCCTACATAAGTAGAGGGTGCTACATAAGCAAACTTTCACTTTGCAAGAGAATGTTCCCCAGAGCTTAAAGCGGAGTTCTAACTGTGAAAAAAAAAATTTTTTTGGATGAATATCTTCATTTTAAAAGACTTATTACTAGCACTCACATTTCTTTTGTAATCACTGCCCGATTGCCGTTTTAATTGAGCAAGTCATGTTATATTCCTTGTTCTTGGCACTTTCCATCTTGCTTGTGGGCATGTGAAGCACACAAACACTATCTTCCGGACTCTGGTGCAGTTGAGTGACCAGCATGCACCGCCCGTTCTTGCGCATGCGCAGTATGTACAGCGCAGCGCCGTACACTTCTGATGTTGCCATTACAACGGGCGGTGGTGGTGTCGTCGGAAGTGCCCGCCCCCATTGTGATGGCAACGAAGCCCTCGCCGCTGCCCACTGACTCCTGGGAAATGATGACAAGCATCTCCCAGGAGCACTAGCGAGCACGGGCGCCGAGGGAAATGATGTCAGGCACCAGGGAGAGGAAGAGGCAGATTCCAAGGCACCCCTTAGCAACAGACATCAAAACGTGAGTTAATTTTTTTTTTTTTTTTCCAAATGTTGTTTATTAGGTTTAATGCTGCTGAATAAGGCAAACGTAATTTTATGGGTGGAAGTCTGCTTTAACGAATGTGGTGAAAATAATGCAAATAATACCCAATCAGGTGCAAGGAAAATAATAATAAAAAAAATAAATAATTTTTTTCGCTTGCCATGATTGGATGATGGAGGTCAGCAGAGCTTCACTTCATTTTCTAAACTTATGCCCCGTACACACGATCCGAAAATCGTACGAAAAATTCCGCATTCAAATCGATCGTACGATAATCGGATCGTTAGTACAGGGCTTTCGAGAGCCGATCAGGACGGTTCTATCGGACATGCACGGAAATTTTTTTCAGATCGTACGATTTTTCGTTTAATTGGTACTGCTATCGTTCGAAAATGCAATACACATGACATCACTTCCGAATTTTTATTCTGTCGTACGAGAATTTTCGGGACTTTAGTAAACTCATCAGATTCGATGTAAGATTAGCATGCAAAAAAAAAAATGGACGTTTATTCGTCCGATAATCGTGTGTATGGGGCTTTAGGGCAACGAGAGAAATCCCCATGCACAGTGAACAGCCGATTTTCCTCCCTATTGCATAGGGAGCCGTTCCATGCTGAACACACAGGAGAGCCATGCAGCTCCTTGGTCTACTTCCCATCTGTGTGTTCCAGCAGTACCTGGACTCTGCCACTAGGCGGCGAGGCTCTACCTGTGTGCTGATGTGTGCTGGGCTCACTTCCTAGCAGCGCGTTGTCTTTGTGAGTCCGGAGGAACCTTCGTATATGTTGGAGCTGATCGGACAGGAGACAGCAGGGAGATCTCGTGGGGTGACAGATCGGGAGTAGTGCTGTGATTGTATAGTGGGGAGGCGATCGGTGAGGATCCAGCTGCCTGCACTGACCCGGTAAGGACAGGTGCTGATCTGCCCCTATATGGGGGAAGGGAGCTGTGCCCATTGATTCCAGCACACACACATATATACATATATATATATATACCTGGCTGCCTCAGTATACTGGCAGCTGTTATCCAGGATCATGTTGCTGGGTAGAGGAGGGGAGATCTGCAGTACAAGGGGGGGGGGGGTGCACTGAGCCTGGTCCCCCCAGAATCATTAGAAGAGGGGGGTGTACTCAATATTGTGATCAGCTGCTGCTTTGTATGATCTCTGAATACAGGTGACCCCCCCCCCCCCAATCTGTTTTACTTGGCTAGCATATAGATGGTAAAAGGCTTGCGTTGATTTATACAGCGACATAATTATTATAATATATCCCCTGTACCATGCATCGTACAACTCAGTTGAAGTGAACCCCAGCGATGATCTGCGAATGACGCACGCTGCAACCTTTAATTAACCCCTGACTCTCCAGGAAAATAGTGTCCCCCCCCCCTCCTTCCCAATGGTGACCTCGTCATTTCATTGCGCAGCATACAGATGTCAACCTTTTTCTTTTATGGTAGCCCCAATTTTATCCACATTATTTTTAGGACCCCCCCCCAAAAAAAAAAAGAAAATCCATGTAAAGGTAATGAATGAGATCAGCGTGCTATCTGTTAGTTCACAGACCCCCCAAAAACTCCATGTATTGCTTATTGGCTGCGAAGGGGTTAAGGTGGATGGCGGTGGGTTGTTGCGTTGACGGTAATGACTTTAATGAACAGATCTCTGCTAGGTGTTTCATACTTCTGTAGTAATTACGCTCCGTGTATTCGCACCTTTTCCTTTTTGTTTAATGTAAATAATTGTGTGATGTGACCTGTTACGTGGCCGTGTGATTGCTGGATTAGTATCCACCAGAGCTCCATTCTTCACTTCTCAGCACCATCCTTCGTTTTTATACTACTTGTATGTATTTAGTTGATATTTTGTGATCTGTGTATTAAGAGCTGTGTAGGAGTAAATCTTTTTATAAGTGACTAGTGGACGGCACGCCAAGGTCGATTTATGAAAATGGAGCAAAAGCGGTCTTTGTTCTTGTAGCAGTCCATTAGGAGTCCTCTTTTTATTTCCCGGAAAGGAGAAAAATATTAAAAATCTGCATGCAGCTCCTATTTGATACCAGTTTTATGTATCGGCCCCAGAATTCGGGGAAGCTGCATGTTAACGCATGGTGCTAGCTGTGGTTTGGAGATGAGGGTCGGCGCTGAGAACTAATGCTGGCCATACACGATACCAAGAATCGGCCCGAACCCATTTTCGAAAAAGTGAACATTCGGCCGTGAACGCAAACGATTCATGTAATGACCGATAAATCGTTCAGTGGATATAAATTAATGCATTTTTTGTTAGTTTTTTTTACATATACCGAGTGCAGACAGTTCGGACAGGAAACACATTAACCTTTCAATCTAACGTTCATTCGGCAGAAAATTTTCAAACTTGTCCTTCGTTTTTTTTTCAGCTCAAAAATGTCCCAACGATTATCGATTTTGTGCCTATTAACTGGCCGAAAAACTTACAAACTGTCGAAATGACCGAATTTCGGACGATTTTTCATATAATGTATGACCAGCATAACTGTCTTTCTTTAGATCCAAATATTGACTCTTGTAGTGAGTATACAATGGTATGTGGACTAGTGTGTGTCTGTGTGTGTGTGTGTGTGTGTGTGTGTGTGTACAACAGAGGATCATGCACACCAACGTAACAGACACTGCGCTCAGATCCTTAAGTTGTATTGTTTGTTTCAGAGATCTGAATGCAGCAGTGTTCTATGCAGGGGTCTCAAACTGGCGGCCCTCCAGCTCTTGTGAAACTACAAGTCCCATGAGGCATTGCAAAGCTGACAGTTACAAGCATGACTCCCAAAGGCAGAGGCATGATGGGACTTGTAGTTTCACAGCAGCTGGTGGGCCGCCAGTTTGAGAGGCCTTTGCACACAGCTGCATTTACATCTGTAAAACTGCGATGCGTACAGATCCGTACAATCAAAATAGAAAACATTTTATTGGATCTTGTTGGCAGAAAGTTCCTGAGTAAAAAACATGAATGTGGTCTGAGAAATGAGACATAAACGTCTATACGTGTAAATGCGCATAAAAATTACAGAAGGCTTCCAGCTCCCAAAATGGAAAGAGGGATTTGAAATATGCATGTGTAAAATACTGACCAGTAGGGCCTCTTGGTACTGATGTTTAAGCATTTGCTTTTTGGACCTAATTGCAGGCGTTTGTTTTGCACATATATGTGCGTTCATGCATTCGAACGGTCAATAAATTCCCAGGGAAAATTCGATAATAATTCTGCTCATATGTGCGTACCGGCGCAAAATACTACCTGGGGGCGCAGATTTTTATTTATTTATTATTATTATTATTATTATTATTACTATTATTATTATTTATTTATTTATTTATTTTACCCAAGGATATGCAGCGCTTGATTACACCGCTGTGTGTACAGGTACATTGTAAACAATAGGCTGCATTTCAGATCAGTAAAAAAGACAGCTGTACTGAGCTTTTTCAAGCTACAGTGTGCAAGATGTCTAACAGTTTTTTATTGTTTTTTTTTTTTTTTTTGTTTTGGTTTTTTCAGGCTCAGTTCACATTGGTGCAAAGCAGGAAGCCCTGCAAATCCATTGCAGGTTCTCATATCGCACCCGACTCGAAGGCAGTTCACACTGCCATATGCAAACCGCTGGAAGTGTCAATACAAAGTTAATGACACCCCCAGATGCATATTGCAGTGCGAACTGTCAATTCAGACATGAATCGGATCACATGGGTGTGAACACTTATGCGATCTTATTCTGGTGCTGATCAAAAAAAGGGTCCTGCGCGACTTTGGTCCGAATGCGATGCAAATTCAGCCATGCAATCTGTATGGCTGAATTTGCATCGCACACACATCGCATGTGATGTCGCACAGCGCACTAATGTGAACCCAGCCTCAATCTGATTGTGGCACTAGTTTACTACCATTATGTGTACAGGCCCATAGAAAACAATGGGCTGTATTAAGATCCATAAACAAATAAGAAAAGCCTGAGCCCTGGTTCACACATATGCGATGCGGAAACCAGCGCAATTCCACTGCCGGTTCCTTCATCGCATCTCCCTTGTAGGCAGTTCACACAATTCCCCCATCAACACAGACACTGCTGACAGGGGAATCAGCAATTGTCTAGGGGGGCAGGGGAAGCTGTCCCTGCCATATGGCAAAAGTGATTATTGCTAGCGGCTGTAGCACCCACTAGTGATGATCGCAAGAGAATCCAGCAGGCTGGTTGTACCCAAGTTAAATGATCGATCAGCTTGGTACGTTCAGCCTACTGAACCGGCCGAGATTCGAAACATGTATGGCTGCTTGCCAGCCTAAGGCTTTTTGCCTTCTCTATATGTTAGGACATGCATGTGGTGTGAACAATCCCTATGATTAAAGTTCTTGTTGGAGTAGGGACACCCACCACCCACCCTCCTCTAAAAATGTCCCAATTATGTTTAAAAAAAATAAAATGTAAGCTAAATTCCACAAATATGTACCTAAATCCACATTCAGCTGACATGCTGGATTTACAATCTCTGTTCTTTTTCACTTCAGCGCTGCGCAAACTGTTGGCGCTATATAAACCCTGTATATTAATAATAACAACTTTAGGCTGGGTTCACAGTTATGCGAATTGGATGCGGTTTTCCAATTCACATGACAGAGTGTGGTCGACTCTCAATGGAGCTGGTTCACACATCTCCGGGGCGGCCATGGTCTGCACTGCAGAAGGGTCCTGTGTGTCTTCGGCTATGTTTGAGGTCTGAATTCAGGCAAAAATTTGGACCTGATTCACCCCTGAAATGTTGAACAGGGACGCACCGGATACCCTGCTGTGAGCCGCTCCGCAAATGGTGTGAACCCAGCCCTAAAGTGAGAGGGTCCTTTGGGTGTCCATGTCACTGCCTACTGAGGTGGGCACTTGCCTTTGTGTCCATCAGTCAGGACCATACCTGTGACTTCAGTGGCGACATACTGAGGTGGAGGTGGATCACCAGCTTCACTAGTGGAAAAGACTGTGTAGAGGTGGGGATGGTGGTGGAATTTACTATTGCCCAGAGAAACAAAACAAGTACAAAGAAATATGTAATAGCGTGACAGTCACATCAAAAATGCCTTGAAGGTGAACATAGCAAAGATAACACAAAAATAGGTCACGAAAACACAATTCACTTTCGCTTTAAATTGCTTAGCCAAGAACAGAAGGAATTATGTATGAAAATAAGAAGCAAGATATGGGTATGGGTGACACTTTTCAGAAATCGGTCCCATAGTCAGCCTAAGGATTGAAGAGAGTACTGGGGTCCCTCAGAAAACAGAACCATTATTATACCCATCATGGTTGCTCACCCTGATTCAGATGGTGGCACTTGAGTTGTGAAAGTTTTTTTCCTTTTCTAGCCCAGGTTCACACTTAGCTTCGGGAATGAAGCTGTGTGAGTTCAGCTGAACTCACACGATTTCACTCCCGCATGTCAGTCCAGATTTCGACCGCGATTTCAGAGACCTCTGTGCAGGTCTCTGAACAGATGTCAAAGTAAATCGCAGCCTGAAATTGCAAAAAGTAGTACAGAAACTACTTTTTGAAATCAGTGCAGCGTCGCACCGATTAGGACGGTGCCATTGACGGCAATTGCCGCCGATTTGACATGTCAAAATGCTCCAGTGTGAACCTGGGTCTATAGAGAAAAAAGAGTGACCGCAAAACCTTTTCTCACAAACTGTATCATTTATTTGAATTTAATAATGAGCACTTCTGATAATTGGAAGAGTGAATTGTGGCCCTTTAGCAGAGCCCTGTATGGTTGATATTCTCGGTTGGACAGTGTTTTGGTTGCCCTGAGGTATTATAGTGGAAGATAAGGTATTACAGGATGCCTAACCTTAGCTAGGGCTAGAGAACTGCTTGTGACATTTGTACATGCTCCTCTTATTTAGGTACATCACATTGATAACTCTTGCGTCACTCTATTTGTCCATCAGGCATGCAATTTCATGTGACAAACTTAATTATTTAAGTTCTTACTTTCAGGATTGCTACAGTAGTGATGTAAGTTCATACTGTGACACAGTGCTTATCGGTGTGATGCAACAAATGGTCACTCAGTGCTGTATCAGTTGTGAATAATTGGTTGAATCATTCATTGGTGTGTCTTTAGTCAAAAGCGAGATCTCCCAATCCAACTTCCTAAATCTGACCACCTGACACAGATATTTCAAGGAAGCATTTCTCCCTGGATTCTTTATTATTTTTTTTACATTATGGAACATTCAGCTAGATAGAACAACCTACTCTCTTGGTAAATCTTTCCACCAAAGTTCCTGGAAGATGTAATGGGGGCGATTTTACTAAAACGGGTGCCCACAGAATCTGGTGCAGCTGTGAATGGTAATCAGCTTCTAACTTCAGCTTGTTCCATTAAGCTTTGACAGTTAAACCTGGTGGACCAGTTTTAGTAAATATTTTCCAAAAAGTCATTGGGATAGTCAACCAGATGTGTTTAGTTTGGGTTGCCATATTGTGTTTACAGGGGTAAACAAGTAACAGAAGCATCTAACAATACCTAGGACCTTTCGAGAAGTAGACAAACCCTTGGTAAATCTGGACTATGTAGGTCAAATTAACATACCTTGGGCTTGCCTGCTCTTGGTTTTACTGTGCATCTTCCACCTTCCTGATAGTCACCCTGGAGAAAAAAAAAACTTGAACTTCAGGTTCATCTTCTCCCCCACCCTACAAACCAGTGACCGGTGTATCATCAAAGACTGAAGCGTGTGTATATACCATATCATTTGAGGATGGGCTTGGGGGAAGGAAGAGGGATATGGTAAGATAGGTGTCTACTGTACAGTGTTACTTTGCCTTATATATTCATAAAAGAGATTTACATTCACTGATGTGCGTGCAGACATATAACTTCTAAATCTTGTAAATTTGTTGAAATTAAACAGAAAATCTACTCTATAATTTTTTTTGAAGGAAGAACAGTTTAGTGCTTTTTAAATCTGGAGGTTATGGATAGCACCCCTAAGATAATGCTGTCTAATGACATGGGCAGGCCCACCAGCAGATATACTAGCCATCTACAGTCCAGGTGATTGGAAGGACAATTTTTGCTGCCACTAAATATGAACCCATCCTGATGTAGGAGTAAAGGCGAAGGACTCATTATACCCTATTTTACCCATAGCTTAGGGCTCCAGGTTTTGTGCTTCTCACACAAGGTTATGGCTCTTTGTGTGTTGACCTTGACTACAAACACTTTTCCACTGACTGCCCTGCCATCTATCTTTGGAAAGATTGTGAAGTAAAAAGAAAGCATTCCTGATTATTCGGGGTCATTGACTCTAGTTTGATCTAGGGAGGAGTTAGCACCTCTGTCAGGTTTCTTGCTGAGTGTCCCTGTGGAGATT
The DNA here is from genome assembly GCA_037952925.1 of Lithobates clamitans. NCBI lineage: Eukaryota > Metazoa > Chordata > Amphibia > Anura > Ranidae > Lithobates > Lithobates clamitans. The sequence goes on along the minus strand of JBBGZY010000777.1, from coordinate 502,054 downwards.
CATTATCACTTTCTGTTCTGATGATTGTTGCCCTCATGAAACCTCTTCCACTTCTTTCAGTAAGAGCTGTCAAAGTTGGAATTTTTGGGGGAGATTTCTTTATCACTTCCTATTGAGTCTTTGAGCTAGAAATAGTGACAGTATTTTCCAGTAGGGACTCAGACGGCGATAAGAATTTGAGAGATATACTAATGCTTTCCTACAATATATAGAATTAAAAACGGTTGGAGCTTCACTGGAGGCAAACCATAATGTTAATCCTCCAACTAGCTCCATACAGTATTTGTTGTACCATTCGAATGGCATCCCAATGCACATCCCCAGTGCATGATGACAGATCTGCATTTTAGCACGCCACAACCATCTAAATCTTCTGTGTATTGTGTTATACTCTGGGTAAAAAAAAGGTGCATTTGTAGCCAATTTTAATCTAACCCCGTAGGCTGGCCATACATACAGTAATACAATTTGCTTATTACATTTTCTTTTACATTTATCTTCAGCTATGTAGTGCAAGGGCCTGCTTGATTGCATACACATTGAAAGTGTTTAGGTTTGACCTCATATTATATGGTTTTGGCAAATCCAAGGAAAAGTTGTACAAAAAAATTGTACTATTTATGGCCACTCTAAAGCCTCGTACACACGATCGGATTTTCTGCAGGGCATTGTGTGATGACAGACTGTTGGCCTAAAATCCGACCGTTAGTACGCTCCATCAAACAATTGTTGTCCAACTTTCAGCCAACAAATGTTGGATGGCAGACTAGTAAATTTTAGGCGGGAAACGGTCTGTTGTCAGGTTTTCCTATCGTGTGTACACAAGTCTGTCACACAAAAGTCCAAAGTACAAACACACATGCTTGGAATCATTGCTCACCAAACACGACATTAGCAGAAGGTGCCCAAAGGGTGGCGCTCAAGAGCTGAAATTCCACGTAGTACGTCACTATGTTCATGTTTGTTGGCCGACAATTGTGTGCCGTTAGTATGCAAGACAAGTTCCTGGCACATGCCCTTCGGACAAAAGTCTGATGCACTGTTGGCCAACAATCCGATCGTGTGTACGAGGCTTTAGTTAACTATATCATTTAATTCTTAACCTCAGCCTAACCCTAATTTAAAAATAAATCCTAAAAGGTAAAGCAAACATGTCTCCTCCATTTGCTTACCACCTCACTCCCACGGAGCATAGTATTCACCCTCTGGTTCCATAATTTATCCTATCTACCTCTCCAATTTATGGGCATACCTAGATTATCTAGGGGCTCGTTGCAGTAAAAATCATGACTTTTACGCTGTTTACTATAAGGCTGCTTTCGTGCCACTCAGGTGTGAATTCCACCTAAAGGCAAGGGGAAAAAAATCAGAAATCCCATTCTTTGCTATGTGTGCTGTGTGACATCGAAGTGCTGCAGTCTAATGTTTTTAAAGAGACATATATGAGGCTTTAAATGTTAGGACATTGATGGATGTCTGCTGTGCTCTGGTTGGGGACATATTTTAGTTTGTAAACTTAGGTGGCCTTCAGTTTGAGTAAGATTATTTTATTTTGCAAACTGAGGTGTCAGGTTTGCTTTAAAATCTTGCTTAAAGCAGAGCTTCAGCCCCCCTCACCAGAAAATTTAAAGTCAGCAGCTACAAATACTGTAGCTGCTGATTTTTATTAGGGCACTTACCTGTCCAGGGATCCCGTAGTGTCCTCACTCAAGCCGATTCTTGAATCGACTCTCGGGTGCTGGCGCCGCCGTCTTGGGTAAGAAAAACTGGCAGTGAAGCCTTGCACTTCACAGTTTCCTACTGCGCATGCGTGCATCAATGGACCGGCTACATCGAGGGCCGAACTTGCGGGTGAGTTTATTGTGGCAAACCCCTGTCAAAACCCCTTTTGGGTAGAGCTCCGCTTTAACTTCCTTACTTTTGTCCCAAACCTTAACCCAGATCTTCAAATTCTAATCACCTTTAAAGGATTCCACCTTCTAAATACCCTAAATTGCACTGAAGAAAACCTTTAAATTTACTAGCTTTAATTTTTCCTCAATTGAACACATTGAGGGTTATTTACTAAAGGCAAATCCACTTTGCACTACAAGTGCAAAGTGCACTTGAAATTGCACTGAAAGTGCACTTGGAAGTGCAGTCGCTGTAAATCTGAGGGGTAGACCTGAAATGAGGGGAAGCTCTGCTGATTTTATTATCCAATCATGTGCAAGCTAAAATGCTGTTTTTTTATTTTCCTTGCATGTCCCCCTCGGATCTACAGCGACTGCACTTCCAAGTGCACTTTGCACTTGTTGTTTGCACTTGTAGTGCAAGGTGGATTTGCCTTTCGTAAATAACCCCCAGTGATACTAAGAAAGGATAAAACATCCATGATGTCTGGACAGCTTTTTTTTAATTGATAATTTTCTGTTGACATTGCAGCTTTATAAATTAAGCAGACAGTTTGTTGGATATATTTTTTGCACAGTAAGCAGATAAACTGGAATGACTCGGCACTGGGTCATCAAATTAGTGATTGTAGATCCCTTTTATTAACAGTTTATTTTGCATACAACTGAATCAGAAGGCCTTGGTTGTGTTTTGCCCCTGGCTGTGAAATGGGTTGTGCAGAACGCCCTTGCACTGTAAAATTTTATGAGCTCAGCAAGTCACTTATTCCACACCTCAAACCGACAAAGCTTTCGTAAACAGAAGCTTTTTTTAATTCATTTGTTTTATTCTCTGTAGTTGGGGGGGGACAGTACTTGGAACCATATTGCTTTCTCATTTTCCTAGCAGTGAAATGCTTTGCTTGGATGTACAATGTAGCTAGGCAATAAATATAAAAATCTGTTTCACTTTCAACATAGTTCTTGTTGCATAAGGGATAATTTGTTTCACAGTAGACCACTAAGAAAGTCAAGAGTATTTAAAGTGTCTAGAAAATGTAACAAAAACATATGCAGTATATCTAAATATGCACATTTTCCATATGTATATTTTCCCTTAAAGTGTTACTAAACCCAGGACTCTGCATTCACTATATCTGGTCTCCCGCAGTACACAAAACATGGGCATGCAATAGTTTTAGTAAATTTAACCCTTTCATGACTAAGCCTATTTTTGAAATTTGGTGTTTACAAGTTAAAAAACATATTTTTTGCTAGAAAATTACTTGGAACCCCCAAATATTATATATATATTTTTAGCAGAGAATCTAGAGAATAAAATGGAGATTGTTACAATATTTTATATCACACGGTATTTGTGCAGCGTGGTTTTAAACGCAAATTTTTGGAAAAGGGACACTTCCATGAATTTTAAAAAATCCAAACAGTAAAGTTACCCCAATTTTTTTGTATAATGTGAAAGATGATGTTACGCCGAGTAAATAGATACCAAACATGTCACGCTTTATAATTGCACGCACTCGTGGAATGGCGACAAACTATGATAGCTATGAATTTCCATAGGCGACGCTTTAATTTTTTTTTACGGTTATCAGGTTAGAGTTACAGAGAAGGTCTAGGGCTAGAATTATTGCTCTCTCTCTGACGATCGCAGCGATACCTCACATGTGTGATTTGAACACCGTTTACATATGCGTGCGCGACTTCCGTATGCTCGCGGGGACGGGGGCGCTTAAAAAAATTTTTTTTAATTTTTTAAAATTTATTTTATTTATTTTTATACTTACAAATTGTGTTTAAAAAAAATTTTTTTTTTTTTTTTTTTTACTTTTATTGCTGTCACAAGGAATGTAAACATCCCTTGTGACAGTAATAGGTGGTGACAGGTAGTCTTTATGGAGGGATAGGGGGCCCAAAAGACCCCCATCCCTCCTTTACACTTCAAAGTATTCAGATCGCCGAAAACGGCGATTCTGAATACTGTGTATTTTTTTACATTCGGCGCCATTGGCAGCCGAGTAAACGGGAAGTGACGTCATGACATCGCTTCCGCGTTTACATTGAGAAGGCTGGAACGAAGCCGCCGACAGCTTCGTTCCAGCCCGCCCACAGCCGCTGGAGGCACCCGATTGGACACCGGGCCTCCCGATCGCACGGGAGGCCCGGTAAGAGCGGCGGGAGGGGGGGATGTCCCCTCCCGCTCCTCCGGTATAACAGCCGAGCGGCTTTTAGCCGCATCGGTTGTTATATACGGATAGCCCATCGCCCGCTCAAAACAACGGTACCGGGATGATGCCTGCAGCTGCAGGCATCATCCCGGTATAACCCCGGAAAGCCGAGTACGCATATCTGCGGACGGTCGGCGGGAAGGGGTTAAACAGCTAAATACCTTTTCTCATCAGCAGGTATAGCAGTCTTATGACTTCTATCAGTGTCTGGTTAAAGCGTGTAGGCAGAGTTTTCATTCTCCCATGATTGTCCTATGAGGATGCAGGACCTTGACCCTCTGGACAGTGCGGATTGTCCCTGTGCTGAACACATGCACTCCCAAAAAAAAACTTTCCAGCAATACACACCAAACTGAGCATGTGCAGCCTGTCCCCTAGCCTCTGTACTATCCGGAGATGGTTTGGGGAACTCTGGGGGGAAAAGGGGAGAATCAGAGGAGACCGGATCAAACAGCCTTTTTACACAATGGACCCTTGGTATCCACAGTGGATATAACAAGCATGCTTTACGGCATATACAGAGTGATTTTACTGTTGTGGGTTTAGTAACACTTTAATGCTGGAAAACTGTTACCTGTTGATCCCTTTGGAAATGTAGTAAGCTCTTACTGTCTGATCTGACAACTCTGCCTTTGCCGCACTAAAATCCTAGTCGGTGTTGTCATCTCTGCTTATTGTGCCCACCCTTACCCCCTTGTCCCTCTTCCCATGCATTCCTTGTTTTCTTTCTCGGTAAGGTAATACTACTCTTCTGTGGTCACGTCTACTTCATTGGGAGCTGCTAATCATTCCTGCAGCTGTCCCTGTAAAGCGTTACAAACCTGTTGATGTCATATGGGGGTAAAAAAGCAGTTTTGCTACAAGAACAAATTTAAAAGTAAAAATGAATGCTGACACATACTGTAAAGAGGACGGGGAGGTTTGGGGACGAGGGCCATTTATTTCTCCAAGCAGCTATAGAAAAGTTAGTGTACTGCAGATGACTGTTTACTGTGTAATATATACAGTATTACTGGCTTCACCTTCCTTGCTAATGCTTTAATTATATAGAGTGCAGGATTTATTGGGTGCTGGTCATTTGGTTGATGCATTATAAAGGAACTCTGCAGTGAGTTCCCTTATAATCAGTAAGTGGTCGGTACAAAGACTTGTGGCATGCAGAATAGCCAGAAAAACCAGCCCATTCGCCTTTAAGTTTATACTTTAAGTTTATATTGAGGATTACGTGGTGAAGTAAAATTTGTGAGTTACTGTTTAAAGGAACTGCTAACCATTGCTTCTGCAAGTGCTAGATGTAGTCACAGATACAGTTACAGTTGCTTTAATACTTTTTTGGATTTCAGGCTTGAAGAGGAATACAGATAATGAGTTCTGAATTTCATTTGCAACATTCTGGAAGAGGTATACAGATACGGAATTGGAATGGCAAAAAAAAAAAAAAACTGATAGAGGCTTTAGCACTTCTTTATACAAAATAAAATATTGGTTGGGTTAGGCTTTATTAAGTCAGTGCCATTGTACATGTCATATATTGATATAGTGATATGATTTTGATGGTATATCTTCTCTCTGCTAGGTTTAGAGTAAAAATGGTAGGTGGCAAAGGAGGGCCCAAATATTTCCCTTGTCCTTTTCTGGCCACCTCTGGGAGATGGCATTATGTGCAATCCTCCATAATCTTCAGTCTCTCCTATCAGCACTTCATTTTCCAAGGTCATGGAACCTCACAGCTATGTGTTTAGCTACAGGTCCCCCGATGACGTCACCTAATGACGAAATGTGTAGGAGCGTGGCGTCAGCATGCACAATCTGGTTTCTGTTCCGGTGCTGGCTGATGTTTGATGCTTATTGCTTTTTTTTCTGACGATCTATGTAAGTGCAATACTTTACTCACTTTAAACCTGTATATATTATCTGTATGTGGGAGAAACCTTATGAACTACCTTGGAGTCTGCAATACCAAGAATCTAACAGCTGCCTAAAGGAGCCTCGCGATTGTACATATGCTCATGATGACTGCTCTTAAAGCGGAGTTCCACCCATATAAAAGTCAGCAGCTACAAAAAGTGTAGCTGTTGACTTTTGATAATTGAACACTCACCTGTCCCACGGTCCAACAATGCGGGCGAATGAAGCTCCTCTCCTCGACGCTGGCATTGTGACTGAGGGCGCGCCGCGCTGTGTGCTGTGATTGGCTGGGCAATCTTCTGGGACCTGTAACGTGTCCCAGAAGATTGCACGGAGGGAGGGGGGAGAGGTGAACTTCCTTCCAGCTCCGCGGAGCCAGAGGAGGAAGTGGGAGCTGGATGCCCCTAAAAAGAGGGTATCTGCCCCCCCCCCAAAAAAAAATGACATGCCAAACGTGGCATGTCAGGGGTCACCTTTACTTAAAGTGGAACTTACATTTTTGGGTGGAACTCCGCTTTAATCAGAGGGTCATAGCCTTTTGGCAAGCTGCTCTGGAGCTCTTTCACACACATGGTGGATGTTTACAGTGTTTTTTTTCTGGGAGACACGTTCTGTTTCAACTCTATTTGGACATTTTTTTTTTTTTTTGCAGCATTACTTCTTTATCAGATGAACTGCGAGCATTTTTATATACGGACTAATTTTTTATGTTTGCATATTATGTGAATATACTGTATATACATTTTTTTTTAATTTGGATTAGTGATTATCACAAGTTTTAATATTGGTGGATGTACCTTCACTGGATTTTAGGATATAGTGCTGCCTTTATATTTTTGTTATATGTTTAGCTAGACCTAAAGAGGAAGATGACTTCTGACATTTGCCCTATGTCTGTGGCACTGGGCCACACACAGTAACACCATAGTTGCCCTTTCTCATTGAGAAGAGGGATAGATCAACCTGATTGCAAGTTGGAAAAAATCTGTGCAATTGTGGATGAGGAAACACTTTTTATTGCCTCATTAGGGTAACTCTAAATCGGCCTGTTCTGTGCCCAGGCGTTGTATCGGGTCTGCATAGACTGTTGTGGCAGCGCTGTATGCGTTTGGTCCTGATCTTGTGTCTGATGTGATCTATTTATTCTCTAAGCTGTTCCTACTGTGCATTTGTAAAGAGCCATCGGCGCAGCCTGCTGGAAACAGGCAGGGAATGAATGACAGCTTACACATTTGTAGATGATACCACGCTGAGCGGAATCAGAATGTGTTTGGAATGGTTTTATTATCCTTACTGGATAAATTCTAGTAGAGAGAAGAGAAAGGGCCACATGCAGCAAGTATCATATATTACTAAGAACATGACTGTCACATATGAAAACTAAAGACTAAAAGAGTGGACTTTAAAGGCACACAGGTAGGCTGTCTAAAAATGATTAGATGCGTTTATTGGGTACACAATTACCATATTTATCTGCACATAACACGCACAGGCTTATAACACGCACCTTCATTTTAGGAGGAAAATTTCAGGAAAAAAACTTACATTTTAAATAAAGAACTTTGAAGCAAAATAAGGGTCAGTGCCCATCAATGTAATCTGATCAATGCAGCCTGATCAATGCCATCTGCAGCCTCACAATTGCCCATCAATGCAGCCTGATCAATGCCCATATCCAGCCTCACCATTGCCATAAATGTAGCCTGATCAATGCCATCTGCAGCCTCACAATTGCCCATCAATGCAGCCTGATCAATGCCCATCTGCAGCCTGATCAATGCCCATATCCAGCCTCACCATTGCCATGAATGCAGCCTGATCAATGCCCATCTGCAGCCTCTTCTCAGATTACTGCTGCCTCAGAGGGGACAGGGAGGGGGGCGGGACGAGCGCCGTCAGATTACATACAGAGAGAATCTCCTGCTTATTCGGTGGCCTCTTTAATACAGTATAAGTCCCACCTCCTGGACCGGCTTCTATGATAGACAGAACAGTGGTCCAATGCCGGTCCAGGAGACGGGACTTCCTATTACAGAGGCCGCTGAGGAGATTCTCGCTGTATGTAATCTGATGGCGCTCGTTCCGCCCCCTCCCCGTTCCCTCCTAGGCAGCCCAAATTGCAGTATTGGCGTATAACACGCATGCACTATTTGCACCCAATTTTCAGGGTGAAAAAGTGCGTGTTATATGCCAATAAATACAGTAGTTAAGTGAAAAAGTTATTGCATATAAAAGTTCATGAAACTGATATTGTATACCCCACACATAAACGCTGACACCACTTAATACAATAGAGAAATACAATAATACGTCTAAAAGAGCGGAAATTCGAATTCCCGTGGTATTGTCCAAATAAGGATGTAAGTAAGAAGGGCTGTGGGTCAGGATGTGGATCCGGGCACAAATATTCTTTTAATTGTGCAACATGTTGTGCGTAGCGGTACGCTTCTTCAGGAGCATAGAAAATTCTTTTACAGTCCTTTGGAATGAAGCCCTCCACCTCTATAGAGTGACCGGGTTTGAAGCTGAAGTTATACAAGAAAAAAAAGTATTCCACGGGAATTCGAATTTCCGCTCTTTTGGATGTATTATTGTATTTCTCTATTGTATTAAGTAGTGTCAGAGTTTATGTGTGGGGTATACAATATCAGTTTCATGAACTTTTATATGCATTTATATGTAATAACTTTTTCACTTAACTCATTTTGTACCCAATAAACTAATCTAATCATTTTTAGATGGCCTACCTGTGTGCTTTTAAAGTCCACTCTTTTAGTCTTTAGTTTTCATATGTCCGTTATTGGGACATTGGCACACTGCTACTTGTGTACCTACAGTGTCACCCTGTGAAAGTACACTCAAAATCTGGAATTTTTCTCAATGATTGTCAAATAAATAATGCAACACCATTGAGGACATGAACTTTCATTAATCAATAATTATAAATACTGTTTTTTTTTTTTGTTTTTTTTTAACTTTGATCTGGTTGCTTGGCAGTTTCCCTATAAATGTTGAGTGGAGTGTGTGTGTGTGTGTGTGTGTGTGTATAGATGCACACAGCCCACCTCTGGATCAAACCTGCAGGTGTGCCACCATAGCAAGCAGCTTCTCTTGGTGGAAAACCAAAAAGAGGAGGAGCCAAAAGTGCTGCAGGAGTACTCCAGAAGGAAAGGTTCCGAGCTGCTCTGTACAGAGAAAGAATAATATGTTTGTCATTTTAATTAATTAAAAAAACAACAACTCTTACAAAGGTTTTAAGCAGATCCTTTAAAAATAATGGTAAATGCATGTATTATGCATTTGTGAATGTAATGCACAATTGAAGAATCCCTCTTGTGAATGATTGTAACTGTTATTGCCCAAAAGAATAATCAAAGTGTATTAAGTGCACAAAAACCTACATTAATGCAGGTAAAAAGAAGCAAAAGATGTTTAAAACAGCTGTTACTGCCTTTTTGGGATTGTAAAGGGGCTTTTTGTGCCCATGATGGGAGTTGTTCTTGCGCACTGCTGATGACGCACCTTTGGGTATTTTTAAATTTAGCAGGTTGCAATGAGAAGTGGGTCTGATCTGCATCTGATGCCTATGAACTTTTCTGTATTTTTGTACGAATGAATACAATTCTGATGAGTCAAAATATAGAGCAGAATTTAAAAAAATCTATATCTTTTTTAATTAAAAGCAGTCTTTTGAGCCCCAGGCTTGATTTAGTGAATGGCCAGGAGGAGAGGGATCAGAATGCTGAGGTCAGTGAGACCTGCAGTGTGTGCTTCCGAGCTGGCATGACAGTACAGCAGGAGCTGTGCTTCCCCCTCAGCATGTAAAAAACTGATTTGACAGCTGTAGAATAAAGGCAGCATGATGGGGGGGTTTCTTTTCTGCCAACGAAATGTATAACCAATGTAATACTGGTGAAATCTTTGTGTCCAGAGTTGGGCTTTACCAGCTGATCTTTGTGTAATTATGTATTGGATTCGGCCACTCATATAGGCTGAAAGTTTTGCAAGTTATTTGATGTACTAATTAAATGGAAATCTCCTTTGCTGGGTCTCGCAGGACTTGCTAGAATTGGATGTGAAAGTCTTGGCCAGGATCCTGGAATCTGATGCAGTTATTATATTGCCTACATTAAGCAATGCCCAGTTACAAAACCACTCAGTGAAGCCTTTTGTGAAGTTGAGTTTTATATTTGGTGAATGTTTATACTTATGTTATTAAAATGCTTTTCAATTTAATTGTTTAACATTTTGTACTAACTTTGAGTCTTTGCAGGACTTCCATTTATGTTTATTTTTCATTATTGTCCAGTTTTCTGGTCCACGGAATGGTGGAAGAAAACAAAATAAACAGCGCAACCCCATAGTGTAGCATAAAATAAATGACAATTTATTGAAAAATAGAAATGCACTCATAAAAGTACGCATGTGTAGGGCATTGCAACCAAAAATATCCGAAGGGCAGCCAGAGAAACACCAGCCTTGGCCACCAGCTGGAGATGAAGCTTGCTGAAGATGGAGGAAGCTGCTGTCAGGGCAACTGCAATCGGTGTCCAACCCAGGACTGGAATCTCCGTTACTGAAGATACTGTATTGTAGACACAACGCATTTCTAAGCTGATTGGCTTCGTCATCAGCCTGTCTATGCTGGGCTATCCTCTACATGTCTACAATGCATGTGGTTACAGTGACGGGGATTCCAGTCCTGGGTTGAACACCAATTGCAGTTGCCGTATCGGTGGCTTTCTCCATCTTCAGCACGCTTCATCCCCAGCCCGCGGCCAAGGCTGGTGTTTCTCTGGCTGCCCAAAGTTACCTTTATGCCATGCTCAACACATGCGTACCTTTGTGAGTGCACTTCTATTTTTCAATAAAATTGTCATTTATTTTATTTTTTTATGCTATACTATGGGATTGCTCTGTTTCTTTTGTTTTTTCCAATGGTTGGAAAGTGAGCGCCCTCTCTGGTCTTCTAGCTGCAACTCCTAGTTTTAGCTATACTTAGCAATCTGGGCTATCCAACACAAACCTTTCAATACTGTTGATACATATTATTGGTGTTGTCATTTACTAATCATTTTCCACAATTTTCATCCCTTATTTGGTATTTTCAATGTTCTACCCATTTTGTATGATCCATCCATTATGTAGATTCATTGCAATTACCATCCACGTTATGCCTGGTTTATCAGACCACTGCTGAGCGTTGTAGTTTCTATGGGCTTGACAAGCTCATTCATTCACATATTTTACTCTTAGATTGTAAGCTCTAAGGAGCAGGACCCTCTGATTCCTACTGTATTAAAGTGTATTGTATTTGTACTGTTCACCCTCAAGTTGTAAAGCGCTACGTAAACTGTTGGCGCTACATAAATCCTGTATAATAATAATAATAATAATATTTATTTCATGGGTTAGTGGAGCATAGCCAAGGCTTAGTGGTTGTCCCCTGTATGGTGATCTGTTTAGATTGAACCTTTTTCCCTGCACATGTAAAAGGTTCACTTTGCTTCTTCCTGCCTAGACCCTTGCACAGATCCATTTAGTCACTTGAACCATTATTTATTACAAGTATTTATATAGCTGCAATAATTGACGCAGCTATATAAACACCTCTGTATTGTACATTCACATCAGTCCATGCCCTCTCCCCTCAGGGAGCTTACAATTCAGATTTACTATATATATATATATATATATATATATATATATATATATATATATATATATATATATATATATATATATATATATATATATGCATGTACATCCTAGGGCCAACTTAGTCAGGAGCCTTAACCTCTCAGCATGTCTTAGGACTGTGGGAGGAAACCTGCGTACCCGGAGGAAACCCAAGCAGGCACAGGGAGAACATGCAAACTCCATGCAGGTGGTGCTGTTATTGGGATGTTCTGCTCTCTAGGCCCTAGGTAAGCTGCAGACTGACCTGTTGGAGTCATGTACTTCTTTCCCATGTGACTGTGTTGGGCCAATCAATAGGCGCCTAGTGTTGTCACATGCCTAAAAATGTTCAAAAATGACAGGTGTTTCACTTTACTTCCGGGGGATGAACAGTTTGGGAACAAAAAAAGGTTACCGTACTTTATCCGGTAGGGGATTGGGGGGCGACAGTTCTCCCCTGCTGTTTCTTCTGCTTTTGCTGTTGGCTCTAAAACCCCCAGCGTTAGCTGGTGTCAGACACTAGGGGGAGCAGTGGTGGCACTCCCTCTGTCATGTGACAGTGCACCTAAAGCCTCGTACATAAAATGACAATATCAGAGAAATGAACCTCTGTGTTTTTTTTGCTTTTTTTGAATGCTAGTCTCATATCAAAAACCAATAGATTACTAAAGTTATGAAAATTCTCGTACAACAGAAGACAACTTTGGAAGTGATGTAATGTATTCTTTCATTTCCGAACATGCGTGGTCTTGCGATTTTATTTATTTTTTTCGTACGAATACTGTACAGATTAACTTAAAATCGTTCATTCTGGTATTGTGCGAGAATTTTTTTTTTTGTGTTTTGTTCCTTCGGATAATTTCGCATGAACTGACGCGATCGGTTGTTGAAGGCTGTGTACTAACGATCAGATTATCGTACCATCGCTTATGAAGTGGTATATTCCATCGGATTTTCCCATCGTGCTTACTAGGCATGCGTATTGTTACTTGGGAGGAGGTCATATGCTGTCCCATACCCAGAATCACTAAGTATTGTTGACAGCTGTAACAGAGGAAAAAGTAGTGGGGGAGCCCTGGAAAGGTGAGTATCAGTGGTTTGGGTGGCATTTGTGCAAAATTACTGCCACTTTGTCCCGAATGACCTGTATTTTACCTTACAGGACTTTTTAAGGAAGTTCTACATATTATGTAAAGTGGAGAAACTAGCATATGGTGTGCTGGACCAATACAGGTGGTAGGTGGCTTCGGATTAGCAGAAAGGATTAGGTTAGAAGGTTAATCTTCTGTATTTTAATTTATACAATGCTGTGAAAAAGTATTTGCCCCTTTCTGATTTTTTATTTTTTTGCATATTTGTCACACTTAAATGATTCAGATCATCAAACTAATTTTATTACACAAAGATAACCCAAGTAAATACAAAATGCAGTTTTTACATGATGGTTTAATTTATTAAGGCAAAAAAGCTGTCCAAACCTGCCTGGCTTTATGTGAAAAAGTAATTGCCTCCTAAACCTAATAACTGGTTGTGCCACCCTTGGCGGCATCAACTTGTTTTAATTCAGCCACATTGGAGGGTTTTCCAGCATGAACGGCCTGTGTAAGGTCACGATACAGCATCTCAATTTGATTTAAGTCCGGGCTTTGACTAGATCACTCCAAAACCTAAATTTTGCTTTGTTTCCACCATTTGGAGGTGGACTTGCTGTTGTGTTTCGGATCATTGTCCTGCTGCATAACCCAAGTGCACTTGAGCTTCAGGTCACAAGCTGATGGCCGGACATTCTCCTTTAGGATTTTCTGGTAGAGCTCAGAATTCATGGTTCCATCAATTATGGTAAGTTGTCCAGATCCTGAAGCTGCAAAGCACCCCCAGACCATCACACTACCACCACCATGTCTGACTGTTGGTATGATGCTCTTGTTATGAAATGCTGTATTAGTTTTATGCCAGATGTAATGGGACGCACACCTTCCAAAAAGTAAAATTTTTGTCTCATCAGTCCACAGAATCTTTGCCTAAAAGTCTTGGGGATAATCAAAATGTTTTTTGGTAAATGTGTTCTTTTTGGTAAGCAGTGGCTTTGGCCTTGGAATTCTCCCATGGATGCCATTTTTTCCCAGTCTCTTTCTCATTGTTGAATCATGAACACTGATCTTACCTGAGGCAAGTGAGGCCTGCAGTTCTTTTAGATCAGGGCTCGACAAAACCCGGGCGCCAGGTCGCATTTGCGACTAGAATTAGCGACCTGGCGCCTGGGGCGGCACAGCTGTGTGTCCGTTCGACACCCCCCCCCTCCCGCCGCGATCGCGCTGGGCCGCGCCGGTAATTGAGGCCCCGGCTTTGCGGCCTACTGCAGTCCTATGGTTCCTGGTTCTTTCTGCAATCGGGCGCCCTCTGGTGGTGGCCGTTGGTATGACAAGACATCCACCAATGCTAATGGAGCTTTTCCTACCTGTTTTCACTGCCTGCTCATCTCCTTCCCTTTACTTAGAACCCCCAAAACATTATATATATTTTTTATTCTCACACCCTAGAGAATAAAATGGCGGTAATTGCAATACTTTCTGTCACACCGTATTTGCGCAGCGGACTTACAAGCGCACTTTTTTGGGAAAAAATACTTTTTTTAATTAAAAAATAAGAAAACAGTAAAGTTAGCCCAATTTTTTTTATATTGTGAAAGATAATGTTACGCAGAGTAAATTGATTCCCAACATGTCACGCTTCAAAATTTCATCCGCTCGTGGAATGGCGACAAACTTTTACCCTTTAAAATCTCCATAGGTGTCATTTAAAAAATTCTACAGGTTACATGTTTTGAGTTACAGAGGAGGTCTAGGACTAGAATTATTGCTCTCGCTCTACCGATCGTGGCGATAGGGGGGGCCCTCTCCTGCCGCCGATAAAAGTGATCTCGCTGCTAATCTGCTGCAGAGACCACTTTTATCTGAAAGAGAACCGCCGGCTCTTGAAGAGAATACCGGGGTTATGGAGCTATAGCTGCTACCATAACAACGGTATTTCTCTTCAAAGACAGGACGTATATAGTCGTCCTGCGGGAAGGAAGTGGTTAATTAAAATGAATTTATTATTTGTCATCTCCCTGCTTGGCCCCTTTCACACGGGCTGTCTGATCAGGTTCACCTGTCAGTTTTTCAGGCGGACCTGATTGGATCCTTAGCGGGAATATGGCGGTCTTATGTCCCTGCATGGCAGGAAATAAAAGCAGTCACATTAGTTCTAGTCGTCTCTGTGTAAATTTAAGATTGGTTCATTTTTATATTGAAAATAAAGCTTTGTCGGTCGTTTAAAAAAAAAAAAAAAACCTGGCTCCTAACTTTTTTAGCTGGCTCCTAGATTCCAAGCAAATTTGTCAAGCCCTGTTTTAGATGTTCTGGGTTCTTTTATGACCTCCTGGATGAATCGTCATTATGCTCTTGGAGTAATTTTTGTAGGCCGGCCACTGCTGGGAAGGTTCACCACTGTTCCAAGTTATCTCCATCTGTGGATAATGGCTCTCACCATGGTTCACTGGAGTTCCAAAGCCTTAGAAATGGCTTTGAAACCCTTCCTAGACCGATACATGTACACATTACTTTGTAATCTGTTCTTGATTTTTTTTAAATTGTGGCATGATGTATGGCTTTTTGTGATCTGTTAGCGTGCTTCACTTTGTCAGACAGCTTCTATTTATGTGATTTCTTGATTCAACAGGTCTGGCAGTAATCAGGCCTGGGTGTGGCAAGTGAAATTTATCTCAGATTTCCAAAAAATTGTGGTTAATCACAGTTCATTCATGATTCAGCATGGGAGGGGGCAATTACTTTTTCAAATAGGGCCAGGCAGGTTTGAACAGTTTTTCCTTAATAAATTTAAATCGTAATTTAAAAACTGCATCTTGGATTTACTTGGGTTATCTTTGTGTAATATTAAAATTTGTTTGATGATCTGAATCTTTTAAGTGTGAGAAATATGCAAAAAAATAAAAAGTCAGGAAGGGGGCAAATACTTTTTCACTGCACTGTAAATTGCACTCCTTTTTAAATTTACATAGTGCTTTAGCAAGCAGCATGCTTGAAGTGGTAAATTGATGGCCCTGGAATCTTAAAGTGTTACTAAACCCACAATAGTAAAATCAGTCTGTATATACAGTAAAGCATGCTTGTTATACTCACTGTGGAACCTAAGGGGTTAATCCTCCGCATTGTGTAAAAAGGCTGTTTGATCCCGTCTTCTCTGATCCTCCCATTCTTTTACTGTCCCCAATCCATTTGCTGGTAGTACATAGCGTTGGAGGCACGCTGCACATCCTCAGTTTGGTGTGTATTGCTAGAGTTTTTTTTTTCGATGGGTGCATGTGATCAGTACAGGGCCAATCGGCAATCTCCAGACACCTCCTCCTACAAGCTTTAACCAGTGCTTGGCCAGACACTAATGGAAGTCATAAGACTACTATATGCTGCTGATGAGAAAAGGTATTTATCAGTTTATATTTAATAAATAATTGCATTTTCATGTTCTGTGTACTGCGGGAGACCAGATATAGTGAATGCAGGGTCCTGGGTTTAGTAACACTTTAAATGAAATTTCTTGTTTGAAATTGGTTTTATCAAAACTATACTCGTGGTGACTAGAGGTTGACCGATATGGGTTTTTCTCTGGCCGATGCCGATATTTAGAAATCGCGGTGGCCGATGGTGATATATGATGCAGATTTTTTTGGGCCGATATATTAGGCCGATTTTTTTTTTTTTTTCCCTTCATCTCATCTCATTTTCCCTTCATCTCATAAAATCTAACAGTTAGACCCCTTTCACACTGAGGCGTTTTTCAGGCCCCCCTGCAGTCTCAGTGTGATATCCCGAGTGCTTTCACACTGAGGCGATGCGCTGGCAGGATGTTAAAAAAAAGTCCTGCAAGCAGCATCTTTGGAGCGGTGTATACCGCTCCTCCACCACTCCTGCCCATTGAAATAAATGCGCACTGCTACCGAAGCGCCTGCAAAGCGTTTCGGCAGCAGCACTTCAGGGGCGCATTTAACCCCTACCTCGGCCGCTAGCTGGGTTATAAGTGCCCCGCTAGCAGCCGAATAGCGCCGCTAAAAAGACGGTAAAGCGCAGCTAAAACTAACAGCGTTTTACCATCAACGCATGCCCGCTCCAGTGTGGAAGCAGCCTTAAGTGATAAGTGATACAGAAATTTTTTTACATTTAAACATTTATTAAACAAAACAAACCTCCAATCAGTTCACTTGTATGTATAATTTAGATTAAAAAAAAAAAAACTATATCTTAAATATTAAATACACAAAAACAGGTATTCAAAACTTTTGGATGAAAAAAAATGGGCTAACTTTACTGCTTATTTTTTTTTTAAATTTCATTAGTGTATTTTTTTTAAAAAAATTGCGTTTGAAAGACCGCTGCGCAAATACCGTGTGACATAAAATATTGCAACAACCGCTATTTTATTCCCTAGGGTCTCTGCTAAAAAAATATATATAATGTTTGGGGGTTCTAAGTTTTTTTTTTTACGTATTTATGCAAATGCCAACAGAAACCCGTGTTTCTGCTCCATTTTCCGCTATGCCCAGATGTGAACAGGGCCTAAATGTTGTATATTGGAGTTATTGTTCTCCTGATTATTTTATTTATATTGAGAGGGTATGTAGCAAATGCAGAAAACATGTTACTAATATCAGCATTCTCTTATATAGTCATTGAGTTCACAGCTGCCTCTGGATATGAGTAGTGTTTTAAGGCAAAGGCTGTCGGAACATTTTAAAGGCCCTTCCTTGAAAAGCAGCTGGTTCCTTTGAATGAAGAATGTCGTCTATGATGAGGTTCACCAGGAAAGTGAAATCATACTTGTTGCGTTAAACCTGACCTTCTTTTAGACTGAACAACAGGGTGGAGCAGATCTGCCACTTCTGATTGGCTGACACTTTGTCCCATATTACCTAATATTTAACAATGCTGAACAAAGAGCAACTTTAGAAAACCAACACAGCCTTGAAATGGTCGATTTTATTTTTATTTTTTTCTTTGTGCATAGTCCTATTAACAGTTTGTGTGTTTTTTCTTTTTTTTTTTATGTCAGGTGCTATAAAGATATGCATATCCTGTGTGCACCCAGTAAAGGTTACATGTTCAGGTGTATTCCTATGTGCTTAGATTACAGGCAGGTATATATATATATATATATATATATATATATATATATATATATATATATATATATATATATTGTTATTATACAGGATTTATTTAGCGCTGACAGTTTACGCAGCGCTTGCATTGAATATATATATATATATATATATATATATATATATATATATATATATATATATATATATATTCAATGAAAGTGAAAATACCATTCATTGTACATAAATATCACCCCTGAAAATGGTGTACTTTTTAAGATTTCAATGCTAAAGTTTATTTTACATGGAACAAAGTGAAATCCAGTAGCTTCGATGCTTTGGGTTGCAAATTGGGAGTTCAGACTACACTCTGACTTCCCTTGTTATGTGACTTGAAAGTTTTGAAGCCAGAGAACAGCGAGCCAACTAGTCTCTTTTAAGTCAGCGGTGGCAGTCTATATATTGTACTTCTTTCAGTGTAGGATGTTTTTTTACAATGAAAAGTCTATATTGCTTGGGTGAGGATCCAAAACAGCTTTATAATGCTTACTATTCACTGTAATAAAGGTTAATTATTTTACCCAAAAAGCCTAAAGCCTAGTACGCAGCAGGCTGAATGGGAAAAAAACTGAATTGCTCGGGGGGAGCTGCTGTACTAACTATGCAATGTCAGTACAGCACTCTCCCCTGCTGTGCTATTGTGTTTC
Organism: Lithobates clamitans; assembly: GCA_037952925.1. Classification (NCBI taxonomy): domain Eukaryota; kingdom Metazoa; phylum Chordata; class Amphibia; order Anura; family Ranidae; genus Lithobates; species Lithobates clamitans. The sequence continues at coordinate 483,486 of JBBGZY010000777.1, read as the reverse complement.
GACAGGGGGCCGCCCCCCGCCAGATCACTCCGGTGAGGGAAATTTGATATTAGGCCCTGCCCGAGGCTACTTGCACCTTCTGCGAAGGGCACGCCCTCCCTGTAGCTGTTATGCAGGGGTTTTACACACGATGGGACTTTCCAACAACAAAACCGTGGGAATTTGGTCCAAAGGGTGTTGGCTCAAACTTGTCTTGCATACACACGGTCACATAAATGTTGGCCAATAATTAGGAACGTAGTGACGTACGTGACATACTAGACATGCTACATGGTTTTTCAGCTCTTTAGCGCCACCCTTTGGGCTCCTTCTGCTAATTTTGTGTTAGTAGAAGTTTGGTGAGTGTTGATTTGTGCTTTTTTTTTTTCTTCGCGTTTTTCATTTAGCGCTTTTCAGTTTGTTTCAGAACGGCCGTTCGTCAACCAGACATGTTGCGGAATCAGAGGAGATAACGTGTTATTTATTATTGGCCTTGGAGTTATTGCTTTGACATAATTTTTTTGGTTGAATAATGATTTGATTTGGTATATTTTCTATATTTTCGGATGCATAGAATGTTAAGTTCTATTGGCAGATAGGGCGTCTAATTTTAGTTGTTTTCTTTTTTTAATGCACAATAAAAAAAATTGTGTAGATTAATACTTAGCTATGTGTTTTACTTCAAATGACAGTTTGGGAGTAGGCAGTTACATTTAAGAAAATACAATGTAAAATTGACAAGGGACATCAACATAGTTGTATCTTTGATAATGGTGGTGTGGTAACTTGCACAAATAAAAAAAAACAAAAACATAATAATATTATTCTTGTTATCACTAGAAAAAAAAGAAAATTTGTTTGCAATAACTCCATCAGTATCACCAGCAAAGCAGCTTCATTATTATCCCATTAAAGAAGAAGAGTGTGCTACATTTGGAGATTTCATAATTTGCCACATCACAAATGTTAATTCTCCATTACGATCGCTAGTTTACAAGACCGACCGCTTCTGCTTCCGAGCATGCGTGTTTGTACTTTGGACTTTAGTCCGACGGACTTGTGTACACACGATCGGAAAGTCCGACAACACACATATGTTGGCGGAAAATTGGAGAACATGCTAGTCAACATTTGTTGGCGGAAAGCCCGATAACAATTGTCCGATGGAGCATACACACGGTCGGACTTACCGCCAACAACCTCACATCCAACATTTCCCATCGGAAAGTCAGATTGTGTGTACGGGGCTTTACTGAACCCACTGGACCTGAACTGACCCACCGAAGCTCTCCTTCCCTCTCGGGGCTATGGTGGGGAACCCTGGGGCACCCTGCCCTTCCCCCTGAAATGGGAAGAGCAGGAGAACAGCTGCTAGATGTTCCTTCTTCTCCTTCCTCACCAGTCTGACCCTCCTCCTTCCCTGGTCCTACTTAAACTCCCAACCTTCTCCAAGATGGAGAAGGCATCTTAAAGGGGACCTACTCTAGCACCTGCCTACATGACTATAAAGAGATAAAAAGTTATGAGACTTCAGTGGGGTTTTACGCAACAGTGAGTTATTTAGGCTATTTAGATCACTCCACTTACTGTATCTAAAGCCAAAAACAAAAATACTAAAAGACTAAACTTGCATGCGCACTCGGTGTTCTGTAATGCCCCGTACACACGGTCGGACATTGATCGGACATTCCGACAACAAAATCCTAGGATTTTTTCCAACGGATGTTGGCTCAAACTTGTCTTGCATACACACGGTCACACAAAGTTGTCGGAAAATCCGATCATTCTAAACGCGGTGACGTAAAACACGTATGTCGGGACTATAAACGGGGCAGTAGCCAATAGCTTTCATCCCTTTATTTATTCTGAGCATGCGTGGCACATTGTCCGTCGGATTTGTGTACACACGATCGGAATTTCCGACAATGGATTTTGTTGTCGGAAAATGTTATATCCTGCTCTCAAACTTTGTGAGTCGGAAAATCCGATGGAAAATGTGTAATGGAGCCTACACACGGTCGGAATTTCCGACAACAAGGTCCTATCACACATTTTCCGTCGGAAAATCTGACCATGTGTACGGGGCATAAATGTGCAAAAATACTTGACGCAATTGTGTTGCCATTCAATGTTAATAATGCAGCACCTTAAATGCAGTCAAATGTGCAAATATTGATGTTAAAATAGGTGCATAAGCCACTTTGCCATGTGTTAGAACAGCCTGTTCAAATGAATAGGCTGCCCTGTGCGTGTGATGCAAAAATACACAAAAACATGCATATGTGCACGACTTTGTGTACATTCGCAAAACGCAAAGTGTGAATTCAGGCTAACTGGCAGAATCAAGAGAGATTTAAACAGTTATGTAGGAGGGGAGCTCAGCTGCTTGACCCTAAACAAGCTTGAAGTCAGATTTTTTTTTTTTCTTTTAATTTTTATTAGCTTTATAAGGAGCAATCCAAGGAGGGTGAACATTCTTAGTTACAGTAAGTATGTTATGGTTAACATTATTTAACAACAAACAACCGTAAATTTATAAGTAGAATAGTAAACCATCGCACGGTACAAGATCTTGCAGTGAAATAAGTTTGTATAGAATCCTTTGATCCGTCTACCCCAATGGGTGCTAATTGTAGACAGATCCAATGCCACTCTTTATAAAGGTGACAGGTACAATAGGAATAGATCGGTAGTATCCAACCTGGTATTAATTATACATCACAACCTTTTAAATAGTTAGAGGCTCTTTGATTTTTAAGCCATTCTTGAAGTCAGAATTTTTGATCCTCTATACTTTTTTCATTGGCATTACCAAAAGCATTGGATCCAAAGGATAAGAATAAAGGAGTCGCAATGTTAGCTTACATACATCTTTTCATGCTCATTTTCTTCAGTAAACCATGGAAATGATGATGCATATGCATGCACACCCCAGATTACACTCAACATAATGAAATAGAGGTGAAGGACATTGTTCTTTCTATACTAAATGCATAGAGAGACCTTTTTGTTATAGAAGATGAATCAGAGAGAGAAGTAGCGAAATCTGTAGTTTATTAATCCGTTCTTTTCTCTGGTCTGTTATTTGTTTTAATATTTGTGCGTTCTACTTACATGTTACTGTTACGGTGTAATTGAATTGTTGGATAGTTGCAGCCTTGTCACTGTAACGCTAAGAAGATTAGAGAGTCATGAATGTTTGATTGGCATGCTGTGTGAAGCCCAGGATTTGTTGACGCAATAAAGAACATCACAAATTTATTAGAGACATCAAGTGTGAAGCCGTACGATGCATGTTCAGCTGGCGGAAAATCTTGGCATTACTTATGTATTTTTATTCTGTTTTATATGTCTGCTGTTTGCTTTCCTGAAGATTAAGACATTTCTTCACGTATTTTTTCCTTTTCCCATTGCTAAAACCATAGATAGTAATAACGGTCTTTTAGTATTACAATTTATTAGAGCTTCAAGAATTTTTTATGATATGATTACTTGGCTAAAAAACTTCTGTGTTTAATCCTGTAGCTGCAATTATCTGACCTTCCAGAAGCTTATTTCCATACGTTTTCTAGGCAGTGTTTCCTGAAAGGCATTTTAAAAAACAATAACAAACATGTCATACTTACCTGCTCTGTGCAGTGGTTTTGCACACAGCAGCCCCGATCCTCCTCTTCTCGGATCCCCCGCTGGCGCTCCGGGCCCCTCCCCTAGCTGAGTGCCCCATTGCAAGGCGCTTGCTATGGGGGCACTCATGCATGCTTGCTCCCAAGCCCCGCTCTGTGTCCATTCTCATTGGCTGTGATTGACAGCAATGGTTCCTACTGCTGCATCTCAGCCAATGAGGAGGGAGAGACCTCAGGCACATCGCTGGATCTAGATCGGGCTTATTGTAGGTAAGTATTGGGGGAGCTGAGGGGCGAGCAGCACATTGAATGCATAAAGGTAAAGAAGAAAAAAACCCTTCATCCTTTACAACCACTTGAAGTCTCTATACTTGTGCTCAATATACTAGCCCAGTCACTGTTGCTGAGCTTCATCTGTTAAATGGGACCACCTATAGGCTGATGAGAGCCAGGAGAATGAAATATTACTGTACTGATTAGTTTTCTGGTTGAGCTAAGGATTTGTGAGGCTTTACGTATCCAGTGGATGGATAATTTACCTGAAGGCCCAGCAGGCAAAAATGAGGTTTGTTTGTATACTGAACTTCTACTTGCATTACATCCAGGTGCATTAAAACAAAAGGGGTGCAAAGTCACCCATCCATTCATGCCTCCAAATTTTATTTTGTTGTCAAATTAGCGCTGGGGAAAAATTCGATTTGAATCTTGAACCGAGTTGAGAGGTCAAATTGATTCAAATTTACAGCAAATCGATTTGTTAGATTTTTTTTTTTTCACCAGGACCGGTGCTGACACCGCGCCAGTCCTGAGGCACTGCGGGCAGGAGTTTTTAGGTGAGGCCGCAGACTAGGCCAAAGCCGCGGCCTCGCCTAAAAACTCCTGCCCACAGCTCCTCAGGACTGGCGTCGGTGTCCATGAAAAAAAAAAAAAAAAAACTCGATTTGAATCGTGAATCAAGTGTTTTTTTTTTTAAAAACGCAGATTTTTTTGGGGAGAAAATCGCCCAGCTCTATGTCAAATCACTTTGAAAAACATCCCTATAGCATTTCCAGATGTGACCATCTTGAGTAAGGGCAGACTATTCATGTAGCATTTACTACATGTAATTCATGTGCCCTTAGCTCAGGTATGCAGACAGGAGGGTGTGCTTGGCTGAGCAAGCCCCTCCTCCGGATGAACGAAAAACAAATGCCATGCAGACTTCTAGGGTGTATGACACCATTTTGGCCCAGGCCAAAAACATGGAAGCAACTGAAGAAATGAGAAGAAAAAAAAATGAACACAAGTAAATATAATATACCTTCCTATCTTTTTACTAAAGTGACAACATAAGGATTAAAAATGGTTGATTGAGGGAGTTTAGTTCCGCATAAGGCAGACATTTACAGTGAGCTGCCAGTACACCACAGTCAACACTGGACCTGCCTGTGCGTTGTAGTGCACTGAAATACTATATCTGCACCTGCTGTACTTGTGAGTCGGGGTGCCATGCTTTATTGTGCTTTGTGGTAATGCCAGTTTTACCACTACACAATAATGGAAAGCCATTCTTAAGAAGATTTTTGTATCTTAGTCCTGGAGTTTAAAAAATGGTCTGTCTTTTTTCCTACCATAGGAATACTAGGCCAGATCAGAGGAGTTTTGACATGTGACTGGCAGCAGGGATCGATGGGGTGGGGAGGGTATAGGGCAGCCTTTCTCAACCTTTTAACTCTGGAGGAACACTAAAAATAATTTTCAGGTCATGAGGAACCCTTACTAAAACCAATTTATCAGGGGTCAATAGGAACAATGTCGCTTATACTGGTGGCCAATAGGAAGAATGTCCCCCTTAAAGTGGTGCTTAGAATGCCACCCTTAAAGACAGCTTAAAACATATTTGGTGTCATGCTGCTGGCTTGGCTAAGTGATGATGAACCTCGAACTCTGTAGGAACCATCAGCCACAGCTCAAGGAACCCCTAGCAACCTCTGGAGGAACCCCAGGGTTTCATGGAACCCTGGTTGAGAATGGCTGGTATAGGGTGTTATTTCACCTTTAAATTTTTCAAGTAAAATTGCAAATAAATGCAGTGGTTATTTAATCTGACACTTTCCACTGCCAAGCCCCCCAAAACTGGTGCAGTCGTTTTTTTACATCTCAAGATATTTTCCTCACTGGTGTCGCACATGAGCCAGGCCAACCTTGATCATTCGGCTGTGCAGCCGTTCTCACTAGGAACTCTGTTTAATGCCTAATGGAATCCTGCCCAAATTCTCTTCACACGCAGAACATTTTGGGTGGAGTTGCTCTTTAATAAACAGATTCTCTGCCCTACAGTTGTGCTTTCATTCCTAATTGAATAAAAAAACTATTAATGATGTGTGCTCCTTATTCCACTTCACTAAACTTCTCATTAGACATGGGAGATGATGTATGAAGAAAATGTAAAAAACTAATTGCATTATAAAGACAAAATAATGACTTAAAACATACCATGTGTTTAACCATTCTTCCTTGAATGTAGATATTTTATAGCACAGATCTATTGCACTGTGTCACATACCCGTGCTGTTATGGTTCTTGTTTATATTAGTGGTGAATTAAGCTGGCCATAGACAAATCGAAAATTGGGCCGGTTGAGCAGGAACTGGCTGAATTTCCATCCGTTTATGGGCAGGCTGGTTGTACTGAAATCAATCCATTGATCGACTTCAGTACAACTTGCCTGTCTGGGGTTTTTTTTTTTCACCCTAATCATTGTATTCCCGTCAGCAGAACACAATAGCTCTGGCGGAGAGATTCCCTCATCAGCACTGACTGTGTTGATGGGGAAATTGAGCAATTTTCATTCCTTCAACCCTTGGTCTAAGGAAAGAAATTTGCATAATGTATGGCCTGTCTTAATGTGCAGTGTCTGACGACATGATGGAAATCTGTAATCTAAATCTGTAGAACTTTCCTTTGTAAGGTTTCACCCCAGTCAGAGCGTGAACAATTTACCGCTATCATGAATGCTGATAGATGACTCTAATTTTGGACACGCACACAGGGTAGTTGTCTTGTTATTTCAATCAATTTTTATTTTCAATTTTTTTTTATGAATCAAAGCACCATACTAATACGAATTTATATGACAGGATGGTGCTTAGATCACTTTTTATCATTTTTGGGGTCAAAAGCTGGTGGAAAGTGGTTGACCATTGCTGGAAATTTCCAGTGTATGTGTATGTTAGGGGTCAGGAGGAGAACTTTAAAAAATCAAGATATGTTTTATAGTTGGCTGTAAGAGATACAAGTCGGTGTGTTTCCTGCACCTAGCACTGTCCTCTTTAGCTCTCAGAGGTAGAGGTTGCACGGCAGAGGATCATGTGACGAGAGGCTGCAGCCCCTGAATGCACAGTGACAATTCACCTAAATTCGGCTGATTGGGATCGTTTAAACTCATGTTATATATGAATTCATTAGTCTTCACTTTGGCACTATTGCTGTAATTCCTGGATTGAATTGTCACTTTGATTTATTTTACGAATCCTTTGGCTCAGTGTTCTTAAAGTGTAAACCCCCCCCCCCCCTATCGTTTTCAGCCAAGGAAGCTGCCATCTTTGCCTCTGTTTAATCTACAACTGCCATGGTGCTGCACATGTGATCAGTTATGACACCAGCTATTGGATGGTTTGACAGTTTGGTTGAGAGCACAACCAATGAGAGTGTTACATTTTACGGCACGTGCCGTAAATGAAACTGTTTTATGTATGGGTTTACTTCTGCTTTAACTGATTTCATTCCCAAGAGATGGTTCTACAATCGTGGCTGTTGAAAGTCATGCTCTGTTCTTTTTTTTTGGCTTCCAGGAAAATAGATTGGATCATCGTGTAATATTAGGCTGGTCACTTCTTAAAATTTAATGCAGAGGACAGTTATAAGACTGTGCATAAATGCTCACATTTTTGTAATGCAATGTGGAAAATTAGAGACAAAACGCCATCACAGAAGTGCTTTTTTTTTTTATTTTAATGGAAATGATGATGGGAAATTACCCCAATAAGGACTTATTCACACCGGTGTGCAACATGCTTCATTTAACTCCATGTGCAGCGGAATGTTTCGTTAGCAAGTCAGCATGCAAAATGTCGTTTTTTTTTTTCTTTCAGTGCAGCTGTTGGTGTGCATGGAAGCAATAGACCATAAGGCCTGACCAATCACTATCTGTGCTGATACCAATTGTAATTGGTCTTGTGATGAATACAACCGGGATATGAGCACTTCTGCTGTCACCCTACACAATCTGGAAATTCAGTTTAGGCGCTGAACTTTTGGATTATTCAAAACAAAGTTAATAACTTTTAGGCTCACATCTCTCCATTTCAGTGGGTTGCTTTAATGCAAGCTCAATAACGAGTCATGAAGTATGCTTTGAGTTAAATGAATGGACTACCAAAAACCAAAATGGACTCAAACACAAATTAGACTTGCACCATTTTTTCCAATGCAGCTCACCACAACACACAGCATTGTGCTGCCACAGGTTGTGGTGCTCTGTAATGCAATATAGCATTGTGCTGCACTGGAGAGGTGCGAATGGGCACTAAAGCTAGACCTACCAAGTTAGAGCAAAAGTAAGCTGTGCTTACCTGGCCTTACTGTATCTGGCACATGTGTTGAGTTAATGCTGCTCATTTCTTAGAGTATTTTAATAAAATAGGAAACACTTAATACTTGCCTGCTTTGTGCAGTATTTTTGCACAGAGCAGCCCCGATCCTCCTCTTCTTGGGTCCCTTGCCAGCACTCTTGGCTCCTCCCCCTGCTGAGTGCTTCCATAGCAAGCTGCTCGCCTCTGTGTGTCTATGAGATGCACACAGCGTGGCTCAGCCCTGCTCCCTCCTCACTGACTGTGATTGACAGCAGCAGAAGCCAATGGCTCCTGCTGCTGTGTCTCAGCCAATGAGAAGGGAGAGACCCAGGAGAGCTTTTGCTCTTGCGCACATTGCTGGATCGGGCTGAGATAAGTATACGAGGGGGCTGAGGGGGAAGCTCCATACTGAAGTTCTTTACCTCGATGCATAGAATGCATGCAAGTAAAAAACCGTCAGCCTTTAGAGCCACTTATATAGAAGTTTGTAGATTATCCACAAGATGAAACTCTATCTCAGTGCAGATACTTTACATCTACATAACTACTCTTGAGCTATTTGCCACCCTGGGAGTACCTTGTTTTCAATAAATAGTATAGATGACTGTCTGCAGACTTCAATCATCAGTCGATGTAGTCAGCAGACCAAATTTACCAAACTATGCAGTTAGTCTGAAGTTTTCTTCAGTTTTCAGACACAAAATCACCAAAGACAGTGGGAACAGTTTTATGTACCTTTTAGAGCTGATATGTTTGAGGTTGAAAAAAATAACCTACTGGTTTTAGGGTTTTAAAAGGAACATTATGGGGGTAGGTATACTAAAAGGAAAATAACTGTGCACTTTGCAAGTGCAGTTGCTCCAGAGTTTAGTAAAGCAGAGAAAGCTCTGTTGACTTACTTCATCCAATCACATGCAAGCAAAAATTCTTTCTTTCTTTTTTTTTTTTTTTTTTAACCTTGCATGTTATGGGTATTCTTTGCATAGTGAAGCTTTATGTTATTTGTTAATCTCTGGAGTAACTGCACTTGCAAATTGGAAAGTCTATTTGCCTTTAGTAAATCCACCCCACTGGGTCTGTTTTATAAAACATTAATTGGACAAATGTTACAAGCTTTTGTCCAGGCTGCACGCATTTGTCCTGCATTTACTATAACTTTCTATGATGATAAACTCAACCTAGTGGCCAAAATGTGAAATATTGACTGGTTTTTCAGAAAAATATACCGCATTTTTGCCACTACATTGAGCTGTCTGATGTTTATAGAAAGTCATAGTATTAGAGAAAATGCAAGGAAAATTCATGCAACTTGAACAAATGCTTGTGCAACAAATGTTTTATAAATAGACCCTATATTATGTTTTGTTATATATATATATATATATATATATATATATATATATATATATATATATATATATATATATATATATATATATATATATATATAAATAATATATATATGGCTTACCTATAGGGTGAGAGACAGAATAACATCAAAAATATCCAGAAAAATGCATTTGAAAAAAGTTATAAATTGATTTGCATTTTAATGTGTTAAATAAGTAATTGACCCCTTCCCAAAACATGACTTAGTACTTGGTGGCAAACCCCTTGTTGGCAATCACAGAGGTCAGACTTTTGTTGTAGTTGGCCCCCAGGTTTGCACACATCTCAGGAGGGATTTTGTCCCCCTCCTCTTTGCAGATCCTCTCCAAGTCATTTAAGGTTTCGAGGCTGATGTTTGGTAACTCAAACCTTCAGCTCCCTCCACATATTTTCTATGGGATTAAGGTCTGGAGACTGGGGACCTTAAAGAGGAACTGCAGTCTGCTCACATAATTTGTAATAAAAACATCTTTGCCATTCTGAAGCCCTCCAACCACTTTGCATATTGTTTTATATAAAATGTGACTCTGTACTTGCCAAATATGCCGCAGAAATCTCCCTCCACTAAGTCTGGCTGCATCCATTTTAACTGTGGGCAGCTGAAGATGTTGCCTGTTCAGTTTCCAGATTTACACAGAGGGACACCTCCAGCTCTGCAGCTCTTATTGGCCCTCTTAAGACTCATCTCCATCCCTTCCTGGCAAACTCCTACAAGAGTGAGAGAGCTGTGCATGATGTCATAAGCTTAGGCCTTTTACCAGACAAGAAACAGGAAGTGGGCTGTAGAAGTTATCTACTGGCAGAAAAAAAATGTTTTACTATCCAAGGGCAAAAGATTTAAAAGATAAAAAGTTGAAAAAAATTAATGAAAAAATTAATGAAGTTCCGCTTTAATGTGCTTTTTCTTAAGCCACTCCTTTGTTTCCTTGGCCGTGTGTTTTGGGTCATTGTGATGCTGGAATACCCATCCACAACCCATTTTCAATGCCCTGGCTGAGGGAAGGAGGTTCTCACCCAAGATTTGACAGTACATGGCCCCGTCCATCGTCCCTTTCATGCAGTGAAGTTGTCCTGTCCCCTTAGCAGAAAAACACCCCCAAAGCATAATGTTTCCACCTCCATGTTTTATAGTAGGGATGATGGCGTTCTTGGGGTCATAGGCAGCATTCCTCCTTCAAACACGTTGGGTTGTTTCCAAAGAGCTTGATTTTGGTCTCATCTGACCACAACACTTTCACCCAGTTCTCCTCTGAATCATTAAGATGTTCATTAGCAAACTTTATTTGGGCCTGTACATCTGCTTTCTTGAATAGGGGGACCTTGCGGGCGCTGCAGGATTTCAGTCCTTCGTGGCGTAGTGTGTTACCAATTGTTTTCTTGGTGACTATGGTCCCAGCTGCCTTGAGATCATTGACAAGATTCTCCTGTGTAGTTCTGGGCTGATTCCTCACCGTTCTCATGATCATTGAAACTCCACGAGGTGAGATCTTGCATGAAGCCTCAGACCGAGGGAGATTGACAGTTATTTTGTGTTTCTTCCATTTGCGAATAATCGCACCAACTGTTGTCACACTCTCATCAAGTTGCTTGGCAATGGTCTTATAGCCTATAACAGCCTTTTGTAGGTTTACAATCTTGTCCCTGACATCCTTGGACAGCTCTTTGGTCTTGACCATCGTGGAGAGATTGGAATCTGAATGCTTCTGTGGACAGGTGTCTTTTATACCGGTAACAGGCTGAGATTAGGAGGACTCCCTCTATGGCCCATACACACGATTCGAATATCGTACGAAAACCGTCGTCCGAGGAAGAATTGTATGATTTTCGGATCATGTGTACACTACTTTCGACAGCCGATCACGACCGTTCATCCAATATTATTCGATCGGACATGCACGAAAATTTTCCTCGTACGGGCCTTTTTTTTAGCTATTCAATTCCTACTTGCGACTATTAAGCGGAAAAGGTCGTACGATCTGTCGTACGATATTCGGATCGTATGTACGGGCCATTAGGAGAGTGCTTCTAATTTCAGCTCATTACCATCTATGGGGCAGCGCGGCTATACCGCAGCTGTAGCGGCGTTATGTGAGCGGTTTTAACCCTTTTTCGGCCGCCAGCGGGGGTTAAAACTGCACCGCTAGTGGCCGAATACCGCTGCAAAAACGACGGTAAAGCGGCGCTAAAAATAGCGCCGTATTACCGCCGATGCCCCCACCGCCCCAGTGTGAAAGGGGCCTTAACGTCGCGAGAATCGTGATTTTTTTATTCTACGCAAAAAAATTGTGATTCTCATTTTGGTCAGAATCGTGCAGCTCTATCAGTGGTCAAATGTACAAAATCATCAGGGGATCAAATACTTTTTTCCCTCACTGTATATTACACACAAATATATATATATATATATATATATATATATATATATATATATATATATATATATATATATATATATATATATATATATATACAAATATTATTTTGGGCCAGTTTTCTTTTGATAATAAAAAATAAAAATCAGAACATATCGGTTAACATTCACCACTAAAAGAAAGTCCAATTTGTCCTGAAAGAAAAAAAAAAGATATAATCCACCTGGATGCACAAGTAGTTACAATGTCACTAACGTGTCAAAGTTGCAAAATTGTGTTCAGTAGTTAACATTTGTTTTATCCTCACTCACTAGAGGGTAAAAATAACAAAGTTTACAATCAGTTCAGTTGTGCACGTAATCTGATTTCCTGTCGTGATGCATTGGTTATACAGGATATGGAACTTTTCTTTTTGTAAGCATATTTTTTAACTGTTTTGTATATTCTTTACAGTAAAAATAAAAATTGATGTTTTATGTGTTTTATATTCAGTTCCATTTATCTATATGACAAAAGTGTTTTTGTTAACATATACTGTTGGAGTTTCACATATGTTTGACTGCATCAGTGCACATGTGTGAGTAGACCTAAACCTTCATGATAACATAAGTTTTTATAGGCCTTTGGCTGCTCTATCACTAATCTAAGATGCAGGGTTCACAGCAGGGTCCCTTCAGATCCCCCACCTATGCATACACATGGCCACTGGCACAAGGTGATGTTCAGGAAAAACAAGCCAACAGGTGGATCCCCGCCTTTCACAGTATCTCTCGTCCCACAGTGGGAACTGTGCCTTTGTGGCTAATTACAGGTTAAAGGTGGAAGAGAATTACGGTATTACACACCTTTGTTTGGGGCTGCCTCTTTTAAACGGCTACCAAATATTGAATTGCTGCATTTTGTCGTTTTAGTATTACTTTTGGAAGACTTAAAGCAGAAAAAGTCAGCAGCTACAAATTAGGGCTGGGGAAAAAAATCGATTTTAATCTTGAATCGAGTTGAGAGGTCAAATCGATTCAAATTTTCAGCAAATCGATTTTTTAGGTTTTTTTTTTCCACCAGGACTGGCGCTGACACCGCACCGGTACTGAGGAGCTGTGGGCAGGAGTTTTTAGGTGAGGCCGCGGCTTCGGCCTAGTCTGTGAGGATGGACACCGCGGACTAGGCCAAAGCCATGGCCTTGCCTAAAAACTGCCTGCAGCTCCTCAGGACCGGCACGGTATCTTTCAAAAAAAAAAAAACTCAATTCGAATCGTGAATCCAGTTTTATTTTTTTGGAGAAAATTGCACAGCTCTACTACAAATACCTTATACTGCTGACTTCTAATATTAGGACACTTACCTGTCACTGGATCCAGCTTTGTCTTCAAACCAGCACATTTTTCAGTCGGCTCTCGGGTGCTGCTGCCACCATTTCTTGTAAGGGAAACCAGTAGTGAATCTTTGTGGCTTCAACGTCAGTTTACTACTGAGCATGCACGAAGTGGGAAGGAGGAAGGGGGCCAATCTTCTAGGCGACTTCGCCACGACAAGATCAGCCGAAAGTGGGAGCGGGTACCTGTCAAAACCAGGTACCCGCTCCCTCCCTCCCACCCCAGGGTGGAGATCTGCTTTAACTGTGTCTGAGCACCACAAAGCGAAAACGCTATTTAATTATCTGGTAGTATTCAAAGCAATCTCACCCATCCATTCATGTCTCCACACTTTAGTTTGTTAAGAAATCACTTTCAAAAACAGCGTAACTACCCGCAGCAATTTTGAGTAAGGGCAGATGGCTCATTTAACATTTACTTCCTGAAATTCAACTGCCCTTAGCTCAGGCATGCAGTCAGGATGGTGTGCTTAGATGAGAAAACCATTCCCATGAAGGCCCCTTGGGATGCATGACACAATTTTGGCCTAGGCCAGAAACCAGTAAGCAACTGGAGAAATGTAAAAAAAAAAAAAAAAAAAGTTTAAAACAAGTAAATATACTGTAATATACTTTTCTATCTATTTCCTAATATATATATATATATATATATATATATATATATATATATATATATATATATATATATTATATCTATATATTTTTACACACATGTTTTGCCTTTCCTTTCTATTTTAAACTGAATGGGTTGTTTTACAAGGTGATCGTTTACAATCACTTTAAATAAATAGTCCACCACCCTGGCAGTGTTTTAGCATACTGTTTTTCATGCGGTGGAGTTTGGTACTTTCCAGCAATGTGTATCATTTATCAGATATCATTTGTAGAATAAATATGGCGCTTGGATTACAGGGTTGAGTAGTTTTAATTGTGTTTTGCGATAATGACACTTCATAAAAACGCTTACTGGTCATACTTTTATAACATGGTTTTCTAACCTTTTCCCGCACAATTAGCCATGTTCAGATGTATACAAATATTTGGTAATCTTTTGTTTGCGGTTAAATTATATATTGTAAATGAAGCAGCCAGGTCATGTCTTTGAGCTTTTTTTCAAAATACTTAATGCACCAGGTGTTCAGCTAGACGGGTACTGAGCAACTGCTGAGAGCCACATCAAAGGTATCCGAGAGACCGTTAAGAGGTACATATGACTCTTCAGCTACTGACTGCAGGAAGTCTAGGAATTTTGTCTTTGCTTATAAAATGAGAGCATTTTCCAGTAGTTATTATATACAGTATAGGGTTGGTAATGCAGAAACCAAGGTCACAGCAGTTGCCATGGAGACGGAGGCCCCAAGGGAACAGGTAGCTGCAACTCCATCTTTGTAAAGCTGGCCATAGACAGTAGATAGTGATTTCAGTTTGACAGACCATATTTCCCCAACAGCCACATATGCAATATCATATCCATGCAGAACAATGCTCTTTTTACATGGAATTAATGTGCTATTGAACCATGTATCACAATTGAGCTCCTATGTATAGTACATGTTCATAAGTATATGAGTGTACAATTTGAATTAAATTGAATCAAAGAATCTATTATATCAGACCATGGTGTACATTTGCTCGTATAAACTATGGGTTATTGGCCTAGAAATCTAACACAGTTAAACTAGCGTTTGTAATGGAGATATCACATGACTATTGAACTTCCTTTTTTATCAGCTTGTCATACCTCTTGTACGTCACCACATTTCCACGTTCGTAATTGTTGGCCAACATTTGTGTGACCGTGTGTATGCAAGACAAGTTGTTGCCAACAACCTTCGAACAAAAATCCACGGTTTTGTTGTTGGAATGTCCGATCGTGTGTACGGGGCTTAAGACTGATCCAAGACCTCAACTCCAATGTTAGCAGAAAGCTATATTGGCAAACCTTTTGGGACGGAGTAAGCACAGTGCAGTGCTAAACACATATTAAATGCATACAAATAAAGTGAAAAACTGTGCAATAAAGTGCTTAAATCCAGAGTCCATAAAAAAGATTCCCATAGGAGATTCCGTGCTGAGAATGTAGATCAAGAGACCACAAATGTGACACCCACCACACAATCACAATTGGAGGCTTACCAGAGAGCCTACGACCACCCTTACTCAGGGTGTCCGATAATGCTCAATCAGATTTTAGATCTACTAAGTGGAAACCCAGAAGTCCTCTCGGATAGCTGCGGGTGGAGAGTGACGGAGGAGTCAGACGAACCAGGAAGCAGCATCAGGAAGCCCTCAGTGGTGCTCGATACCGGATTATGAAATATAAAAACTCCACATAGCGCAATACTGTAGCAATCTCCAATTTATTGAAAAAGTAATGCACTGACATTAAAACAGCAGAAATGAGCGTGTAAACATGTTTTATCCAAAACTGGTCCGTTTCTCTTAGATAAACTGGCCGAACATCGGTCGCGCATGCACAGTAGCAAGTGTATGTAGCTCCTCCATTTTGGGACTGACAAATAGATGAAAAACCTTTCCTTAAAGCCCAACTTTTGACCCCTCCACACTGTAAGGGTTGGTTGCTTGTTTACGTCTCGGGGGTACACAGATAAGAAGAAATACTTTACTACTCACTCCTGTAACCTCCCTTCATCCATGGTACCAGTCCCGCAAAGCCTCCTCTCCTGGCTTTGGTGGCATGCCTGCCTCCTTCAAATCCAATGACTTGCATTGTGTGGCTACATGCAAACAGCAGAGGCTACTGTCCATCTGTCATTATTTACATGGGCTGAGCACCTGCCGCTTTTTACATACAACTGCTAATCCAGTTGCAGGAGTCTGCTGATTCTTGCCACTGGAATCCAATGCATGCAGCTAAACCAGCCGTGTGAATGAGACCTTTTACAGCCTATTCAGCTCCTACTAGACCTAATGGCCATTTTACCCTTGCAGTGTGTTTGCGTGGGGTCAAATGATAAATATACTTATGGTTATTTAATCCATACACCTAAATAGGTGTTGGGTTTTCTCACTGAATTGAGGCCTTAGGACATTTGCATGAGGTGTTTTTTTTAGGACAGTGTGTCCTATTTCCCTGAATAGCTAAATTACTGGTCCTGTAATGGGTATGAAATGTTTTTCCATCGTATCTGGCAGATCTGCTGATTGTATCATTTTCATCAATGTATCGTGTTTCTCAATGTTGTCTTTAGAAGTAAGGTCATAATGACCCAGTCATGGTGACTCCACAATTTGGGCTTTACCTTTCAGATAAAAAATACATGAAAGAAACAAAAAAGAAAATCCAACCAAAACACAGACTACAGTGCTTTATTTAAAGGATAACTATACCTAGGCACAAAAATGTAATATATTGCAGCTTAATAGTCCTTAGATGTGGTGGTTGCATTAGTATTTATTTTTAGGTTTCGGTAAATAAATTAAATATCTATTGATCTTGCCAGAAAAGCAGTGTTCTCACTTTTTCTGTGAGTTAAACTGGAAGCATAAAATATGTAATTTCTTTTGTGAACTACTAATCTCTCCATCACCCATGTATTGGAGATGAACAAAGGAAGACATGGTTGTAGTCCAGCCAGGATGGCAACCATGACTGCTTCCATACATAAAATAGAGTGAGTGAGCCTAGTTACCCGGGGACAGGAAGAGTGTTATTAGCAGGATAAAAAAATCAAAATTTAAGTGCAAATGAACCAATTGGTGATGCACCTGAATGACAAAAAATATGACCTGAAATATCTCTTGCAATCGTCCCCAGTTCAATCCAGAGTTGATCAAAACTCAGTGGGGTTGATTTACTAAAACTGGAGAGTGCGAAATCTGGTGCAGCTTTGCACGGCAGCCAATCAGCTTTTAACTTCAGCTTGTTCAATTAAGCCCTGACAAAAAAACCTGAAAGCTGATTGGGTTCAATGCCGAGCTGCACCAGATTTTGCACTCTCCAGTTTTAGAAAAACCACTCCACTGTGTCAAATCTCTACAATAATATGGCCTTGATATCCAACACTGGTAAGGAAGGAATACAAATTTCTCAGCAATGATAGGATAAAATAACTTTTAATAAAACTGTAGTAACTCACATGCAAGACTGTGTCTTTAAAGCCAGAAACGCTGACCAAGCAGTGTATGGAGTGCCTTCTTTCCTCCTCCTGTGGCCACCAGTCGGAGGGAGATAGAACAAGTCCATAAGCTGAAATACCACTGTAAGCTGTGTCGGTAGTGAGCCACCAGCATGCAGTGCAACAGCGGGTACAATGGATAACAAGCATAGAACACGCTCTAAGTGATTTCAGATTAGACTAGCGTCCAGGTAGTCTCCATGATGATGCGTTTCAAGGTTCCAGCCTATTTGTCACCTCTCCATTTGGCTTAACAGAGACCTGGCTTTATTGCTAATGGCAAAATAGTAGGGGGTAAAAAAAGAATTAAGAAAACACTCCACAGACACATTCTTACACAACCTGGCAGTATGTAGGGTGACCAGATATGCACAAAAGGAACCTATGAGCCCCACCATATGAGTGCTTTACAGTAAAGCCAGTTATAAAGGCAATATGTACTTATTATACACATGTATAAAAGAATACCATTTAAAATGACATTTTATGTCCCTTTTTGAAGGGGATTCTGGCAGGGGTAAGAAAACAAATAAAATCAACCTTTTGACAAGCAATAGTCATTTGACGGACTCGAGTCCGGTCGAAAAATCCGCTCGTCTGTATGCTAGTCCGACGGACGAAAACCGACGCTAGGGCAGCTATTGGCTACTGGCTATCAACTTCCTTATTTTAGTCCAGTCAAACGTCATCACGTACGAATCTGTCGGACTTTGGTGTGATTGTGTGTAGGCAAGTCCGTTCGTTTGAAAGTCCGTCGAAAGATGGTCGGACCTTTGATGCTGAAAAGTCCGCCCGTGTGTACACGGCATTAGGACCAGTTTACTGTCCCTCAATATTTAGGGTGCCTTCACTGTGGCCAGTGGGAGTAGAAAATGTCCTGGCATCAGTGGAAGTAAATAGTGCCCCATAATTAGTATTAGGGGAGTAATAGTGCCCCATAGTTGGTACCAATGAGAGGAATAGTGCACCATCATTGGTGCCAGTGGAAAGAATAGTGCCCCATTTTCAGTGTGAGTGGCAGGAACTATGCCCCACTGTTGCTGACAGTGAGGTTAATAATGCCCCACGGGCCGTATAAAAGCAAGCAAGTTTGGAGACCACTGGTCTAAAGAATGAAGTCCACGTGCACACTATTAATCTTCTTATAATAGTCTAGTTTTGTACCAAAAACCAGCAATGAAGTCAAACCTATGCTAACATCCCAGATTAAAAAAAACTTCAGATTTGCTTTAAAAGTAATAGGGTAAGTTACCGTATATACTCAAGTATAAGTCGTTCCGAGTATAAGTCGAGGCCCTAATTTACCACAAAAAAATGGGAAAACTTATTGACCCGAGTATAAGACGAGGGGGAGAAATGCACAGCTACTGTAAGTGGAAAAGAGGGTCAACAATGCCTATTTGCAGGTCCCCCAAACTTCAAACTCGGTAGTTAAGGGTTCCTAGATGCCCCCTAGCTGCAGCCAAAATTTGGGGTCTCTGAACCCAAAGGGTCCCAAAATGACATTGCTGCAGATGGACACAGTTGACTGAATTTGGGGCCCCGTATCTTGGGGCCAATTAGAGCTAAGAACCCCAAATTTGGTGTGCAAACCCAGTGGAACTAACACCATAAAATATCCAAAGCTGGGGTTTCTAGCACCAAGTGGGCCCGAGATACAGGGCCCCAAAAATCAGTTCAGAAAATGTCAAGCACTTTTCTGCAGCAGAGAATGACATTTTCTGAACCGATTTTGGGCCTCGTATCTTGGGGCCACTTAGTGATAGGAACTCTATCTTTGGATATGTTGTGGTATCAGTTCCACTGGGTTTGCACACCAAATTTGGGGTTTCTAGCACCAAGTGGCCCTGAGATACAGGGCCCCAAAGTCGGTTTGGAAAATGAATTTTTTTGCTACAGAAAAGTGCTTGACTCGAGTATAAGTCGAGGGGGGCACTTTCAGCACAAAAAAAATGTGCTGAAAAACTCGACTTATACTCGAGTATATACGGTATACTTTTGCTAAGATAGGGGGGCTGCAATTCCCAAAAATGCTGGCTGCCTGTCTATCCTAGTCATCCACAAGTTTTAAAGGGGTTGTAAAGGTAAAATTTTTTTCACCTTAATGCATTCTATGCATTAAGGTGAAAAAACTTCTGACAATACCGCCGCCCCCAGCCCCCCCGTTTTACTTACCTGACGCCTCGAAAGTCAGCTTCGCGTTCCCGACATCTATTCCTCCGCTCACTCTGGCCGCTGATTGGCTACAGTGGATGGATTGGAAGCAGCGCAGCCATTGGCTCGCGCTGCTGTCAATCACATCCAATGACGCGGCGCGCTGGGGGGCGGGGCCGAGTGATACAGTGAGCGGGTATAGCCGCCAGCTGTATCACGGGAGCGCGCCCGCAAGCACTAACCACCATGCGAGGGAGCTCGCATTAAGGTGGTTAATGCTTGCGGGGAGGAGCTGAAACAGCCGCCGAGGGACCCCAGAAGAGCAGGTTCGGGGCCACTCTGTGCAGAACGAGCTGCACAATGAAGGTAAGTATAACATGTTTGTTATTTAAAAAAAAAAAAAATTTACCTTTACAACCCCTTTAACATTTTGAGTCACAGATATGAAACAAGTATGGAAAGTCAGAAAGCTAACATGACCACCAAGCAGCAACACTTTGTCAAATATAGACGTGGCAGCATCTCGGCTTCTCTTGGGAAAGCTTACATTTGAAGTGACATTGTCACTGTTCCAAAAAGAAAAAAGGAGCGCTATAATCCAAACTGTACTACCACTTATCTCAATGCCACATACCTACTTTGTCACTGCTTAGTCAAATGGCATCCTGTAATTTTTGAGCTTCATATCTAATAGTACGCCCAATTTTTATTTTTTTTTAAAGTTCTCCCTGGCTTTCTTGTTGTATCAACTAATCAGATTATGTACATACAGTTTTTCTAATATATCTCACTCCTAAGTGCATTTTATGCTGGTGTGAAGCTGCCACTTTCTTGCCTGCTTGATGGAATGCTTCGTGCTAGAATCCCTTGATCAGTGCATTCCATGGCTAATCCTCTGTCGGAGCAGCCATTACTATGGGATGGAGATCTGAGAATTGTCATCACAGCAGGGAGCGAGGGGGACTGTGTTTAGCTTTATATTTATGTCTGGGCTCGCTCTTCATGGGGAATCGTCAGCTTTTGGCAGGTGAAATGTAATTACAGCTACACCGGGTGTTGAGGCAGTAGTACCTTACCTCTATGCTGTGCAGTTTTATATATGTTGTGGCAGTCCTGCTGGGTGGAACAGTCACCACAATAGTCTGTCACATCACAATATTGATATGTGATAATGATGTGCAACATTATTCTTCAAACATTAGTGTTCTGTGATTGCTTTTTTGCAACTGGCACGGAAAGAACTTAATGGACTTTCCCAAGCAAATTTACGTGAACTGTAATGGAGACCTCCAGATTCTAAAGTGGATGCAATCAGAATACTGGAATTAACAGCTTCAACATTGCTCCAGGTATGTAGAGGGGCTTTTCATGTTCTGAGATATTCCATCACAATTTGGTGGCATGTAGTCAAAGTCTTGTGCTGATTGAATAGTTATTTATACTGTATATTTTTAATATACCAGGAGGATCAGAAATACTTTTGTAATTGTGATGATCAGTTCATGACACGGTATATAACGGTGTGATTACCTATACATACAGGCAGTATTTTGGATTGAGTTCGGGACATGTCACACAGCTGATTTTGATGCTAGCGACAACTCACCAGCATCACAAAGAAAACACTTTATAGTCTCTGTGGGGTTTAATTGGCCGCATTCAGGACTAGCAAGAGTGATTCAACAGAAATAGCCTGAAGGCTCTCCTCCATGTGACATCAGCCTTGAGGCTCATTTACACTACAGCTTCTAAACTTTTAGTTTAGGAGCTTTTGGTGTTTTTTTTTCCGATGCTCCTAAACTCAACTCCATAAAAGCCTATGTGTCCATGTACACATAGGCTTTTTCAAGAGTTTGGAAGCTGCTGCGGTTAGGGGAGGTTCAGCCTCTCCCAACCTCCCTCTTATGAATGCAGAAGAATCGTGTTCAGGATAGGAACGTTTTGACCGCTGGCCGTAAAAAATGTGCGTTTTCCTGCAGCTGGCGGTCAACCTAGTCTGTCTGTACATGAGCCTTAAAAGTGTATTTTCACTTTTGCAATCAAAATTAAAAAATGTTTCTTAACTTTTAGGTGTTTCTCAGAAGGCCTTATGGAAGACATCAAGGTTTTCTGAACAATGTCAGAGTGAGTCTTCTCTAAAGACAGACTAAGGAAGACCATAGATGGATCCGTTCTTTTTTTTGTTTTTTTGTTTTTGTTCAACTAGCGGGTTGAATGAAAATGACTTACCTGATTCCCCCATCCATTAATTTGAAGTAGATGGGGGAATCCTCCCTGCTAAGCTATTGTATTCTGACAGCGGGGAGACTTCCTCACTGTCAGAATACATTGATCAGCGATGCAGGCTATAGCAGTAGAAGTACTTAGTGGAGCAGAGCAACATCTTGAATGCGGATAATTGTCAGTTTATTCCAATGTACTTTATTTCCACTTTAATGTTTTGTAAGAAGTGGGTTTGCCTGAGGCAATCCCCTGGAAGACCAAAGTCTTATGCCCCGTACACACGGTCGGACTTTGTTCGGACATTCCGACAATAAAATCCTAGGATTTTTTTTCGACGGATATTGGCTCAAACTTGACTTGCATACACACGGTCACACAAAGTTGTCGGAAAATCCGATCATTCTAAACGCGGTGACGTAAACCACATACACCGGGACTATAAACGGGGCAGTGGCCAATCGCTTTCATCTCTTTATTTATTCTGAGCATGCGTGGCACTTTGTCCGTCGGATTTGTGTACACACGATCGGAATTTTCGACAACGGATTTTGTTGTTGGAAAATTTTATAGCCTGCTCTCAAACTTTGTGTGTCGGAAAATCCGATGGAAAATGTGTGATGGAGCCCACACACGGTCGGAAATTCCGACAACAAGGTCCTATCACACATTTTCCGTCGGAAAATCCGACCACGTGTACGGGGCATTAGGGTACATGTACACTAGCCTACCCTGAGCGCGGCGGCAATAAAACGCACAATGCTGCAAAAACGTAAAATTCGTTTGCCGCCTTATGCAGTTTCCTGCTGCCGGCGTTCAAAACATACCTATCCTGAATGCGATTCTTCCGCGTTCCCGAGAGGGAGGTTTAACCTCACCTAACTGCAGCAGCTCATAAACTCTGGACACAGACTTTTATGGAGTTGAGTTTAAGAGCTTTTGCAAAGAAACACCAAAAGCTCCTAAACTCAAGATTAGGAGCTGCCAGTGTACATGAAGCCCTACATTTAGCTGTAATTACTGTGACCAACTACTTGGGGCATACAGTATGTGTGTGTTTGTGTTTTAAATGCAAAGTATAGCCAAAGTTTTTTTTGGCCATACTATGGATCCTTTGGATCACAAGAGTGCAGTTAGTTCTTCACAGAGCCGGGCCACCCAGAACCTTGGAACGACACCTGGCTCAACCTCTCTGATCTGCGAGGCTGAGTCAGCCCCTCCCACCCCCACCCCAGCCCAGCGCTCCAGTCAGCGCTGGAGAGGAGAGCAGAGAGCTGGGGACTGACAGTCAACCAACCACCTAGGTGAGTATAATGCTTGTTTTTTTCACAGCCCATACTTAATGCTCTTTCTCATGCTTGGGACATAAGCCGCATAAAAAGATGGTTGATACCTTAGGTTATGTTGATGGAAACCAAAGGATCTTTGAAAGACAACTCCTATTGTCATTTGAAATAATCTCGTAACCAATCTGACTATAGTAGACTGACATCAGAATAACTACCTTTGATGCTGCACTTTGCACATTGTCAGTGCTCGTTGCACTATTCTGTTTATATTCAACTGGAAATATTTTATTTGTGGATACTTATGGTAAATATGGAGCAGAAGCCGAGTTCTTTCTCTAGCGTTTAATCAAAATGAATTGTTTAGGCTAGCTATAGATGAGTGCCCTTTTTTTTTTTTTTTCCGTTTAACCATGCAGTTGAGCGAAAAACAACCTGACCCGATTCCCTGAACAAAATACTTGAGGTGGATGGGGGATCACCCCACTGTGCCATTGTGTTCTGACAGCAGGGAGACTCCCCCACTGTCAAAGTACACACATCAGCATTGCAGTTTATAGCCTGCAGTGATGATCACGTGGCTAAAATCTGACAGAGTGGTTGAACAGAGGTTGATCAGTAGAGCATCTTCTTATCAACCACAATGCCATACATGGATCAAAATTCACCCACTCCCTGCTGAAGCGGTCAAATTTGATCCATGTTTGGCCAACTTAAAGCTGGCCAAACATGGACTGAAATTCTGCAAACCTAAAACCAGTAATCAGAGTCCTTGCTATAGGTGATAGTCCTGGTTGTGCTGCAGTTTTTTTGTTGCTTAATTTTCTATAAGGAGCACATAATAAAGTGTTCATAATTTTTAATGCTGACCTTTTACATTTATAATTTTAGAACATTAACAATTTTTATTTACTTTGCAAACAGGAGTTAATTAAAATGTGCCAAGCCTTTTTCAGTACATAGGGTCTGTGCTTTACATACACAAACTCTTCCAGTAAGTACAGTCATAAGACTGGAAACTCTGACGAGGGGTTCATAAATTAGGCCCTCTGTCAATAAGTCATTTTATGAAAGGACTGACAAGTTTTCCAGAGCAGTTGTCAATCGGGAATTGCAGTAGATTAAAAGCTTTTTAAATTGTTCTGGAATTTAATCTCAAGGCAGTTGTAGGAACCATTATTAAATGTGTAAATAATAAAGCAGACCTGGTAAAAATTAACAGCCATTTTTTCCCCATACAATAGTAAGAGATAAAAAACATATTAAAGTGAAATACCCTCCTGCAGAAAATGCTTCGTCATGGGGGTTGTTTCCACATGTCTGGGCATTGGTTATATAATGTCAAGGGGCTTCGGGGACTGATTTTCTACAAAAGTCAGGTCTGTCTGAACCTTGATTGTCTCCTGTATGGAGATAAACATGTAGCCCATTTTTCTTCCCAAAGGGTTGGTGCCTGGCTGTCTATGACTTGGTGCATCTAAAACCAAAATGGTTTTAGGTTTGGATAATGTGTGAATGGGGTAAGGCCTCCTGTTAGGTTTTTATTGCTGTCTCAGTCACCACTAGCAAGACTTATGCCGCGTACACACGGTCGGACTTTACGGCAGACTTTGCCCGGCGGACTTTTCGACGTACTTTACGACGGACTTTCTGAATGAACGGACTTGCCTACACACGATCCACCAAAGTCTGTCGAATTTGTACGTGATGACGTACGACCGGACTAAAATAAGGAAGTTCATAGCCAGTAGCCAATAGCTGCCCTAGTGTGGCTTTTTGTCCGTCGAACAAGCATACAGACGAGCGGACTTTTCGACTGGACTCGAGTTCGACGGATAGATTTAAAACATGTTTCAAATCTAAGTCCGTCCAACTTTTGAGCAAACAAAGTCCGCTGGAGCCCACACACGATCGATTTTGTCTGACGAAATCCCCTCCGCCGGGCAAAGTCTGCTGCAAAGTCCGCTCGTGTGTACGCGGCATTACTCTCCCTTTTTGTCCAGGTGACAATTGTCAGGAATAAAAGGCATTGGAAACCCAAAAATGTGGGTTGTTAACACAACAGGAGTAGGGGAAGTATATCTTTGGGCTCACTTGTTCAGAGGACAGCTATCTATTTCCTCTTAATTCCTACTTTATCTTTGGGACAAAATAAATGGGTACTTCTCCCAAGTTGCGCAATCATTTCCTACTCTGATATCTATCTTCTACTCTGTTTAGCCCCCAGGAATGGAGGACCAAGTGACATAGGCCCCTTCATGTGCAAAGCACAGGTTTAAAGTAATTCCAGAGGCAGAAGTTTTTTTTTATCTTTATGCATTCTATGCAATAAGATAAAAAAATGTTCTCATTCACGCAGCATACTTATTTAAAAAAAAAAAAATTACCGTTTTTAGACATTTCTCAGGAGACGGTGTCATGGCTGACTGCAAGGTTTATTGAACAATGTCAGAGCTCAGCTGGCCATACATGGATGAACATTTGCCTGGTTCAGCTGGGACCAATCAAATTTAGATCTATGTTTGGGCTAGGTGGTTGTACCCAAGTTGCTCTATCGATTGACTTGTGTACAACCAGCCTTTTGTTTTTTTTGTTCGAATGATCAGTGCCGCTGGAAGACTCACCAACAGCAGAACAAAATATTGCTGCAGGAGTCATTTCCCCCATTCACATTGAATATGTGTATGGGAACATTTATTTTTTTTCGTTCAACCCGCTGCTTGTACAAAACAAATGTATAATCTATGGCCTGCCTTAGGCCAACCATAGATGGATCGAAATTTGGCCAGTTCAGCAGGAACTGGATGAATTTTGATTCATGTATGGGCAGGCTGGTTGTACTGCAGTTGATTGCTCGATCAACTTCAACTTCAGCGCAACCAGAATACCAAAGCCCTGCAAGACAGATTCCCCTATCATTACGTGTTGATGGGGGAATTGAGGAATTTTGTTTTGCAGGAAAAAAATTGCTTAGGGCTAGTACACATGGGCCGAATGTTGGGCGTCATCGTTCGCTTTAATAAAAAACGGCCAACATTCGGCCCATGTGTATGGCAGCCGGCAGTTCGCCCAGCTTCTGTCGAAAGGGTCATGACCAAAAAAAGGTCTGATGATCGGCTCCCGATCAGCGCTCTCTGCCAATCGCTGAGATCGCTGACCGGCGTGTTCTGACAGAGGGGGCCGTCCCCCTGTCAGAACACAATAGCACAGCAGGGGAGATCGCTGTACTAACATCGGATTGTTAATACAGCGGCTCCGATCTGACCTGTCAGTTATTTTTTTTCATTCAACCCACTGGGTTGATAGAAATAAAAAACTAGAAGCGTGTATGAGGCTTTAATCTATGGCCTGCTTTATTGTGTCCTCATTAACTTACAATACAAGAAGCCTTGCCTATAAACCTTTATTTTTTGTTAGGGCAGACAATGTTCAAATCTAGTTACAACTAATAATGAAGACACAATAATAATAATAATAATGCACAATACAGAATAAGGCCGGCCATACACAAAGTGATTTTTTTAAATTTTTATTTTATATCCTGCAGCCGCAGGTTGCAGGAAAAAAAATGTGCTTGCTTGCCCCATCCCCTATGGGGAAATCCCTCCCATGGAGCCATTGTGTTCTCATAACAGGGGGGTGGGGGAAGCTGTCCCCACTGGGAGAAAATGGTGATCAAACAGGCTGGTTTTACCAAAGTTGATCAACTTGGGTACATTCATCCTGTCCATACAAGCTTCAAATCTTGGTCAGTTCCTACTGAACCGACTGTACCCGAACCGATTGGAGCCGTCTATGGCTGGTTTTAAAGTGGTTGTAAATCTCGGACATGAAATCTGAACCAAGCACCTAATGCTATAGTGTTTACTTGCCCGTTTCCAAAGCATGAAGTGTCATTTCTCTCTGCTGTTCTGTTCAGCATGAATCACTTCTGACACCAAGAGAAAAAAGGTGACAGGGGAGGGACTCCCAGCTGATTGACAGCCTCGGTTCTGTTCCTGTGTGCTGTGTGAAGGAGGATGTGTCCCTTCCCTCCAGTCAGCTGGGAGCTCTTGTATCGGAGCTCTTGTATAGTGTGTAACTGCAACTCTCCGCCCCCTACTTAGTGAATCCGTCAAAAAATCTTTTTCATCTGAGTTTTACAAGGATGGATGGCAGCAAATTAACGGGTACAACTTATGTAGGAGGATTTGTTTTCATCTCTGTGAATCATTTGAGGCCAGTCACTTCACTGGGCATAGATAAAGGTTAACAACCACTTTAATTATGACAAATGAAGCCCAGATACCTTATAAACAAAAAGAACTAGTAGGATTTTTCATGCTGGAGGGTCCAGAACAGAGCATCTGAAAAGGTAAGCTGCCATTTTTAATATTTAGTTATACTTTGAAAAGGGACTAGTATAAAGTAGGCGTTATCCTAATTGGGCAGCAAAAGTGAAGCTGAAAGCACATGACTAAATTCTTTGGGCCTTAGACCCATATCTGGGAATTCTACAAACAAAAACATTTACAATGGCCATTTTATGAAGATTCAAAGGCCTTCGAATATGGAATTATTGTTACTGCCGACTCTGTTTCATCTGTATGTAGCAGTCAAAATGATGGATGTTAGGGGTTACTGCACTTGACACACCACGTGTGGTCCTTATGGAACTATAAAAATGTATTTGTTTCCTCTGGTATAACGCTGAGTTTCTTTTTATCTACTGAGAATCATTTATAAAGGGCATTAAACACTCAATGAAGTTCAACGTTGGTTTTCTGCCAGCAGCCATGAGATTTTCTACAGAAGTCTTGTGGGGAAATGTACTTCTGTATTTAGATTTTTGGGGAAGATAATTACTTCACACTTCAGAAGAAAACATGTATCATTTTGAGAAACTAGTGAATGGAGTATGTCTAGCACACAGCATAGGCCTTTTTAATTTGAAAATCTGCTTTGGAGGCAATGGATGACACGGTACAGATTTTGATAAGGACCACCCTCCTTGGCCAGTAAATGGCCCCCTAAAGTGTTTGCAAAGCTAAAATGTTTTTAATCATTTTGTAAAGCATATGTAGAGGTTAAGACCCCTGTCCCCTTTTGGGGAGATTTTACCATCACTTCCGTTTCCTGTTCCAGACGCAGTGCAGGAAGTAAAATGAGAGCTCTCCGAAGCGAGGGAATATCCTCTCCTAGGCTGGCTATATACTAAACAAATTTTGTATGGTTCCTGGTGAACTGACAGAAATTCAAGCCGTGGGTGTCTCTTTTGGTAACCTTCCTCTTGAAATCCTTCCTTCAATCTGAAAATTAAAAGGGTCAGGGAGAAAATTGTCCTCTCAACAGTGGCTGCACCCAACCAGATGAAGCCACTGTTTGGATATTCTGACTGCTGCAGGTGCCAGATGTCAGAATACATAAAACCACCAGGAGAGAGTCCTCCATCCGCTGTTTGTTGCATCTGCGGGGCTAAACAAGAGGAAGCTTCCAGTGTATGGTCAGCTTTAAACAGTTGTAAATAGAACAAGTTTCCTATTTGGAAGATCTTCTTTACCTTCTGTTACTGTGAAAACTTCCTTTCCTTGTACTGGAGACAATGGTCACAAAGAAAAAAAAGGGTAAATCTTTCTTTGCTATTGTATTGTGACAGGGGGGCGGACCACCGCCAGAACACCGGTGGCTATCAGCAGACCTTTTTTGGTCATGCCCCTTTGACAGAAGCCGTCTGATTAGTTGACTTATTCTGTCGGACTGGCTGCCGTATGCCCAGGCCGAATGTTTTCTTTTGAACCGCCCGATGCTGCCGGATATTCGGCCCATGTGTATGGCTCTTTATATTCAAATTGTTAAGGTAAGATCCTCATTTTTTTTTTTATTATATATATTTTTTTTTTAGATGATTGACTGTTTTGCACAGAAGTCTTTTAAGTCGGCTGCATGTAAAAAGACCCATGAGCAAAGAAGATTAAAGTGGTTGTAAACCCTTACAGACTATGTTTCACTACAGGTAAGCCTATAATAAGGCTTACCTGTAGCTACTTTGGATATCTCCTAAACCTGCACAGTTTAGTAGATATCTCCTGTATTAGCATGTGCTGACGTCATTGGAACATGCGCACTGAAGCAATGGCTCGTTCGTGCCATTGCTTCAGCTGAAGTGCCGTTACCGGCGGCTCCCACGTGCACGCTTGGGAGTGACGTCATTGCGGCTCCTGCCAATCACAGCGCCGGAGTCAGCGATACCCGGAAATAACTCCAGGAGACATGTCGCCAGGCAGAACAGTGTGGCCGGAACGCTGCGGGGGCTTCGATCTAAGTGTTTCATAATGAGCTAGTATGCCATGCATACTAGCTCATTATGCCTTTGTCTTGCAGGTTTTTTTTCTTCTAGGGTTTACAACCACTTTAAAGCCCAACTGTGGGCTCAGTGTTGATTTTTGTATGAATTGTATTGATGTTGATTTAGTATGAATCTAACTGTTTTGGACAACTGTGTGTATTGTGCAAACGGAGCATGATAATCAAATTGACTTCCTGTCAAACTACTTGAAAATTCTTGTTCCACTCCATGTATAGTGTATAGCAGGCATGTCAAACTCAAATTGATTGTGGGCCGCATCAGCAGTAGGGCCAGTTGAGTCTGGGGTGCGCTACGTACAGAGTGTAGGGTTCAGGAGTGCATTAGGTACCGCGTTCAGGGGTACACTATGTACAGAGTACAGTTCCAGGGGTGCCCTATGCACAGATTGCAAACTTCAGGGGTGCGCTATGTACAGAGTGCAGGGTTCAGGGGTGTGCTATGTACAGAGAGCAGGGTTCAGGTGTGCTGTGTGTAGGGTTTATGGTGCACTATGCACAGTGTGCAACCACAATATCCCCCCCACCCCCAAACTTCCTCACATCCCTCTTTTCTGCATGGCCCCGCTCTAGTACCTCCCTGTGTAGGTGGCTCCGTCTCACCTTGAAGGGAGATCATTCTCTCTTTTTTAGATTCTGCAGGTCTTGCCCCACCATGAGTACATGCAGGGATCTGTTTGTTCTGGGAGCCACTAAGAGCAAAGCTCTCCCTTGTAAACACGGAAGGCTTCAGTGTTTACAAGTGACAGCAGGGAGCGGAGGGTGAGAGCTGGAGGTGGTGGAATAGAGTTCTGCCATGTTTTGGTTGCAAAACTGGTTACGAAGACCACATGACCAGGCCTGGTGGACCGGATTTGGCCTTGGGCCTTGTGATTTGACATATGTGGTGTATAGAAATAAGGTCTGATTATTTATTATTTTGGGAGGTGACGGGAGATGGTTGGAAGGAATTGCTTTATTAAGGAAACATTGTGTGCCCATCTGAATTACTAACCTGGAGCAAATATGCTGGTCAGGAGTTTTAACTCTAGTCTGATTTCCCTTGTTGTGTAGGGTCAGGCAATCAGCATGACAGAAGTCTATGCATTTCTCTCATGGTAGGTTTTCTTTAGCACCTTGCTGTTTGTATTTGAGCATAACAATAAAAGAGGTCCCAGGTCCTCATTATTCTTTGATCTAGATCTGTCAAAAGAAAGGCCATATAAAATAACCAACCGATTGGCGGCTGACCAGCGATTATTTCTCCTCATTTTATGGGTTCCTAAACTATCTGACAGGTTATTTGATAGATTGCTGATGGGAAAATGTGATTTATGCTTTCTCTTCGCGTCCTGCGCTTTGCTTTTTTCAAGCTAATCTTTAATCCTGTTCTGTAGACACAAAATAAACTTGTAAATCTTGAAACTGTTCATTAGTCCAGGTCTGCTTGTGATGACTGACCTAGAACAGACAAAGATTATTAAGCACCAACTGGAAAATGTTCATCATCAAAGCAAAGGCTTAATTATGTCTGTGAACAACACTACGGGGATTGTTGTAGCAACCAGGGCAAAGTGCTGCGTCTCTCTGAGCCTGCTTTATATCTGCCCCTTCAATGCCAAAGCATCACATGTACAAGGAGGACATCCCGATCTCACTCTGAGAAGTGAATGCCTGACTGTGTTTAATAAGTAGCATAATGTTCTAAATCAGGGTTCTTCAAACCTTCTAAACAAAGAGCCAGTTGACTATCCTTCAGGCTTTAGGGGGGCCAGCTGTGGCCATTGGGAGTAGAAGTTGTCCCAGCATCAGTGGGAGTAAACATTGCGTCTTTGGTATTAAGACAGGTCATAAATGGTGCAAATTTCTTTCCTGCAACCACAGGTTGCAGGAAAGAAATTTGCATGATTAACCTATCAACACAGACAGTGCTGGCAAGGAAATCCCTCCTGCTGAGACATTGTATCCCTCCTGCCGAGATATTGTATCTATAGTAGCCGCCAGAGATAATTGCAAGTAAACCCGGCAGGCTGGTTGTACCCAAGTTGATCGATCGTTCAAGTTGGTACATTCAGCCTGCCCATACACGGTTCAAATCTCAGCTGGTTCTTGCTAAACCCCGCTGAGCCCTGAAATTCCTCTTCTTGGGTCCCCCGCTGGCGCTCTAGGCTCCCCCTCCTCTCGGTGCACCACCATTGGAAACCGCTTTATATTGGGGCTGCCCTGCAGGCTCTCTCCTGAGCCTGGCTGTGTGTGTCCGCCCCCCACCCCCCACTTCTGTGGTCTTCTGCCAGTACTGTCCAATCCTACTCTTCTGAGAGCCCCCCCATAGCAAGCTGCTTGCTATGGGTGCACCCGCGCAGACATGTTCTTGAGCTGGGCTGTATGCGTCTACGGATACATGCATCGTTCCCTTCATTACAGGAATTGACTGACCGCAGCAGGAGCCAATGGGTCCTGCTGGTCTCAGTAAAGCCCCTGATTGCAGCTAAAGAGTATAGAGGGGCTGCTGGTAAGAATAGCACTGGTTTGAGATTGGTGTCAGGTAAGTGTTGAGGGTGGGAGAGGGGGTGGGGGCAAAGACAGTGAAAGATTTTATACCTTAAAACAGAGAACGTACTAAAGTTGTTGTAAACCTCAGATATGAAATATGAAAAAAGCATATCCTTCAGTAGTGTCTCAATACAGAGCGCAAAGTGTCATTTTTGTCTGCTGCCTTGTGACTTTGCAATCTGCATAAGTCTCTTCTGACAAGTTTTCCTGACACCAAGAGAAGTAAGGTGACAGGGGAGGGACCTCCAGGACAGCCTCAGCTCTGTTCAGCCTGTTCCTGTGTGCTGTGCAGGGGGGTGTGTCACTTTCCTTCAATCAGCTCTCAGAGCTCTTCTCACTGAGCTCTGTAGAGTGTAGTAAAAAATTGTGTTTGAGTTGTCCTCTGCAGAACTACGGCTTTATTTTATGGTATCTGATACTTTGTTATTGTACTTTTGGCACTTTATTGGTCTTTATGGTGAAGTATAGTGCCTTATTCTTTATTTTTTTATCTTTAAGCATTTCCTGTTAGTTTACAAAGAACGCTTTATTTTTATCGTTCTTATCTTAAGTTCATGATGTGTCATATGTATACATTTTATGAGTGTAATACATTTGCTTTTAAGGTTTAGCTTTTCGAATGATAAATTGAACTGATAAACTGATGATAAACTGAAGGCAAAGGAAATCTACCAGCTGTATTCCTATGTGACCCAAGCTGCTGTTTATCTAGATAAAGACTGCTGCAATTCATAGTGTGAATTTAAGTAATAGTGTCTGGTATGCATAAGCCTATGCCACCAGCTAGGTTCAGCAGTAGGCGAAAAGGGAAGGATCTTATTTGGGCAATTGTTTACATTTTTAAAGAGGAACTTGAATATTTTTCTAGATTTGGGTAGAGTAGGGAAGGGTTATCACCTCTGATAAGTATGTATTGCTGCTTGTGACTGAGTTTTGCGCTTTCTGTTATGTCTCTGGGAAGGAAGGATAGGAAGTGAAGGGGAACTGACTCAGAGAAGTCACAGAAAGTGGAACTGGGTTCTGCTTTTGGTTGGGGTACTACTTTTAAATAGCATATCCATGCAAAAAGTAAAACCAACCTGTTACTGTCCAAGTACCTTTTTTTCTTTGTCCTCGGTCTCCAATTCAGCTAGGGATTTTGCAGAGCAGTGTTGGCAGCTCTGCACATGCTCAGTTTTTAGTGAGTTTCTATGCTGAGAGTTTCCTCTCTATCACATCTGAGCAGCCCATGTGAGCATAGAGTCATACATGTGGCCGTATACACAGTGGTAAATGACAGCCCACTCTCTCCTTCCTCCTCCATGCTCACTAACCAGCTAAACACAATGGGGGCTGGATATTACATGTAGATTGATGGAGGCGTCACCTCCCTGTTGTTCTAAGACACAGGCAGGAGGGGCGTGACTTTGACTGCCAGAAATCTGCCCTCACCATGTAATTCCCAAAAATAATAAATATTTGATTTCAAAAATATATCTGTTTGACCATTTAAAACAGTTTATTGATATTAATTATTTTTACTCTGTATCCTCAAAAATGTTTTTTTTTTGAACATGTGACCAGTAGCAGAGGATTAGAAGCTCCCCCTGCTTATGTTTCCCTGCAGACAGGCTGGGAAAAAGCTAGTTCATGTGACAGCTGTATATTGATTTGGAAAAGGGTACTTAGATTTTTTTTTCCATTAAAATAATAACAGTGCCATCATCCACATATAGAGAGAAGGGTTAATGTAAATTAAACAGTATGTGTTTAGTGTCACTTTAAAGGGGTTGTAAACCCTTGTGTTTTTTCACCTTAATGCATCCTATGCATTAAGGTGAAAAAACTTCTGACAGTGAAAGCCCCCAGTTTTACTCACCTGAGCCCTTCGATCCCTCGGCGGAGACACGCTGGACCTCTCTGCTCGAGGTTCTCTGCTCTTGATTGGATAGATTGATAGCAGCGCAGCCATTGGCTCCCGCTGCTGTCAATCAAGTCCAATGACGCGGGGGGCGGGGCCAAGTCCTGCATTCTGTGTCTATGCACGCAGACTAGGGAGCACCCCCGTGATGTAACCCACGGGAGAACTCTTCTTCTAGGCGGTTATACGATGCGGGGAGGAGCTGATAGCGCTGACGGGGGACCCCAGAAGAGAATGATCGGGGCCATTCTGTGCAAAACGAACTGCACAGAGGAGGTAAGTATGACATGTTTGTAAAGGCTTGTTTTTTTTTTTTTTTTAAATAACAATCACTTTAGGGGTAATTGAGAAAAATACTGGCGTGTGTGTAAGGATTTAGCTAGTAGAGCTGGCCTTTATGAGAACCCCTTTTTTCTTTTATGTTGAATTACTAATCTATATGGAATCCCTTTGTGTTGGAAATACCTGGTGGTATAATATTTGGTTTCTCTTTTATACCTGTTCTTAATGTTTTGATATGCTCCACCTGCGTGGAGCCTATTGTAAAATTTTCAATAAAAATATTGAAACAGGAAATGGCATCTGAGAGTGGTGGTGGGTATATAAGGCAATGTTGTCCCTAAAGTTGATGTGTTTAAAGCAAAAAAAATGGGCATCGCAGCATATCCACAGCAAAAAGTGCCCAATGGGCACATTAGTTTGAGAACTGGACCAGGGAGCAATAGAAGAAGGTGGCCTGGTCTGATAAATTGATGTTTTCTTTTACATCATATGGATGGTTGGGTGCGTGTATGTCACTTACTTGAGGATGAGATGGCACCAGGATGCACCATGGTTAGAGTGCAAGCTGGCGGAGGAAGTGTGATGCTGTGGGCAATGTTCTGCTGGAAAATCTTGGGTCCTGCTATTTATGTGGATGTTTCTTCGACACAGTGTTGTTATTGGTAGTGGCCTCTTTAATGTGCCCTGCACAGTGGTTCAAGAATGTGTTGCGGAACACAACACTGACTTGACCTCCAAATTCTTTAAATCTAATCCCAGTCAAGAATCTATTGGATGTGCTGAAAAAACAACTCTGATCCATGGAGGCCCATTCTCGCAACTTACAGAACTTAAAGGATCTGCTACCAACGGTTTGGTGGTGGATACCACAACATACCTTCAGAGGTCAAGTGTTGTGTCCTTGCCTTTTATGGGTAAAAGCTGTTTTTGCACCAAAATGGGGAACTATTCAATTTTGGATTCTAGGTGGTGGTCATATAGTTATTTTTTTTTCATGCTCCCAACTTGGAGATGGCTTCCTGTTCGAAGATAACTGCGCACCAGTGCACTAAGCAAGGTCCATAAAAACATGGATGAGCGAGTTTGGGGTGAAGGAACTTGACTGACCTGCGCAGAGGCCTGACCTGATAGAATACCTTTAGAATGATTTGGAGTGGAGACTGCGAGGCATGCCTTCTTGTCCAACATCAGTGCCTGGCCTCACAAATGCGCTTCTGGAAGAATGGTCAAACATTCCAATAGACACACTCCTAAACCTTGTGGACAGACTTCCGTCAAGAGTTGAAGCTGTTATAGCTGCAAAGGGTTGGCCAACTAAACATTGAACCCTACAGACTAATGCCCCGTACACACGGTCGGACTTTGTTCGGACATTTCGACAACAAAATCCTAGGATTTTTTCCGACGGATGTTGGCTCAAACTTGTCTTGCATACACACGGTCACACAAAGTTGTCGGAAAATCCGATCGTTCTAAACGCGGTGACGTAAAACACGTACGTCGGGACTATAAACGGGGCAGTGGCCAATAGCTTTCGTCTCTTTATTTATTCTGAGCATGCGTGGCACTTTGTGCGTCGGATTTGTATACACACGTTCGGAAATTCCGACAACGGATTTTGTTGTTGGAAAATTTTATAGCCTGCTCTCAAACTTTGTGTGTCGGAAAATCCGATGGAAAATGTGTGATGGAGCCCACACACGGTCGGAATTTCCAACAAGGTCCTATCGCACATTTTCCGTCGGAAAATCCGACCGTGTGTACAGGGCATAAGACTGTGTGTGTATCTATCTATAATATAATTATTTTTTTTTTGCCTAATTGTTGAGCTACTTTCGAATAAAACATTTCTGTCTCTCGCTTGTACTTTTGCCCAAGCAAAGATCCATATGTATAAGGTGTAGATAAGATTATCACTGCCTGGCCTCTCCATACCCTTTAAAGTGTGTAGCATTGAGGTTATGTGTGATGTGTAAGGGTTAATGACCTCAGCGTGGGGTTGGGAGCTTCTTGTAACCAAGAATTGGCTGCGGAATGGCTGTGTGCATACTGATGTGACAGCTACAGAATCAGACTGGTCGAATAGCATCACAAGTCCCATGTAACAAAAGTTCACCTTGGCTCTTAGCAGATCAGAACTCGTTTAGTAGATAAATGCCCTCAATTCCAGTTATCTGATTCTGCCCGTTATCGCTTTTGTAATGTGAGTCGGCCATACATGATTTAATTCAAGCATCAATACTGACATCTGCAGTGTTTAGGTTGTCAAGACCAATGCAGAGTATGAGAACGGTTGGAAAATGTTAACTGATCTTTTTTTTCCAAAAGAAAAGAAGAGCATGTATTAAATATAAGATTTCTTCTGACCTGTAAGATCTGCCCAACTCTGGCCTATTCTCCGAAATCTGATACCTTCCAAAGTAACTGAATATTTCGGTCATTTGTAGAAATCCTCCTACCTTTTCTAATCTGTGATGTCACACATGCTGTGCCTATCTGGACGGTAATGTCCCAGAATGCATTGTCTCAGAAATCCTTGAGTTTGTCCTTGCCCATTGACAGTAATAGACATGCGTGACAAGGAGGGAAAGAGGGGGGGTAAGGTTGTAGTCACATGGATAACAAAAAAAAAAAAATGCTGATGAAAACACCTGTCTGGTTTATTACACGCATGAAATAGAAATATGTGGATAAAATATGTAGGGTTTTACTGAAGGGCTTACATTCTGTGAAAATAGCAGTAGCACCCTAGTTTCCCCACCTTGGAGATGAACACTTATTGTGCAGTGAATGTTTAGGCTGTATTGATGATTGTGTAGTTAATTGTAAGTGAACCTGCACACAAAATGCAGATGGAAAAAATGCCATTGACTATGACACAGAACAAGGGTGGATTTGATTTAAATCACTAGCAAAAGGCTCAATTTAAATCATAATTTTTAAAGAGCAACGTTCATCTCTGTCCTGCAGCGGCTCCTCCTCTGACCCGCTTTTGACTCGCCGACAGTCCCATTCACTTTAATTGGAACGGTTGTTAATGCAGCAGTGACGTAACAAGCAGAGGGACGTGGCGGCAGCAGGTGAGTGGATGCCCGATATCAGGTGCGATGGATCTGAAATGACAGGTGCTCTTTAAATGTAAGGAATGTAAACTTATTCTTGCTGGTAGTTAGAATCTTTAATATTTGCAAACCAAATGAAGGTTTCCTATTTAGAATAATAAGCTGTCAGGTTAGTAAAACAGCGATATCAGAACCGATTCAATCATACAATTTGTAGTGTACATAGATTTGCAAAACAATGGGATAAAGGAATATTCCTGAACTTGGTTTCATCTTCTGGTTACTGTGAAATTGTGTGAATGCATCAATGCAGTGCATGTTATCTCAGCTTGCAGAGTCTGGATTAATTGAATGAGTTAACCAAAAATGTAATTATTGCAGAATATACAGCCTCGTGCTACATAGCTAAGCCCCATTTCATGCTGAATAAACTACATTATTAATGTACAGTATCTTAAATAGAAAACTATCTTTAGGTAGATTTTTACTCCAAAAGCATTTTATTAAAATAAATTTGATAAAAATCAGATTTTTTTTTTTTTTTTTAAATCATTGATTTTTATCCACCCTGCACAGAACTCATTTTATGTCCAGCGTCCCATGCTTTTATGTGCACAGAAGTGTGCAAATATGAAAGCTCTGCCAATTCTGCCTCTCGCTGTTCTATATCCTTGTGTTCTTTTTAGTATGCAACAGGATAAGCGGTGTGTAGGGCGACCGGGAGGCCTATGCACACAGGCTGCAGATGCTGCTCAGGGCCATCAGTAAGGACTACAGGGAAATGCTGTTGCCATAGCAGCCTGCATCCAGAGCATGACACCAGGGTGAAGGTATATTAGGAATTTTGCGTACACGTCCCTTGTCTCCTGGGATTGCAAGTCTTTAAATTGTCATTAAAACACTGTAAAATTGAAACGTACATCTTAGTTTTTTTTTCTCTGCAATACAATAAAAAAAGAAATGCCTTTGTGCATTGTCTGAGCAAATCCTATGAGATAAGATTCTGTGAAAATGCGTGCTGAACTCATTCGGTGCCTGTCACGTTATGTGGATAATGGCTAGAGAACCTTATGGGTCCAAACATGCGTGTCACAAGGGAGAACTTAACTTGGTTTACTTGCTGTGTGTGCCTTTTTTTCACATTTTCATTAATGTTGCCCTGCAAACTTTAAAGCTTCACATTTATATAGTAAATGTATTTTCTGAGCGCTCCGGAATATCACCGTCCCCATGCTCTGACCCCCTAATTTTCTGGTTCTGTGTTCCATGTTCCTGCACTCACTCTGAGCCCAATAAATTGAAGCATGAGTGGGAGGTTGCACAGTACAGAATCATGTTCTAAGACAGGGGTGTCAAACTGTAGCCCTCCATCTGTTGCAGAACTACAAGTCCCATCTTTCCTGTGCCTTTGGGAGTCATGCTTGTAACGGTCCGCCTTGCAATGCCTCATGGGACCTGTAGTTTGACAGCTGGAGGGCCACAGTTTGACACCTCTATTCTATCCCAAAAGTACTATGAAAGGTTTGCTAAATCTTTGTCTCAGGATTATATTTCTGGATAATATTAGCAGCCTATTTTTTTTTTTTGACTACAGCAAAATATAGCTGTACCAGTGCACTGTATTCTAAATATGTTGGACAAGATGGCATTAGTGGCACATTGTGTATGTACTGATGCCTGTATATTTTGCTGGCATCAGTTTAATGCCAGAGAATGGATCGGAAAATCAATCTGTGGAACCCTTGACTCCCTTAAGTAGATCAAGTATCTCCATTGGTTAAGGTAGAAGCTTAGGGTCTGTGTGTAATGTGTACCAAGGTTCTATAAAGCGGAGGGCCAGACTATTGCATGGTCCAGACATATTTTGTTAGTAGTATCCATTAAAAGCCAATTCATTTCGGTGCCCCCTTCATCAGGGTTTGAGCAACTCTAGAAATAAGGAAATCTTGATAAGTAGAGGTCAGAAGTTTCTGAGGAATTTTCAATGTGCTAAGTTTGGGCGAAAAGCCTTCTCTAATTCCTCAAACTGAATTGATGAAAGGGTCCCTGAAAGTCCAAAACGTTGGATTTAAAGCCCCGGTTCACACTATTGCAAACACAGACATCGCATGTAAATCGCACTGCATTGCTGATCACATGCGATGTCTATGCAATGCAAATTCAGCCATACAGTTTGTATGGCTGAACTCGCATTGGATTCGCATGAAAAAGGTGTAGGAACCTTCTTTTTGCCCTCGCACTGGAATCGGATCGCATGGGTGTTCCTACCCATGCGATCCGATTCCTGTTCGAATTCACAGTTCGCACTGCGATCTGCGAACCGATCTGGGGGTGTCATTAACTTTGTATTGGCACCAACAGCGGTTCGCTGTCTCACTGCCTGTGAGGGAGATGCGATGCGGAACCCGCACTGGAATCGTGCTGGTTCCCGCATCGCAATAGTGTGAACCGATGGAAAAAGGAGATACAATAAATGAAATAATTCTGGAGTACTCTTTCTTTATCCTTGGCCAGAGATCAAGGCTCCATGCACACTGGGTTTGAGAAAAACGCTTCCCTTGGCAGAAAGAAAAAAACATTTTTTTACAGAGTTTAGGAGAGCTTAGGAGTGTTTAGCGTTTTTTATGCCAGAAAGCTTCAATCAGGAATGCAAAGCAGAAGGGTTTTTTTTTTCCTGCCTTTAAACTCTGAGCTTAAAGCGGGGGTCCACCTATCTATCGTTTTTTTTTTTTGGAGTTCATTTACAAACTTTTCTTCTCATGATTATCTACTCACATGTTCTGTGTAATAAGTCCGCCTGTGTCCGATTTTGTTGTAAAGAATAACTTATAAAATTCACTGAAGGCGGTTTCCATCTTCATTGTGGGCATTTGAAGCCCACAAGCATGTATTTCCTGGATGTGGTGAATGCTGTGCTCCCAGCATTCACCGAGATGTTGTGATGATGCTGTTGCACAATGCATGCTGGGAAGCCTGAGACTAGCTCCCAGGGGACTGTGGGAGGTCTGGGAGAGGCTAGAAACACGCCTACTCCCATGGGAGGAAAACCAGGAAGTGCTAAGAAGATTAGAAAAAAAAAGGTAATTACGGCGATTTAAATTTTTTTACACAGCATGTCAGCATCTAGGCAAGGAAGAGAATGCATACAGATAATGTTCAAAATTTGGGTGGAACCCCGCTTTAAAATAAGCCTGTAAACGTCTTAATGTTAAAGGATAACCCTGAGCTGCTTCTCCAGGCAAAGCAAAAAACTCCTGTAGAAGCAACATTGTTTAAGCACTTGCAGATTGCATACTGTAGTTTTACTGCTACAGTGCGGGCCGGCTGCGCACAATCACGTGTATATACGTTAGTCTACATTTCTGGGTGGTGGTGGGGGGTGCGCCCCTGCCTACCGGGCTGCGCTGTCACCAGCTCCAGCACATGCCACTCACCGGTTCCCAGCCAATGATTTATGGCCATGACCCGCCGATTGGCAGAGCGAGTGACAGGAGGGAGCTTTGTGTATGTAAACAACACAAAGCTCTCTTCAGGGAATAAAAACCGGCACATCCCTTAGTAAAAGCACCACGCAGTAAACACTTTACACATAGTAAACCATGGGTTGCAGGAAAAAGACATTTTCACTATTCCCTCATCAACACAGACAGTGTTAACAGGGCAATCCCTCCTGCCGAGCAATTGTCATCTCCTGGCGAACGGGGGGTAACCCCGAGGGAAGCCGTCTCTGCCAGGGGAAGACAGTGATAATCGCAAGCAAACCTGGCAGGCTGGTTGTACCCAAGTTGATAGATCGATCAGCCTGCCCATTAATGTTTCAAGTCGTGTATGGCCGGCCTTAGTGTCAGATTGCCCGCCGTCCCGCTATTTCGCTGATCACTGCCTTTACTAGTATAAAATAAATACAAATTCTATTATATATCTCATCATTTTCAGCTGCTATAACTTTCACACAAACCAAACAATATACACTAATTGGGATTTTTTTTTCTACCAAAGGCATGTAGCAGAATACATTGTGGCCTAAATGTATGAAGAAATTAGATTTTTAAAATGTTTTCATTGGATATGTTTTATAACTGTTATTTAACCGCTTGCCGACCAG
The DNA here is from genome assembly GCA_037952925.1 of Lithobates clamitans. Lineage (NCBI taxonomy): Eukaryota > Metazoa > Chordata > Amphibia > Anura > Ranidae > Lithobates > Lithobates clamitans. The sequence continues at coordinate 442,116 of JBBGZY010000777.1, read as the reverse complement.
CCGCCGTCATTATACTGTGGCAGCTCGGCACGATCCGCGAGCGGTCGTAGCTATATGTCGGCTCGTGGGATCGGGATAGCAGGCGCGCATGTGCCCGCTGCACAGCGGGGGTGCCGATGCTTGTGGCCGACGATCGTGATGACTGCCGGCCACGAGCGATCGCGAGCATGAGGGACAGAACACAGAAGTGTGTGTGTGTAAACACACAAATCCGTGTTCTATTCTGAGAGCAGTGACAGATCGTGTGTTCTTATTAGCTAGGAACCACGATCCGTCACTTCCTTCAGTCAGTCCCCTCCCCCTTCAGTTAGAATCACCTCCCTGGGAACACAGTTAACCACTTGATCGCCCCCTAGTGTTAACCCCTTCACTGCCAGTGACATTTTTTACAGTAATCAGTGCGTTTTTTATAGCACTGATCGCTGTATAAATGCCAATGGTCCCATTACTAGTAAAAAAAATAAAAAAATAATAAAAATGCTATAAAACTATCCCCTATTTTGTAGACGTTATAACTTTTGCCCAAACCAATCAATATATGCTTATTGCGATTTTTTTCTTTACCAAAAATATGTAGAAGAATACATATTGGCCTAAACTGAGAAAAAATGTGCTTTTTTTTTAAAAAATGGGGAAATTTATTGTACCAAAAAGTAGAGGTGCAACGGATCGTCACTGATCCGTGATCCGAACGGGTCAACCTGTTTGGATCGGCACACCACGCAATCCGCGGAGCGCTCCTCTGCCTCGGCCATAGGAAAGGCCACGGCTTCGGCCTAGCTCCCGAGCGGCGGCCATCTTCGTACAGCCGGCGGCGGCCGCTGTCTCATCAGGAAGTGACGTTTTGTCGCTGCCATCTTGCTACACCCCACACTTGCACAGTAATGATAGAGTGAGTAGGGGCAAGCGGACATCTTGTTACACCCACCGGAGTTTTAGATTTCACAGTTATTTTCAACACAAAATGGAGCTTATATGCTTAAATACAGTATTTGTAAATCCAACGGACTGTTTAGATGTTACCGTATATACTCGAGTATAAGTCGAATTTTTCAGCATGTTTTTTTGTGCTGAAAGTGCCCCCCTCGACTTATACTCGAGTCAAGCACTTTTCTGCAGCAAAAAATTTCATTTTCCGAACCGACTTTGGGGCCCCGTATCTCAGGGCCACTTGATGCTAGGAACCCCAAATTTGGTGTGCAAACCCAGTCGAACTAGAACTACAACATATCCAAAGCTGAAGTTCCTAGCTCTAAGTGGCCCCGAGATACAGGGCCCCAAAATCGGTTCGGAAAATGTCATTCTCTGCTGTAGAAAAGTGCTTGACATTTTCTGAACCGATTTTGGGGCCCCATATCTCAGGGCCACTTGGTGCTAGGAACCCCAAATTTGGTGTGCAAACCCAGTGGAACTAGAACTACAACATATCCAAAGCTGAAGTTCCTAGCTCTAAGTGGCCCCGAGATACAGGGCCCCAAAATCGGTTCGGAAAATGTCATTCTCTGCTGCAGAAAAGTGCTTGACATTTTCTGAACTGATTTTTGGGGCCCTGTATCTCGGGGCCACTTGGTGCTAGAAACCCCAGCTTTGGAAATTTTATGCTGCTAGTTCCACTGGGTTTGCACACCAAATTTGGGGTTCTTAGCACTAAGTGGCCCCGAGATACGGAGCCCCAAATTTGGTCAACTGTGTCCATCTGCAGCAATGTCATTTCGGGACCCTTTGGGTTCAGAGACCCCAAATTTTTGCTGCAGCTAGGGAGCATCCAGGAACCCTTAACTACCGAGTTTGAAGTTCAGGGGACCTATGGCTGCAAATGGGCACAGTGAGGCATGCAAATGGGCATTGTTGACCCTCTTTTCCACTTACAGTAGCTGTGCATTTCTCACCCTCGTCTTATACTCGGGTCAATAAGTTTTTCCCAATTTTTTTGTGGTAAATTAGGGCCTCGACTTATACTCGGAACGACTTATACTCGAGTATATACGGTACATTTTAAAAGCAGCAGCAAACCTGCTGACCTTACATGGTTGCTAATGTGACAGAACACCTCTGATTTTCACATTTAACAAATCAGAGGTGTTCTGTCACATTAGCAACCATGTAAGGTCAGCAGGTTTGCTGCTGCTTTTAAAATTTAACATCTAAACAGTCCGTCGGATTTACAAATACTGTATTTAAGCATATAAGCTCCGTTTTGTGTTGAAAATAACTGTGAAATCTAAAACTCCGGTGGGTGTAACAAGATTTGGCTTCTGTTTTTTTTTTTTTTTTTTTTTGCTGATCCGAAAAATGATCCGATCCGTGACTCTGATCCGAGGAACGATCCGATCCGTGAGTTTTTTGATCCGTTAGCAAAAAGTACAAAATATTGTGTTTTTTTCAAAGTTGTTGCTCTTTTTTTGTTCATAGCGCAAAAAATAAAAAGAGGCGATCAAATACCACCAAAAGAAAGCTCTATTTGTGGGAAAAAAAGGACGTCAATTTTGTTCAGGTACAACGTTGCACGACCGCGCAATTGTCAGTTAAAGCGACGCACTGCCGAATCACAAAAAATGGCCCGGTCATTCAGCAGCCAAATCTTCCGGGGCTGAAGTGGTTAAAAAACTAAAAATAAATTTATGGTGCAAAAAAATAAAAAAAATCCAGTGGTGACCAAATGCCACCAAAAGAAAGCTCTATTTGGGGGATAAACAATAATATAAAATGTATTTGTGTACAGTGTTGCATGACTGCACAATTACCAGTGAAAGTAGTGCAGTGCCGAATAGCAAAAAAATGGCCTTGGTGGTGGTGGTGGGGGGGGGGGTTCTGGGGCTGAACCCTCTCTTCTAGATATGCCTTACTACTGGCCCATAACTTTGATGGGCACCTTACAAACCAATGGTAAAACGTATCTGACAGGAAGGGGTAGGGTCAGCTAAGTTGGCCTATTCTGCAGCATCGAGCATCCTAGATTTGGGGGATTCTATGGTCCGAGGAAGGATACAGACATATATAGAAATGCCTGCTAGATGATGAAAAAGGAACTTTGATTTTCACCCCTTCCCAATGGGCTTATCCTAATATATTTCGAATTCTTGGCTAGATTAAATGCACACAAACCATGGATTAAATGGGTTTGTGTGTGTGTGTGTTTTTTGCAATTAGTATATCTACTTTGGAGTTGTATGGTGCATATAGATGCAAATTTCTCCCTAGGGGATATTTCTAGTACAAAATGAAATCCAAGACAACAAAAAAGAAGTATCTTTGCAGTGGGTTCCTCTGCATCATTGCTCTTCAGCTTTGAGTAAAATGTAGCATTCCTACATGCAGCCTAGAGTGCAAACGTAACACTTTGTATTAGCAAAGCATTACTGTGTGAATTGCCCAGTCTACCACTGCTGGTTTGTTTACCTGTGAAAGGATGCTACACTGTGCGTGAAAATGATCTAGATAGATTTATCTGAGCGATCTTTCTAAAAAGAATGCGCGTCTGTGACACCAGATAACATGTAACAACTTGAAAAGCACAATAAAGCATACTTCCAACTGTAACGTCAGAAACGCCCCAGTTTATCGGATACGCTCTGTACTTTTCTAGTAATTTACAGCATGCTGTCCTGTTTTTCATGCTGGATATTTTGAATGTTTTATAAATGACAGATCCTTACAAAATTATCTCATAAACCTATATGTATTCACAATAGAAAATAAAAAACATATCAAATGTTTAAACTGTTAATTTTAGGGAAAAAAAAGTAATGTCATTTTGAAATTGAATGCAGCAATGGATTGTATTAAATATATGTTTGCAAACTTCTGTTGTGTGTGTGTGTGTGTGTGTGTATATATATATATATATAATAATTGCCTTTAAAGCGGTAGTAAGGTGCCAGAAAAAGGAAAAAGCAATGGGCCCCCAGGCAGGCTTAAGGCCCCTTTCACACGATCGGACCGTTCAGGTCCGCCTGTCAGTTTTGACGGCGGACCTGAACGGGCGCTCCATGTTAGTCTATGGAGCATCGGATGTCAGCGGAGACATGTCCGCTGACATCCGACCCGGTCCGATCCGCTGAAGAGCAGACGGATGGCCCTACGTCCAGGTCCGTCGCTATCGGATCAGGGGAGATCTGACGAAAACGGACATGCTGTCCGTTTTCGTCCGATCCCTCCATAGGCGGCAGCGGCACCTGACAAGCCCCTCCCCGCTCAGTGAGCAGAGAGGGACCTGTCATCCGCCGGCTCAGCGGAGATCAGCGGACAGATCTCCCGCTGAGCCGGCGGACCGAGGCGGGCTCCGTAGGAATGGAGCCCGCCTCGTGTGAAAGGGGCCTAAGTCATAATGTACTATCATGTACAGTGCCAGAGCCTTCAAGATCTGGCATTGTATGCCGTCCCTTCAGAGCGCATGCGCCGGTGACGTCACTGTGCAAATTTAGGAGATATTCACTGTATCTACAGGTAAGCCTTACTATAGACTTACCTATATGTACAAGTTCAAAAGTGGAGTTTAAAGTGGAGTTTAATTTTACTTTAATATCACTTTAAGTGGTTTGTCTCATCCCTGTAAACTGATATATTCTGCTGGAGAGCTTGAGAAAGACTTGCTGACTGGATCACCAAATAAATTGTGTGCTTTTGGGTTTAATATTGTTTTAAGGTCCCTGGTGTTTAGTACATTAATAGCTTACATGCTTATTAGTAAAACCGTTGGTCCTTAATATTGACTGTTTTCTCCTTGATGTCACTGGTCTCTAGTGCATGGAGTAAATAATGTTAACAGCAGCTCTGCTTACAATCATTCTGCATTTCCTTTTCAAGGGTTATGCAAAGTGCGAACTCCTTGGTTGTAAAATATCAGCTAACCGCAGCAAGCTGTGCTGCATTCAGTAATGTGACGCATACAGTGTTGTTGATATGCAGTGCTACAATGATTTCCTGGAGAGCTCTTTATTTCCATCAGCAATACGCTAAATACGTGTCAGTTTTGTAGAGAGATCATCTGTATGTACAGACATTACCTGACGTGCGCCATTATTCAGGAGTAATCTCCGCGGCACTTATTTATAATTCCAGCTGAGCCACAATGTATGAATGAATTCCAGGGCAGAAAGAAAATACATTAGTTGAATTTTTTGTTAATCTTTTATTTTAATAATTAAAACCAATACAAAATCGAGGCAGCTTGGTGAATAAAGAAATAGCTTAAAACATCATAAAAAAAACAGCAATTATACAGGGGTAGTCAGAAGTATTTATACACATGGAGCAATTAGTGCAAGTCTAATGCCGTGTACACACGAGCGGACGTTAGACGGACTGAACTCCGAAGGACTTTTTGACGGAGTTCCGACACAACGGACTTGCCTACACACGATCACACCAAAGTCCGACTGATTCGATTGTGATGACGTATGACCGGACTAGAATATGGAAGTTCATAGCCAGTAGCCAATAGCTGCCCTTGCGTCGTTGTTCGTCTGTCGGACTAGCAAACAGACGAACAGATTTTTCGACCGGACTCAAGTCCATCGGAAAGATTTGAAACATGTTCTATTTCTAAAGTCCGTCTGATTTTTCGACAGCAAAGGTCTGATGAAGCCCACACACGATCGAACTGTCCAGCGGATTTGTTCCGTTGAACCTTTGCTGTCAAAGTCCGGTCGTGTGTACACGGCATAACAGCAGAAGATTGAGAATCAGCTACTGTGGCTGATGGCTTGTAGTCCCAAATGTACTGCAGAGGCACTTGTGAGCGCTCTCGTAGTTCATCCACAAGCCCTGCAATTTTTAAACAGACATACAGTATGTAGGTACAGGCTGAAAGCTGCCAGGCTTGTCTGCAGAGGCCTGGCATTGCACCCCTGATTCTCTGACCACGGGTGCAATGCTTTCCAGGCTCCTGTGGGAAAAAAATAATAAATTCATATTTTTTTCCTGCAAATAAAAAATAATCATTTAAGCTGGTACTCTATATTGGGTTACTATTGTTAACAACACCCCAAACACAGGTCGCAAACGCAGTGCATTTTCCCGCATGGATCGCATTTTTGTATCATACAATCCAGTTAGTGTGTTTCTCAAAAGTAGTGCATGCACTACTTTTGTGCGGTACGGTGCGATTTTTAGCCCATTTAAAATGAATTAGCTGAAATTGCACTGCACAGAACTGCATGTGAATCATGTGCTGGCATGGTATGAACCGGCCCTAAAACTACCGTAAATGAATGTTTTTAGTTGGGCCTTTAAAAACCAACAACTGATTAAAGCGGTGGTCCACCTATCTATCGTTTTTTTTTTTTTGGAGTTCATTCACAAACTTTTCTTCTCATGATTATCTACTCACATGTTCTGTGTAATAAGTCCGCCTGTGTCCGATTTCGTTGTAAAGAATAACTTATAAAATTCACTGCAGGCGGTTTCCATCTTCATTGTGGGCATTTGAAGCCCACAAGCATGTATTTCCTGGATGCGGTGAATGCTGTGCTCCCAGCATTCACCGAGATGTTGTGATGATGCTGTTGCACAATGCATGCTGGGAAGCCTGAGACGAGATGTTATAGCTCCCAGGGGACTGTGGGAGGTCTGGGAGAGGCTAGAAACACGCCTACTCCCATGGGAGGAAAACCAGGAAGTGCTAAGAAGATTAGAAAAAAAAAGGTAATTACGGCGATTTAAATTTTTTTACACAGCATGTCAGCATCTAGGCAAGGAAGAGAATACATAGAGATAATGTTCAAAATTTGGGTGGAACCCCGCTTTAACTCTTAAGTTCCCCAGGAAAGTACACAGATTTGTTTACCCTATCACAGAAAACAAGTTTAAGAACTTGTTAGGCAACACATCTAACCTGAGATGGGTTGCCTATGGCAAGGTTATGGATAGATCCCAGAGGCCATTACTGTAAAGGGTAACGCTACTGTGATGACAAAAAAATATAATGTATAAAATTGCTGTAAACAAGTCATATTGCAATTTAATGTTAATAAAAATCACCCTTCCTTTTCAATTTTCTGTGTGGCCCCAACCCCTGCTCCCATGTCTTTGGATTTGATTGACAGCAGCAGGAGCCAATGTGGAGGGACAGAGAGAGCAGCACCACTGCTCTCTGGCACAGCGCTGGCCCAAGAGATTGGGCTCAGGTAAGTATTTAAGGGGGGGGGGGTGCTACACCTTTAAGGTTTTTTACCTTTATACTGAGAATGCATTAAGGTAAAAAAAAAAAAACCTTTACCTTTACAACCACTTTAAAGGGCATGTCCACATTTAATCCTCTGATAAAAAGCTGTGAAAGGGTAACCTTTAACAGATTGTCGGCCACGTGACAGCTTGGAAGTTTATAGACTTGTTCAGTGTACAAAAATTATAAGCGTAAAGAGATCACCTACATAAAGCTACTTGACATTTTAATTTCAAAGCTGCACACTTGGTTTTGAAGTGCGCTGAGCATGGCAGGAATTTAGATGAACAGTGCTCCATATGGCTCTCAAAGCTGTGTGTTCATCAATAGGCTTGATTGTTCCAGTCCGTTTTTCTAAAAGAACTGTCCTGGGTCTGTGGCCTGAGTCCGTCCAACATTTATAGCTCTGGGGTCTCCTGCCACAATTCTGGCTTATCTCCACCTTGGATCTTGTCCTTCTTGACATAAAGGGGTTAATTTATTTTCTCCACATCCAGAACATCAAATGTAGAGAAAACACATGGGGGTGGGGGGGTTGGGGGGGGGGTTGTTAGAGATTGGTAGTTATTCACATGTGCAGTTCCGGTGCTGTTAAAATGGAAAACCTGTACCTTTACTTCCCTGTAGATGTACAATACTCTGGGCTAGTAGAGATGAAAAGGTCACAATTACAAGCAATTAGTAACAATAGACAAACAAAAGTTTATTTAAAAGGTAGAATGTCTCCATTGGTTTGCAGGGAGTGTCAGGAGGTGACCTTTTCAATAAACTTTTGTTTGTCTATTGTTACTGATTGCTTGTAATTTTATCTCTCTTTTGTAGAATACTTTATAGCTCCTGAAGAAGCAATCCAATTGCGAAACATGTAGAGCTTATTTTGTTCTTCTATATTCCAATTTACTGCAGGATTCCATCTCTTCTAATGTTATGCATTTATTGTTTAAATTCACATTAGAGATAGGTAGTAGCTAGCTGTTTGCACTTTTACTGCAATGTTCTTAAAATCGATTTTTGAATAAAATGTTTAATAATCAATAAATTTATGTATGTTTTACAATTGGTGCCTACAAAGTCCATTCTTGTTGTTCTTGTGTTAATTACATATACAAATGTAGTGCACAGTGGATTCAGTAAATCAACCCCTATAAAGTGCAGTTGCTCTAGATCTGAGGGGAAGATCTGTTGATTTCCATCATCCAATTAAAAGTGCTGTTTTTTATTTTCCTTGCACGTCCCCCTCAGATCTACAGCAACTGCACCTCCAAGTGCACATGTAGTGCCCAGTGTATTTGCCTTTAGTATATGAAGCCCATATTCTAGCCACTTCAAGACGGCAATACGTATATATATATATACATTAAAGTGGTTTACCGGGGTTATGGCTAAAGCTATCAGCCATAACCCCAGTACCTTTTTCTTCAGCCGGTGGCTTGTTTTCTTATGAAAGCATTCCGAGCGGCTTGATTTTGAAGGACTATCATCATCAGTGGGATCCAAAGTGTGTGGTTTTTCTCTTTTTGTGTTTAGAAGTTCTGCAAATCATACACTTTCCACAACTGAAAAATCCTACTCGATCTTAAAATGTACAGGTCTTTTTAGGCAGGTCAACTACATTATGGGCTAATTTTAGACATAAGGTGGGGGGTCTGGTATAGATGGGGTCTATCAGGCAGTATTTTTTGTAATTCAACATCTTTTATTATAGGCCAATGCTCTCTGATGGTTTTCTCCATCTGTTTATTCTAGCGGGTGAAGCCTGTCACAAAGGCGACTCCAAAGTCCTTTCTTCTAGTATCCTCCTTTTTAAACAAGTCCTCTACTCATGTCTCCTACCATTCTTTTGGTTTTCTCTAGATCTTTGGAATTGTAACCTTTTTCACGAAACCTCTCTATTTAAGATCATAATTCTTTTTTTGTTACAATTTCGTCTTACCCTCATCATTTGGCTTTCGAGGATCACTCCTAGGCATCTGGGGTGATGGCAACTTCCCAGTGGGATATACTCATTCTATCGACTTCTTTAAAATACGTTTTGGTAAGTGGCTGGTTGTTTTCTATATACGACAAGGTCCAAAAAAATAATTACGTTCTAAATCAAAAGTTGCTGATAATGAGATGACATACCGGTTGTTGCCACTTTCCCCAAGAAATTAGGAAACACAAGAGCACTTTATTATTTTGAGACAATATTTGCATCCTAATTTTTTTATTGGATGTTTTTTGAATCTTTTATTTTATATTGTCATTTGTATTTTTGCACAGTTGCAAGCGCTGTACTTATCTATTTTTTATAAAAAAAAATGCAAGGATAGCTGTTTTATTCCTTAGTGCCGATTCACACAGGGGCGGCCTGACTTGCAGATCGCCTCACCAAGGCGACCTGCACACGACTTCAGCAGGCGACTTACAAAACGACTTCTGTATAGAAGTCAATGCAAGTCGCCCCAAAAATACTACAGGAACCTTTTTCTAAGTCGTCGCTCCTATTAGAACGGTGCCGTAGTACAGAACGGGAGGTGACTTGTCAGGCGGCTAGGTCGCCTGACAAGTCGCCCCTGTGTGAACCGGCACTTAGGGTCTGTGCTTAAAAAAAAAAGTATAATGTTTGGGGTTTCTAAGTAATTTCCTAGCAAACAATACTGATTTCAACTTGTTAATAAAAAGTGCCAGAAAAAGGTGTAGACAATGAGAGGGAGAGGCTATGTTTGGACTTTAATGGTACCGTTTATCAACTGATATTAAACAGTCAAGAGTAAAATTAAGGACATTTTATTACAAAAATATATATGGTGAAGTTTTCACAAAATAAAAACAAGTCATGACAATCAAAACAAACTGCAAAAGTTGCATCCTATCGTGACAACTAGAACATAGATACCATCTGTAAACTGGTTGCTCTACATGTTTCGCGGATTTACATTGGCCGCTTCTTCAGGAGCTTTCTATATTTAGAGGATGTACAGAAATGATTGTCATATAGCTATGGAGATAGAAAAAAATGCATATTACACACAACATACATTTTGTAAATACACCAAGTACATTTCATGTATACATAAGACATCTGTTGCAAATCTTCCACTGTCAATATGTCTTACCGAGGTCTGGTCTGGGTAAAACACTTGTCAGTACTACAAGGATGGCTAGCATCTGACACCAGCCGTTACTGGGGATTTCGGTGCCATCTGCAACGGAGGATGTAAAGGCAAAGGAATGCTGGCAAGGTGAGTATAAAGTGGTTGTTTGGGGTCCGCCATGACCGTGTCTCTTTAAATAGTCTTTTACCAAAGCATATTTTCCAGTTTTTCAATGCAAGCTTGTGATCAGCGTTCATAGAAAGTTTTTCTCCTCCTGAATCTTGTCACATGGTTCTGGGATCATTCATGGAGCATCTGCTGCCTCTGGCATTCCTTCGACTGTTTATATGTAGAGCATGTTCCTTGTAGGCTGACCAAACAGTACCTTCCAGCCATTTACCATTCAAAGCCAAAACAAAAATAAGCATGACTGTTTATTTGCATATCTCAAGGGTTTTCCCTAAATACAACCCTCTGCTAGGCTGTGTTCACATTGAAGTGGTTCACAGCAGTGTAATGCAATCTGCTATCTCATGGATCTCCTAAAAATGTAGGATTGTCATATAAATCCATTCTGACTATTATATCTGTGTGCGGCAGAGCGTTGAGTTAAATGCTGTCTGCATCAATTTTTTTTTTGCAACAGTGTGCACTTTGAATGGTAAACAGTACATGTACTGAGGTCTAGAGCAATATTATCAACAGCCAAGAGGAATTATTTTATTATTTTTAGGCAAAAAGCATGCAGTAACACCACATGCCATAACTTGTTATAAATGCCAAAAAATGCATGCATTTTACAACATGGTGTGGAAATCAAGCAGTTTCTGTATGTAAGGTAGCCACTTAATATGATGTCATACGCACACGGGGGTTGATCTACTAAAGGCAAGTAAGTAGTCTGCACTGTTATACCCTGTACACACGGTCGGATTTTCCGATGGAAAAAGTGCGATCGGATTGTGTTGTCGGAAATTCTGATTGTGTGTGGGCTCCATCGGACTTTTTTCGTCGGAATTTCCGACACACGAAGTTTGAGAGCAGGCTATAAAATTTTCCGACAACAAAATCCGAACGTTTAAATTCCGATCGTTTGTACACAAATCCGACGCACAAAGTGCCACGTATGCTCAGAATAAATTAAGAAACAAAAGCTATTTGGCTACTGCCCCGTTTATAGTCCCGACGTACGTGTTTTACATCACCGCGTTCAGAACGATCGGATTTTCCGACAACTTTGTGCGGCCGTGTGTATGCAAGACAAGTTTGAGAAAACATCCATCGGAAAAAAATCTGATGGATTTTGTTGTGGGAATGTCCGATCAATGTCCGATCGTGTGTACAGGGCATAAGTGTAATGCAGGTACAGTTGCGATAGATCTGGGAGAAAGCTCTGCTGATTTCTGTCATCCAATCATGTGCAAGCAAAAATGCTGTTTTTTGGGGTTTTTTTTTTTTTGTTTTGTTTTATTGTTTTTTGTTTTTTTTACATTTCTCTTGTGATGTTCCCTTCAGATCCAGAGCGACTGCACTTACATTGCACAGATAATTTGCCTTTAGTAAATCAACCCCACTATCTGCATCTTCTGATTCATCTCAATGGGCAGCTGTATACAGCAGTAGTGGCTTCTGATATGGCTCTGTGTATAAGCACTTAAAAACATTTTATTCAACTTGCAACATATACATGAAGCTGTTCTAAGGTAAACTGCAAGAATAGAGAACTATAGACTTTCTCAACTAGAGAGAAGCTAAGCCTTGTTCAATTTAAATTCTCATTTCACTGAGGGCAGGCTCAGACTCTCCTCTGGAAGATCCTATGGTGGGCCTTTGCTCCATTGTTTAAAAAAAAATCATTTTAGTCAGTGGCATCAATACTAAAATTACTCACCAAAAACTATGACGAAAATCAATTCCAATTTTTGTCAACAAACCAAAAACAGAACATAAATGTTAGGGAGGGATGCAGTTTACACACGTAAACAGCAAAAATTTAAATATAGACTTTCTCAACTAGAGAGAATTCAAGCCTTGTTCAATCTAAAGTGATACTAAAGTTTTTTTTTTTTGTTTTTGTTTAAAAACAGCAAACATGTTATACTTACCTGCTCTGTACAGTGGTTTTGCACAGAGCAGCCTAGCTCCTCCTCTTCTCGGGTCCCTTGCCAGCGCCCCTGGCCCCTCCCTCCTGCCAAGTGCCCCCCCAGCAAGCAGCTTGCTATAGGGGCATCCGACTTGAGCTGCTGCTCTGTGTGTGCAATCAGACACAGAGCTGCACCTCGGCCCCGCCCCCTCTCTTGGCTCACTGATGTGACAGCAGTGGGAGCCAATGGTACTCGCCACTGTGTCTCAGCCAATCAGGAGCAGGAGTCCCAGATCAGCAAAGTTTCTCGTGCAACATCGCTGGATCGAGATGGGGCTCTGGTAAGTAAAAATCAAAAATTATTTCTATAGGGCGCACAGGGCTAGTATAGTCTAGATAATGTCTCTATATAAGGCAGTCCCAAATGAGCATGAGGATGCTGGTGGAAGTGATGGAGGTGATGGAATGGTACTCTTCAACACAAAGGGCTGCAGCTTAATAAGACTGAAGCAGGGTCTATAGAAACACAAGAAAACAAACAAAGGCGCCTCTAAGTGTAGAAGAAAGACAAGTTTAATGCCCCAACTGGGTTCTAAAAGCACTTACAAGATGGATGGTGTAGTCAGGCACTTCGTAAATGGAGCTGCATTGGAAAGGGTCACAGTGGGAGGAAGCATTCAGAGCGGATGGATGTAATACAAAGCAGCGGCAGTGTGGAGCAGAGGAAGCCGCTGTGAGGCCGGCGTCGTCAGCACGAAGAGACGGCGTAACCGGAAGTGATGTCATCCACTGGAGCGGTTCCTTAACCAGCCTGGACCGCAAACAGACAGCCGAAGGGAGGAAGTGTCGTCATCACACTTCACACTTCCTCCCTTCGGCTGTCTGTTTGCGGTCCAGGCTGGTTAAGGAACCGCTCCAGTGGATGACATCACTTCCGGTTACGCCGTCTCTTCGTGCTGACGACGCCGGCCTCACAGCGGCTTCCTCTGCTCCACACTGCCGCTGCTTTGTATTACATCCATCCGCTCTGAATGCTTCCTCCCACTGTGACCCTTTCCAATGCAGCTCCATTTACGAAGTGCCTGACTACACCATCCATCTTGTAAGTGCTTTTAGAACCCAGTTGGGGCATTAAACTTGTCTTTCTTCTACACTTAGAGGCGCCTTTGTTTGTTTTCTTGTGGCTCTGGTAAGTATTAGGAGGGCTGATGCACACAGGTTTTTTTTATCTTTTAGGATAAAAAAAAATGTTCTGCCTTTACAACCACTTTAAATTCTCATATCACTGAGGGCAAGCCCAGACTCTTCAGAAAAACCTTTGGGCCCTTGCTCCATTGATTTTAGCTGGAAACCTTGAGCACAATAAAATAAAAATTCCCCAGTAAACCAGCTGTTAAAATTCTTACCCCAGCACTTGAACTTTACAGCTTATAATGCTGATTACTCAGTGCTGCTTCTCTGAATGTTCTGTCTTCGCAGGAAAGCAGGAGGAGGAGGAAGGAGCAGGGTAGGGAGCTGTGTGTTTCTGCTGACGCACACAAAATAGGGAGACACAATTCTAGTTCCTGCATGCTGGTGTGGCTTTATAGGATGCTGCAAGAAAAAGGAGCTACCCTGACTCAGGAAACCTGGGGCAGTGATCGTGGGGCAACTTAAACTAGAACATGTGCAAAGATTAAAAGATAAAGAAGCTGCATGTTCAGTAAGTGATCAAACCAGCTGCTGAAAGTGCTTAAATTATTTCGTTCAGACTGAACATACATTTCCATAGCAAGAGAAAAACTCACCCAAGCTCTATTGTTATATAGTATAGTTGGTGTGTAGAGTAGTCGGTGCTCTGGCTAATTAAGCTCCCAAAAGATCCATAGAAAGTACAGGCCGGCAACTCGACAGCTTCTTCATAGAAAATATTTATTTAAGCATTACAGCAATAACATCATCCAAAAATACTGACGCGTTTTGGCCTTAGGCCTTCATCAAAAGCAAGTTGCTTTTGATGAAGGCTTAAGGACGAAACGCGTCAACATTTTTGCCATCGCACATACCGCTTTATGGTGGGCCCTCCTCCCTTTCTCTAGTGGGCCCCAGGTCTCCAGTCCAACCCTGACTCAGGGCCACTAAGAAGGAGCGAGATAAAGGCATTTGGCCCAAATACACAAGTTTGACATTTCTTGGTTTTGACCTCTGTCTGGTTCTTATTGCAGCCTGGGTCATGGGGGAGATTTTCCCTCAATTCTTTTCTGTGTCCGTGCATCACTGAGACAGTAAGGCACAGTAAACTGATTTTCTAACCCTTCCCCCTTGAACCAAAATGGAAACTGTTTTTATTATAGCATTCATGTTTTTCTTTTACTTTTCAGGATGAAATTGCCAACACAGGGTTTACTTTAGAGAAGATGAAGAGGCATGTGGCTTGTTACTTTGTGGCACTGTGCGCAATAGCAATTGGATATACATCAAAGAGGTCAGCTGCTGATTTGGATGCGACTCCCAGGAAAACTGTAACGTATAACGGTAATTTTATTTTTGTTTTTCTCCTCCTCAAGAGACATTTTCATAATCGTTTTGCCAAGAGAGACATTTTGTATCCTGTATGCTGATGAGCTGATTATAGATATGCCTCTATCGCTAGCATCCATCAGACATTATTGACTGCTTAATGAGCATGGGAGCGATGGCACTTGCTTAAAACAGCAGTTCGTGTTTGTGGAGAATGAATTAGTGCTGCTAATGATGAAGAAGCTCCTGTATGCAGATAGGTAGAGATGCATTGTAATGATACCCCCATGAAAACAGGGAAAAATGTTTTGGGCATCTCACACACCCATCATGTTCTGCTAAATAAATTGCTTGTTTGCATTGGATGAATTAAAGTGATTCTTAAGGCTCGTTTTTTAATTTTTAAAAGTAACAAACATGTTATACTTACCTGCTATGTGCAATGGTTTTGCACAGAGCAGCCCTGATCCTCTTTTTCTGGGGTCCCCCGCCAGTGCTTCTGCCTCCTCCCGCCTGACAGTTGTCCCCATAGCAAGCAGCTAGCTATTGGGGCACTTGTGCATGCTCGCTGCAGACACACAGACACACATATAAGACACACAGAGTGCCGCGTGGCCCTGCCTCTGCCCTCTCCTCACTGGCTGTGATTGACAGCAGCAGGAGCCAACGGCTGTCCGCTTTTGTCTGTGACCCAATAAAAAGGGGGAGAGAGCTTCTGTTCTGGTGCACATTGCTGAAACAAGATGGGGCTCAGGTAAGCATATAGCCTCATTCACACGATCGGACTTTATACAAACTTTCCGTGCATTTCTGTACAAAGGGCGTTGGCCAGGAACTTGTTAAAGCGGATGTTCACTCAATTTTCAAAGTTTAGCTCATTCATATTAGACAACAGCATAGAATGCAAAATGGAACTTTTTTTTTTTTTTTTTCCGGGTGTACCTGTGTATATGTGCTTCGGTCTTTTATTCTCCCTGCGGCTATGGGCGGGTATTTTGCGGGTATTGTCGTAATTTCCGCCGCGCTGCACTGTCTCCTGGGAGCTAGTGTCATTGTTCCCAGGAGTCAGTGCGGAGGCCCGCCACGAAATCTCGCGGGATTTAAACAGAACAAGTGACGTTAGACATCGCAACGGGGCGGGAACTTCCTAGGACGCCGCCCGTTGTGATGGCAACCAGGATGCTTACGACGCTCCGCGCCGTTACAACTGAGCATGCGCGGGAACCAGCAAGGAATGCTGGTAGCTCAGCATCACTGGAACTAGGAAGTGATTGCTTGTGGGCTTCAAATGCCCACAAGCAAGATGAAAACGGCTGTCCACATTTTTGAAAACGTATTATTTGCAATGAAACCGGACATCTGGGGAGGAAATTAATGCAAAACGTGAGTGTGCCATTGTCATTATGTGATGTTTTAAGTGTTTGAAAAAAAAAAAAATACAAACCGTCAGTGAACATCCGCTTTAAGCATACACACGGCAGGAGTTTTTTGGCAACAAACACGAACGTAGTGACATTTCAACGTACTGAGAACACTTCAAAAGAGGACATTCAATTCTCCGGCGCCACCCTTTGGTCAACTTCTGTATTGTTGTCTGATCTTTTCCATTGGTCCTGAGCATGCGTGTTTGTACTTAAGTCAGATGGTTTTGTGTACACACGATCGGACTTGCCAACGTCAAGCTAAAAAGATTTGACAATTTTCTTTTAATGCTATATTTAACAGACAAAAAGTGTGTCAATGAGATATTCATTGTTAGGGTTCACACATATGTTGGACCTCTTATAGATGATTACTGTCTTGTTTTTTTTTATTGTGAAACTTAAAATGTTCAGCTTCTCTTCCTCCAAACTAGCTCAGACTCAGGGTTCAAGAATGATAACCTAAATATGAAGTTTAAGTCTATATTTTGCACCATGAAGGATTCCAAGTTCATAGTGAGCAGAAGATGACAGCTGCTGGCCTATACATCCTTCTACTGTATCAGCAACAACCAATGCTAAGCCTCCCTGTAATTGAAAACGAATACCGGTATTTGAGACCAGCTTGTAGCCCTCCTGTCTCAATAATTTTAATTTTAATTCTTTTTGGTTGTTGGACTACAGAATTCCAAGTGTCCATAACTGAATACATGGACAAACATCTTTATAATTTGCACTGAAATGTATACTAGACAACCAGATCAAATGATGAGGTTCTAAGAACTGACTACCTCATATTATCTTTTCTAATTTATCACAGAACACCCGGTTGACTGAACAGGATGATTGATTGATCAAAGTACATATCCTGTTGGCACGCTGATTACTTCATTGTGTGCTTCCAGTATTAGTGGGTGTGTGTGCATATATCCAAGAGTGATAAAAAAATGCACATTCGTGCTTCAAGCTACATTGGAGCTCCGGACCTCACTTTTTACAGTTTTTTTGGTGTAGTAGAGAAGGATAACAACCTTTTCTCCACTTTGGAGAAAATTGTCTCAATTACCATCTTTGTGGCTATACAGTTACTGAATAGAACCCTTTTAAAATGGGGATACAAACTGCAAAGAAAAACCGGACAGAGGTTCCAACCTTTCCCGCCTTATCTGACATACCAGGCAAACGTTCTGATCGTTCCACTTTATATTGATGGAATCTTCAATCTGCCTTGAGATAAATATTAATTGCATATTATTTGTATGTGTGTGCACCATATTTTTCTCCAATTTTCATGACAGGTGTAACTTCAAATGCTCTGTGGAATTACCAATAGTGTGTATAGACACTAGACAGTCCTAAGAGCCATTTAAAGGGCTAGTTCACTTTTTTGGAAAAATGATAAGGTGAACTAACACTGCTCTGTGCCAGTGCTGTCTAGTCAGAATTGCTCTGATTCACCCCAGAAGTATGGCAGAATAAAGGGGGAGAAGAGTGGGGATTTTAAATCCCTGGACAACACTGACAGCTCACACACCCAAGTACATTGGGTATTCATTTTTTCCTGAATTGTGAGCTTTCACTTCAAAGATATTCCTGAATAAGTATAGATTGTATGATTTTATCATTTGGGTTATTTAAGGCATTGTCTCTTTATTGTGAATCTCACCAGATATACTACAAATTCACAAACCACACTATACAGCATGGTCAAAAGTTTGTAGACCTGTGACTCCTATATTGGCTTCAATGCATAGTGGAAATTGCACCACTCAAATGCCATTGCACACTTTACCCGGCCGGCTTAAACAATGCTGCCAAGTGCCAGTCCTCCAGCACATCTCACTCTATAGAAAATCTCTAAGGATTGAAATGGGGTCAATCTCTGTTAATTTTAGCCACAATAACCCAAAGACTGCCTTCAGCTCAATCTCCTCCCATATTACACACCTCCATGATGCGTTTCACATGGACAGGGGTTAATCGTAGAGCCCTGTCTGGGTGAAACATGTCAATGGTGTGTGCGTCATGGGAGGAGATGGAGCTCTTTGGATTCTCCTTACAATGTGTAGCCTCATCTCAATACCTACAGTGTATTAGCTTGTTGGAAATCTCATTCCAGAAACATTGGCATTATTATGGACTTGCTCCCCCCCGCCCCCCAAGATTTTGGAGTGTTTCTGTTGGAATGTGTAATATCGACTATTATTTTACCTGACAGAACCTGGCATCCAAAAGGTGTTCAGTGGGGTTGAAGTCATGACTCTGTACAGGCCAATAGATTTGAGTTGCACCAACCCCATCAAACCATGATATTTCCCATCTCCCATGTCTCCCAAGAGAACAACAGTAGGTGATAAAATATTGTGGCACTGCCCCCTTGCTGGATTGTACAGGCCCTTCAAGCCTCTCTACCACCATTGATGTGGCCTACACTGGCCCCAAAACACTCACAGGCACACAAACAGTGACCAAATCACAGACACCCACTCCATCCCCTGACAGTTTTAATTGCCTTCGGACTCTTTTTAAAACAAAGCAAAAACTTGGGCTATACATACAATTCAATAGTTAAAAAACAGGGGTGTCAGCTAATACAGGTTTTGTAGTTATCACACTCTGAATAAACCCCTTTCCCTTTATTTCAGTTTTCCCAGCTTGGTAATGACCAGGGAATCAGACCACAAAACGTCATATGGGGTATTGCTGTTATAGTATACTGTATGTAAAGCCAAAAGGTTTATTTTTTCTTTCAAGAAGACGTGAGATGATATCTTTCCAGTGTGAGGGAATTCCCCTCTTAGGCTCCGTTCACATAATGTGCATTTCTACTCGCAAATTTGTGTGGGCTATTTGTATGCGATTTGCTGCGCAAAAGAAGCTCAAACACCTATTTTTGGGCAATGAGCTTTATTCCATTTTTTTAAATGAATGTTTTGCTAAGAATAATAGTAGCCAAACCTGCATGGTGCATTTTGCTGTGATTTGGAATCGCAGGCAGAATCATAGCGATTCTGCTTGCGATTCCAAATCGCCATGTGTGAATGCAGCCTTATGGTTGCCTTGGGGACAAGTGATCTCATTCGAAGATTTTCCCTCTATTCCTATTCTGGTGTTAACACACAATTTTGAATTTTCTCACTTTCATTACAGGGGACATTAGTTATCAGGAAAATTAGAGGCAATGAATCTCACTATTGGTGGATGCTGTGAGTCAAAACGCATAACAATGGTTCCAACCCCTCACCAAATAAAAAAAAAAAAAAATCAAATAAATAAACATAAAACAGTTTTGCCTGTAGTTATACTTTAAAGTGTAGTTCCACCCAAAATGGAACTTCCATTTTAAGTGATGGTGACCTCCTGACATGCCACATTTGGCATGTCATTTTTTTTTTGGGGGGGGGGAGTGGATACCCAGTTTTTATTGGCAAACAGCTCCCACTTCCTCCCCGGGCTCCAAGGCGCCGGAAGGAAGTTTACCTCTCCCCCCTCCACCTCTCCCCCCTCCCTCCCATTCACAGCGCAGCTTGCCTGGCTGTCAAGCCACAGACGGGCGCCCACAGTTAGAATGTCGCCGCCTCGGAGAGGAGGGGGAGAGGAGCGAGGCTTCGTGAGCCCACATCGTTGGACCGTGGGACAGGTGAGTGTCTGATTTTATATATATATATATATATATATATATATATAATTTTTTAGAGTGTCGGGGGTGGAGAAACTGCAATACACTGATCTTTCCAGTGGCCATTGGAGGATAGGTAGACTGTTTCTTAGCACAGCCAGAAAACTGATCATGCTGAGATGGATGTGCTTTCGCCTAGCATGTTTGAAATGGGAAAACGGGGGATTGGCAGGATCACCAGGTATTTCACACAAAGGAAGTGATACAAAGAGATTAGGATACTTTTTACTCAAAGACATATTACAACAGACACATATCAGAAAAATGAAATGTTGGGGTAACATGCTCTTTAAGAATTTTCACAAATATGTTGTTATCTCTTACAGAAGAATAATCAATCACTATCCTATTCAGAGGTAACCTTTTGAAGCTCAGAAATGCCTAATGTTGCTAAGCATGGGAGGTCTTGTGGGGTAGAGTTGGGCAGATTGATTTCTAACTTGCAGATAACAGTAATGGGTACAATTAAGCTTTGAAAATAAAACAGAGAAGCTGATTGGTTACTATGCACAGCTGCACCAGAATCTCTATGCACCAGTTTTAGTAATTAACCCCCCCCCCCCCCCAAATGTGACATTTTTGACATTTTAACATTTTTGTGTTGATTAAAGTGGACCATAACCTTACAAGCTGATTTCACAATCTTTAGATCTACTACATGTAACTACATACTCTATGTAGCATAAAGTTATTACAAATTAAGTGGCAGTTGTTGCAAGTTCTAAAGGAGATTGTAAAATTAAATTGTAAAGCTGGCCAGCAAATGAAAAAAAGAAACCAAATGGATACAATGTCCCAGCGGGGAGGATTCCTCCATCCACCTGCGTTGTGTGGATGGAACATTCCTCCCTGCTGGGATGTTGTATTCTGACAGCAGGACTCTTCATTGTCAATATACTGATCAGCGTCTGCAGCCAGCGGATCTAGACATATTTTCCAACAAGCCAGTTTGACCCAAGTTGATCTAATGATTGACTATTTCACACATGGATCAAATCGTTTCCTGTCCCTGCTGAACCAGTCAATTTTGATCCATCTATGGCCAGCTTAATATGTATGGTCAGTTTTAGAACAACTCAGTTTAGGCTGCAGCCCCTTTTAAAATGGTAATAAATCCAAACGCAAACCTTTTATTATATTGCAGCTTACCAATTCTTGGATGTTATGGTTGCATTCCTTTTCTTTTTATAGGCTTTTTTTTTTTTTCATTTGGTGATCCAGCCAGTAATCTGCTGATTTCATCAGTATAGGCTGAAGTTTGGCTTCAATTTGTTTAATGTATCTAAATCTGCTAGTACGTTTAACACTCCTACCCCTGACTGACAATACTGCTGTCCAAAAGTGTCTCTGTTGCTTCTTCATTCAGAGTGCAGGCACTCTAATACAGGAGATGTGTTACTGGCCAGATCACCACGTGAAAACAGAGGGGGAAAAGCCTAAAAAAAGAAACCGTATGCAATCTAATGATTGGTGAGCTGATATACACTCACTGGCCACTTTATTAGGTACACCTTGCTAGTACTGGGTTGAACCCCTTTTTGCCTTCAGAACAGCCTTAATTCTTTGTGGCATAAGGTGTTGAATACATTCCTCAGAGCTTTTGGTCCATATTGACATGATAGCATCCTGCAGTTGCTGCAGATTCGTCGGCTGCACATCCATGATGCAAATCTCCCGTTAAACCACATCCCAAAGGTGCTCTATTGGATTGAGATCCGGTGACTGTGGAGGCCATTGGAGTACAGTGATCTCATTGTCATGTTCCAGAAACCAGCAGTGAGATGATTTGAGCTTTGTGATATGGTGCATTATCCTGCTGGAAGGAGCCATCAGAAGATGGGGACACTGTAGTCATAAAGGGATGGACATGATCAGCAACAATACTCAGGTAGGCCGTGGCGTTTAAAAGATGCTCAATTGGTACTAAGGGGCCCAAAGTGTGTCAAGAAAATATCTCCCACACCGTTACACCACCAGCCTGAACTGTTGATACAAGGCAGGATGGATCCCTGCTTTCATTGTTTACCCCAAATTCTGACCCTACTATCTGAATATCACAGCTGAAATCCAAACTCATCAGGCCAGGCAACATTTTTCTTCTATCTACCAATTCTGGTGAGCCTGTGCGAATTGTAGCCTCAGTTTCCTGCTCTTAACTGACAGGATTGGCACCCGGTGTGGTGTTCTGGCGCTGTAGCCCATCTGCTTCAAGGTTCGATGTGTTGTGCATTCAGAGATGGTATTCTGCATACCTTGGTTGTAACAAGTGGTTATTTGAGTTACGGTTGCCTTTCAATCATTTCAAACCAGTCTGCTCATTCTCCTCTGACATCAGCAAGGCATTTTCGTCCACACAACTGCCGCTCACTGGATATTTTCTTTTTCAGACCACTCTCTGTACACACTAAAGATGGTTGTGTGAGAAAATCCCAGTAGATCAACAGTTTTTAAAATACTCAGACCAGCCCATTTGGCATCAACAACCATGCCACGTTCAGGCTGGGTTCACACTGATGCCAACTGGATGCAGGTTTTCCCCGCATCCAATTCACATGACAGGAGAGTGTGACCGGCTCTCACACATCTCCGGGACGGCCATGGAGCGGATTGCACAGGGGTCCTGTGTGTCTTTGGCTCCATTTCAGGTCAAATTCAGGCAAACATTCGGGCCTGATTCATCCCTGAAATGGAGAACATGGACGCTCCGGACCCCTGCTGTGAGTTTCATCTGCACACAGTGTGAACCCAACCTCCAAGTCACTTAGTGCCCCTTTCTTCCCCATTCTGATGCTCGGTTTGAACTTCAGCAAGTCGTTTTTACCACATCTGGATGCCTAAATGCATTAAGTTGCTGCCATGTGATTGGCTGATTAGCAATTTATGCTACCAAGTAATTGAACCAGGTGTACCTACTAAAGTGGCCAGTGAGTGTATATTTTTGGCTTTTACACAGCCTTATGCTGGCCATACACTATAATAAAAATCGTCCGAACCCATTTTGGAAAAACGAACAATTGGTCGTGAGCGCAAATGATATTACCATCATGTAATGACCGATAAATCGTTCAGTGGACATAAATGAATGCATTTTTTGTTAGTTTTTTTTACATATACCGAGTGCAGACAGTTCGGACGAGAAACACATTAACTTTTCAATTTATCATTCGTTCTGCAGAAAGTTTCCAAACGTTTCCTTAGTTTTTTTGGCTCAAAGACGTCCCAACGATTCTCGATTTTGTGCCCATTAACTGGCCGAAAAACGAACAAACTATCTAAATGACCGAATTTCGGACGATTTTTCATATAGTGTATGGCCAGCATTAGGCAGTATGCCAGTATTGGCATCAGTGATGCTGATCCTCTGTGTCAGGGCCAGATAAGGCAGACCTTCACTTCAAATGAATGACTTTGCAGCAGCCCTTGTAGACGCATCATTAAAAGTGTGCTCTGGACATCTGAAATTATTCCTTTACAAATCTGGAGGCAGAAGATAAAGTGTTCAAGATCTCGTTCTTTATGTACAAAAGGAAACGATATGAAATAGAAAGGTACCCAATACCTTTCCGGAAATGAGTACAAATTCTTCTGAAATGTAATTATCTTTTGATATATATCAAGCTGTCAAGGTGAATTCTAGTATGGTGATGGCTTCTCTTTAGTGCCTTGTCTGCAGTGTTTTACATACCCGCTATTAAACTGGCACTCAGCGCTACAGATACATCTCTGCAGCTAGAACACATGACAATGGCACAGTCCCAGTGCACATCTATATTGCAACAGGATATGGCAGGTTTGTTGGGAAGAAGGGAGCAGTCTGAATGTCAGCCCTTGACTGTAAGGATAATAGGACAGTAAGGTTTTTAAAATACAGTATTTTACAAAACTGTTCTGAAAATGCAGTATAAGTGACAGGATTTCTTTGTGAGGACAGAAGCTGTAACCTAGGGATGCACCGATACCAGTTTTATTACAATGAGTACAAGTACTGATACTTTTTTTTTTTTTATTATTACTCGCCGATGCTAATTACCAATACCTACCGCAACTGTTTTGTTTTAATTTCAGCTGTCAGCAATGGTACAAACTATTGAAAAGTTATTTACAAATGAAATAAATTTATTTTTATTTTTTTTAAATGTGGCGCTTTTTCAATGTGAAATGTGTAAATAGTGAATATTTTTACACATATATAAATTAACATCTAACAAACCAAACAAAAAAAAAGTTTTAATTGTTTATCGTTTATAAAATAGACGTGAACAAAAGAAAAAAAGCAGGAAAATAATGATTAAATGGAGGAGAATAGGGAGTTAATTAAGGCTGATTAGAGAAAATTAAGGGTTATTAAGGGGTTAAACAGAGGAGCATTTGTTCATCCCTTTGATCTGCAGATGAAAAAACAGAAATATACAAAAAGAAACAATGTTTCTTTTTATTTTAGTGTTTCAGGGCTGAGCAATGTTGTTAAAGTGGTAGTATACCTATTTTTAAAACTTTTACCTACAGGTAAGCCTATAATAAGGCTTACCTGTAGGTAAAAAAAAATATCTCCTAAACCTATACGGTTTAGGAGATATTCCCCTCGCAATGAGCCGCTGACTGCAGCGGCGCATGCGCACAGGGGATTCTCGGCTGAAAGCCCGGCAAACTCCGGACCTCGCCGGTGTTCTGCCGAGAAAGTTCCGCTCGGCGGATAAGGACCCCCCTCTACTGCGCAGGCGCTGCACCTGCGCAGTAGGATCTGGCGGAAATAGCCGAAGGTGAATAGGTGAAAATCAGCTGTACACGGCGCCTGTAAGAGGGCCCCTCGCGGGCTCGCTTCGCTCGCCACGCTTTGGGCACGGCCTCGCTTCACTCAGCTCTTTTTTATTCCCTCTCTAGGTCCACTTGGATGGTGGGAAAGGAACCTGGACCCAGGGCGCAGGCCCCGTGTACAGCTGATTGAAGATTTTGAGCTTCGGCTATCTCTGGCGGCTCATAGTAGTTCCTACTGCGCAGGCGCTGCGCTTGCGCAGTACAGGGGGGGTCCTTATCCGCCGAGGGAACTTTCTCGGCAAGACACCGGAAAGAAGTCTCCCGCGCGCATGCGGAGTGACAACATCGCGGCTCCGGCCACTCACAGCGCCGGAGCCGCGATACCCGGAAGACACGCCGAGGGGAAATGTCAGCTCCCTCGGCGTGGACTGGGTGAGATGCCGTGCCTTGTTCTAAGGTAAGTATCTCATAATGAGCTAGTATGCGGTGCATACTAGCTCACTATGCCTTTTCCCTTACAGGTGTAGGGAAAGAAAAAAAAAAAATTCAGCGGGTTTACTACCGCTTTAATAAACATTGCCGGCTTCTTTTTTTTTGACGGCTCCAATTACCGGACTTCTTTAACACTGGGGAGACCCACTGACAGCTCAAAGAACTGAGCCTGAAAGTATTGGTTTCAGGTATCGGTGCATTTGCACAAGTACTCGGTATCGGCACCAATACTGATACTAGTATCGGTGCAACCCTACCAGTGTAACCAAAGTATGTTTGTAAGGTTACAAGACTGGTGCTACAAATGACTTTTTTATTACATTTGGATTTTTCATAATAGGCAGCAGAATAAGTAGTAGCCATGTACTATACTTGGTAGCGATACAATTACAATAGATGTGAGTACCGAAGACTGCGAAGTGGGTTATGATTGTGGTCAACATTAATGCTCCTATGTTTTGTCCATTGCCATCACTATTCACACCACCAATTTATCCTCTGGGCCAATCAGCTGTCACTAGTTCCTAAGTAGAGTATCTAGTCTTCTTCATTGACCCTATGAAGGAGATGAGATGGTTGGCCAGCTCTTTAATTGTAGGTAGAATTTTAAAGTAATCCTTTACTGAAAGCAAAATGGAGTCGGGAAATGCTGGCTTCTCATTCTATAAGTGCTAGTTGCCTGATTGTATACAGAGCCCCCCATTATTCTACCATGAAAGGTGTATTTCACCTTGAACAACACCCAAGGCTCAGGTGTAGCAATATTCAGGCAAACATGTCTGCAATGGGTTGTGTAACTTTTTTCATACCATTATTGCTCTTACTTATCCTGGGTTTATTATGTTCTTTATTAACAATTCACCAAGGTAGGCTTCTAATAACCAGTGTATTTATATCACACCTATAATTTCCAGGTTGATACTTCAATGATTAATTCCTCTTATGAAACAAAACTGGGAGAAAAAATAATTTACTTGGGACCAGACTGAGTTATTTTAGCACCTTATTGAAAGAAAACAGATGGAACAATTCATGAAGGTGCTAATGAGGACAGTGAACTTGCCGTCAATCAAGCAATTAGCACTGTTCACTTCCTCAGACATTTAGAAAAGAGGTAATTACGAGCTTCACAGATCATTTTTATGAGGAGCAAATGATGCATCTGTAGATTCCTGTTTAGCATTACAGATAATTGGTATAGGGCCAACAAGCTGTACTAAGCAATGTGCGTAAGGATGCCCACAATTGTCAGGATACCAAGCCCAGTTATTGGTGCTGTACTGTCGGGGGGGGGGGCAGGTGGAACCACCACACTACATTGTCTTTGACACCCAAAAACTCCATGGTCTGGCTGAATGCTCTTCAACACCCCTGATACGACTTTATTGTGGTTGCTCTGGTCCTACCCTGTTTAGGACCTCTAGGGCATCCTACCCAGGCACGTGTGACAGAATGCCATCATGCGGCCTGTGGCAGTGCAGTTTGCTTCCCATTTGGAGTGTGATTTACAGCCTTAACCAGAAACTAAATATAACCAAGGAAAATACTTGGCAGTATCAGAAAATGATTGTTCAAGGAGGAAAACCGCCAGGGGCATCTGTGAGAAATATTAGCTGTGTGCTTGCCGAGTGAAAGGGGTCATATTCATAGTTTTTCTGTTCAATGTTGAGTAATTGCTTTATAAAGGCATTTTCTGCTGCAGAATATAATGGGAGAAGAGAAGGCGTTAACATTATGGCAGTGAATTCATAAATTATCTTTAGGTTTTCCCATAAATATCATTAAGCTGTGATGATATATAGCTGTATGATTTGGTCATTTGCAAAAGAATCTAGCCTCTATAATTTTTCAGACCTTGCATGGGGGAAAAAGCATTTAAAGGAGGAGGTTGAAGTCTAAAAGCTGTTGACCTTTCTTGATTTCCTCCTGAGTGATTTAAGATGGTGTAGGTATGGCTTTGCAAACGGAAAACGAAAATAAATACGAAACATTGGCCTTCTGATTGATGGTATTAGATATTAAAGTGATAATAAGATCTTGCTTTTTTTTGTTTAAAAATAACAAACATGCTATACTTGCCTTCTCTGTGCTGTGTTTTTTCACAGAGCAGCCTGGATCCTTGTCTTCTCGGGTCCCCCGCCAGCGCTCCTGGCCCCTCTCTCCTGCCGAGTGTCCCCACAGCAAGCAGCTTGCTATGGGGGCACCCAAGCCACTGCCCTGTGTGTCAATTTAGACACAGAGCCGCGACTCAGCCCCGCCCCCTCTTTCTCACTGGTTTTGACTGACAGCAATGGGAGCCAATGACACTGGCTACTGTGTCTCGGCCAATCAGGAGAGAGTCTCTCGGACAGCCGAGGCTCTTGTGCAACATCACATTGTTGCACATTTATCAAATTTCAGGATATGTTTTCCGGGTTAAGCTGGGCAAAGGGAGGCGAGCAGTTTTACAGCAGGAGAGTAGTACTTCAGGCATAAAAAAGCATGCATTGTGCATTTTTAGACACTTTCCTTGAGATCTATGGGACAATAAAAAACACAGGAATACACTCACTCATACACATGTATGCTCAGTCACGCTACGCTCTATACTCAAGTAAGAGTGAACCGGGACAATTAGAAGGAATGGGATTCTGCATAGTCATGTTGGAAAATCGGCAGAAAAACCCTCCAGTGTGAATGAGAGTGTCACAAGTTAGGCTGCAGTTTCCCCCCTCTGTATTCGTACCTCCTTGCTGCAGTGCATTTTCTACCCTGATTCCTATCACTTGTGTGGTTTGGCTGTGCTCACCTATGGGCGTCACCTGCTATTCTGTTGACTTCTATTTCCTTTCATCACTTCCTGGCCCACCTCCTAGTTTACTTGCCTATTTCTCAGTGTAGCCTGTGCAACTTCATAGTTCTCTGAGCTCCCATTCGCTTGTTACTTGTGTAATCTGTGCCTGACTACCCGTGTACTGACCCCACGGCTTTGTTCACCATCTGTGCTTGTTTGCTGCCAGTCCTGACCTCGGCTTGTCTCCTGAGTTTCCTGTTGTCTCTTGCTGTTTGTACTTTGCAAATGTGAGTGGTCTCTGCATCCGTAGCTGGACATACCTGGAGACCACAACCAGGTTCCAGTTTGCTACAAGTCCATCTCCACGATCAGGGGCTCCTTTGAAGAAGCAGGCTGGTGCTTAGACTCCATGCCCTGGGGAACCCTGAGTTGGTGATCTACATGGGCTCGCTACCACAGACACTTGACAGAGAGCTTACTTGAGAATCTGAACACTTTTGAATACTGTCCTCTAATTTTTAACAGTTGCTTAGTTTATAAATGCTAAAATTCTAAAATTTGATTGTAATGCTAGAATGTGCATTTGCATGTGGCGAAAAAGCACTATGAAGTGGATAATAGAATGTTTCCATCAAAAATGTGTGTCTTTGGCAAAACCTTTTTTTTTTTGTTTGTATTGTTTTGGATAGAGGCTGGAAGAATTCGAGATCCCGGTTAAGTTTTTAAAGCTGTCTGTGTCCCCACTGGGGGGGGATTCAACCCTCTTATTTGTACTGGTCACTATTGTTACCAAGAATGAAAGTGGGAGAAGAGCCAAAATTTAAGTTGGGGCCAGAAAAACAGTAGATTGAAGATCTTCCAATCAGGACATTTTCTAGGGGCAGCTGTATAGGGGTGCAAATTCCCCTTACTGCGGGAGAGGTTTTCCAGCTTCCTGTTGTGTCTCTGGGACATTAAATAAAAGGAAACACCCCCAATGGTACACAGACAGCGAAAAATGCCTAACTGGGGTTTCTTCTTCCCAAATCAATCCGGAAAAAAGGTTTTGGATATATACATACAATATTATTTATAAAGGAGAGCCCCCTCTTTGGGAAAATAAACCGTTATCAATGAATCTGGTTCTTTGTATAAGCTGAACTCAAGTC
This sequence comes from Lithobates clamitans, assembly GCA_037952925.1. Classification (NCBI taxonomy): domain Eukaryota; kingdom Metazoa; phylum Chordata; class Amphibia; order Anura; family Ranidae; genus Lithobates; species Lithobates clamitans. The sequence continues at coordinate 413,024 of JBBGZY010000777.1, read as the reverse complement.
TAATGGCAAAATCAGCAGATGAGATACATAAAAGGAGCTGTTTTATCTGCCAACCAATGTGTAATTGTGTTTATTTAGTGACAAAGCTCTACTACACAATGCAGCCCTGTCTGGCAGGGTAGGAGAATAGATTAGTTGTGTAACACAGGTCTTGTCCCTTGCCCAGCCTTTAAACTGGACAGTGAAAGTTGAAGCAACAGACGGAACTTATCGTAGTCAGCATGCCCCTTGTTAGGACATGAGCAATGCATCACAGTCTATTGGCTCCTTGTGCTGCTTCTCTCTCTCTGTCTGCTGCTGTACAGAGACATTAAGGCCCCTTTCACACTGGGGCGGTGGGGGCGTCAGAAGTAAAACAACGCTATTTTTAGCGCTGCTTTACTGTCCTTTTTGTGGCGGTATTCGGCCCCTAGCGGTGCGGTTTTAACCCCCGCTGGTGGCCGAAAAAGGGTTAAAACTGCTCGCATAGCGCCGCTATAGCAGAGGTATAGCCGCGCTGCCCCATTGAGTTCAGTGGGCAGAAGCGGTGAAGGAGCGGTGAACACACCGCTCCTTCACTGCTCCAAAGATGCGGTTTGCAGGAGTTTTTTTTTTTCTCCTGCCAGCGCACCGCTTCAGTGTGAAAGCCCTCGGTCTTTCACACTGAAGAAACAGTAGAGGCAGTTTTAGGTCGGTTTGCAGGCGATATTTTTAGCGCAATAACGCCTGCAAACCGCCCCAGTGTGAAAGGGCTCTAAGAGGCAGATATAAAGTCAAATTTAGGTGCATTATCTGCTTACAATAAAAGATATTACAATCAATGATGTATTTATGAAAACAAGATTTGTGTTTTGTTGTATAGCTACTGATTGTAAATGATATCCTTGTAAAATATACCATTCGGTTTAAAATGGAAGTTAAAGGCAAGAAATTTTTGTATAAATATAAAAAAAATATCAATACCTTTTTTCCCTTTTTATAAGTGATCACATTCCCTCTGTTCTAGGCTGCATAAGAGCTGGGGGGGGCAGGAGAAGCAGCAGAAGCACACTGAGCTTCCCAGTGAATGGCTGTGCAGCGGGGGGGGGGGTGTCAGGGCCAGTTTGCTCATTGGAGGAGAGCACACTGAGTTCCCGGCATAGCTGGAGAACTGACCACGGTGCGGTCAGTTTTTAATAGGAAAGCAAGATGACAAGCAGGAACATCAGAGATTTCACACAAAGGAAGCAATACAAAGAGAACAAGATACTTTCTCAAAAAAGTACATGGTACAGCAGGCACAGATCAGGATAATAAAGTGTTTGGGTAACAAGCGCTTTAAGTTCAGCTTTTTTGTTTCCAGTGTTTGTTAAAAAAAAAAAGAAAGAAAGAAAAATGGAAACTCATTTGCTGCTATGTGTGGGGCCTGTGTTCTGTTTAGATGTTTTATATCAGTCCTAATTTTAGCTCCTTGCATTGTCGGCGCCTTCTGAAGTATGATTTACATGCATTGTAGTTTTTGTATATACTGGATTTATTTTTTTACAGTAACGACCAATGTTAAAGCAGAGCTCCGGGATTTAAAAAAAACCCTCATTAATACACCCCCCCCCCCCACACACACACACACACAAAACACTAAACAGTTATTACATTTGTGAAATTTCTAATGCCGCATACACACGAGCGGACTTTTCGACCGGACTAGTCCAACAGACTATCCGACGGACTTCCAACAGACTTTCCGAATGAACAGAATTCTATAATGAGGGAATTGGCGCTGTTCAACTATATATGCACTGGATATTGATCGTGAACAAATAAGTGTAAAAAATTATTAAGTGTAAAAAAATATGTGTAGGAAATTATAGTAAAAGAAGGAGCTAAATATAGGTGAAATGCTCCTACGACCATATACTATACATTAAAGTGCAACGTGCTATGACAAATATAATCTAATATATCAATAAAAATAAAAATCTGCAAACATTCCAAACTGTGATGAAAAACTGGTACAAAATTATTAAAAACAATCTGAACCACTACGGCAAGTCCCCAGCATTGATGTGTAAAATGTCCAATTCATAAACAAAGTGATAAAAAAGTGATACAAAATGATGAAAAAATATTGAAAAAACAAAAAATATATATATTCAGAAAGAACTGTGATGTGTCCCTCCAATAAAATGGCAATACTCTTATGCCCCGTACACACGGTCAGATTTTCCGACGGAAAAAGTGTGATAGGACCTTGTTGTCGGAAATTCATGTTCCAAATCTAAAGTCCGTCGGATTTTCGACCGAAAAAGTCCACTGCAGGTCCGATGAAGCCCACACACAGTCGAATTGTCCGCCGGACTCGGTCCGTCGGACCAGTCCGGTCGAAAGGTCCGCTCGTGTGTATGCGGCATTACCGATTAAGAGATATGACTGATTGAATTTTCAGGAAGTCAGCTCTGTGATTCAAAAAATGCATCATCTTTTCTGGCAGGGAGGATCTCTTAGAACAGTGATTGCATCATATTCTCTTCTCTCTCTCTAACTATAATTAGACTACATTTCCCATGAATCCTTGGGATGGGAGTGAATGTGGGAGGTACACTAGGCTTGTACATGTAAATGTGAACTCTCCCACTTCAACATAAATCACACCCCTCATTCTGCAGTCAGCAAACCATACATAACACACGGTATAATAGGTTACAGCCTGATAAATGCAAAGCATTTTAATATAAATGCATACTATCATAATATTAAGTTAATGCATTTAATAACTACATTTAAATTAATAAATGTAATGCATTTAATATAAATGCAAACCAGTGCAGCTTATCAATGTCCACCAGTGCCGCTTGTCAGGGACCACCATGTCAGGGACCACCATTGCCAAATGTCAGGGACCACCATGTCAGGGATCACCATTGCCAAATGTCAAGGACCACCAGTGCCGCTTGTCAGGGACCACCATGGTTATGGTTACGATGCTTAGGAGTGCGTATTCTCACAGGACAATATAAAAAGGGAAAAGGGATTGCAAATAGGGCAGATGATTATATGGGGATGAAGCGAGTGGAGGGAAGAAAGAGGGAGCTGAGATAGGAAAAGAAAAAAAAGGGAAAGACAGGTGGGGGTGCGGATGAGGAGAGGGGGTGTCCTGCAGAAGTTTTAAGCCTCGTACACACTACTAGTTTTTTTCTTTTCAACCCAGCAGGTTAAATGGAAAAAAAAAAACTGATAGCTCTGGTCAGATCCGCTGTCCTAACAATCCAATGTTAGTACAGCTATTTCCCCTGCTGTGTTATTGTGTTCTGACAGGGGGACGCCCCCCCCCCCCCCCGCCATGATACTCATGTCAGTACTTTCTCAGTAATTGGCTGAGAGCACTGATCAGGTGTCAGTCAGCAGAAATTTTTCAATCATAACCCTTTAACAGAACGGCCGGTTTCTGTCAGACCGGCTACCGTACACTGGGGCTGAATGTCGGTCAGTTCTATTGAACCAGCCGAAGCCACCCGACATTCAGCCCATGTGTTCTAGGCTTTATTTAGCCAGGGCATAAAATGAAATGTGCCTTCCTTCAAGATAACCTATAGAATTCTGGGAATCCAATGTCGTCTTTTTTTTTTTTATGGTTTATTTGTAAAGCAAACCTGTGAAATAAGGACAGTGAAAGAAAGAAATAGTAGTAGTAATGAAACTGAAAACCTTCTGTTTAAAAATGCAAAAAACGCAAAATAAAATGGACTCAAAATCAATATTGCTACCCCAAAATTGTATGGCCCTAAACATCAATCGTGTAATATATCTGATAGGCCTTCGTAAAAACCTTAAGGCGTTGTGCAGTATGTAAGTAGATTTGCGCGGCTGGGGAACAAATCAAAATGAAAGTTTTAGCAGTACAAAAGATGGATTTTCTTGTTTAGCTTGAAACCTTTTTTACAAAGCAATAATTTAACTCTGCTGAGTGTTTCTAGGCGGGATGATAGCGGGTTTATTTCACAGCAGACTGCAAGGTGCTTCTCTATAATGGCGGGGGTCAGCTCTGGTGGGCAAATCCTCTTCTCAGAGCAGCAAAGCTCCGGAGCTAAGCTTTGTTCTACAGCGTTTTGGGAAGCAGAGCAATTTGTTATTACTTTGATATAATTAGTCCACCAACTGGTTCAATGATTGAATGCTTTACTACCCAAGAGAATATTCCCCAGATATGGGATAAAAAAGAATAAACCATGAGTCAAATATTCAGTTGGAAACCAACGCATTCACTGAAATGCAACTTTTTCAAATTGCAATTTCGCAGTTAAGGAGATCTTTGATTTTTTGATTTGTAGATTGGCCTGCTAGGGCTTGTGCCGGCAGCTCCTTGCCAACTGATCTCCGAGGATGAACTGACTGGCATTTTTTTTCGTGGTGAAAATGAAAATGTTTGCTGTAGATGCGGGTGTCTTTAACCTCTTGCTTACACTTTGAATGACAATTGCACAGTCATACAACACTGTACTCAAATTAAACTTTTATCTTTTTTTTCACACAAATGGAGCTTTCTTTTGGTGGTTTTTATTTTTTGCTAAACAAACAAAAAAAGGCAAATTAAAAAAAAACAGAAAAAAAAAAAAACATGTTTGATAGTTTGTTATAAAATTTTGCAAACGGGTAATTTTTCTCCTTCATTGATATTCGCTGATGAGGCTGCACTAATGGGCACTGATGGGCTGCACTGATGGGCACAGACCCCAGATAAGGCGACACTGATAGGCACAGATAAGGCGACACTGATAGGCGCTGATAAGATGGCACTGATGGGCACAGACCCCAGATAAGGCGACACTGATAGGCACTGATGGGCATTGATAAGACGGCACTGATGGGCACTGATAAGACGGCACTGATAAGATATCACTGATGGGCCCTGATGGGTGGCACTGATAGATGTCACTGATGGGCATAAGTGCCACTGGTAGGTGGCACTGATGGGCACTGGTAGGTGGTATTGATAGGCAGCATTTGTGATGACGCACTGGTGATTTATAGGTGACACTGTGGGCACTGATGGGTGGTACTGTGGTCACTAGTAGGTGGCGCTGGTGGGCATTAGTAGGTGGCGCTGGTGGGCACTGGTAGATGACGTTGGTGGGCACAGAAGCCTCTGCAGAGGCTCTCCACAATCTGGACCGACGTCTCTCTCACAGCCGCCGGTGATCGGCTTTTTTTTGTGAGGAAAAAGAAAGCCGATTACCGGCTCTGTTTACATCACATGATCAGCTGTCATTGGCTGACAGCTGATCACGTGATAAGGGGTCGGGATCGACCCCTTACTCCGATCTGTGATCAGCCGAGTCTCATAGACTTGCTGATCACAGAGCACACTGCGCAAATTAAGTCTGCGCTGCAGCCATCTTTCGGCTATAGCGCGGACGGGAAGTGGTTAAAGGATGTAAAGAGAACCTATTCTTAGGTGGTCCATTGCAGCCGTCACATTTGTTTTGTAATACAAAACTGTATGTTTAAATTCTAAAAATAAACCACTTTATTGAAACGTTAAGATAAGTATAGTTTAAAGCGTAACTCCACTTTTGTTGAGATTTTTTTCCCCCTCTGGGTGATCTATGTACATTGCAAGGATTTAAAAAAAAATTGTTGTAGATTCCTACCTTTTTGTTTTTCTGAAGATATAGTTGTTTGTCTGTGTCCATGTTCAGAGTGAATCTGTGTGGGAGTAGTTTTATAATTATTAATCAGCTGCTGCACCTGCAGGGCTCTAACGAGGAAAGCTGCAGGGTCTACATCCCTTTAGGCCTCTTTCACACAAGCAGACTGTTCATGTCCGCCTGTCAGTTTTTCAGGCAGACCTGAACGGACGCTCCATTCACCTCTAAACAGATTAAAAAGGAAAAGTAATTTTTAATAACATTCAAGTGCAGTATGACTTGTGTTGCAATTGTATACGCTATAATATGTATTTTTTTTTTTGCTAATTTCTTTATCCTTTAAAGGCAGGAAATGCAACAGAACATGGTATGTTACAATTTTTTCTTCATGGTATGTTGCAATTTTTTCTTGTCAGTATATAGTCACGTTTCTTCATACAGATGTTCACTAAATAGTGCGTGAATCAACAGCAAAAGATGGACAAAATCATAATCTCAATCAGGGTGGATTTGATTTAAATCAAGTCGATTTAAATCACAATTTAAATCACAAGTAAAAAGGCTAGATTTAAATCAACTCGATTTTAAATCATAATTTTTAAAGAGCAACTGTTATTTCTGTCTCGCAGCAGATCCTCCCCTGATCTGCAGTTGACTCACCGACAGTCCCATTCACTCCCATTCATTTTAATGGGACGGCTGGTGATGCGGCAGTGACACAACATGGTGAGGGACATGGTGGCAGCAGGTGAGTGGATGCCCGCTAACAGGCACTGCCATGATGGATCTGAAATGACAGGTGCTCTTTAAATGTAAGGACTTATTTTTGCTGGTAGTTAGAATCTTTAATATTTGCAAACAAAATGAAGGTTTCCTATTTAGAATAATAAGCTGTCAGGTTAGTAAAACAGCGATATCAGAACCAATTCAATCATACAGTTTGTAGTGTACATAGATTTGCAAAACAATGAGATAAAGGAATATTCTTGAACTTTCTTTCATCTTCTGGTTACTGTGAAATTGTGTGAATGCATCAATGCAGTGCATGTTATCTCAGCTTGCAGAGCTTGGATTCATTGATCGAGTTTACCAAAAATGTAAATATTGCAGAATATACAGCCTCATGCTACATAACTAAGTTCCATTTCATGCTGAATAAATTAAATTATTGTATCTCAAATATAAAATGATCTGTAGATAGATTTTTACTCCTAAAGCATTTTATTAAAATAAATTTGATAGAAATCAAAAAAATCGATTTAAATAAAAAAAAAATCTGACTTATTTATTTATTTATTTTTTAATCGTTGAAGCATAGTTCACTTCATCAGGAAGAATGATACTTGCAGCACTGCACAAAGCAGAGGCAGGAATAGATCCCTGGTTCCCAGAAGACAGGGTGCCAGCATACTGTATCCTTCCCATAAGAAATAATGGAAACTCAGATAATTCGTTCCACAACCATTTATTCATATAAAAATGATTAAAATATGAGCAAAAGCTCATATTAATACTGTAAAGTACTGTAGTAGGAATACTGTACTGTACCTCTGTGTTGAAAAAAAAAAACGAAGAATCACAGTTCTAATGTAAAAAATAAAAAAAAAAGAATTACACTCACAATGTTAAGGAGTCTGGAGCTCATACAAAGCTGCTATGTATACAGCACACTACTTGTAACTACAAGCAAAAGGAGTAGATTGGGGAGAAAACAGAACCACTAGTAACTACTACTGTTGCCTAATTTAGAAAGGGCAGCACCTATGCAGCTGCGTTTGATGCGTTATTCAGGCACGTTTTTCAGTGCATTTTGCATTTTTTTTTTGCGATGTCTCTCCCGATGTCATCTCTCCCTGTGTCATCTCTCCCGGTGCCCTCGTCTTCTTCCACCGCCGTTTTCTCCCCAAGCTGCCATCTTCCGGGGTTGTCGTCTTCTTCATCCTTCTCGCATCGTCGCCGCCGTCTTCTCCTTCTTCCTCGCCATCGCCAGTTACCCGTTAAAAACAAAAAAAAGCTGGTCTTTTTGCAAAGCTGTCTTCCTCCGTTCCCATGTTCCCAACTGTCCAGCGCCCCTTATATAGGCATGGGGCGTGGCCATCCAATGACGTTGCCCGGAGAGCCCGCTCCTTGTGACGTGATGTCACAAGGGTGGGCTCTCCGGGCGACATTATTGTATGGCCACGCCCCATGGCTATATAAGAGGCGCCAGAGAGCGGGGAACATAACGAAAGCTACGTGACAAGACCAGCATTTTTTTGTTTTTTAACAGCGAGGAAGAAGACGACGACGACGGCTGCAATGACGTGAGGAGGAGGAAGAAGACGATGACACCGGGAGAGACAACATCGGGAGAGACGGCGGCTCAGAGCTTTTTTACTAATAAAGGAATTGCCAAAAACTGGCACTTGTTTTTTTTTTTTTTTTTTTTTACTTTTCACTGCTGTTTTGGTGAATGGGTAGGGGTATGATGTACCCGATACCCATTCACATAGGGTGGGAGGTCGGTATCTGAGGATGAATCATCGCTTGCTAAGGACGCGGCAGCCGGCTTCACGGCCCCCTGCTTAGCAACCAGCTATATACAGTGGTAAAATAAGAACCGCAAAACACATCAAAAATCGCATCACAAAAGCACCACTTGCATTTCTGGTGCAGCTCCATTGAAACCTATTAGCCGCAAATCGCGGGAAAAATGCAATTCCAAAAATGCATTGACCACAAAACGCATAGATGTGAACTAGTACCATAGGAAACCATGTTAAATAGACTGTAGTGCATTTCTGAAAACTGCAAAATGCACTAAAAACGCATGTGTGTCAATGTAGGGTCAACGTAGGGTAAAAGTTATTCTGGAACATAAATAGATTTGGAAATATCCGTTTCAACAATGACAGGCAAATCACTTATGTCCCAGCAACCTGCCCTGGAGCAGTATACTGTACATATAGTACATAATAACTTGCAAAACAATGGTGAATTATCTGAAAAAAACATAAAATAAGTCTATTGTGGTTATATAACTGAACTGATGATTGCAGTCTGGACATGCTTCCAGATGACTGTATATACAGGTATTATACAAGTGCCAGACAAGAAGTGCCAATTCCACTCTGAACAAAGAAATATGTATAGTAAAAGCTCCAAGATTGTGAAAGCAGAGGAAGAAAACCTTGTTCTCTGATTAGGATTGGAAATTCCGGACCCTGCTTAGTACAATGAACCATTTTCCGAGTCAATGACTTGTAGGAAAAAGATTTCTAAACTGTACAGACGCCTTGAAACATTAGAGCACACTTCCTGGCACGTGAGGGTTCCTAGACACGTCTGTGCCCACAGCCTCATAGATGTATTGTATATCTGCCACGTGAGATCCAGGGCACTGCTGCCTCTGAAGGCTAATTTCAGGAGATTTGAAATCAGATTTGGTGAGGTCACCACTGCGCTGTTTATTTTATGCCTTGATGGAGACTCTGACACGAGAAACCCTGGCTTTTCCAAGACGGCTACCCATACACATAGACACAATGTAGAACAAGGTATAGTAAGTCGGTACTGAGTGAGATCAGCTGGTGATAGTCCGCAGGCAATACTGGTGACTGGTCTTTAGCCCTCGGCCTCCCTTATTTTGGGCAAAGCATCCACCACAGTTCAGTTCTGAATCGAGAAGAGACAATCTCCTTCAGCTGAACTATACACAATACAAGGGTTTTAGTAAACCATATTACAGATTTGTACTGTTTTTCTAGTTTACTTTACCTTGTGATTTTTTTTAAAGCGAGTTCCAAATTGGAGAATCTGTCTTCATTTTCTGTAACTGAGCTCAGTCTTTTGAAAAGCAAAGCTATGTCATCAACAACAAAATGCTTGCTGCCGGGGATGGCTTTGATAGGAATTGTAGCTTTGTGTAGATATCAGTGTTGAGTGATTGACAAGTAAAACCTGATTATTTGGGTTGTGTACAAGACACCCCCAGTGATGCCATGGTTAGACGCGCAGCTTTTGCATTTTTTTAACAGTATTAGAAAATCGCAGCAGATTTACATATTTCTAATATCTACGTTTCTTTATTCACTAATCATTTTGATTTGTGGTTTTCTCTAAAGGTAATTTATTTTTATGCATTTTTTCATACACCTGAATTTTCTAGATTTGTACAACCTTTAAAGAGTGCATGTTGCTTTTATTAAAACGTTTCCAAATCCTAAGAGATGTCTCATTCTTTATTACCCTAGATATAGTTTGTCATCAGTGAAATCATGTCATTTGTAATGTACTTTTTTTAAATAATCGCAACTCAAGCATCCTTTAGTACTGTATTCAAAACTACTGTCTGATGATTTTCACCAACCTGTACATCCTCCTACTTAGCTCTACTTCTGAATCCTATTACCAGCCCATAGCACCTGTGTATAATATTGCAGGACGGGAAACAGTACAGTAAGGGCCCTTTTACCAAATAGGACCCTCCAGTCTTCTCTATGGAGTGGTGGGTTTCAACTGACATGTGTCTACTGACACCCAACGACATCTGATTCGATCCTGTCCGCTAAAAACAGACGAATGGGGATCCATTCCCCATCCTTCTGGCGGATTAGATGGCAGTTGGGTGTAAACGGACAGGCGGTCCATTTATATCCAACTGCCCATAGAAGAGAGCAGGCAGATTCCCCGCTTAGGCAGAATCCAACAGAGCCCACCCCGTGTGTAAGGGGCCTAAAACAGAATATTATGCAGACCCATGGACATTGTTTTTTAAATACAATTTGAGTTGCACCACTTGAAACCCTTGAGGAGCTGCTATCTGAGTGGTGTGATCAAGCAATTGCTTGCTCTGGCCTTCATCAATATTTGTATTTTCTGCAGAATTTTGTCTGCAGCATTTCTTAGCAAATTTGATTTCCAGTTAAAGTGGTGTTCCGGCCGAAATTATACTTTTTAAATAAAAATACCCATATAATACACAAGCTTAATGTATTCTAGTAAAGTTAGTCTGTAAACTAAGGTCTGTTTTGTTAGTTTATAGCAGTAGTTTGTTATTTTATAAACTTACAGCAGGCCGTGGCCATCTTAAGTGTGGGCATCTGAAGCCAGACTGTATTTCTTCCTGGATCTCATCCTTGCAGATCTCGCACATGCTCAGTGCAGCACAAGCAGTGTAATATGTTTCAGGGCAGTTTCCATAGCAACGGCAGTGTCAGAGGAAGTTGCCGCCCCTTCCCAGAAGGCATTGCAAACAGGAAATGATGCGATGGGCCGCGGCCAGGGAGGAGGAAGTGAAAAATGAATACAGCAGATATACAGTAAGTGCTGAGAAAAAAAATTAAAAAATATCCAATTTGTTTACAGTGCACAGTTTAGTGAGGGATGCTGAAGAGTTGTAAAAGTGGGTGGAACTCCACTTTAAGTACATTTTTCAGGGTCCGGGTGGTTTGACAGACAATTTTTTGGTCACACTATATTCAAAAACATTTTTGAGACAGATGGCACGTTCTTTTGCTGACCACTGAGCTTTTTTTTTTTTTTTTCCCTTTCTGTTATAAAACATAGAAAATAATGTCAGGACAGTATAAACCCCCTCTAAATACCTCTTTTTGGAAAGTTGACACCCCAAGGTAGTTTCATTTTTTGCTACAATTTTCTGAAAAGGAAGAAAGATGTTGGCATTGGGAGGTTTAAAACATGGAGTTTGGTAATGTGCACTAGATACAGTACAGATCACATATAGCGGGAGGATGGAGTTGAAGGGGTCAATGTGCAGAATAAGGGAGGTGAGGGGTAAATCTACAGAGACGGGATGGAGCTGGCATAATACTGTAGAGGGATGGATGACACTATTTCTGGTACTGGATGGGACTGGTAATAATTTAAACTATTGGCTGCAGTCAGGAGGTATTTTTAGGCCCCTTTCACACTTGTGCTACCTGAAAGTCGGGCAATTTTGCCACGATTTTGCCATGATTTTGCCTCAATTTTGATGCGACTTGAAGCAATGCCTGTGAAATCTTGAGGTCTATGGACCTTAAGTTGCATCAAAGTCTGACCAAAGTAGTGCAGAGACTACTTTGAAGTTGCACAGATATGAATGGCACTCATTGGAAATCATGGGGTACGACTTGTCATGCGACTTTGCAGTCCCAAGTCGCAGGACAAGTCGCACAAGTATGAAAGGGGCCTTGGTGTGTTAGAGGAAAGTGAAAGCTGGATGCTAACTGCAGCCATTGTTTGCATTGTGTTATGCTGTGACCATCCCACCTTCAGGAGTGCACCGTCCAAGCGCTTAGGTATAACAAGGAGACGGCAAATGATTTAATAAAACCTGAGTCTGCCCACTGTATGCACTGCACAGGAATGCCACAAACATTGTACTTGCACATTATGCTTTCATTGCTGTGGCAAAAGAGAGTCTAAGACCGGCCATACATGGTTCAAATTGAGATTTGAACCATTAGTGGGCAGTCTGAATGTACCAAGTTAATTTATCAATCAACTTGGGTACAACTAGCCTGCCGGATTCACTTGCGATTATTGCAATCGGCTGCTATAGCCGTTAGCGATAATCACTGTCTTCCCCTGGCAGGGACAGCTCCCCCCCCCCTTCCACCCTGGTTGCAGGAAAGAAATTCTCGTTGTCTTTGGCCTGCCTAGCACAACACTCAGCACAGTCATTTCCATGACATCTTAAAGCGGTGTTCCTCCCAAAAAATAAAAAAATAAATGTCAGCAGCTACACATACTGCAGCTGCTGGCTTTTAACAATAGGACACTTACCTGTCCTGGAGTCCAGCGATGTTGGCACCGCAGCTGATGTTTCCATCAGCTGTCAGGTGCTGCCGCCTCCATTGCGGTTAAGGGAGGCCGGCAGTGTAGCCTTACGGCTTCACGCCGGGAACCCTACTGCGCATGCGCGAGGCCCCACTCCTCTCTCCTACTGGCCTGGCAACAGGGAGAGGAGGAGGGAGCCCGGCAGTGATGTCATGGGCCGTGGCCCCGACTTCCGGAAGTGGAAAGAGGATACCTGTCTGAGACAGGTATCCTGTCCCCCCCCCTCCCCCCGAAAGGTGCCAATTGTGGCACCGGAGGGGGAGAGGAGACAAATGAGCAGAAGTCCCACTTTTGGGTGGAACTCAGCTTTAAAGAAGGACTTCATAAAATAGTCAGTGTCTGCTTAGCAAGAATAAACACTTTCAGGTCAGAATTATGTAACAAAATATGTAGCATAATGTGTGCAGTGGTAAGGAGTCTGCCATATGTAGTCAAGCGTACCTAATGCAGTGGCCAGGAGTATGAAATGTACAACAAAGAAATATACCATTTAAAATGTAGCATAAAGTTTGCAGAGGTCAGGAGTATGCCATATACTGTATAGTCCAGTGTGCAAAGTGAAACGGCCAGGAGTATAAAATATACAGCTAATGTACGGTATATTGTGCAGGGCTGAGGAAGGCGTAATGCACAGAGTGAAGGGCTCAGAACTAGGTAAAACACAGGCCAATGTACAAAAATTACCCTCACCCAAAAAGGCCTGAATATACAGATTTTTTTTTTTTATTCTTTAGTTTTATCTGAGGCCATTGCATTTTGTAATGTTAGATTTGTATGCCTGTGGATGACCAGTGAAAATTTGTTGTTGTAAATGGCAACCAGTCTGAATCATTTGTTTTGCTGTTAGTTCTATACTGCAGAAAGGATCATTGTTTGCTAAGGGCAACAAAATTTTTTTGCCTTTTTTTTTTTATCTCATAATACTTTTTATACTCCTTGGCTTAGAGGGGGAAAAAAAACAGTCCTTTTTTATACCTGATATTTATTTTTACACGCTGCAGTAGATTGGGTTTTTGACTTGTGTGGTTTCTAAGTATTGGACTTTATTAAATACGAGTTTTCTTCCAAATACATCTTTCAAAGCTGTATATAAAATTACTTTCTGAGAACACAATTCCATCCCAAGCACTGTCTACAATTTTATACTCTGAATGACTTTTTAGTTGTTGACAAAACATAGACCTAAAACTGAGAACCGATCTAAAGCTTGTGCATCTATCTAAAAGGTACAGCAACATGTCAACAGACTTGTTCATTGTTTGTTTTTCTGTGTATTTGTGCATAAAGTAAAAACTATTGTCATTCTACAGCTGTCCTGCCTACAGTTGTTGCTGAGTCCTGGAACAGAGCCCCATTCTCTTATTGCAGTTGCAGCCCTAACAGTGTAACAATTGACAATTGTAGCATATGATGTGGGTTGCAGACCCGGAGCTGCATCTCCCACAAGTCACGTAATGCCATGTCCCATGATAGTCCCACGTATTATACATAATTACATGTATAGACACAGTTCTCATCTGCCCAGGGATATATCGGTCCAGGATTGCAGGATGTGACCATGGTTTGATTTGCTGACCAGCTGAATTGTAAAGTAGAACTCTAGCAAGAACTGTTTGTGTTTGGGAAGAGTGGTGAACAGGAAGAACCTCCTAAGAGGTTTTTTTTTTTTTTTTTGCAGTTTGTGTTCCTGTTTAGAAGATACCATTTGCCCTCACTTGGAAACTGGCACACCTAAATTACAGCATCTAAATTTTCAGGACAAGCCTGATCATTGGAGGAGAGCAGGCTTAGTTCCCAATATAACTAGAGAACTGACCACAGTGTGCTCTCCTGCTTGCTGTGGTCAGTTTTGAATAGGAAGGCAGGGAGTCTGGCAGGAACACCAGTGAATTCACACAAAGAGAACTGGATACTTTCTCATACAAGTACATGGTACAAAAGACACATATCAGGAATATGAAATGTTGGGTTTACATATTCTTTAAGTCATAGCAGCTGATGTTCAGAAATATATACAGGAATTGAGTATCCATAATAGAATAATTATTAGGATAGCTAAGCCAGACCCTGCTGAAAAGAGAGAGGCGGACAAACCCACCATTTCATGTCAGCTTCAGTACATCTTTTATGTTTTGTACATATGTGTTTGTCTTGGCCACTGGAGGACAGGCAAGATGTCCTCCCAGCACAACCAGAAAACTGACCATGCTGAGATGGATGTGCTCTCATAACTAGCGTAGGATAGGAAAGCAGGGGAGTGGCAGGAACACTAGATATTTAACACAATGGAAGCAATACTAAGAGAACAGGATACTTTTTAGCACAAGTACATGGTACAGCAGGCACACATCAGTAATGTGAAATGTTGGGGTAACATATTCTTTAATTTCTTCTTCTGTGGACCTTGAGGAATAAATACTCCATGGTGCATCCAGCTGCATAGGCCAATGGAGGCTCATTGTACAGCTGATATACTACTTGTTAAGAGTATGTACATATTTATTTGATTGTCTATAGCAGCCTGTCCCAACCTTTTTCTGCATGGGGGGAACACTTACAATAACTTTCTGGTCTCTGGGAACCGCTGCTAATAAGAACTATATCTACAACTCATTATACATTAGTGTGATAGTCAGTGGGAAGAATGCTCCTTAGATTTGTGGTCATTGGGAAGAATTACCCACTTACAGATGGCTAAAAAGAGCAATGGTGTCAGAGGGAACTTATCTGAGAGGCAGAAACTGCTCATTGCTCAAGGAACCCCTGGTAACCTCTGGAGGAACCCTAGGGTTCCATGGAACCCTGGTTGAGAAACCCTGGTCTATAGTAAGGTCACAGTTAAACTTTAAGGACAGTCTTGGAGTCTGGCTGATATTGTACTGTTAGGCCCCTTTCACACGGGACGGATCCGTGTTGATCCGACCCGTGAACATCTGCTCAGTGGGGATCGCTCTGTTTTTCCCAGCCGAGCCGGCGGATGACAGGGCGGGACTCCGCTCTCCCCTATGGGGGATCGGATGAACACGGACCGTGTTTCCGTGTTCATCCGATCCCCTCTGCAGACGGATAGAAAAATAGGATTTTCTTCCGTCTGCAGAATCGGACAATAGCGGGGCCGGATGATATCGGGTGTTAGCGGATGTTCATCCGCTGACACCCGCTATCCCAAAGGGATGCATGTATGTCATTGGACTGTTGGTAAGTTTTGTGTACATAACATGGGAATAGTGTTTATTCTCGTTTGGTTACAAGAAAATTTGTGTACATCCTGCCAGTATGTTATTTTCTATTTTTCTTTTTTTAGTGCATGCTCTGAAATATTGAGTTGTCTGACCTCTAATGGTTTTCAGTTATTACCGAAGACTTTGTCACTGTCATGACTAGAATCCGCAGAGCTTTTATCTTGACCTGAAAACTGAGTACCGTGGATTATTAGTTTGTGCAATTAGTACATTCATTATCAGATTAGGTCCATTATAATTCATTCAGTCCTCCAAGGCATTGATTAGTAGATGCTCCCATTTACTAATAATTAGGCTATCCCTAAATGCTAGGATCCTGTAGGTAATAGAGCATGTCCTGGAGCAAGCTGTTTATCAGAAGACAAGTGTAGTAACTGCTGACATCTACACTAAAAACATTTTCTCCAGCTAAATGTTACATAGTTACATAGTAGGTAAGGTCAAAAAAAGACACAAGTCCATCAAGTCCAACCTACGAATGTAAATGGTTAATCTTCCTATTGTTTTCTTCTTATGCATACAAAATATTAGTTTTGCAAATATTTCAAGCAGAACCTAACCATATCAGAGCACCACAAACTGAAAACTCTCCAATTCATTTTTAATATTTAAAGCAAGGTTACCCAGCCATCCATGTCGTCATGCTTAATTTTCTTGAGACGTCACTTTAAACACCCCCTAGGATTTCTAACCCTGCACATCTTGAGTAAGGGCAAATGATTAATGTAGCATTTACTTCCTGGAATTCATCTGCCCTTAGCTCAGGCATGAAGGCAGGAGGGTACACTTGACTGCGAAAGCCCCTCCTCCAGATGAAAGCAAAACATTTTGGCCTAGGCCAGAAACCAGGCAGCAACTAAAGAAAAATTAAAAAAAAAAAGTTAAAACAATTAAATGTAATATACACTATATTGTCAAAAGTGTTGTGACGCCTGCCTTAACATGCACATGAACTGTAATGGCATCCTATTCTCAATATTGAGTTGGTCCGCTCTTTGCAGCTATAACCACTTCAACTCTTCTGAGAAGGCTGTCCACAAGGTTTAGGAGTGTGTCCATGGGAATGTTTGACCATTCTTCCAGAAGCGAATTTGTGAGGTCAGGCACTGATGTGGACAAAAGGTCTGGCTTGTAGTTTCTGCTCTAATTTATCCCAAAGGTGTTCTATCAGGTTGAGGGCAGGCCAGTCAAGTTCTTCCACCCCAAACTCACTCATCCATGTCTTTATGGACCTTGCTTTGTGCACTGGTCCAAATCATTTGGTGGAGGGGGGATTATGGAGTGGAGTTGTTTTTCAGGGGTTGACCTCAACCCGATAGAACAATTTTGGGATGAATTAGAGCGTAGACTGCGAGTCAGGCCTTCTCGTCCAACATCAGTGCCTGACCTCACTGGAAGAATGGTCAAACATTCTCATAGACACCCTCCTAAACCCTGTGGTCAGCCTTCCCAGAAGAGTTGAAGCTGTTATAGCTTCAGAGGGTGGGCCAACTCAATATTGAACCCTACGGACTAAGACTGGGATGACATTAAAGTTCATGTAGTGTAAAGGCAAGTGTTCCAATACATTTGACAATATAGTGTATATTCCTATGCACTATATTACTCATGTCAGCAGCATAATATTTAAAACTAGTTAAACAGATTGAGAGTTTAGTTCAGTTTTTAATACATGGTGCACCAATGGCACTGGTTTTGCAAAAACAGTGCCATGTTTTGTTTTCCTTGACTGTCTCCCCCTAAATAATTTTTATATAGAAGCCATGCAGAGCAGACAGTTTTATTTAAACGTGTATGTAATTTCAGCTATTCAGCTCTATAAACAAGGTATTTTCACCAAATCAGTTAAGGTTAGCCTGGTAAATATGTGAAGTCTAGTGCTCCACCTACTGCCTGGAAATACAGAATATGGAATAATAATTCAAAATATTAGCCTGAATACCTTTTTTAACATTTATTTTGTATCAATCAACATTATAAATCATACAAATGCAAATAAAAATTATACCGTAAATTACCTTTTAGGAATCTGGTGCTTCATTGAATCTGCTGTTGTAAATCCTAAATGGTTACGATTTTAAAGCGGAGCTCCAGTCTGAAAAAAAAGTAAAAGTCAGCAGCTACAAATACTGTAGCTGCTGACTTTTAATATAAGGACACTACCTGTCCAGGGATCCCGCGATGTCGGCCCCCTAAGCCAATTCGTTAATCGGCTTCGAGTGCAGGCACCGGCATTGTAAGTAAGGGAAAGCGTCATTGAAGACTTCAGGGTTCACTGCCAGTTTCCTACCATGCTGTGCTTTCTTAATGGTCCCGCTGCCTTCTGGGACATGTGTGTTCCCAGAAGGCAGCGGAGGGAAAAAAGGGCCGGACATGTCGTAGATCCCTGATCGGCGATCTTGCCCAGAAGTGGGAGCGGGTACCTGTCAAAACCAGGTACCCGCTTCCCCTCAAATAGTGCCAAATGTGGCAGTGGAGAAGGGGAGGGTGCGAACAAGTGGAGCTTACCCCTTTTGGGTGGAGTGCCGCTGTAAGTAGTATTTTGATGCATTTTATTATTCTATACCCTATTTTGTTGCCTATATCCTAATCATCTTGGACTCCTTAGCTAGATTTCTGTATACATATTCAATGTACAGTGGGCACAGAACTTTTAGAGGATGAATACCTTTTTTTTAAAGTGATGCTGCAGTAGCCAAAATAAATCCCAGAAGCAGTTTAAATCTAAAGAAGTATTTTATTTATCTGTCCTGTATTTCCTACTTTTGCTTTTTTCCAGAGCTATAGCCTCTGCCACAGTCTTTATTTGAGACTTCCTGTGTCCCCACTTCCGTGTGTCCCTCTTTCCTGTTATCTCTACATCACTCCGGGGTGCATTAGTGGCATAGGGGTCAGTGGATGCAACCGCAGCACTTGGTGCAGGAGAAATCCAACACTCCAGAAGTGTCAAATGCTGAAGAATGTTGCAGATGCTGTAGCTCTTTAACACAATGAAGAAATAAGTATAATGTCACTTCTTTGCGAGGAACTGCTGTTTATGGCAGCTACAGTGTCATTTTAAAGAAGAGAGAGCTCATTGCTGGCTGAATAGAAGTCACAATGGCATAAAAATGAGAACTGCTGAGAACATTTTAATCGCCGCTAATTTAAAAAACAAAAATTGCCTAGCTGGCATTAAGGTGGCTGATGTCCGATTAATTTTCTCTGGTGTGAAGTTATTAAAGGCACAAATCTGCTTCTTGCTGGGATAAGTGATCGTCCTTTATGTTCTTCAGTACATTATAGGAGGGGGCTGGAGGGAGATGACTTATCATTTTCGATGGACTAGAGGAATGGATGACTGGAGGACCAGAATTCCAGCACAATGTAGAGTAATGGAGCTCTGGCCGCCATCCAAGGAAGTGGAATGCTACGGAGACCTGTAATTTGCTTACCGATCTGCTTTGTTAGAGGAGAACTTAAACCATTCCAACAGTTTGTGAGCACTTAATCAAGATGTAATGATGCCAATTTCAGGTCAGTGGGGGAGGAAGAGAAGCCGTCTTATCTGCTAACAAAGGATGGAAACGAACCAGCAGCTACTGTATTCTGTAGCCCTTTTACAGCCTGTAAAGGGAGTTTTAAATTATGTTTACTAACGCTGCTTGTTGCCACTTATCATATCTGCAGTCCGCTCCAAAATTACATCTTCTAATAAATGGAGAGAGCTAGAAATCCAGCTGTTTGACATCAAATTTCATCACAAGTGTTGAATAAGTTCCAGATTTTAACACGACTATGTCCATTCACATCGGTCCTACTGATGTTGTGTAGGTAAAAGATAAGAATATAACAAACTTATTTTGAATGACCTAAAAAGTAGTGCTCCTATATACCTTGTTCTTAAACGTTGGACAGTTTAAGGCTACTCCCTACAATAACCCTATATGAAGAATAACATAGTGGGTATATCTACCCAAATACTGCAGGGACAGGATGACTCCCTCAGATCTTAAGGTGTATTTATAGGCTTTAGGGAGAGTTCTTTTCGTATGCCATATTTTGTTATGCTTTCTGTATGTACTAGTATATTTATAATGTTGTCCATGAAACCATTGGCTGTATTGTCTGTGAAAAACCTTAATAAAATATGTATTAAACCAAAAAAATGAATATAACAAACTGCTTAGGAACCTTGATGGCCAATTGTGGTCGACCATCCTTTTAGCCTTCCCATAGGCAGCAATGAATTGTAACACGGATGGGACTCCTGGAAGGCAAATTGCAGGCAACAGTGAAGTTGTGGGATCAGCTTACATGCAGTCTGTTGATTCGGATTTTCTCATAGTATTTCAGCAACATACTTTGAATCCTAGGTCTTAAAACTTTGCATGTCTAGAACAGTAAGCATTACAATTTATAGATGGCTATGTTTTCGAATATAAATTGAAGAGCAGGACTGCTACTTCCCCCAGACTGTAAATTTTTCTGAAACACTATAGAACAAATTGTATAGAAGCAACATGTGGCACCTTCACAAAATCTTCATTAAAGCATTATTCGAATTGAGCCATTAGTGATTAGATGTAGGAGACCCAGCAGGAGTTCCCAGCGAATAGCTGCAGGCAGAAGCCCCATAGAAAGCAACATGAGAACCACAGCTCCAGCAGCTATTTAAGGTTGCTTGCATGTATTCGCTCATGGACCGATTACCTGCAAATGATCGGCCCTGGAACAGAGACTCTGCATCCACTAGCAGGTAACTGCTGCATGAGTGATTGCTGGGAACCCCTCCTGCGTCTCCCACATCTAATTCTTAATGGCCCCGTTCGAATAATGAATGGGGCCTAAAGTAGTAAAGACTTGTACTCTCAAATTCGAAAATTTTACAAACTCCACAAAGAGACCTGCTCAACACTCACTAAACAGGAGAAAGCCCTATTGTAGATCCTTTTAGAGAGCATAAACCCACTTTCTCTAGTGAGCATCACTGCTAACCAATTTCAAGGGTCGACCCTTCTCATTTAAGCTTTAAGAGGTCCCGCTCCTGACGCCTTTTGAGCAGAACTTTTCCTGTTTTTTTTTTTTTCTTTCTAGAAAGAAAAAAAGAAAAAAAAAAAAACAGGAAAAGTTCTGCTCAAAAGGCGTCAGGAGCGGGACCTCTTAAAGCTTAAATGAGTAGGGTCGACCCTTGAAATTGGTGGTGAAATGAAATATGCCTATGACTTGCTGTCAATCTCAGTGCTCTTGCTAAAATTAACTTTTAATAGAATTATTGGCCTTTTGTACCAGGGTCTCCACCTGACTGATTCAACCAACTACCCAGCTGCTGATCTAGCAGGTCTGCATTGACTATCATTTGGCTGGGCCAATAAGCATAGCAGCCCCAGCTGGTGTAACAAAGTGATAAAAGGTTCTGCTTTTACTTGTTGGTGATTGGCTATTAGATGGTCCACAGATAAATGTAGTGGGGTATAACAGACTGGTAAACAGTGATTACTAAGAAGCAAGTGGTTTTAGTGATGCCATACAGGTTCTTATTGAAAGGATTATTTAAAATTTCAATACAGTTACAAGCTTCTACTGAAAATGTGTTTTACCAATGGCACAATTTTTTATTGTGCAGACAACTTGCATTTGTGTCAATTACACTATTCTCGTTGAGAATATATAGGCTTCATCCTTAGTGACTTTGCAGCAGGCAGCATGATATGTAGCAGATTGGGTCATCTTTAATGATAACCGATATGAATGGTGTGGTCAGGTGGCAAATGCCCATGTTATTTGTGGGAAGGCTGCCTTATGAATAGTTTGTGTTTAAGTGATGGCCCTTCTTACTATTGAATGGACAGGCTGAACTTTTAAGTGATGTCACTGGAACCTGGAGGAGGATAGACAGCATTTATATATCATTAAATACAGATAAAGGATAGGCAAAGCTTTTAGTTATGCAACAAAATGTTGATAAAGGATTGGCTAGACTTTCAGCTATATCATTGAATCCCGATATTAGGGATAGGGAAAACATAACAGATGGGTCACTTGATCCTGGTAAAAAAGATCAATTTAACTCGCAACAATGCCATTGGAACTTGGTGGAAGCTGTTGAATTTTCATTAAGTCTTGGTGAAAGATGTGGTTGAGAATTTCCAGTAAGGTCTTATGATGGTGGAAGATTGGTTGAATTTTAGTGATGTCACTGGATCCTGGTGCAACTATGCAATACATTTTCTATTGTGTTTAAATTATGGGTGAACTTCAAACGGTTCTTCACTGCATCTGGGCACCACAAGCCAAAAACGCTATTTAATTTTTTTTTTAATATTCAAAGAAAACTCTCCCATCCATCCACGCCTCATTATTTTTTTGAGAAATCTCTTTGCAAAACACCCCCTAGCATTTCAGGCTGTGGCCATCTTGAGTAAGGGCAAATGATTCATGTAGCATTTACTTCCTGCCCATAGCTTAAGTATGCATGCAGGAGTTAGCTGACAAAAACCTCTCCTCCTCTCCTGAAGACTCCGGGGATGTATGACATCATATGCCTAGGCATGGCACCCAGGAAGTAACTGAAGAACTGTTTAAAACAAGTAATAATAATATACTTTCCCATCTATTTACTAATCCTAGCAGCATGAGTTAAAAATAATGTTGATTGGGAGAGTATAGTTCCACTTTCAGCTTGTAACTGTATAAAAAATATTATCTAGGCGCTCAGACCTGGTGCAGGGAAAGGTACTTAGAAATATATTGAATAGATAAGTGATAAGACATTAAAGCATGTACAGTTTATTATTAGTGTTCTTCCAATCTTATTATCCCCCTATTTCTCACAAGTCTTCTGATACCGGTGACACTGTCCTGGTGTGGGAATGGTAAACAGTATGTGTGCTTTGGGCATAGAGTAAGCAGTTTAGTTAGGACATAAGTCATGGGCTATTAGAGCAGTAAACCCTTCTGTCAATATTGTCACAGGACAATCTACATAAAATAGTTGGGTTACAAGGAAAAGTTGCCTCTCTATACTGTTATTGCACTGTACTATATATTTGGATTCAGTATAGACTTGAACTAGTAATCTGGAAATCCTTGCATTTGCCAGAAATCCTGGTTGGCTGTACCTATGGACTTGTGTGAGCTCCTGTGAGATGCTTAACCTCATTACCTCTGCAATAACGAACAGCAAATTGGAACCTACCTTCCTTTTTAGATCTCAATATCATTTTTTTCTCAGCTGTGTTAGCACTGTCATGGGTGCACATGCTTATTTACATCAATAAGCTTTGCAAGGTGGGCCACGCAGTAAATACTGGTGGTAGTCATATCTACTGTCATAGAATACCTAAAGCCAAAACATCCCAGAGAAAGAAAATAAAACCATATTACGGGGAAAGCAAAAATACCCATTTAGTGGGGCCACCAAGCAATGCTTGTTTATGCCCAGGCCTCATGCACACTGCAGCTGTCAAATGCCTGTTTTTTTTTTTTTTCTGCCCCTAAACGCCCCTCTACGTGAGCTTATGTGTCCATGCACACATACAGTTGTGCTCATAAGTTTAGATACCCTGGCAGAATTTATGATTTCTTGGGCATTTTTCAGAGAATAGGAATGATAACACAAAAACATTTCTTTCACTCATGGTTAGGGTTTGGCTGAAGCCATTTATTATCAATTAACGGTGTTTACTCTTTTTTAATCATAATGGCAACAAAAACTACCCAAATGACCCTGATCAAAAGTTTACATATCCTGGTGATTTTGGCCTGATAACATGCACACAAGTTGACACAAAGGGGTTTGAATGGCTATTAAAGGTAACCCTCCTTACTTGTGATCTGTTTGCTTGTAATTGGTGTGTGTGTATAAAAGGTCAATGAGTTCCTGGACTCCTGACAGACCCTTGCATCTTTCATCCAGTGCTGCACTGACGTTTCTGGATTCTGAGTCATGGGGAAAGCAAAAGTATTGTCAAAGGATCTGCGGGAAAAGGTAGTTGAACTGTATAAAACAGGAAAGGGATATAAACCAAACCATGGCCAGGTAGACCAACAAAAATTTCAGCCACAACTACCAGGAAAATTGTTTGGAATGCAAAGAAAAACCCAAAAATAACTTTAGGTGAAATACAGGACTCTCTGAAAACATGTGGTGTGGCTGTTTCAAACGCACAATAAGGAGGCAATTGAAGAAAGATGGGCTGCATGGTCAAGTCGCCAGAAGAAAGCTATTACTACGCAAATGCCACAAAGTATCCCACTTACAATACGCCAAACAGCACAGAGACAAGCCTCAAACCTTCTGGCACAAAGTCATTTGGAGTGATGAGACCAAAATTGAGCTTTTTGGCCACAACCATAGAAGATACATTTGGAGAGGAGTCTACAAGGCCTATGATGAAAGGTACGGAGGTGGATCGCTGATGTTTTGGGGATATGTGAGCTACAAAGGCACAGGAAATTTGGTCAAAATTGTTGGCAAGATGAATACAGTATATTATCAAAAAATACTGGAGGAACATTTGCATTTATCAGCCAGTAACCTGTGCATGGAACGTACTTGGACATTCCAACATAACAATGATCCAAAACACAAGGCCAAGTTGACCTGTCATTGGATACAGCAGAATAAAATGAAGGTTCTGGAGTGGCCATCTCAGTCTCCTGACCTCAATATCATTGAGCCACTCTGGGGAGATCTCAAACGTGCAGTTCATGTAAGACAGCCCAAGAATTTAGAGGAACTGGAGGCTTTTTGCCAAGAGGAATGGGCAGCTTTACCATCTGAGAAGATAAAGAGCCTCATCCAGAAATACCACAAAAGCTGTCATTGATGTTAAAGGAGGCAATATACGGTATTAAGAACTGGGGTATGTAAACTTTTGATCAGGGTTATTTGGGTAATTTCTATTGCCATTATGATTTAAAAAGAGCAAACACAGTTGATTAATAATAAATGGCTTCAGCCAAAAACTAACCATGAGTGAAAGAAATGTTTTTGTGTTATCATTCATAATCTCTGAAAAATGGCCGAGAAATCATAAATGTTGCCAGGGTATGTAAACTTGTGAGCACAACTGTTTAAAGGGTGGCAGGAGCATTTAGGGGCAAAAATTGGAACTCGCCAAAATCGTGTTCAGGGGTGGAGCTTTTGGGCATAAAAAAACACTTGACACATCTAAGCATGTGTAAACATCTAAAAGCGCCTAAGCGTTCATTTATTTTTGTGTCTAGACTAAATTACTATTCTGACCAATGAAATTAATGAACGTCCAAACTTTTGAGACTCCTCAAGGTGCCTAAGCGCACCTAGACGCATGTGAAAAATGCACCTTTTAGACATGTTTTTAATACTGCCATTCTCCTGTCAGAAGAAAAACGTTCAGAAGAACATAGTGTGCATGAGTTCTAAAAAGGACTTTAACTTAAAGCTGAACTTTACCCATGACAACTTGATAAAAAATTATTTGTTTTAGCAAGGAACATACATTTCACATTAATAATTTTGCTACCAAAAGTAGTGTGTGTTCCAGCATTGCTCCTATTTCTTCTTCCTGGAGGTTGCTATTTTGCTGAAGCCCAGCGCCCTTGAGCAGCAGTAAATCTTTAGGCTGTCTAGTGGCTCTGATTTTAGGCATAGTGCCGAAAATAAAGAACAGCTGAAGCAGAGCAGGGTTAGACGGTGGATTACTGGATTTTAAACAGTATAGGCACTTATTTTTAATGTTTTACATAGCTATACCTGCAATGGGTGCCAGCATTAAGTGATCTAGCAGGATTTAATTGTCTGACTAAAATTCCACTTTAACATATTGTATCCCTCATTCACTGGTAGCTGGTGATCACTGACGCTCTGGGATGTGGGCAATCCCTCATCATCCACCTGTACAATGCAAGGCTATTGGCCAGTAATTGTATGTGATGATGTCAGAGTGCCTGAGACTGATGGAGCACCCTAGTGAAGAGGCTGCAGGGTCCAGTCTTCTAACATTGAGGGAGCTTGCAGGTACTATGGATTAGGTAAGTAAAAGTCCTTTTTACTGATGCCCTGGGCATAAATTAGCATTTTACCCTTGCAATGTTGGGGCACTCCATTTAAGAGGTATTGTTTTGTTTCCCCTAAAGTTCAGCTTTTAAATCTTGTCTTTTGTTGCCATCTGTATTCTGTTGGAGAATGTGAAGAAATGTTTTGTGAAGAAATTTCTCTTCACTGTCCTATAGAGAAAGCAGTAAGTAAAAATTATTTTTCCAAAGTGAAATTCTCACTTAGGCATTTGTCACCGAAACTAGCGTCTTCATTGTAAGATTTCCCTTTTTTTCCTTTTCTGGTAAGAATTAAATTATTATTTTTTTTTTTTTAATATCGCTTTCAGTCTCAATGATTATGCCCACCAAGATCGAAAGGATTCATTTTTTATTCTGGTGACTGTTGTGTTTTTTTTGTTTTTTTTTTGTCCTAACTTGAATCTTGATGACGATAGCCACCAGGACAAACAGAGAGGATTCATATAACTAGCAGGGACACAGACTGCAATAAAAATCTGACAGGGGTTCTAAACACCATACACAATGTTAGCCAAAAAAAAAAAAACAACAAAGTTTTGGCTTTAGAAACAATTTAAAATCCACATGTTTATGCTGTATAACTGTATCTCTCTTATTTTTTCATGAAAACCTTATAAACAAATGGGGGTTGAAACCCTATACATGCCTTCGTCATAACCAACCCTTTTCAGTGTTACACAATGGATGACATTTTATTTGTTAGTTTTTATCATTGTTTTTTTTTTCTGCCTAGAATGGAATCTAGGGAAATGTCAGACAGCCCTGTTGGTAACATCTGATTTACAGTAGAGTGGCCTGCGTCGTATTCGTATATCACAGTGACCTATGTGAACGGAGGACTTGCCCTTGTGGGTTCTGTTCAGAGAAGAATTATCTGGCTGCAGTTGAAGTCGGATTGTTTCATTCAGTGATTCCTATTTCTACCTTTTCTTTGATCTTGTGTAATGCTAAGATGTATGTTAATGAGCACGTTGAATACGGAGCTATTTTTAATTAAACACAGCAAGAACATGGTTTTGTTATAATGAATGTAGTTGCCATCATACGCTGCATACAATGGAAAATTTTAATAAAAGTGCTAGATTTGTAACAAGCATGATCATGTTTTCCATGGACAACATTCTTTTGTTCAGTACACATTGTGAACATCATAGACTATAGATGTAGCTGTAAGCAGTATGACAGCTGCAACAACCTTGGCTACAATGCTGTCCAATCGCTTTTCCATTATCGGTGTTACTATCTGCGTGGCCTGTTCTGGTCCCTACAGAACAGATTTAAATCATAAAATTTGATGTGACTAGACTCTTTAAGATCCTTTTTTTTCACCATGACATTATCCAAAATCAGGGAGAAGATTTCTGCCAGTGAGCCTATAACAATTTCCCATCACAGAGGTGGAAGGCAGCATATTGCATGCAGTACTGCAGTACTGTGAGCTCCATGGTCCTATTATTAATACCTTTGGTATGGTCCTGGCACCAGAAATTAGGATTAACAGATTGGGTTGAGATACAGGGAACTGCAGGGGATCACCTTTACCCATCAGATGCTGTATGGGCTGGTATGGTGGTAGACTGGACATTATTAGTCCTTGATAAACCTTAAGCTCCGTACACACGGGCAGAATGTCAGGAGACAAAGGCCAGTAAAAAGTCAAAAGGGGGGGGGATTTGGGACTTTAAATGAAGCACGGTTAGGCGCCTCCATCCCGGTATCGGGTATATGCAAAAGGAGTTTGGGACTTTAAGATGAAGCAGTTGAAATGTGGAGGGTGAAGTAAAAATATATTTATTGTTCATAATAAGTATAATAGAAAAAGATTTCATATATAATACATACACATATATTTGGCACAGAGTGTGGGCATGATAGATAAAAAAGTATATATATACAAATGACCACATAATCATAATGAATACATGATAATCAAAGTAGTTATATACAAGACAGCAATATGGCCTACAAGTGCCAAATGTGGCATACCCGGTGACTGTATCTGTAATCGCATGGTATATATAGGTAAGTGATGCTAAAAATGATAATGATGACATCATCCGGGCGTAATGGATATAGCTGTAGCATCAAGTGTAGCTCGACGCGTTTCGTGGATTTTTCTCCACTCATCGGGAGCAGATGCGTTAGATTCCTGTGAAATATACACATATAGTAAAACACACTCTATATAGAGAAGGCTGCATCACCAGTGCTTTCCGTTGTGATCTCATCTCTGCACAAGATTTTTGGAAGTCTCCTAAGATCTTGGGGAATGTTTTTTTTCCCATCAGATGATGTTTACTGTCACAGAGGAAGATACCAAGCTATGCATGAATTAACAAAAGCATGTGACATTTACTTAATTTGTAGATTTGTGTATGTGAGTGTGGATTGCAGTAAACTATTTGAGGAAGCAAAGAGTGACAGGATCATATACCCTTAGTTAAAATGTCCACTGGAATAGAAGCACAGAAAAAAAAAAAGTGGTAATGAATGAAACAGCTTTCATATTACAGAAATTATGTCATTTCTGAAATGCCGGTTCACAACATTAAAACGGGAACCTTTCGTTTTTGTATTAAGGTTCTTGTGAAGGTTGGCTATAAAGCCATACTTCAATCACAAACATTTTTTATTGAAATTATCTCCTCAATATCCGCAAAAGATAAAAATCTACTTTGTGTGCACCAAATGCTTTTGCAACCCAAGATATCTTGTAAAACTAGAGGTAACCTCATCACTGGGGTGTACATAGCCTATGCAGGGAGCTGAGACTTATGTGCGGTGCTTTCTTCTTTTGGCACTTCTCCCAAATGGCAATCACCGAAGACATTATTTATAATGGATTACGTAAATCAGCTTGTCCAGTTATGATCCAAGCTGGTGGCCACCCTTTTACAGAGCATTAGAAGAATACTTAACAGTACACTACTGTTGGAAAATATTCAGAGGTGGTGGACCAGGGCTCTTTTATGTGCATGCTTACTTAAACTGGCCATACGTTGTTTAAATTTTCGACTCGTTCAGCAGGACCCAGAAAAATGTTGTTCAGTGTATGGCCATCCCTGCTTGACAGAAGTCAATTGCTTAGGACGTGTTAGGACATTTTTTTCGATGTGCATTTGCAGCCTCTGATCAGTGAATTGTGACAGCAGTGGCTCCAACCGTCAGAATACAGTGTCCCGATAGGGATTCCTCCATCCACCTATTTTGTGTGCATGGAGGGATTTGTTTTTGTTTTTTTGTTTTTTCTCGTTCAGGCCGTTGGTTAAAAAGGAGGAAAAAAGAAAAGCGGTCTATGGCTAGCTTTACTGAAGATCCACTTCATGGACTTTTTCTTGCAATTTCTTCCATTTGTTATAGGTCTGGTAAAGCTAGAGGCCCAGGTGTGCTCTACAAATATCTTCTATCATTCTGCTATTTCTAATAGGAGAATAGATATTACTTTAACTCAGGTCAATTGTTTCCTGGAGAAAGGACAGAAAAAGGACACCGTTCGCTCATAATGGGAACAAATTGAAAAGTTATTACGATTATATGTCATTTGATAGTGGGAGATCCACACAGATTTTCATTATGCTGTTTTTAGATAAGATAGATTTTTCTTCCTAGCGGAAATCAATGACCTAGATCTTTGCCCATCAGAAATGTTATTATGGTATATCTAATTAGCTTTAATAGTTTGCCCATCGCTTTACAATATAAAAGACCGTACAGTTGCATTAAAATCCAAAGCAAAAAGGGTTAGGAGGGCCCTGCTCATGTGAGCTTACAATCTAAAAGGGAGGGACAAGTGATACCAATAAGTGGACAGAATAGGGGGATAGTCAATTAGACGGGGGTAGGGAGTTGCAGGGAATGGAAATGGCTCTGGAGAAGTCCTGGAGGTGACAAGGGAGCTAGAGTGCAGAAGGTCTCGACAAGAGTGAAGAGGATAGTTTGGTTGAAAATTTGAGACAAGGTTGGTGATGTAGCTCAGAGCAGAGTTGTGGTTGGCTTTGTATGTTAGTATTTTGAATCCAAGCTTACTTGGAAGCCACTAAAGGGATTGGTAGAGAGGGGTAGTGAGCAGTGAGGGGGTTGGTAAGGTGGAGGGATATTGCACAGTGATGGGGTTGGTAAGGTGGATGAATCTGACAGCATTTATGATAGAGATTACAGATTTTAATCATTCTGTATAGTGAGTGTTAAAATTACATGAACTCCACTAGACCTTGACGTGTAAAACTGGCTCCTATCATTGCTGACCTCTCCTAAAAATTTCCTGGCTGACCCCTTTGCTTCTAAACTTTGAGCCAAATAATGTATATTGCAGAATTAATTTTGTATTGTATGATGTATTTTTGGATTGTTTAGATAAGCTTAGTGGCAACTGGTCCCCTTTTAAGTGTTATGCTGCGTACACATGATCGGATTTTCCGATGGGAAATGTTGGATGTGAGCTTGTTGGCAGAAAGTCCAACCGTGTGTATGCTTCATCTAAAATTTGTTGTTGGTCTTTCTGACAACAAATGTTGGCTAGCATGCTCTCAAATTTTCTGCCAACAAATGTGTGTTGTCTGACTTTTCGATCGTGTGTACACAAGTCTGTCGGACAAAAGTCCAAAGTACAAACGCGCATGCTCGGAATCGAGGACGAGACGGAAGCGCTCGGTCTTGTAAAACTAGTGTTCGTAATGGAGATATCACATGACTATTGACCTTCCTTTTTATCGGTTCGCCGTACATCTTGTACGTCACTACATTCGTAATTGTTGGCCAACATTTGTGTGACCGTGTGTATGCAAGACAAGTTGGAGCCAACACCCTTCAAACAAAATTCAAACACCCTTCAAACAAAATTCCAATTCGACAAATTTTGTTGTCGGAAAGTCCGATCGTGTGTGCGGGGCATTAGGGTTAAAAGATACAGAGAGGATACAGTTTAGGGGCATTCTTTCACGCGCTATAATGTTGAACTTTGGCACTGAAAATCATGCCAAAAAAACATGTAATAAAGAAAACGTACACAAGGAAATTGCAGAATGTTTTGCTTGTAGCAGCGTACCATATGTTCACCCACTTGACCACTTACCAACAGCTTTCTTTGCTAAATGTAGATGTGAAAGTTTGTGCCAAATGGGTGGCTAATCATCTCAGGTCTGCACGCCCGAAAAAAACTTAACCTGGACCAGTTTTTCTTTTGTAGGCAGGTCTAGGATAGTACAGCTTGAGTGACTGGCCAGTTACACTTTATCTACCTACTAAATACTTTCTTTGTTATATAAACTGATAAAAAAAGAGTTGTGACGGGCTTGATTGGAGGGAACACTGTCCTGCATCTGCTTAAAGCGGGGGTCCACCTATCTATCGTTTTCTTTTTTTTGAGTTCATTCACAAACTTTTCTTCTCAGCATTACATACTCACGTATTGTGTGTAATATATCTGCCTGTGTCAGATTTCGTCGGGAAAGAATAACTTATATTATTCACTGCAGGCGGTTTCCATCTTCATTGTGGGCATTTGAAGCCCACAAGCATTTATTTCCTGGATGTTGGGAATGCTGTGCTCCCAGCATTCACCGCTCGTTCCCGCACATGCTCAGTGGCATCCTGGGAAGCCTGAGACTAGCTCCCAGGAGTCTGGGAGAGGCTAGAAACACGCCTACTCCCACGGGAGGAGAACCAGGGAGTGCAAAGAAGAATAGAAAAATAAAAGGTAATTACGGCGATTTAAATTTTTTTAAACGGCATGTCAGCATCTAGGCAAGGAAGAGAATACATACAGAAATTGTTCAAAATTTGGGTGGAACCCCGCTTTAAGGGAGATTACAAGAAACAAACTTTAGTTGTAAAAAATGTGTTTGATTCCTGTATACCCATACGCTGACTAAAGACAATGGTAATGGAGTGTCTATAATATAGACTCTATATCATACTGATATATTGATTGGTAACCCACAGGGTTGTTTGACCATCTTTGTAACTGAATATGCAGCAAAGGTCTAGTCGAGAGTCAGCCATCCACACCACATCCCAAAATATATAACAAAGCAAGAAACGGGACTTTAAATGTGACCTCCTCAGTAACTCTCACGCACAAATGACTTAAAGCGTTTATTCTTTATTAATCATTGAGGACATAAAACATAGTTGCATAAAAACAAATAAGGATAGTTCCAACACAGCAATATTCATTACATCCCTTGAGAGGCAGCACCAGGAATCAGAATACAGCATCACCATTATAATAGCATGTATGCATTCACACTTTAGCGTTTTGAACCGCGAGCATATTTTCCACGATCATGTGTGAATGACAAATTGAGGGACTCGCATTTGAGGTTTGCTGCGCAATAAAACACGCTGCCATCGCGGCAAGCATTTCGCCAAAAAAAAGTTCAGGAGATACTTTTGGATGACATGCTTCCCGCGATGAGGGTTGCCGCGATTGCAGCGTGATTTATCGCTCCAGACACGCCCCTCGATATAAGTTGTCATTCAAATGAATGGCATCTCAAATGCGAATCCCGCGATTTGTCATTCACACATCGGCGCTTTCAAATCGCGGGCAGATTCACAGCAAATCTGCCCGCGATTCAAGACGCTGAAGTGTGAATGCAGAGTAAAGGTCCATAGGTCCAAAATAAACAATGCTACTCGTCATTTCTCACTCGACATGTTTTGCCATTCTTTCTCAGGAGTAGGGTGATAAAGAGGTTGTAAAGCCGTTTAAAGGCTAGGTGGTAGAACTTGGGCTCCAGACACCAATGTATGATGTGGGGATTCCCAGGGACCCCAAGAGGCATCAGTAGGGGGTGCATATAGATGTACACCAAAGATAGGGAATGGGAGCGCAACATCAACACTGCACATGTGCCGTCATAATTGTAGGTAAGTAAACATACAAAACTGGGTATCAAGAATGTTTCAACAAAGGAGAGCTTTTGTTCCCATAGCATCACAAATAGGGGGGGGGGGAAATCACAACCTTCTGTGGATGCTTGAACCCAAATCATTACACCGGCCGTAACTGAGCAGAGGAAAGAAACTGTTACAAGGAATCAGCAAAACGCCACTGCACACAGGTAAATATAATTTGCACAAGATATTTCATCCTCCCTTACACCATTAAAATGGTATTTATGTTTTTGGGTGGAGTGAACTATATCATGTTTTGCCTCAGTAGAAGCTTCTCTTTCTGGAATTACACTTATTTTTATGGCTCGGCATTCACTGGAATCTACAAGAGAACAATTAACTTCCTAGTCCACTGTAAAAACCAACACTCGTTCATACAAGCCACCGGGGATTTTACCTTGTGTGAGAAAAGTCCTGCGGTTACAAGAACCGGATGAGAGTCTGCTAGTTATTCCCTGAGTGCATATCAAAAATGAGGTCAACTACTAGGTCAAAAAAAATGAAGCACTTTCAGAAGCCGTTTGAATTAATGGGATTGTTTTAGCTTAATAACCAGTTTTTAAACATGAGGAAAATCAGAGCCCTATTTTCCTTTGCCTTTTTATGGCAGCGATGTCTGACACAGTATTGTGAATACTGTAAATGATAATGGAACAGATCACAGGGGGAAAGTATTGCCTGGTCTTTGTTATTAATATAATGGAATATCATGCTTAAAGGAAACCCCCATCTAGGAAAATGCAGGCTGCCATTGATCCAATAACTCGTATATTTTGACGCATTGATCCACAACAGGTAGGGAGATTAGGAGCTGTGCTTTACTCTGACTTTATTTGCCGCATGCTTATCCCTGGTCAGGTGACTCAGAAAGTATTGCCAGTGGCAGGCAGGCATTTTCAGTAGGAGCTAAAAAAATTTCCAGCTACAGTTTTACTTTAAGGCTGGGTTCACACTGATGCTAATTGGATGCTTGTTTCCCCACATCCAATTCGCATGACAGGAGAGTGTGACCGGCTCTCAATGGAGCTGGTTCGCACAACTCCGTGGGCGGCTGCAAAACGGATTGCACAGGGGTCCTGTGCGTCTTTGAAGCCACCCTCACATTATCCTGTAAGGATATATTGGTAAACTTGGGAATTTCCTCCTTGATGGCAAGTGGTCCATGCCCAGAGGAAGCAAAGCAAGCCCAAAATGATGTTGCTTGCACCATACTTCACGGTTAAGATGTTTTGATGTTGGCAATCCGTGCCCTCTTTGCACCATACATAGTGGTGGGAGTTCTTCACAAACAATTCAATTTTTTTTTATCAGTTCACAAAACACTTCCCTTGCTCATGGGGCTCAGGTGAGCATTAGGGGGGCTGCTGCACACAGAAGGTTTTTTTGTCTTAATGCATACAATGCATTAAGATAAAAAAACTTCTGCAACCACTTTATAGGATAAGTTATATATATATATATATATATATATATATATATATATATATATATATATATATATATATATATATATATATATATATATATATATATATATATATAAAATTTTGCAGGAGCCTGGAAAGCATTGCACAAGCGATCAGCAGATTGCTGATGCCATGCAGATCTTCTGCACACTGTCAGTGTATGGGCTTACCAGTACATCCTGCACAGTTATGCCCTGTACACACGGTCGGATTTTCCGACGGAAAATGTGTGATAGGACCTTGTTGTCGGAAATTCCGACCGTGTGTGGGCTCCATCACACATTTTCCATCGGAATTTCCGACACACAAAGTTTGAGAGCAGGCTATAAAATTTTACGACAACAAAATCCGTTGTCGGAAATTCTGATCGTGTGTACACAAATCCGACGCACAAAGTGCCACGCATGCTCAGAATAAATTAAGAGACGAAAGCTATTGACTGCCCCGTTTATAGTCCCGACTTACGTGTTTTACGTCACCACGTTCAGAACGATCGGATTTTCCGACAACTTTGTGTGACCGTGTGTATGCAAGACAAGTTTGAGCCAACATCCGTCGGAAAAAATCCATGGATTTTGTTGTCGGAATGTCCGATCAATGTCCGATCAATGTCCGATCGTGTGTACGGGGCATTAGACTCAATGCACTACCACAGCGGGTATGGGCAGCGGGCTGCAGCATTGGGAATATGTTACATGGTCCACCCTAAAATCAGGGGGAATATGTAACATGTTCCCAAAGGTGAACTTATCCTTTAATTGAACAAGCTAAAGTTAGAAGCTGATTGGTTACTACGCACAGCTGCATCAGATTTTGTACTCTCTAGTTTTAGTATATCTACCCCATTGTGTTTGTCTATTGCTGTGACTTAGATAAAGATCAGATCACATTTCATGGCAAAATAGAAAACCAGTTAATTCCAAAGGGGTTCACATACTTTTCTTGTCACTGTATAGGAAGAAAACTGAGGGTTTATGTGTGAACATTGATGTTTTCAGACAAGCCATTCAACTGTATTTAGTATCATTTATTGTTCTAGTAGTAGCACTAAAGCAATAATAGTATAATAATCTTCTGTTACAACCTATGTCAATCCTGGAACATTTACAGCTAATCTGCCGCAGTGTTTCCTTCTAATAAGACTTGCTGCTTTTCAACTGAACAGTTTCTTTGAAATCACAGTTCAATTCTCTGCGGTTTGTGTACATTCTAGTGGATTACAGGGGTAATGAAAAATAAAGTCCTCATTAATTCAGACCATCGGAAGGTGTTTACATTATCATAATTGTTTCGACCTGCAGCTATAAATCTTATTATTCCTTCCATTGCTATCTGCACACTTGTGAGATTGCTCATGTATTTCTGTATTGACTATGTGCAGAAGCCTTTTCAATATCTTCCTCTCCATGCAAAGGAACGAGCTAATATGCTTACAGAATACATGATCACTTCTGCAACATGCCATATGTTCACATCGTTTTCTAGGAATGCTGTAGTCTGTATAATTCTTATAGAGTAACGTCTAGAGAACCCTAAAGTATAACTAAAGGCAAATCCTTTTTTTTGTTTTGAATAGAGTGGAGATGGATTAGAACACTTGTCAGTTTTAATTGCTGTCTGCGTCCCTATTAGGGAGATTCTATTTGTCACGCTTACCCCAATCATTGAAAGTGAAAGTGAAAGTAAAAGAAAATCCCAAATGTTGGATTGTCCCCAGAAAAGTAATACAGGGGACATCTTCTAATGGGGACACTAGTTCTGGGGGTCCCCAAAGGGGTTCCCTTAATTTCTCTTAATTTACAGGGATTTCTTCTCACTTCCTGTTTTGCTATGGGACAGAAAGTGAAGATAAATCTTCCCAATCGGACAAAGATGGCAAAAATAAACCTTACAGAGCTTATAACCCTCCCTTATGCCCCGTACACACGGTCGAATTTTCCAACGGAAAATGTGTGATAGGACCTTGTTGTCGGAAATTCCGACCGTGTGTAGGCTCCATCACACATTTTCCATCGGATTTTCCGACACACAAAGTTTGAGAGCAGGCTATAAAATTTTCCGACAACAAAATCCGTTGTCGGAATTTCCGATCGTGTGTACACAAATCCGACGCACAAAGTGCCACGCATGCTCGGAATAAATAAAGAGATCAAAGCTATTGGCTACTGCCCCGTTTATAGTCCCGACGTACGTGTTTTACGTCACCGCGTTCAGAATGATCGGATTTTCCGACAACTTTGTGTGACCGTGTGTATGCAAGACAAGTTTGAGCCAACATCCGTCGGAAAAAATCCTAGGATTTTGTTGTCGGAATGTCCGATCAATGTCCGACCACTAGTGATGTAATAATCAATCCTGGTGAGTATCACTGTCATCCACCACCTTGAAAAGTGAATCCGTGCATCAACACCACCACCGGGGGCTGAAAGATTCGCTTACCAGCTCACATGGACCTCTCACCACAAGAGGTCACTAGCGCCTGTGGCTCTATACCCAGCCAGGGCCTTTTATGACTTCTGAGGGTTTTCCCACATTGGCATATTGATCTTACATTTTGGCTTCTGATCAAAGCTTCTGGGCTGGAGAGACAAGATCCTGGGATGGGTCAGGATGCTCCAACACTTTTGTTGCTCTAAAGAAATAACTGTTTCCTATCTGAATCTGAGTGGGAGGGTCTGGTTAGGTGTGAATTGCGCTATCCAAAAATGGGGAAAAAAAGTTTGCCTATACTTCTACTTTAATACTGTATAGCTGATGTCAAATACTTACCAGTACACTCTTCATAGGTCTTTAGGCACATATACACCAAAGACATTAATCAGGAGAGCCCTGCAGGGACTAGGGATTGGTGGGTGATCTCCCTGCTTAGATGCACTTTGCTCTTCACTTGTAGGATTTGGGAAAAAAAAAAGTAATGGGAGGTTTTTTAAATCCTTAAACTTTGGCACACTATTTTGAGTTTAACCAAGTTTTCATCAGGCTCCATCAGCCAGGTCTTCAGCCAACCTAAAGTAAAAATTCACTTTAGGTCTGCCTGCCCAGGATGTTGCCTAAGAATGGAAAATTAAGGTTTAAAATACCTGCCTATAAGATGGTAAGTGTTCCTTCTGACTATGACTAGGTGAGGCCTGTCCTTGTCAGAGGCATTGATAGAATTTATCCATCTTCCTCTGCCTGTCCATGGCTGAAAGACAGAAATGGCACTGGTAAACACAAGTCTGAACTGGAGGATTTCTTACCAGGTGGTTGGCCAGTATTTTACTGCCTCCATTCCTCTTTCTAGGCACTTATCCTTGGGATTTGGGTCTAAAGTTTAGTTTTTGAATTGGGGTCAGGTGTATGGGTCTTTATGTACTCTGTAAACTTTCCCAAGCATTTTACTTTTCAGCGAAATGTATGTGCAGTAATGGGACTGTTCATGCCTCAGTATTGGTGCTGCAAAATGTGGTCAGACTCTTGCATGCAGCAGTTTTAGGGTGATTTGTGTGGGGTACATGATAGGCATCCTCCTAGGACACCTTACCACTGCTTTGAAATTGCAGTTTAAAAATCATTGGCCTTTTTCATCTAAGATTTTCTCTCAAAACTTAAATGGGCCATTTAATTACTGTCAGCTTGCCAAATTACCAGACCTGCAGCACCCTTTACAGCCATCAATGGATTTAATTTACATCACATTTTAGCATATATTTAACATCTCCTAAAATATTACATTGTGAAATATCAGTTGTTTTTACTATAGCAGTGGTTTGCATGGAAGCAATTGCTACTGTAAGCAGTGCAGCTTCTAATCGTTCATGGAGATTAGATTACTGAGTCAGCAGATGTGCCGAATCCATGAACCATCTTGTATCCCCCGGTCACACCATGGCGACTGGCAGCCAGCATAAAGAGCAGTGCTGTTTTCCCTCCGGCTACATATCGGTGGAGGATGTTGCTTAGTAACCACAATCATGTGAGCCACTGGTAGGTGAACATTGAACTGCACCTCTCTACGGACTACAGAAACATGTACACATCCATTCTGTCCTTACACATACTGAAAATATTGTTTTATAGCAAGGATGATCAACACATAATAATGTGTATATTGGGTTATTTTTATTGATGATTTATCCTGGTCACTGTTGCATATTCACAGCACTATAGATGACCGAAGACTGATGAGTATTTTTACGTTTTTTTTATCTCTACTACCGTATATACTCGAGTATAAGTTGAGTTTTTCAGCACATTTTTTTTGTGCTGAAAGTGCCCCCTCGACTTATACTCGAGTCAAGCACTTTTCTGCAGCAAAAAAATTCATTTTCCGAACCGAAATTGGGGCCCCGTATCTCAGGGCCACTTGGTGCTAGGAACCCTAAATTTGGTGTGCAAACCCAGTGGAACGGGTACCATAACATATCCAAAGCTGGAGTTCCTAGCACCAACTGGCCCTGAGATACGGGCCCCCAAAATCTGTTCGGAAAATGTCATTCTCTGCTGCAGAAAAGTGTTTGACATTTTCTGAACCGACTTTGGGGCCCCGTATCTCAGGGCCACTTGGTGCCAGGAACCCCAAATGTGGTTTGCAAACCCAGTGGAATTGGTACCATATCTAAAGCTGGGGCCACTTGGTGCTAGAAACCCCAGCTTTGGATATTTTATGGTGCTAGTTCCACTGGGTTTGCACACTAAATTTGGGGTTCCTAGCACTAAGTGGCCCCGAGATACGGGGCCCTAAAATCGGTCAACTGTGTCCATCTGCAGCAATGTCATTTCGGGACCCTTTGGGTTCAGAGACCCCAAATTTTGGCTGCAGTTAGGGGGCATCTAGGAACCCTTAACTACCAAGTTTGAAGTTCAGGGGACCTATGGCTGCAAATGGGCACAATGAGGCTGCAAATGGGCATTGTTGACCCTCTTTTCCACTTACAGTAGCTGTGCATTTCTCACCCTCGTCTTATACTCGGGTATAAGTTTTTCCCATTTTTTGTGGTAAATTAGGGCCTCGACTTATACTCGGATCAACTTATACTCGAGTATATACGGTAATAAACTAATATTCACTTTGGGGTTAACAGACCTTATGTAGACATGCCTATACAGTATACAGCGGGTATAGAAAAGAATCACCCCTTTTAAAATAATAACATTTTGTTGCTTTGCAGCCTGAAATTAAAGTGTTACTAAACCCAGAACCTGCATTCACTATATCTGGTCTCCCAGAGTACACAGAAATGCAAACTGCTAAATACCTTTTCTCATCAGTATAGAGCAGCCTTGTGACTTCTATCAGTTCCTAGTAAAGCTTGTAGGAGGAGTTTTAATTCTTCCCTGACCCCCTGTCTGGACAGTGCTAATTGACCCTGTGCTGATCACATGCACTCTCCCAAGAAAAAAGAAAATCTCTCTAGCAATACACACCAAACTGAGCATGTGCAGGCTGACTCCATAGACTCAGCGTTATCAGGAAATAATTAGGGGGCAGTGGAGGAAGAAGAGGATCAGAGAGACAGGATCACACAGCCTTTATACACAATGCAGGGGATTAACCCCTTAGGTTCCACAGGGAGTATAACAAACATGCTTTACTGCATTGACAGACTGATTTTACTGTTGTGGGTTTAGTAACACTTTAAAGGCCCATACACACGACGAGTTGTCTGACGATTTTCGGATCGCTAGTACTGTGCTCTCGACAGCCGATTTCACTTTTTCGTCAGAAAAAAGCTGGATGTGAAGTTTATTAAAAGTTTGCCGGATGTGAACTCAAGGTCCATCTTTTGGATTCTTTTGTTTCCGATGCCCAGAAATGAAAGAATACATACAAAACTATTTAACACATTAGGTCACTTCTGATGTGTTCTGTTGTATGAAAATTTTCGTATTGTGAGTAACCTCTTCACTTTCGACATGAGACTAGCATGGCACAAAAAACGGACAGTCGGTCGGTCGTCCAATAATCTAAGCGTGTGTACGAGGCTTTAGACAAATGGCTGTATTTACTAAGTGCAACTTATAAAATCCAAGTGAAAGATATAACACCAACATCTCAGAAAAAAAATTCAAAATTCAAAAACAGAACCACTGAGTTGGAAAAAGAATCAATCCCCATATGTCAGTATTTTGTTGAACCACCTTTATGCTTTAATTACAGCCCCTAGTCTGTTGGGATATGGCTCTACTAACTTTGCACATCTAGACTTTGCAATATTTTCCCACTCTTCTTTGCAGAACTGCTCAGTTCAGTAAAAGTTCAGTTAAATTTGATGGTGACCGTTTGTGGACTGCAGTCTTCAAGTCATGCCACAGATTTTCAATGTGCTTTAGGTCTGGGCTTTGACTAAGCCATGCAAGGACATTCACCCTTTACTCCACCAACCACTGTGTGGTTATTTTTGCTGTGTGCTTTGGGCCAATGTTATGTTGGAAGGTAAACCTGCTTCCCATTGACAACTTTCTGGCAGAGGGCAGGAGATTTTCCTCAATAATTTTATGTCATTTTCCCCATCCATTTTCTTCTATCCTGACAAGTGCTCCAGTCCCTCCTGCAGAGAAACACCCCCATAACAGTATATTACCACCTCCATGCTTACTGTAGGAATGGTGTTATTTGGATGGTAAGCTGTATTGGATTTCTGCCGGACATATCGTTTGGTGTCTCATCTGACCTTAACACCTTTTTCCATGTAGCCTCATAATCTTCAAGGTGCGTTTCAATGTGGTCAGATGAGACTAAATATGGTTAAGTCAGTCTTTCTCAACTCCAGTCATCAAGGCACCCCAACAGGTTATGTTGGGGTGCCTTGAAGACTGCTCCTAAAGGAGGAGGAGAAGAAAAAGAAAAATCTGAAAGGGGTTATAACCCTCCCTTGTTCTATCCAAAATGAAAAAAAAAAAAATTCTACTTTATTGCATTCCTGGCAATTAGGTAAAAAATGTTTAAACATCAGTATCCCCCCCTCACCCCCTTTTACCTACCTGAGCCCTCATTCGATCCAGCAATGTGCACATCTGCAGCTCTTCTCTCCCCTCACTTCTGTGTCTCACTGGCTTTTCTGAGGCCAATCAAAGCCAGTGACGAGGGAGTGGAGGGCGGGGCTGGAGCAAGCCAGCATAAGTGCCCCCTTAGAATGTGGCTTTCTATGGAGGCTCTCGCTGGAGAAGAAGAGCCAGGAGCACCGGAAGGGGGCCAGAGGAGAAGAGGTTTGGCCCACTCTATGCAATTCAATTGCACAGAGCAGATAAGCATTGCATAAACCTGTTTGTTATTTAAAAAAGAAATAATTACAATCACTTTAACATTCCCAGAAAATGTCTGGGAAGACATGCATATGACTTCACCTGGATCATGGATAGATAATTTATATAAATAAATATGAAGGGGGGGGGGGGTCTTGCAAATATTTGGCGCTATGGCAGCCATAGTTTGCATAATGCTCTTCTCTAAATTAACAAATCACATGAGACATTTGAATAAAACATACCTTGTTCTTATGTAATGAAAAAAGTATCTAAAGCCTAGCCAGCCTTGTTGACAGTCATCGTTGATTAGCAGTGAGCAGTGTGAGTGTTTCATGTCATAGTCATTAGAGACTGCGGAGAGCCTATAGTTTTCTGTCAGACTGATGCTGTCAGGTTGACTGGCAGTGAGGAACAAGGATCAGGAGGGCTCAACAAGTAAGGAGAGTCTGAAATGAAAAGAGCAGAAATGCATTTTCAAAAACAAATACACATCAGTGAAATTATGTACGTTAAAGCGTAACTCCACTTTTGTTGAGAAACAACATCCCCCCCAGGTGATCTATGTACATTGCAAGGATTTTAACAAACACTGTTGCAGATTCCTACCTTTTGTTGTTCTGAAGAAATCCCTGTTTGTTCCTCTGTGTCCCTGTGCTAAGTGAGTCTAATGGGAGTGATTTCTTAATTATCAATCAGCTGCTGCATAGAATCCATAAAGGTAAAAAACCTTGAACATTTAGAACCACTTTAAGGACACTGTGCAGCCCGGCTGCCTGCCAAACAATGATGTCATTGAAGCTGCCAAAAAAAAGATGGGTCGTTCCAAATTCTATACTAGATAAAGAGCCTCTTTCCCACATACCTGGCCTAGTGGTTGTTAATCATGATTGATGTGGACCTACATCTCTGGAAGACGTGATTGATGATTTCGCTGCCACTGATGTATGTCGTACATTCGTAGTGGTACTTTTTACACAAGCAGACTGTCAGATGGAAGCAACCAAGCGTCTGTACAGCCACCCAGTCCCTTACATATTCACCTAGGTGGATGTAGCTTCGGTCTGATGTTGCACCTGTCCCCCACCACCTCTACACCAAGAACCGATCGATCAAATACCACTGATTGCTCAGTCCTAAGTGAGCAGAGAGTGGTGACCAGGGTCAGGAAAAAGGGGGGGGGGCAGGAGGGGCAACTGCCCTGGGCGCAATGGTTTATTGCAAGGATGGGGGTGCCCTGTGCCAGGGCTATGGGCTGTGCTGCACACTGAGAGGCTGGTCATGGATTTCGGTAGATCCCGACATTAAAGTTGGGATCTTTCCAAAGCCTGGACCAGCTGAATGACGTGAGTCGAGTGAT
The DNA here is from genome assembly GCA_037952925.1 of Lithobates clamitans. Taxonomy (NCBI): domain Eukaryota; kingdom Metazoa; phylum Chordata; class Amphibia; order Anura; family Ranidae; genus Lithobates; species Lithobates clamitans. Next base: position 370,369 of record JBBGZY010000777.1, on the reverse strand, counting down.
GGCTTTAGCCCGCTGTAAGCTATGGCCCTACTTCTCCTTTAATTGTATTCTTGTAGAAGCAAAATTGTTGCCTTTTGTACTAGTTATTTTAATACTACTTCTCTTTGATTGCTGGGAAAATCTTTGTATGGGTTTATACATGAGTGGATAGTGCTGTATGGTTATAAGACTGCTCATGTTGTCCTTTCTAATGTTCCTCAAGGGAAATAACAAGATGATGTTGGTGATCAAGTATTCTGCTGTGTTTGAAGCCTTCTGCTGTGTCTCTGGTTAATGCTTTCGCTATGAGAATAGTGTATGTAATCTGCAAAGCCTTTCTGTAAGCATGTGATGTGTTCTTTTCCACAGAACTTTCTGATGCCAAGCGATTTAGTGATAAAGTGAAGAATTACACCACGTTACTGCTGGAGGATGAAAATGGAATTATTTTTGTGGGAGCGAGAGGAGCCATCTTTTCTCTGAATGCCACAGACATTTCTCACAGATCCCGCAGAACTGTAAGTTGGATAGTCTTCTGTCTAAGTTTGGTGGCTTAGTGGGTAGTATTATGAGCGCACTGCATGGCGCCAGGACCATTGCTTCTGGTGTGCGCAGGCTTACAGTTGGAGGAACACACATGAGTATGAAGAAGGATAAGCAGAAGCTGCGATCTGTAATGCACTGCCGTCTCTCTGGGCAAACCGGCTGTGTAAAGGAGCCCTTAGGTGATAGTTTTTTTTCTTTCTTTTAATCAGCAGGTTGCATGAAAAAAAAAATGGCTCGATTCCCCCATCTACACATTCGAGGAGGATGGGGAAATCCTCCCTGCTGAGCCACTCTATTCTGGGTGCAGGGAGACTTCCCCTCTATTAGAATACAATGATCAGCGTTGCTGGCTACAGCCTTCAATAGCTATCGGAAAATCTGACAGGATGGTTAAACAGAAGTTGATAAGTAGATCGGTTTGCCTACAGCGACCACCCTGCTGAACTGGACAAATTTCAGTCCATGTATGGCTGGCTTAAAGTGGTTGTAAACATCAGACATGAAATATGAGCAAAGCATATGACCCTCTATAGTGTGTCTCAATCCAGAGCACTAAGTGTCATTTCTCTCTGCCACTTCATTCCTCTATCTGTGTGAACCATTTCTGACAAGTTTTTCTGACACCGAGAGAAAAATGGTGACAGGGAAGGGAGATCCAGCTGATTGACAGGAGGGGGTGTGGAGGAGGGTGTGTCCTTTCCTCCAATCAGCTATCAGAGCTCTCCTTACTGAGCTTTGCAGTGTGAAATTTAAGCTCTCCACTCCCTGTTTTCTGTCAGCTCAGACAACTTTTAAAGTTTCTGCACTTTGAACTGATGTAGAGAAGTGAAGGCAACAGTATGACATATGTAGGAGGATTTGTTTAATTTTTGTGAGGCCAGTGACTTCACGGGGTATATGTACGGGTTTACATCCACTTTAAGGCAAAATAAGTATGTGTACTATTGATGAGGAGTACCAAGGAAGGCTTTGTTTTTAAATTAAACAGTACACTTACACTTTAACCTCTTAATGACGGCGCCTCCCGGCTCTTTAGGAGGTTTATGATTGCTGAGGGGCTGGGCTTAAGAGCACGTGACCGCCGTGATTGGCTGTCACGTGATCCGAAAACTTTCAGTTAAGTGCTGGTAACTGTATTGGGAGCGCACACCGCATGCACTCTCGGCACAGCTTTATGGACAATAATTCACTAAAATATGCCGCCCCTCTGCGCCTGCGTCGAGAGGCCGCATATTTTCATCTGGCCGCCGCCAAAGGGTTAAGCTGATAATTTATATAAAAAGTGCACTTAATTAAACTAATGATGTTAACATATATAAAAGTAATATATTCCATCTAAAATCAAATCTACAAATTTTTTCCACTCGCAACCAAAAGGTTGCATTTACAGGTACTCTTTTGGTTACACACCTACCTTCTCATAACTCTGAGCAATGTAACCACTTGAGTTCTGGAAGATTTTACCCCCTTCATGACCAGGCCATTTTTTGCTATTCGGCTCCATACTACTTTAACTGGTAATTGCTAGGTCATACTATGCTGTACCCAAACAAAATTTATATCATTTTCTCACACAAATAGAGCTTTCTTTTGGTGGTATTTTGGTTGTTTTTTTTTTTTTGCGATATAAATGAAAAAAGAGCAAACATTTTTGAAAAATAACTTTTTTACATATCCAATAAAAAAATGTAAAATCTAATTTTTTTCAAAAATTTAGGCCAAGATGTATTCTGCTATGTTTTTGCTAAAAAAAATCCCAATAAGTGTATATTAATTGATTTGCATAAAAGTTTTAGTGCCTACAAACTATGGCATACTGGAAATTACTATTATTTTTTTAAAAACTATTCATGGCAGCGATCAGCGACTTATATTGGGACAGCGATAGTGTGGCGGGCAATCTGACACTGGCTAACGCTGGCGGGAACTGACTAACTGCAACTGACATCACCAGTAACATTAATACCATGATCAGTGATAATACTATACACAGTGACTGTACTAATGACACTGGCTGGGAGGGGGTTAACATCTAGGGCGATCAAAGGGCTATAATAAGGCTTACCTGTAGGTATAATGAATATCTCCTAAACCTGCACGGTTTAGGAGATATTCACCCTGCATGCAGCCGCTGAGCGGCGCATGTGCTCTAAAGGTGCGGCGTATCGTGCCGGAACATCAGAGCTCCTTGCCGGAATGAAGAGCTCCCACGCACATGTGTGGGAGTGACGTCATCGCTGCCCCAGCCACTCTCAGTGCCGGAGCCCGCACACCCAGATCATGTCAGCCCCCTCAGTGGTGACCGGGCGCTGCGGTGGGGGCTTCATTCTAAGGTAAGTATTTCATAAAGTATTTCATAATGTGCTAGTATGCGATGCATACTAGCACATTATGCTATTGTCTTGCAGGTTTTTCTTTTTTTTTTTTAGTTTCAGTGGTTTACGACCGATTTAACTTCAATAAAAACTTACGGTGGGGAAAATAATTATTTGATCCCCTGCAGATTTTGTAAGTTTGCCCACTTATAAAGAAATGAAGGGTCTATAACTTTTATTATAGGTGTATTTTAAATGATGGAGACAGAATATCAACAAAAAATCCAGAAAAAACACATGATACAAATGTTATAAATTGAGTTGCAGTCAGTGAGTAAAATAGGTATTTGATTCCCAAGCAAAGCATGACTTAGTACTTGGTGGAGAAACCTCTGTTGGCAAACACAGAGGTAAGATGTTTCTTGTAGTTAGTGTAGTTAGTCATACTCAGCATTTTTCTTCCTCCAAACACGGCGAGTCAAATTAATGCCAAAGAGCTAAATTTTGGTCTCATCTGACCACAGCACTTTCTCCCAATCCTTCTCTGAATCATTTAGATGTTCATTGGCAAACTTCAGATGGGCATGTACCTTCTTGAGGAGAGGGACCTTGCGGGCGCTGCAGGATTTCAATTCATGGCGACATATTGCGTTACCAATGGTTTGTTTGGTGACTGTGGTTCCAACTGCCTTGAGATCATTCACAAGCTCCTCCCATGTAGTTCTGGGCTGATCCCTCATATTTCTCATGATCATCCTTACCCCATGAGGAAAAACCTTGCATGGAGCTCCAGACCGAGGGCTATTGATAGTTATTTTGTATTTCTTCCATTTTCGAATAATCGCTCCAACAGTTGTCCAACAGTTGTCTCCTTCTCACCAAGCTTCTTGCTGATGGCTTTATAGCCCATTCCAGCCTTGTGCAGGTCTACAGTCTTGTCCCTGATGTCTTTTGATGGCTCTTTGGTCTTGCCCATTATGAATGGAATGGTTTGAATGGACCAAAGATTGTTGTTGTCGTTATGAGCAACTTTTAAAATTGACAGGACTAATCTGTGTACCACATACTGTAGCCAGTCTGTGAGAGCCAGAATTGTTGTTGGTTGGTAGGGAATTAAATACCTATTTTACTCATCGAACTGCAACTCAATTTATAACATTTGTATTATGCGTTTTTTTGGGATTTTATGATAACAATTATGGACCCTTCATTTCTTTGTAAGTGGGCAAACTTACAAAATCTGCAGGGGATCAAGGTTCATTTTTCATTCTTTTTAAGTAACAAACATGTCATGCTTGCTTCCACTGTGCAGCTCGTTTTGCACAGAGTGCCCCCGAACATTCTCTTCTGGAGTCCCTTAGGCGGCTCTCGCGGCTCCTCCCCGCATTAGATAACCCCCTAGGAGAAGCGCTTTCCCGGGGGGGTTACCTTGCGGGCACGTTTCCGACTACAGCATTCGCGTCCATAGACACGAATGCCGCACTCAGTCCCAAAGCCCGCATCATTGGATTTGATTGACAGCAGCGGGAACCAGTGGCTGTGCTGCTATCAAGCTATCCAATTGAGAGCCGGGAACCCCCCGGGCAGAGGAAGAGCGCATCTCCGGCGTGTGGAATTCCAGGGCTCAGGTAAGTAAAACTGGGGGGGCTGAGGGGCTGGGGGCCGGTCACTGCCAGGTGTTTTTTCATCTTAAGGTGAAAAAACACAAGGGTTTACAACCACTTTAAGTTAGTCCAACAGATTCCCATGTACATCAAATGTGTGTTTTTTTTTATCAGCCACAGCCGGTAGAAAAGCATGTTTCTTTCCATTATGTTGCAGATGGGGAATCGGGGATCTGTTTGAAGAGGTCCAACCCCCCTGCCTACTGAGTCAGATCCAGAATACTCCAATCAGCAGGGAATATGAACATTGCCGATTGCAGAACTCAGTAGGGCACAGTAGGTAGGGTACTCAGTAGGGTGTTGAACATCTGCACTGAGATCACTGCTTCTACACAGATAACAAGGGTCCCAATCTGCAGCTGTTGGCAGGGGACAGGCCTTTCTGTTCAGAATGTGGCTCCTTTAGAAAAAAAATGAACTGTAAATCATTGTTTTACAATGCCAAGGTCTAAATAAGCCTTTAGGGTATGCTGGGTAACTTGGTAAAAACAAGTAATGCCCCGTACACACGGTCAGACTTTGTTCGGACATTCCGACAACAAATCCTAGGATTTTTTCCGACGGATGTTGGCTCAAACTTGTCTTGCATACACACGGTCACACAAAGTTGTCGGAAAATCCGATCGTTCTAAACGCGGTGACGTAAAACACGTACGCTGGGACTATAAACGGGGCAGTGGCCAATAGCTTTCATCTCTTTATTTATTCTGAGCATGCGTGGCACTTTGTCCGTCGGATTTGTGTACACACGATCGGAATTTCCGACAACGGATTTTGTTGTCGAAAAATTTGTCGGAAAATTTTATATCCTGCGCTCAAACTTTGTGTGTCGGAAAATCCGATGGAAAATGTGTGATGGAGCCTACACACGGTTGGAATTTCCGACAACAAGGTCCTATCACACATTTTCCGTCGGAAAATCCGACCGTGTGTACGGGGCATAACAGGGTGCAGGCAAAAGGAGGGCCCTCAGTGACAAGCCCTGGTGGCCAGAAAAGCCACTTGTTTACTTTTTAAATAAAAAAAAAAAAAAGAGAGATAGGCGTAGTAGCGCAGTATGGGTTTTTTAAATGACTAGAAGCCTTAAGCAGGTTATGAGTCACCAGCACAAATAGTGATATCAGTACTATAGTCAGCAAGATATTTAATGTTTGACAGCAGTATGACATATTTGATCCTTGACCTCAGCATGTTGGTGACTAAGCGGTTGATCTGCAGACACTCCTTGTGTCCTCAGAGCAGACGGGTCTGGGTTTTCTCTGCCAAATCACACAGCATGTCAGGTGACTCGTGCCACTGCAGTTGGGCTTCTCTTGCACTTCTCTTTTCATCTGTGTACAGAGAGCTCTTCAGTGTGAACTTGTGTGTTCTTGAAGTCATTTACTACAAGACAATATTTTACCATATAACAAACTGTTTACAGTGTGACTCAGCATGGACTAGTAAATCGTTTATGGATACCAGGAAATGTCATAAAGCTGTGCGAAACAAAGGGACAAGCTTGTTACACTTTCCAGTTTGCAAAGAGGCATTGTTATTTTACCTTTCTTTTAGCAAGTGCTTTTAATTATTTTTCAACTGCCTTTTTGTATTGCTTTTTAATTTGCTATGTGTGAATATACAGTGTGCAGCTCTAAAAGGGAAACTATAATATTGTTTTGAGGTCAACAATACATTTTAAACTGTTATTTTGTGGCTTTATTTTACTGTGTAGTATGTGGGGAGGTGCAGCTTGGTGTGGAGTGAACAGTTGCAGACGGGCGTAACTAGAAATAGCAGGGCCCCATAGCAAAATGTTGTATGGGGTCCCCCTGCAAACAGCCCCCCCACAGCTGCCCTAGTGTTAATGCAGCGTGACCTGTGCCACATACAGCGTGACCTGTGCTCAATGCAGCGTTACCTGTGCCCAATGCAGCGTGACCTGTGCCACATACAGCGTGACCTGTGCCCAATACAGCGTTACCTGTGCCCAATGCAGCGTTACCTGTGCCCAATGCAGCGTGACCTGTGCCCCATACAGCGTGACCTGTGCCCCATACAGCGTGACCTGTGCCCCATACAGCGTGACCTGTGCCCCATACAGCGTGACCTGTGCCCCATACAGCTTGACCTGTGCCCAATACAGCCTGGTCTGCCTGTGCCCCATACAGCCCCACTTATGCAGAGGAAGAGGCAAGCCACCGGGATCAGCAGAGAGCGGGATTGCCCGCTGTAATAGCTTTCATTTGAATTTCCTGTCTTCCGGGGGCTCATCGTCACATAGCCACACCTCTTGGCCCGGCGCCTTTGATGACGTCACATGTCACGCATTGGATCGGCGTTCTGTCTATCAAAGGCACCGGGCCGAAAGGTGGAGCTATGTGACGTGAGCCCCGGGAACACTGGAAGTTCTAATGAAAGCTATTACATCGGGCAATTCAGCTCTCTGCTGATACGGACAGCTCGCCTCTTCCTTTACTCTCTCTTCCCCTGGCTGGGAGACTGTGCCGGCGGTGCTCTTATCCTCACTGGGCCCCACTCGGCTGCGGGCCCCATAGCGCCCGCATGGGTCGCTATGGTGGTAGTTACGCCCCTGGTTGCAGAAACAGGACTGTATTGAAGTTAAGGTTCAATAAAGCACAACTACCTGGTAGGAAGACAACCCGACCACGTGCACTCATGCCATGTTGTAGCGAAGAGTATGGCAGTAGGTCTTGGGTGCGCCGACAGTGTCAGCCTTGAGGGGCTGAATGCAGCATGGCCAGTCCATGCCCACATGGTAGAGGCTTCCAGGAAGGCATGGGGTGTCCCTGCTCTTTCCCTACTCATCCGGAACCTCTCCCTGCCGCTGATTTTAGGCAGTGCCCCTTTATTGCTTTTTTTCTTGTGTGATTGGTTGAGCCCAGGATACCCACCCCCCTACCCAACCTGGTAAATAAAGCTTGCCTCTCTATGATTTTTAATGGTTTGAGAAAGGACTAGGAAAAGGAGTTCTGAAACACGTTACCATAGCAACCATCCTGCCCTGTGTTCCACCGTGACTCTCCTCACTTCCTGGAACATTGGTCTTGGTTTCCTCACTGACTATACGCATTTGCTGTCACGAGTGGCTCTTCTAGTGGACGGCTTCCATCCAATGTGGCATGGCTGCAGATAAGCTCTTTGATTTTTATATTTCTGTAAGTTTGCTTTTTAGGTGTAATAAACCCATTGATGCTGCACTTAGCTGGCACCCCCTTGTATTCCTTTATGTACACAAATTTTGACAGGGGATTCAGACCGAATTAAAATTTCTGAAGGGGCAAACTCCAAAATTCTTCTCGTACATGAACAAAACTAATGATTTCTGTTTACTGTGTCCTGTTTTCATATGATAAAAATCAGATATAAAAGACAGGAAACAATAAACAACAATTTAATCTATGTTCCTACATCAAAACAAAAAATGCCTTTTTTTGCTACTCCGTTTCGACCAGCTGCAATCAATCGAGAAAAAAAACGGACGATTGCTCGTCCAATTTTTTTTATAGTGTGTATCCTACTTTTTTTTCTTGAGCTCTGTGTCCTCTTGTCTTCGTTATGCCCTATCATTTATTCTCCTGGTGTCACAGAGACAGAAAGTGAGAAGAAATTTTCCTAATGAGGACACAGACAGCAATAAAAACATGGGATTCTGACAGTTAGGTCCCATTCTTTTTTTATTTATGTGCTTTGCATTTGTGCACACACATTCCACTTTGAATGGGCTGCCATTGCATCTAAACTAACAAAAAAAAAGAACATGCTGCATTTTTGCATTGTGGTGCACTGCAGCGCATGTAATTGTAAATGGGCCCCTAAAGCAAAACAAAAAAAAAATCTGCAAGCTGGCTTTTTATTGCTGAAGACAATACCATGCCATAGTGAAAGTGATAGGAAATATAAACCTAAAAGCTGAGTGGCCAGATGGTGATGCACCATTGGTTGCTAGGAAGCCAGCAGCCACTGGCATCCTAACAACCAGCCTGAGCAGGAAGTTGCGACTTTTACCTGTGTTAGCAATACTGCTGCTAAATGTATAATTTCCTGCTTCACTTAGAGGTTTGGCTGAGCAGGTGGGTGAACACCCCATTTGGTTCACTTGGTCCCATGCAAAGTTCAGACCATAATCTACTTTTGGCCAAATCTGAAGCTCATCCCTAGTCATCTCATGTGCTATGGAGCAGAGCATGACTAGCTGCAAGATCTATCCCTGCTATGGTTGGTTTTACAGGTCTCTGAAACAAGTTTAGGAAATTAAACTAGTTGCATTTAGAAATGCATTATTCCTAAATAACATTTATTGGGAAATTAAAGGGATTAGAAACATGTTGTTTACATCCAAGTATTACATCTCGTTAGTACATAGTACAGATTATTATACTGTATACATTATTCCACCTAAAGAAACAGATGTTATGTGCTATATACTCAGTTATATTTTGTAGTTGAATTGGTTATTAGTTTGTTAACCTATGAGCAAGTGGCTAACCACAAACTAATTGCACATTTTTGTTTCTATTTTTTTTCTTTTTCTCTTAGATCAATTGGGAGGTCACTGCTAACGAGACTAACACATGTCACAGCAAAGGAAAAAATATTCAGGTATTTCTTCTCTACTTTTTTTGTGTGGTGAGTGTTTGTATTTAGCTTGAGGATAAAATGAACCTAGGAACACACCAAGTGCTGCAGATGGAAAGTCTAGTTGCCAATGTCAGGACTGTGCTTTGCGTGCCAAGCCTGCAGGTGTCTGCCTGTTTTTATTTTCACAAGGTTCCTTATCTGTTAGCATTTGTGTGTTTCTTCCAATTCACTACTTGGTTATCTTATTTTAAACCAAATTAACGTGACACTAAAGCTTTGTTTTAAAAAAAAAAAAAAAATAACATGTCATACTTACCTCCACTGTGCAGCTCATTTTGTACAGAGTGGCCCCGAACATTCTCTCTCCCGGGGGGGTAACTTGCAGGCGCGCTCCCGAGTCATTCATTCGGCGTCCATAGAAGCCGAATGTATGACTCGGCCCCACCCTCCGGGTCTTTGGATTTGATTGACAGCAGTGGGAGCCAATGGCTGGGCTGCTATCAATCCATCCAATCAGGAACCGAGACACCGGCTTATGCTGGTGTGCTCGTTCCTGGAAGGAGATAGAGGGGGTACAGGTAAGTAAAACGGGGCTCGGAAGGGGCTGCAGCATTGCAGGAGGTTTACAACCCCTTTAACTCCTTAATATTTCCCAAAGTTCTATGTATATTCTGCTGAATATCCCAAATTGTTTTCATTTAATTCTGCTCATTAAGCATGTTTAAAGCCTAATTCCAGATATTTTTTTTTTTTTAATTTTGGTTAGAGTTAAAATTTCTTGTCTGTGACCCCACTGGGGAGATTTTTTCTTTGTGTCCCTGTGACACCTATACTAGAAATGAGGGGAGCAGCTGTCCCATGAACAGGAATGCACAGAAAGTAATGCCTCATGTATGCAGGTGTTAGAAGAAGCTACTACCAACGCCAGGAAAAAGCGGCTGTAAAAACGAGCTTTTAGCAGCGTTTCCCTGCCTCTATTCAAAATCCATGCTTCCCTATGAAACCCGTCTACTTATTTGACTTTCAGTCCATTGATTTGAATAGATGTCACATGCAAGTTGGATCATGATAATCGGACTTGTGGTGCGACTTGTACTCTGAGGATCTTGAAAGGAACCCCACGCCAAAGTTTTAAAAAAAATGGCGTGGGGTCCCCTCCAAGATCCATACCTTGCCCTCCGAGTCTGGTATGGATCTTGAAAGGGAACCCTATTCCAAAATGGGGTGAAAAAAACTGCCCCCTTCAGTCTGGTATGGATTTTAAGGGGGAACCCCACGCCCAAAAAAAAAAATGGGGTGGGGTCCAAAATCCATACCAGGCCCTTATCCGAGCACAAAGCCCGGCAGGTCAGGAAAGGGGGGGGCATCGACCGAGCACCCCCCCCCCGGGGACAATTCCAGGCCACACGCCCTTAACATGGGGGGCGTGGGTGCTTTGGGGCAGGGGGGGACGTATTTGAATCTGGAAGCCCCTTTAACAAGGGGGCTCCAGATCCCACTTCAAAGTGAATGAGTATGTTGTACATTGTACCCCTACCCATTCACCCCCAAAAAAAGGCAGTGTAAGTAAAAATAAGAGACGATTTTGACAAGTCCTAAAAATTTTCCTCCGGTCCGGTCTTCTCCCTCTGGTATTCTTTTTCTGGTCTTCTTCCTCCGGTCTTCTCCACCATTGCTGTCTTCTCCACCACCGACCCGGTCCTCCTCCAATGCTGTCTCCTGTCTTTGTGCCAGCTCCACTTTATAGCATTTTTATTATTATTTTTTTTTTTACTAGTAATGGCATTGATCTGCGATTTTTATCGGGACTGTGACGTTATGGCGGACACATCGGACACTTTTGGCACATTTTTGGGACCATTGGCATTTATACAGCGATCAGTGCTATAAAAATGCACTGATTACTGTATAAATGTCACTGGTAGGGAAGGGGTTAACACTAGGGGGCGATCAAGGGGTTAACTGTGTTCCCTGTGTGTGTTTCTAACTGTAGGGGAGTGGACTGACCTAGAGGAAATTACAGATCGTAATTCCTAGCTATTAGGAACTCACGATCTGTCTCTCCTCACAGAACAGGGACGTGTGTTTTTTACACACACGTCCCTGTTCTGCCTCTCGTGCCCGCGATCGCTCGTGGCCGGCGGTCATTGCAAGCGTCGACCACGAGCATCAGCACCCCCACAGTGCAGCGCCTGCTATCCCGCTTAAAGGAGCTGACGTGTAGCTATAAGGACTCGCAGGATTGTGATGACCTGCCACAGTATAATGACAGCGGCTGGTTGGCAAGCGGTTAAACATGCTTAATGGGCAGAATTAATCCCCCAAAAAAGGCAGTGTAGTGTAAATAAAAACAAGACGGTTTTGAAAAGTACTTTATTAAAAATCCTCCTGGTCTGTTGCAAAGTGGAATACTGTTTTGTGGTCAAACGCTCCCAAATTTGACATGCTTTTTGGCAACCATAGGTGCTGCGTCCTCCGGACTAAAGAGAACGCAGCGCTCAGTACAAAAGACTTCGTCTGTTGCCATGGGGTGCATAAGTTTGTATGGAATAGGCAGCTTGCAGATCTGGAGAGGCACCGTCAATGCTGAAAGATATTTGCAGCTTATGCTCCCACCCAGGCAACATCGTTTTCAGGGAAGGTCTTGCATATTTTAGCAGGACAATGCTAAACCTCATACTGCATCTATGACAACAGCATGGCTTCGTAGTAGAAGAGTCCGAATGTTTAAATGACCTGCCTGCAGTGCAGACCTTTCACTTTGGCTCATCTTGAAACGGAAAATAGGACAAAGGAGATCCAAGACTGTTGAGCAGTTAGAATCTTATATCAGGCAAGAATGGAACAACATTCCTCTCCCAAAACTCCAGCAATGGATCTCCTCAGTTCCCAGACTTTACAGAGTATTGTTAAATGCAGAGTGGATGCTACATCGTGGTAAACATTGCATGGCTCCGTCCTAACTTTTTTGAGACGTGTTAGCTGTCATCAATTTTAAAATGACCTCATTTTTTTCTTAGTGATGCATTTTCTCTATTTAAACGTTTGATATGTTTTCTATCGTGAATAAAATATGGTTTTGAGATTTGCAATTGCATTCCGTTTTTATGTAGATTTTACACAGCATCCCAACTTTTTTTGGAATTGGAGTTTTAAGATGTGTCTTCAGAAAGGACTGTGAGAGGCAAGTGTAATGTGTCAATCACACTTACCTCTGTGCTGTTCTTTCCATGATACAGCTCCCTGAACAATCTGATGCTGGCACAGCGGTGGCATGAGCTGCTTTTTGATCCCTGTATTTTTTGCTTCTTGTACTTGTCTGTTTGTTTTCTGTTAATGAAAAGACGTGTTTATTTTTTTATATGTCCTACATGTTTTATCCCCTTTATTTTCTATAAATATTTATTCATATGTTCCTTTTACCGTATTATAATAAATATCTGGAGGAAGTGAATGCTTTAATGTCTGTCCATGTTCATTGCACATCTCTGAGAAGCGCGTGTTCAGGCCGCTGTGCGAGCTAGACTGTTTAATGTAAGATTAGTTTGTCTCTTTAGCAGAATTTAGTGCTCTGGTGTTGGAACATAATAATTTTGCTTTTTTTCTCCCTGCAGACCGAGTGCTTCAACCATATAAGGCTTTTGCAGAGATTTAATGAAACCCACCTGTATGTCTGCGGGACGCATGCCTTTGCTCCACAATGCTGCTATATTGTAAGTACACCCTGACCTTTCAATTTATCTGCTGTTAAACTATGAGAGTGGATCATTACATGTTTTTGGACTAAACCTTTTTAAAAGGTGACTTCTTTACGGTGTAAAAAAATTAGAACATATGAGCAGAGTTTCAAGTGAATTTGCAGTTTTTAAAAAACAAATACCAACCTAAACAGGAATGTTGGCCATGCAAAAAACTATTTGGTGCCTCTCAGTCGGCAATCATTTCCTACTTTCCAGTAACCAAATGAATAAACATGGGTTGGAAATTGATTGAACCCACCTTGTTGCAACTCTAATAGTTTCTTTGGTTTTCCATTCTAGTTTTTAAGGCTTGGTCTTAACCATTGCTGTTATTGGATAAACAGCTGGTCAGCTGTACTGTTCCAGTCCATAGTTCCCAACTGTCCATCATGTGGATCAACAAATGTGTTTTCCTGCACTTAAACCTTTCACCCAGCTTCTAACTGATTGAACTTATTTTAAAAAGTGCATATGAAGGAAAAGCAGTATTTGGGGAAAAAAAAGTACCCGTGTATTAATTGGTTTTTGAGCTTAGGAGCATGAAAGGGCTGTACCATTTTCCTGCATATTCTGTGCTAGAAGATGTCCATCTGTCCATGTCATCTCAGCAAGTTGGGAGGTATGCCCATCTATACCAGCATTATTATGTACAGAATGTTTGTCATTCAAAGAGCTACTGTGGATTATACAATTAATGATGCCCATCAACCAATGCCCTGGTTGATGGTGCCTGCGATAGGTTATTGATCCTTTGCATAGTATTAGTGTGAACACATTGGGGGTTATTTACGAAAGACAAATCCACTTTGCACTACAGTGCACTTGGAAGTGCAGTCGCTGTAAATCCGAAGGGAAGCTCTGAAATGAGGGGAAGCTCTGCTGATTTTATTATCCAATCATGTGCAAGCTAAAATGCTGTTTTTTATTTTCCTTGCATGTCCCCCTCGGATCTACAGCGACTTTACTTCCAAGTGCACTTTTAGTGCACTTTCAAGTTCACTTGCAGTGTACTTGTAGTGCAAAGTGGATTTGCCTTTCGTAATAACCCCCATTGACTTTTATTGATTCTGCTATGAGCTGAGCACATTAAAAAACTTCCCTAAACATAGGGATTTGTACAGGGATATCTTCACACTGTGCCCCCAGGGAGATAACTGGCTTTAGGGAATGTAGCTTTACTGGTACCCTATACAAGAAATAAAACTGGAGCATAGTGGGTAGAACAGTTTAGTTATAATTTAGTTACATAGTAGTTTTATTAGCATTTAGGCCCCTGCAGCTAACCGCTGTGAACCCCCCGCTGGGTCTCCCACATGTAATTGCTAATGGCACCATTCACAAGTATAAATGGGTCCATATGTAAGACCCCTTTTCACACTGGGGTGCTTGAAAACTGCCCATAAAATGTCAGGCATTTTTGTGGTGCTTTTGCGCCGCTTTTGCAGCATTAGCAGTGTGCTTTTTTTTTTAAGGTCACGTGTCTCAAAAAAAATAATTTTCTGCGCTTTTGAAGCGCTTTTCGTGCACTTTTCAGGCGCAATTGAAGCACTTCCTATTCATTTCAATGGAGAGGGGCATTTTTGAGGCGCTTTTTTAAGCGCTCCAAACATGCTCCAAAGATGCTGCTTGCAGGACTTTATTTACCGCCCCGCCAGTGCACCGCCCCAGTGTCAAAGCATCCATTGAAATTAATGGGAAGCAGTTTTCAGGTGATTTTGTTCTAGCGCAGAAGCGCCTGAAAAGTGCCTCAGTGTGAAAGGGGTCTAAGAGTGGCAAGCACTCTTAGGTTTTTTTCACTCTGGCGCTGTCAATCCTGCATTTTATATGCTTTAGAGGGCACTCTAAAGCATATAAGTGTTTGTAAAGTCGCATTGTGACTTTGCTGGTATCCCTTCTGGTTTATACAGACATAAGCTACAGTGTGTGTGATTGATGATTCCCCCCCCCCCCCCCACTCCTTCCCTGATCTGAGTATAGCAGCAGGAGGGGCTGAGATTGCCCTCTGAAGTCAGCCAGCCAGCAGAGGGAGGTCACGTGATTGCACAGCGGCGGTGTGAGAAAAGGTGTTTGGCATTATCATTTTAAAAAACCACACACACTGTAGTTTGACTGTATGAGCGGGAGAGGTGGGAAGGAGATTGGCTCTCACACTGACAGGCAGGCAGAGGGGAGAGACTCAGAGCAGAGAGTGGGATAATGGAGGCATGTAAACTGACCATGGTATCATGTAAGAGCCATGATTACCGTGGTCAGGACACCCAGGGGACACATGAACAGGCAGGATCAACCAGGTATTTTACAACATAGAAAGGGACAAATTTCATGGCACAAGCCACTTTGCTATAGATCATGCCTTAATGCAACAGGATTTTTTTTGTTTAGGGTATGACCCGGATGATGGCTTCTGTAGTTCATTTGGGAAGGCGGGTTGATCATGTCTTTTTAAAGAAAGAGACTGACCACTCCCCTCTCTCACAGGCTTGTCTGAGAGCAGAGAGCTGGGGGCCGGACAGAGCAGGGCTATATGTCAAAGTAGACGCAAACAGCCCGTCTCAGGATCAAACATGCCCAATTCCCCCTATGGGAAACGGCTTACTATGGGGGCACATGGCGGGGGAGAGGAGCCAGGAGTGCTAGCAGGGGACCCAACCAGAGAACAATCAAGGCTGCTCTGTGCAAAACCATTGCACAGAGCCGGTAAGTATGACATGTTTCTTATTTTAACGAAAAAAATATTTAAAGCTTTACAATCACTTTAAAGTGTACTTTGCTTTGCCCATATTGGAATGTTTGCTTGCATAGGTTAAAAAATATCCCTGTAGAACCCAACTTTAAACACATTTACATTTTGATAGCCCTCTGACACCTTGGGATAAATATTTGTGTGAGCAGTGCACTCTGCTTGTTAATTTTTTCTGCTCCTTTTAAAATTTATTTCACATTCTGTGATTTAGACTAAAAGAATTTTAACAGGCTGTGTTCAAGCCACATCCTTACCTTTGTTTGAAATGGACAAAAACCGTCTTGTATAAATGAAAGAGAAAATGTTAAAAGCTGTAGTTAAAACAGTCAAAATAAAGTGAGTTTTACTTAAACAGTGTGTAAATAATGGTTAGCGAGCGACAGGCGGGTGGCTTGTAGACAGCATGCCCACACATCTTCATCTTGTAATCATGAGTAGTCAGTGGTCTGACGTTTATCTATACTCTGATTGCATCTCCTTCCACATTGTAGACCGGCATGTGAACTATAAACTTTATGTTCTAGCCAGTACAAAGATATCCCCTATTTACATTTGTATTGCTAGTTCTGCAATTTTAGAACAATTTTCTTCTTTTATCCAGTGAAGTAAACAGAGACTGCGAAAAATGTTTGTGAAAACGTCACATACGTTCATTTCTCTCAACTTTAATTCCCTTAAAAAGCCAAAATACCTTCATTTTAAAAGACATTTTGCTTTAGGCCAACGATGGATATAAATATAATTTACTTTATTAAATTGCTGAATTTTTAATACAATGGCAAGAAGCAAAGCATAGACTAGCTACTGTGTAAAATTGTATCATGAAATTCATAATATCCTGCCAATCTGTTAGAAGTATTGATATTTTTAGTGTGCTGACTGTTTCTTAATGTGGATAGAAGAAAGAAAGGGTTGGTAACCCAAGTGTAGTGTAGAGTGCAAGGAGTGTAGAGCACCCAAGCCATCAGTATTCCTGTAGTTATACGCAGGCTCCAGTATATACACCTCCTTCTAAAATTGCTACTTGCCGCACTGCCATACATACTTTCGGAATTACTCACTCAAGTATACAGATCAGGAGATCCAACTTCACTCTCTGAATGCTCGTCCAAGATAACTGAACCAAGCGTGAGATACAGCCAGACATCTTGCATTTTTAGAAAGTACAGAAGGCTGACCTACAGAATTGTGAAAATGAAAACAGTGCTACTCGCAGGGTTATCCTATTGCCATTGCTATCCAATAGTATTGTATTGATGTTGGTATACCAGTAGGTCAGCCTTTCTCAACCTTTTCAACACAGAGGAACACATGAAATACCTTTCCAATCTCAGGGATCCCCTGTTAAAAATCACTATATCTACAACTCACAATACATTAGTGTGATAGCCAGTGGGAAGAATGCCCCTTACACTTGTGGGCATTGAGAAAAATTACCCCCTTACCCCCTTAAAGATAGCTAAAATCTATGATGGAACTTATCTGAGAGGTAGAAATTGCTTATTGCTCAAGGAACCTCTAGCAACCTCTGGAGGAACCCTGGTTGAGAAACCCTGGTATAGGTGATCAGTTTACCAGGTTACTTGGCTCCAGACCAGCTGCAACGAGATTTCTGCAGACTACCATACTACATAAAATACTGTTCAGTTTCAGTACTTTTCAACAATATTCAAGATTCAGTCAATATTTAGTCCTTATACATTGTTTCCTATTGCAAGCTCCGAAAAACAAAGGTGTTTTTAGGCTTCGGAAATGTGTTAGCTACTCCTTTTGATTGTCCCTCTAACCCTTACTGTAATAAAATCATATCTGGGCTATTGAATATTTGTGTGATTCTCAAATTCTTATTCCGTCTTGTAAGCTTGTGGCAATATAGCAAACAGAAAAGGAAAGCTCCAGTATTAAAAGTTTATATAATGTAAGGACATTAGCCTAATGCCTGTTTAGTATGGATGGAGGCATCAATTGATTTTCTCTTGCTCAGCCCGCTGGCTGAAAAAATGAACTTTAGGTGTGTATGGCCATCCTTAATATATACAGTATTTCCTGGCAATCCTATGTAGAGCTGCAACTCTAGGTCACACCTAATATATTATGTGTCTGTTGAAAGCATGGCCTGGGGTGAGTGATGAACACTGTGATATACTTGTGTGTGTGATGTAGTGATAGAGACTGGAAATCCATGTTTTTCTTCTTCTTGTTCCGTAGTTCACATGACCATTAACTCTTTAAACCTGTCGTAATTAATAAGAGTGCTACACTTTGGCATTGTAGGAATGTGACAGAACCAGCCAAGCATGGCGGGAGTGTGATGTGAGATTAGCCGAGGGATGTCTGTGCTGCAGACTGTTTGTCTAGAAAATATCTTGGTGTTTGTATGTGTGTGCTTTTCAGCTTTTTGTATGCTAATGCTATTCATATTCTGACAGTTTGTGGTAACTTACAATGGCTGATATGCAACTCAAAATAGTATCTCTAAAGGACATAGGTCAAGGTTGGACATTATAAAAAAATGTTTTGAACTGGATGGATTTTTGGTGAGCAGATTCACAACTTTATTCATCCAACATCGACTGAGGACAGTCCACCCACAACCTCTTCTTGGATGCATTTTTCCCTCTGCTTGGTCTTAGCAGGTTTTGGGTGGAGTATCCTGCGCTAAAGCATGGAGAAGGTGAGTAGTAGTTGGGGAACTTTGATTATTGCAGCAAGGGGGTTGGTGGGAAATAGATGAAAGGGCCAAGAACTGTAAGTATTTCTTCTTCTGTGGTCAAGTCTAAGTGACCTGCTAGCATTTGGATTCCGGTGTGTACTCTGTAGATCATAGATATCAAACACTCTATGAATCCAACCCCGGTACAGATTACAAACCTCACATGTCAAAGCTTCCTTACTTTTACTTAACTGATTTTCGGCTCCCCCAGCAGATAGCACTGCCCCATGCTCTTGGGGTGGCCTGTCCCAAGGCATCCTCACATTCAGTGTAGGGCTATGGATCCTGTCCTGGTGAGAAGACCTTAGACCAGTGTTTCTCAACTCCAGTCCTCAAGGCGCCCCAACAGGTCATGTTTTCAGGATTTCCATTATTTTCCACAGGTGATTTGATCAGTTGCACTGCCTTAGTAATTACCACAGCTGTTTCATCTGAGGGAAATCCTGAAAACATGACCTGTTGGGGCGCCTTGAGGACTGGAGTTGAGAAACACTGCCTTAGACCGCCAAAGCATGGGGTGGAAAAGACTGCCGGGACTGGTCTAACAGTGTAGAGTAGCCTTCATGAGCAGAGGATCAGGTAAGCAAGAGCAACCATGTCCTTTTCTCCACTTTTTTTTTTTTTATCGTTGTTGAAGCAGTGTACCTACTGTCTGGCAATTTCTCTGTTTGAAGATGTAAAAAAAAACAAAGATACATATTAGACATTTTCTGCACCCTTACAAATTTTGCCCTAAAGATCACTGGCCCCATTCTGAGTTCTGTGGCTGTCTCATCTTCCTAGAGACACAGACAAACGATCTTAATAAACTTGCATTTTTCTCTTTCACTCTACCCGCTTGGTGGATAAATTTAATTCTACCACTTCTCTGCTTTCCCTGTCTCCTGCCCCCTAACCCCTTGCATCGGCTTTCATTTTTTCTCTAGTTTGTCTTCAGTGAAGTAAAATGTAATTCTCAAAAAATAAGCAGCGAATGAGGAAATTTTTGGTATGACACCAAATAGACACTAAAAGTATACAAAATATTTTTATTGTGCTTTCCTTAAATTAGAGCTCTTAAGTGCTTATAAAAATAATCTGGTTCTAATATATTACACAATCATTTAAATCAGCATTGTTCTAGACATCACACAGACTCCTGCACATGCAGATATGTATCCAACATTTTTCTTGGAACAAAGTCCACTTTTTCATTTCAGAATTTTTATTGTGGTTTCAAACAATATTGACAAGCACTTAAACAAAGATAGTACATATTAGATTACTATTAGATCTGAACTGTATAATGGAGGCCTAGTAGGCCCTCAATTAACAAGATGGTACAGGAATATATAATCTGTTTTAGCAGCTGAATCTGAACTAGAAGTAGTCAAAGTCCACTTTTCAAGGATGCTAATACTGCTCAAATGATAAAACATATCTTCTAGAAAGACAACTTATGTAGGTTACAAGCATATTGTATATGTCATAACATGCCCAGATCATATCCTTTCTTAAACTGTAAAGTGATGTATTTTAACTTGGCATGCACGATCATAGTGGAAACGTTTCAGAACCTTTGCACTAGGTTATTCAAGTTTAAATGTCTGAAGCCCCCTTACAAGCAGAAACACATCCATTGTCAGTTTAAAGGGCAGCAAATATGAGAAAAGCAGAGACTTGCTTTGGGTTGGATAATCCCCAAATATTAGGGTGTTGCTTATGAGTTTGATTCGAATGCAGAAAACAAGATTAGCAGAACAAACGGCAAACTTCAGGTGCCATTGAATCAAGCTTTGTCAGTAAGCCTAAATTAAACCTGCGTTTTGACCAGTACTTTCAGGTATGGAGGAACTATGTGACAATGCTGAACAGATTGAACAAAGCACAGGTTCACCCTAATATGTATGCTTAGTACAGGGGGTTCTTGTTGAAATACCAGGTAATTATTACGGTATATATGGATACTGCAGCATTAATGAAGGCAGTTTCAGGTATTTATACTAAAACCAATGTGCTTTCTACTGCGAAGTGCAAATAAAAGTTTGCTAATAGATTAGGGAAAGATTAATTTTTAATGGTTGCTATGTTACTGCACATTAATCTATTCTTGATTAAATATGTTTTCAAGTGATAACTTAAAATATGTATGTATGTGTATATATATATATACACAGTGGGGACAGAAAGTATTCAGACCCCCTTAAATTTTTCACTCTTTTTTTAAATACTGAGCAAAGGGTCTGAATAATTAGGACCATGTGATATTTCAGTTTTTCTTTTTTATTAAATCTGCAAAAATGTCAACAATTCTATGTTTTTCTGTCAATATGTTACAACTCTTTGTTATATTGCAGCCATTTGCTAAAATCATTTAAGTTATTTTTTTTTCCTCATTAATGTACAAGCATGACCCCATATTGACAGAAAAACACAGAATTGTTGACATTTTTGCAGATTTATTAAAAAAGAAAAACTGAAATATCACATGGTCCTAAGTATTCAGACCCTTTGCTGTGACAATCATATATTTAACTCAGGTGCTGTCCATTTCTTCTGATCATCCTTGAGATGGTTCTACACCTTCATTTGAGTCCAGCTGTGTTTGATTATACTGATTGGACAACAATTCTGTGTTTTTCTGTCAATATGTTATAACTTTTTGTTATATTGCAGCCATTTGCTAAAATCATTTAAGTTCATTTTTTTTCCTCATTAATGTACACACAGCACCCCATATTGACAGAAAAACACAGAATTGTTGACATTTTTGCAGATTTATTAAAAAAAGAAAAACTGAAATATCACATGGTCCTAAGTATTCCGACCCTTTGCTCAGTATTTAGTAGAAGCACCCTTTTGATCTAATACGGCCATGAGTCTTTTTGGGAAAGATGCAACACGTTTTTCACACCTGGATTCGGGGATCCTCTGCCATTCCTCCTTGCAGATTCTCTCCAGTTCTGTCAGGTTGGATGGTAAACGTTGGTGGACAGCCATTTTAGGTCTCTCCAGAAATGCTCAATTGGGCTTACGTCAGGGCTCTGGCTGGGCCATTCAAGAACAGTCACAGAGTTGTTGTGAAGCCACTCCTTTGTTATTTTAGCTGTGTGCTTAGGGTCATTGTCTTGTTGGAAGATAAACCTTCAGCCCAGTCTGAGGTCCTGAGCACTCTCGAGAAGGTTTTCGTCCAGGATATCCCTGTACTTGGCCGCATTCATCTTTCCCTCGATTGCAACCAGTCGTCCTGTCCCTGCAGCTGAAAAACACCCCCACAGCATGATGCTGCCACCACCATGCTTCACTGTTGGGACTGTATTGGACAGGTGATGAGCAGTGCCTGTTTTTCTCCACACATACCACTTACAATTAAGGCCAAAAAGTTCTATCTTGGTCTCATCAGACCAAAGAATCTTATTTCTCACCATCTTGGAGTCCTTCAGGTATTTTTTAGCAAACTCCGTGTGGGCTTTCATGTGTCTTGCACTGAGGAGAGGCTTCCATCGGGCCACTCTGCCATAAAGCCCCGACTGGTGGAGGGCTGCAGTGATGGTTGACTTTCTACAACTTTCTCTCATCTCCCGACTGCATCTCTGGAGCTCAGCCACACAGTGATCTTTGGGTTCTTTTTTACCTCTCTCACCAAGGCTCTTCTTCCCCGATAGCTTAGTTTGGCCCGACGGCCAGCTCTAGGAAGGATTCTGGTCGTCCCAAACATCTTCCATTTAGGGTTATGGAGGCCACTGTGCTCTTAGGAACCTTAAGTGAAGCAGAATTTTTTTTGTAACCTGTGCCAGATCTGTGCCTTGCCACAATTCTGTCTCTGAGCTCTTCAGGCAGTTCCTTTGACCTCATGATTCTTATTTGCTCTGACATGCACTGTGAGCTGTAAGGTCTTATATAGACAGGTGTGTGGCTTTCCTAATCAAGTCCAATCAGTATAATCAAACACAGCTGGACTCAAATGAAGGTGTAGAACCATCTCAAGGATGATCAGAAAAAATGGACAGCACCTGAGTTAAATATATGAGTGTCACAGCAAAGGGTCTGAATACTTAGGACCATGTGATATTTCAGTTTTTCTTTTTTAATAAATCTGCAAAAATGTCAACAATTCTGTGTCTTTCTGTCAATATGGGGTTCTGTGTGTACATTAATGAGGAAAAAAATGAACTTAAAGTGGAGTTCCACCCACTTTTACAACTCTTCAGCATCCCTCACTAAACTGTGCACTGTAAACAAATTGGATATATATTTTTTTTTTCTCAGCACCTACTGTATATTTGCTGTATTCATTTTTCACTTCCTCCTCCCTGGCCGCGGCCCATCGCATCATTTCCTGTTTGCAATGCCTTCTGGGAAGGGGTGGCAACTTCCTCTGAAACTGCCGTTGCTATAGAAACCTGACCTAAAACCTATTACACTGCTTGTGCTGCACTGAGCATGTGCGAGATCTGCAAGGATGAGATCCAGGAAGAAATACAGTCTGGCTTCAGATGCCCACACTTAAGATGGCCACGGCCTGCTGTAAGTTTATAAAATAACAAACTACTGCTATAAACTAACAAAACAGATCTTAGTTTACAGACTAACTTTACTAGAATACATTAAGCTTGTGTATTATAGGGGTATTTTTATTTAAAAAGTATAATTTTGGCCGGAACACCACTTTAAATGATTTTAGCAAATGGCTGCAATATAACAAAGAGTGAAAAATTTCAGGGGGTCTGAATACTTTCAGTCCCCACTGTCCCGAACGCACATGGTTTGCTAAATTAGTGGGGGTGTCTTAAGAATTAATGCTATCCATGCACACCTGCAGAAAGCAGCTTGTTTTCATGCAGTGTGGGAAACCATGCGATTTCCTACGTGTTCCCACACCAGACCTGGTATGAACAGGCCCTAAAAGATGAATGTTACATTTAAACCTTGAGCCATTCAGTAGGTATATATTGTCCACCATGGTGACATAAACACATAATTGTCATGTTAGACTGAGGGGTACCTTTTAAGATTCAATTAATCTTTAAGGTTCGAAACAGACTAAATAAGGTTTATTTAGGTCACCATGACTACAAACTGGGGAAAGTTGTGTGTCATTGTAGTCAAATCTTATGACATTATAGAGGAGTTCCTTCCAGGGGGTCCATTAAAAAAAAAATTAAAAGTCAGCAGCTACAAATACTGCAGCTGCTGACTTTTAATTGGACACTTACCTGTCCCAGGGTCCAGCGATGCGGGGGATCAAAGCCCCGCTCGCCGGCATTTCAACTGTGGGCGCCGGGCTGTGGCTTCACAGCCTGGCACCCACTGCACATGCGCGAGCGGCGCCGCGCGCTGTGATTGGCCGCTCAATCACCTGGGACCTGTAATGGGTCCCAGATGATTGACAGGAGGGAGGGAGCAGAGCTGAGCCCTTCCTGTGCCGAGGGGGAAGTGATGTCACCAGCCCAGGCAAAGGAAGAGGCAGACTATAAGGGACCACCTAGCAACAGGCATTTAGAGGTAAGTAAAAAAAAAAAAATATCCAAATGTTTTTTTGTTTTTTTTATTAGAATTTTTGAGGTATTTTTGTTTTTTTGGGTGGAACCCCACTTGAAAGTCTTCTTAAATGACAGTCCATTGTTGTTCTTCCTATTTAAAATGTGTCACATTGGTGTATGTTTCATAGATTCTGAGTCATCCTCCCTCCTTCTAACTTGTTTTCATGCGTATTTCCCTACATCATGAATTCATGCTAAGCAAAGTTCAGAAAACATGTGTTGTTTTATTTTTGATATCTAACGTCTGGATGTTGGCATCAGATTACCATAGTAATGAAATTTCTGCTACTTTTCCTGGACAAAAATCGCAGGTATTCGGCCTCATGTACACTGTTGCTGATAAATGGATGTTTAGGAGCAGTTGGGCATTTTTTTTCAGCAGCCCCTGAACTCTCCTCGGTTATCTTACACCTAAATGAGATCATCAAACAAATTTTAATATTACACAAAGATAACCCACATAAACACAAGATGCGGTTTTTAACCACTTCAATACAGGGCATTTTCACTACCTTCCTGCCCAGGCCAATTTTCAGTTTTCAGCGCTGTCGCATTTTGAATGACAATTGCACAGTCATGCAACACTGCACCCAAATGAATTTTTTATCTTTTTCCCCCCACAAATAGAGCTTTCTTTAGGTGGTATATAATCACCTCTGTGGTTTTTGTTTTTTGCGCTATAAACAAAAGAAGAGTGACAAGTTTGAAAAAAACACAATATTTTTTACTTACTTTTTTGCTATAAAAAATATCCAAATTTTTAAAAAACAAAAAAAGATTTTTTCCTCAGTTTAGACTGATATGTATTCCTCTACACATTTTTGGTAAAATAAAAGCGCAATAAGAGTATATTGATTGGTTTACGCAAAAAATATAGCGTCTACAAAATAGGGGATAGATTTATGGCATTTTTATTATTATTATTTTTTTTTATTAGTAATTGCGGCGATCTGCGATTTCTATCGTGACTGTGACATTGTGGCGGACACATCAGACACTTTTGACACTATTTTGGGACCATTCACATTTATACAGCGATCAGTGCTATAAAAATTCACTGATTACAGTATAAATGTCACTGGCAGGGAAGGGGTTAACACTAGGGGGCGATCAAGGGGTTAAATGTGTTATCTAGGGAGTGATTCTAACTGTAGGGGGAGGGGACTCACAAGTGGAGGAGACCGATCGGTGTTCCTCTGTACTGGGAACACACGATCGGTCTCGTCTCCCCTGACAGGAGGTGGATCTGTGTGTTAACGGCAAACGCGGGTGCCCGGTGGCCGCGATGTCCGTGCGCACCCCCTAGATGGCCACGAAGCCCAGGACGTCATATGAAGCCCGCCCAGGATGGGAGATCCCTCTTGCAGACGTCATTTGACTATGGGCAGGGTATGAAGTGGTTAATCTGTCACTGAAGCAGGCTGCAGTACCTTCTTGTTTTAAATCTACTACTATGTTCCAAATCTAAAGTCCGTCAGATTTTCGACCGAAAAAGTGCGCTGCAGGTCCGATGAAGCCCACACACGGTCGAATTGTCCAGCGGATTCGTACCGTCGAAAAGTCCGCCCGTGTGTACAGGGCATAACACTATTATTTTGAATACAGGGGTACCACAGGGATGTGTGTTAAGTCCGGCCCTTTTTACATTGTTTACGCATGACTGTACTCCCATACATGCCTCTAACACTATAGTGAAGTTTGCTGATGACGCCACTTTAGTGGGACTCATACGAGATAATGATGAGACAGCTTATAGGCGGGAAATTCAACATTTGGTTGAGTGGTGTAGAGAAAATGATTTAATACTCAATACTGCAAAAACTAAAGAAATAATAGTCAATTATAGGAGATCAAGAAGGATCAATCATTGCCAGGTATACATAGGTGGTGAGGAGGTGGAAAGGGTGGACACTATTACATTTTTGGGAGTGCATATTACAAGGGGGTTGTCATGGTCTCAAAATACTTTTTTTCTAGTGAAAAATGCGCAGCAGAGATAATTTTTCCTTTGGAGAATGAAGCAGGCTGGATTGCCCTTAAGGCTTCTGGTCAATTTCTGTCATTGTACCATTGAGAGTATTCTTCTCCACTGCGCTGTAGTGTGGTATGCTAGCTGCAGGGCGGAGCATAAGATGTGCCTGTCTCGTGTGGTAAAAACAGCACAGCAGATTATAGGAATAAAACTACTGAATTCAGACACAGCATATGCCAGCCGATTAAAAAAGCACGCAAAAGCTTTTAGATTTGATCCAACCCACCCAGGTTACAGTGTGTTTGTCCCATTGCCATCAGGGAAAAGATATAGAACACTTACAACGCACACTAATTGCTTACAGTATCGTTTTTTCCCTAAGGCTGTTGTCCATAACCCCATCACATCAGGTACAATGTTTTAGGAATTTTCTGTGGCATTTTAATTTTTTAAATAACATTTTATATTTTGTTATATTTAAATAGATATGAGGGCATGTGCTAGGGGTAGGCATGTGTGGTTTTGTTGAGAAGTGTTTTATTGCTGCTGTAAAGAGTATACGGATACATTTTGTTGTATGTATACAATGACAATAAAGTTTATCTATCTAACTGTTTTTATGTCTGTCAATGTGCCATATCCCTTAATAAAGCTTTATTCTTATTATAAAGCTTCTTATTAGGTGAGGGATGTTTTTGTTTTGTTTCCGTGTGTTTATAACCTTCTTTTAATTCAGTGGATGACTAGGTTGCCTAGAACCTTGATGGTTTGTGACATATCAGTTGAAAGTTTTTGGTGTTCTATGCACATTTTTTCCTCCTTTGCAGGTATTGGCCTGATTTGCAGTTGAATGAGGCCTTATGCCACATACACACGAGCGGACTTCTCGTCGGACTCAACTCCGAAAGACTTTTCAAAGGAGTTCCGACGGAGTTCCAACGAAGTTCTAACTAAACGGACTTGCCTACACACGATCACACCAAAGTCCGACTGATTAGAACGTGATGACATAGGACCGGACTAGAATAAGGACGTTCGTAGCTTATAGCTGCCCTAGCGTCGTTTTTGGTCTGTCATACAGACGAACGGATTTTTCGATAGCACTCGAGTCAGTCGGAAAGATTTGAAACATGTTCTAGGTCCGTCTGAATTTTCGACAGAAAAGGTACGATGAAGGTTCAGTCGGACCTTTTCTGCCGGAAAGTCCGCTCGTGTGTACACGGCATAGGGCTAATCTGTGCATTTTGCCTCATTTTGCTGAATACAATTTTTTTTTATGCCCTTTACGAGGATAATACATGTTAGATACCATCTTGTCACTGTTGTAATAAAAAAATAAAAACCTAATTAGTTGCCTTGGATAGATCTACTACAGCCCCTTTATGATTTATTTACTCAATTGGTCCTTTGTTGGAACTCGGTTTAACTTGCCTGCTGTGTTTTATGACCACATTTTTCGTGAGAACTTCACATGTTCATTATCTCAACATAAATTGCAGAAGTGAATGTAAAATAATTTCTGTAAGCTAGAATATAATTATGCAATGTTCAAACACTAGTTTGTAATCTGACTGTTCTCATTCAATGAAGCTAGTGGAATTCAAGCATACAGCTTATTGCAGACTATTCAATATGCTTCCATTGTACATATGAAAAAAAGCACAGGTTCAAAAAGCATTTTTTGTTACATACAAAAGACAAGATACTTACCACTAGATAGAAGGTTATTTCATTCACTGTGACTTCATGATGGTGATCGTAACTTCTTGATTGGCTTACTCAATGAGCAAAGTAGGAAACTCGCCTTAGTATATTAACAACATGCCATTTACAGGTTTGCAAATATCTGGCCTAGGTCATCTTATAGACGCCTGTGCTGCAGACACTTTGTGAGCAGGAAACACTCACCAAATGGTTCAAACATTATTATGAGAGGACTAAGCTATCAGTAGGTAGTTTAGTTTGTATTAGGTTGTCTGTCTATCTGGTAGAATTGATCAGATCATAATCATGGTAGCATCTTTTACTTTAATAAAATATCCAGAATGTTAGACTGGTATGCAGTTAAGGCATCACATCCAATATAAGAACATTTAAATAATAGGACACTTTATGGGATATTTGAAGTGCCAAACGGAGATAACAAAATGTTTTATAAAAATAGTATGTTATTCGCTTAGATCACTTAAGAACAGTAAAATGTTTCCGATTCCCCTGACAAAACACATACAGTTAAGTCCATATATAGTTGGACACCGGCACAATTTTGGTTTTTTCAGGTATTTACCAAAACGTATTCAAGCTATAGTTATGTAATTGGAATTACAGCTCTTAAAGTGTTTGTTAACCCCCCAAAAAATAGATATCCTGCTCCCTTAAAGCAGATTAAACAGCTAAGTTCTTGTGCTGTGTAATCTGCCCCCCTCTAAAGTGTAAAAAAACCTCCCTGAACCTGCCACTTCCTGTATGCCCTCTCTGTACATACCACAAAAATGAGGGCTATTGAGCCCTGACCACCGTGGTCTGAGTGCTCCCCTTCATCATACGCAGCCCTGCTCTCATCTCCCCCCTCATTCCCTCCTCCCTCCCTGTCAGCTCCTTGCTATGTGTCTCCGTCTCCGCCCGCTGCCCCCCCACCCCTGCCGCTATTAGAACATATCGAAAAAAATATTGAATGTCACTGGCAGCTCCTCCAATATATTAAGGCAGAGCACACTGTATATATCTTTTCCAAAAACAAGCGTTGTAAATTGCTATTTAGAGCTCTCTTCAGGCCGGTCATGTGACTCACGGCCACTGTACAGCTCCGAGACCAGGCATCTGCAGGAGAGGCCGAGTGGCCACATGCTCTCCCCGGCTGACGTCAAAGGGAGATCATGGCCCCTCCTGCAGAAGCCATCCATCGGAGCCGAAAAGCGGCCGCGGGTCATGTGACCGGCCTGGAGACAGCTTTAAATAGCTATTTACAACACTTGTTTTTGGAAAAGATATATACAGTGTGCTCTGCCCTAATATATTGGAGGGGCTGCCAGTGACTAATTAGTGTGCATTAACAAACACTTTAAGAATAGCCACCCCCCTTTTTTCAAGGAATCAAAAGTAATTGGACAATTGAATCAAAAGCGGTTTCATGGCCAGGTGGGGGCTACTCCTTCATTATTTCTTCATCAATTAAGCAGGTAAAAGGTCTGGAGTTGATTAAGTGTGGTATTTACATTTGGAATCTATTGCTGTGAACCTATATCATGCGTTCAAAGGAGCTGTCCATGCAAGTGAAAAAGGCCATTGTAAGGCTTCAAAGACTAAACAAATGCATCAGAGAGATAGCAGCAACATTAGGAGTGGCCAAATCAACAGTTTGGTACATTCTGAGGAAAGAAGAACGCACTAGGGAGCTCACCAACATAAAAAGGCCTGGACAACAGTGGTGGATGATCGCAGGATCCTCTCTATGGTAAAGAAAAACCAATTCACAACATCCAGACAAGTGAAGGACACTCTCCAGGAGGTGGGCGTATCATTGTCAAAGTCTACAATCAAGAGAAGACTTCACAAGAACAAATACAGAGGGTTCACCACAAGGTGCAACCATTCATAAGCCTGAAGAATTTGACTTTGCCAAAAAACATCTAAAAAAGCCAGACTAGTTCTGGAAAAGCATTCTTTGGAGGGATGAAACTAAGATTAATCTGTACCAGAATGACGGGAAGAAAAAAGTGTGGAGAAGGCTTGGAACAGCTCATGATCCAAAGCACACAACGTCATCTGTAAAACATGGTGGGTGCAGTATGATGGTATGGGCATGCATGGCTTCCAGTGGCGTTTATTGATGATAAGACAGAAGCAGCCAGATTAATTCTGCAGTGTTTAGAGATACATGTATACTGTCAGCCCAGGTTCAGGCAAATGCAGCAAAGTTGATTGGACAGTGCTTCACAGTACAGATGGACAATGATCCAAAACACGCTGCAAAAGCAACCCAGGAGCTTTTAAAGAAAAAGAAGTGGAATATTCTACAATGGCCGAGTCAATCACCTGATCTCAACCCAATTGAGCATGCATTTCACTTGCTGAAGGAAAAACTAAAGGTAGAAAGACCCACAAACAAAGAACAACTGAAGACAGCTGCAGTTAGAGCCTGGCAAAGCATCAGAAAGGAGGAAACCCAGTCTTTGGTAATGTCTATGGGTTGCAGACTTCAGGCAGTCATTGCCAGTAAAGGATTCTCAACAAAATATTAAAAATTAACATTTTATTTATGATTATCTTCATTTGTCCAATAACATTTGAGCCCCTGAAAATGATGGGACTGTGTATAAAAATGGTTACAGTTCCTAAAATTTGTACTTGAGATTTATGTTCAACCCCTGGAATTAAAGCTGAAAGTCTGCACTTTAAATTCATTTGGATCAATTCCTTTTTTATTTGAATTCCGGTGACATACAGAGCCAAAAGTATGAAAATTGTGCCTATGTCCGAATATATATGGACCTAACTGTATTCAACAGATTTCATAGTGCCTCTATATTCACCCACAATAACCTACCACTCAGCTGCTTGATATCATATCATCTTGAAGTTCTATCAATGGTAAAACAAAGTCGATGAGGTATTCCCACCCTTCAGAGTTAGAGAATAGCTTAACTAAAGCATTTCCTATATCAAGATATACTTTACCAAGGTGAATATGTGTCATAGAAACTATTTATTCATGCTGTAAATCAAAATCAAAAACTCCCAGACAAATCTGACACATATGCTAGTATGAGCATACGGTAACTACACACTTTAGATGCTCAATGGCATTCCAGCAAAGGATAGGCATAGTAAAGACCTCATTTTGAATCATCCGAACAGAGAACAGTTATAGCATACGCCAGGTATCCCCTAGTGGGGACCTTAAAGCGGGGTTCCACCCAAATTTTGAACAATATCTGTATGTATTCTCTTCCTTGCCTAGATGCTGACATGCCGTTTAAAAAAATTTAAATCGCCGTAATTACCTTTTATTTTTCTATTCTTCTTAGCACTTCCTGGTTCTCCTCCCGTGGGAGTAGGCGTGTTTCTAGCCTCTCCCAGACTCCTGGGAGCTAGTCTCAGGCTTCCCAGGATGCCACTGAGCATGTGCGGGAATGAGCGGTGAATGCTGGGAGCACAGCATTCACCACATCCAGGAAATAAATGCTTGTGGGCTTCAAATGCCCACAATGAAGATGGAAACCGCCTGCAGTGAATAATATAAGTTATTCTTTCCCAACGAAATCTGACACAGGCGGATATATTACACACAATATGTGAGTATGTAATGCTGAGAAGAAAAGTTTGTGAATGAACTCAAAAAAAAAAAAAAACGATAGATAGGTGGACCCCCGCTTTAAAGATCCTATGGATAGCCTCCCTGACGGTACTGAAAAAAATACAATATTTCTTTATCTAACCTCTTTTTTTTGTTTTGGCATCTTAAAAATCCCATACATTGCTACATTCATTAAAGGCATATTTACCCAGTCTGCATCCTGTACTGTGGCAGATCTCTCCAAAAAGAGAGAAATCCTCTCTTAGTAACTCCCTAATAGGGATACAAACAGCAATAAAAAACATAACAGGAGTTAAACCCATTGCCACTATTTTAAAAACTGAAAAAAAAAAAAAACGAAACTGCAATTTCTTGAATCCTGCATGTTTAGGTTGCCTTTCATACAAGAATCTTCTTGATTCCCCTTCATTTTCCTTGTCAAAAGAAGTTTATTGAGTATACAATGTTATAAAGATACATAAAGTAAGTTTACAAGGATCTATAAAGTAAGCTCATTGTTTTACAGTAGGGTTTATATAGGTAAATATCATGGAATTTCAAATATTAAACATCGGGTTCACGTAAACCTAAATTAAAGATATATATCATTTCCTTAGTTACTTTTGTAGGTATTTAAATGATTTATACCTACTATACATATTGTTTACAAGTAGAGTGTATATAGGTCAAATAAATTCTGATAATGAGCTTTAATCGTAGGGTGGAGAAAAGGAAAGAGAAAGAAGAAAAAGGGTTGAAAGGTAGAGGTATGGTCCACAAGGTTGTCCCGCTCGTCAGTTTATTATTCTTTTTAGTTCTCTTTGAAGCCTTAGAATGGGTGTCTCTGTAAGTCATTTAATCTGTTACCATGGCAACAGGACAGAGTCATTGAAGTTTGACAGGAACTGTTGTTTTATCCAAGGATGCCAAAGTTTTTCAAATTTTGGAATTTGATTTTGATCGATGGCTGCCATCTTAGCATGGGACATTGTATTATTCATTCTGTGAATTGTTTCTGCTAGTACCAATGTAGGAGATTTCCATGCCTTGGCCACTGTTTGTTTTGCAGCCGTTATTAGTTGGATCATAAGTTTGAATTGAGAGAGTGTTAACCATTCCGGTTTTAGATTAAGTAAAGTTAAATATGGATCTGGTTGTATTATTTTTTTAAATATTTTAGATGCAATCACGAAGACTTCCTTCCAGAAGGTTTGGATTACTGGGCACGTCCACCATATGTGTAAATATGTGCCTATTTCTGGGCATCCTCGAAAACAAAGAGCTGAGGTATTAGGTGAATATTTTGCCACTCTAGCGGGTACAAGGTACCAGCGAGTTAGGACTTTATAATTTGTCTCCAGTGCTAAGATGTTGGGTGAAGATGACTTAGATGTGAGCTATATGTTAGACCAGTCCGTGTCTTCTAAAGTTCGTCCCAGGTCCTCCTCCCACCTCTGAACGTAAGAGGGTCTATTAAGATTTGCTACTCCATATAATTGATTATAAAGTGATGAAATTGTACCTTTAGCAAATGGATCTTTTGTACAGATTGATTCAAAAATGGATAATTGGGATAATGGTGTATCCCCCTTTAGGAATGGTGTATAGAAATTTTTGATTTGGAGATATCTAAATATCTCAGAGTTTGGTAGATCATATTTTTCTCTAAGCGATGGGAATGAAAGGAATGATTTAGATGCTATGAAGTCATTTAGTGTCTGAATGCCTGATGTTGTCCAAGCTTTAAAAGAATTTGGGTAGATCCATGCCGGATAAAAGGCTGGATTTCTGATAAAAGAAAGGAGAGGATTGTGTGGAGATTGTAACTGATATTTGGTTTTTAGTTTATCCCAGAGAGATAAGAAGTGTTTAGTTATGGGATTATGAATTTTAAAGCGGTCTTTAGGATCAAGCCATAATAAATTTGATATTAATAGAGGGTCATTTTCTGAAGCCTCTATAAATACCCATAATGGGATTTCCTGTTTTGCATGGTATTTGGACAGACTGGCCAAATGTGCTGCTCTGTAGTACCGTGTTTCCCCGAAAGTAAGACAGTGTCTTACTTTCTTTTTATCCCTAAAAGCCCCACTATGTCTTACTTTCGGGGTATGTCTTATATTGGGAAAAAAAAAATTTTTTTATTCTTTATTGCAATATTTTTTTTTTTATTTTTTTTTTTTTAATCAGCCCTGTTGGGGGGCTTTGGTGAGATATCAGGGGTCTTAACAGACCTCTGATATCTCCCCCTTGAGACAGAGAAAGAGACAGAGGATAGAGATTCCCCAGTCCCTTTCTCTGCAGCGTCAGCTGCTCTGAGAATGAAAGGAGAGAAGACAGCGGCTTCTCTCCATTCATAAACTGACACATTGTAATCACAGGAGATTACAATGTTTCAGTTATGTGAATGGACAGAGTCAGCTGACTCTGTCTATTCACAAGGGAAGGAGGGGGAGGACGGAGGAACGGAGGGGGAGAACGGAGGGGACAGAGAAGGAGGGGGGAACGGAGGGGACAGCGGGGAGGCACAGAGGAGGAAAGCGGAACGGAGGGGGAGAACGGAGGGGACAGAGAAGGAGGGGGAGAACGGAGGGGGACAGAGAAGGAGGGGGGAACGGAGGGGACAGCGGGGAGGCACAGAGGAGAAAAGCGGAACGGAGGGGGAGAACGGAGGGGACAGAGAAGGAGGGGGGAACGGAGGGGACAGCGGGGAGGCACAGAGGAGGAAAGCGGAACGGAGGGGGAGAACGGAGGGGGACAGAGAAGGAGGGGTACCGCACTTCACTGCAGGCAAATCCCCCCGTGTTTCCCCGAAAGTAAGACATATGTCTTACTTTCGGGGTATGGCTTATATTAGCTGACCCCTCTGAAACTCCCGATACGTCTTACAATCGGGGGTGTCTTACTATCGGGGAAACACGGTAGTTAGTAAAATTAGGGTATCCCAGGCCTCCTTTATTTTTGGGAAGATGTAGTGTGTGTATGGGTATACGTGGTTTAGAAGAGCCCCATATAAACGAAGTTGCTCTTTTTTGTACTATTCTCAAAAAATAGGAAGGAATTGGAATAGGGAGGACTCTGAATAGATAAAGCAATTTGGGTAGAATAGTCATTTTGATTGCATTAATCTTCCCTATCCAGGATAAAGGAAGTTGCGACCATTGTTTTATTAGATTTGTGATCTGTCTTAATACAGGAGGATAATTGGTTGAGAATAAGTCAGAATGAGATGCTGTTAAATGAATTCCAAGATATGGGATTGATTTTTCTGCCCATGTGAATGGGAGTGCAGCCCTAGCCGGGATCAATTCCATGTTTGTGAGTGAAATATTAAGCACTAGGCATTTCTTAGGATTAATCATAAGGCCGGATAGGGCTGCAAATCCATCAAGAGCTGGTATTAAGTTAGGACCAGAGACCTTGTGGTGATGATAGAAAAAGTAATATATCGTCTGCAAAAATACATAGTTTGTGTGTAATACCTCCTACTTCAATGCCAGTTATAGTTTGGTTTGTTCTGATGTATTGGGCCATGGGTTCGAGTATAAGGGCAAATAATAAGGGAGATAATGGGCAACCCTGTCGGGTACCTCTTTCGATATTAAAGGCTTCAGATTTGTATCCAGCATATTTTATATAGGCTTTGGGTTTATTATATAATGCTTTGATCCATGTTAAAAAGTGGGGTCCAAAACCCCATTTTTGTAATGAATATTGCATATATTGCCAGTATACTGTGTCAAATGCCCTCTTAATATCGAGAGATAGAAAACATAAAGGGATTTTCCGTTTTTTAGCAATATGTGCCAATAACACTGCCCTGCGTATATTATCGCCTGCCTGTCTATTTGGCATGAAGCCTACTTGATCTCTATGTATTAATTTTCCTATAATGCTATTGAGGCGTTTTGCTATTATTTTTGCTAATAATTTAATATCGAGGTTTAACAGAGAGATAGGCCGATAATTCACACAGGAAGTATCATCAGAAAGAGGTTTTGGGATCATACAAACAATTGCCATTAGTGTTTCTTGCCGAAAAGAATGTCCATCTAGAAGTTTGTTAAAAGTTTCAGTGAGAATGGGAGAGAGTATTTCTGAGAATGTTTTATAGTATAAAGCCGAGTAGCCGTCTGGGCCTGGTCTTTTGTTAAGTTTTAGGTCTTTTATGGCGTTAGCAACTTCATCTATAGTTATAGGCTCATCCAAACTGCTTTTTTGATTCTGAGATAACTCAGGTAAGGTTATTTTTGAGAAGAAGGATTCAGCCTCTGTAGGATTAAATTCATTGTTTGTCTTGTATAAAGTTGCGAGATGTGAGTGAAATTTATGGACTATTTTAACTGGATTACAAGTGTAAACATTTTTTGATAATTTCAAACGTATTGGTTTGAAAGATTTGTTAGTTGAATTTAATGCCCGAGCCAAATATGTACCTGGTTTGTTTGTATTCATGTAGAAATTGTGTTTGGAGCGTTTGAGGGATTTATCAACTGACTCAGTGAGAAATAGATCGTATTCCAATCTAGATTTTTCCAGATGAGATTTGGTACTCTGAGATGGATTATCTTGAAATGATATGTAGGCTGCATTAAAATTGAGTTCTAGTTTTTTTGCTAGATTTTTGCGTTCCCGTTTAAATAGTGCCATTTGTCTTTGTATTGTACCGCGCAAGACAGGCTTATGAGCTTCCCACAGTGTTATTGGGGAGATGTCTGTTGTATTATTAATTGATATGTATTCCTTTAAAGCTTGTTCAATGGCCATCTGATGTAGTGGGTGTTTGAGCATTATGTCCGGTAAGTACCACGTTGGGTCATGCGCTTTTGGTATGGCTGAGGCTATAGTAGTGTATACTGCATTATGGTCAGACCACGGAATCGGAATTATATCTGATGCAATAATTTCTGGTATCATTCCTATTGTTAGAAAAATATGATCTATTCTGGTGAAGGTTTAATGAGGGTGCGAGAAATAAGTGAATTTCTTTTTCATTGGGTTACTTTCTCTCCACGAATCTACCAGATTGTATTTGGAAAGAAGTTGAGAAAAAGGTAATCTAGAGGTTATTTTGGATGGTGTAAAAGGTGATTTATCTAGAAATGGGAGGAGGACCTGGTTCGAATCCCCACACATTATCACTGTTCCTATTTTGTGTGTATTAATCACTTGTAATATATGTGAGAGGAATGGTGTAGGTTGTTTGTTAGGAGCGTAGTAGGAAATCACTGTGATTGCTGTATCCATTATATAACCCATGAGTATCAGGTATCTACCTTCTGGGTCTTTAATTTCTGATGATAAGGTGAATGGTGTGGATCGGTGAAATGCAATTAGAGTTCCCCTTTGCTTGGTACAGGCAGAAGCCGTGTAAATTTGTTTAAAAAAAGGAGAAATATATTTTGGAGTAGAATCTTTGGTGAAGTGTGTTTCTTGGAGGCATACTATGTGAGCCTTCTTGTTATGGAAAGTACGGAAGGCTTTGGTCCTTTTTTGAGGGACATTTATTCCCTGAACATTCAGGGAAAGTATATTCAGTGGTGCCATGGCAATAGATCAAATAGTTTTGACTTACTTTTTGTTATGCAGAGCTGACTGCGCAGATCAACCTGTGTGGACTGAAGAGATGAATAGATAGAAAAGAAACCAGTGAATTCTGGAGTAAAGAGTAAACAAAAAACATATGAGATTAGATGATACATTGTATAAATTATTTTTTGCAAGTAATCACAATTTACCCGTGAAAGAGAATAAATATCTCTCTCAGGGAAATAAGTGCCTTCGTCACACTCCCACATAATATGGTTGGGAGAATGAGGAGGGCTAATGGGGGTACACGGATCTTCCGCTTACAGGAGAGAAGTGCTATGTCAAAAGACATCAAAATGATGTTTCATTAATTGGAGTGCAGAATATAGTTTTTGTTGAGATTATTTATTCCAGGGTGGTTGTATATGGTTAGTCTTGCCCTAGGCTAAATAATTCAGTTAGAAAGGTACTGTTAATAACTTTGGTATTGATGAAGATAGTTTGAATTATTTTGGGATTTTAACCCTTTTAGAGTAAACAATTACATATTTTATTCATATGTAACTGTTTAGATATGTTAACTCATAAAATTGA
This sequence comes from Lithobates clamitans, assembly GCA_037952925.1. NCBI lineage: Eukaryota > Metazoa > Chordata > Amphibia > Anura > Ranidae > Lithobates > Lithobates clamitans. The sequence goes on along the minus strand of JBBGZY010000777.1, from coordinate 333,175 downwards.
GGTTGTATTGCTTCAGATTAGAATAAACAAAAACATAATTCTAGGAACTAGTTAGGTAATAATATATTTGTTTTAAGAAAAGAAAGAAAAAGCTTCCATTACTTCTGGATTATTGAACATATTTGTCCTAAAAAGTAATACATCTATTGTTATTACCTGATAATATATAACTGAACAAGAATTTCCTTATTTCACTTATATATTCTAAGGCTATATGAATCAGAAGTAATAAGAAATATAACTGGAATGTAACATGATCCCACACAGTGTGTGACTATCAGAATGCAGTTACATTCAGTTATAAATATAGGTTTTTTATAGAGAACCATCTCTTAGTATAATAAATGAAGAGATATCAGGAATTAGGATGTCAGTCCATTGAATCTTCTTGGTCCATGGATGATGTGGCATAACGGCCTCTTTTGTGAGAATGATGATTCCCATTTTGTTCTGAAATTTTCTGGGTGCTGCCTGAAGGTGAAGATGATGCCATTCTTCTGCGTGTGGGAGAGTTGCTGCTTGTGGGTTCTGTCAGATTTAATTTTAAAAGGGTTTGTTGTAGTTCATCTGCTGATCTGCTTCTGTAAATTGTACCTTGGTAGTTAAATCTGACTGAAAAGGGGAAGCCCCATTGATACATAATGTTGTGGCGTTGCAGTTCCATTAGTTGGGGTTTCATGGATCGTCTTTTAGTAATAGTAAGTTGGGATAGGTCAGCAAAAATTTGATAATTGTGTCCTTGAAAATTAAGTTCCTTTTTTTCTCTTGCAGCAATTAGTATTTGTTCTTTCGTTCTGTAATAATGAAATTTTATGATTATATCACGTGGGGGTCCATCTTTCTTTTTGGCTGTGAGGGCTCTGTGTACTCTGTCCAGTTCTAAACGTTCAATAGGGATATCTGGCTTTAGTTCTTGTAATAGAGCAGTAATAGTAGATTGCAGGTCTGTCACAGTTTCAGGTATTCCCCTTATGTGCAAGTTTGAACGTCTGGCTCTATTTTCGTAATCTTAGTTTGAAGTATTAAATTCTCTTTTTTTAATTGTTCCAATTCTGTTATATTTTCTTGGGTTGTAATTTCAATTTCATCCATTTTTATTTCTAAGGCTGCGGTGCGGTTTCCCAGCTCTCTTATTTCTTTGGTTAGGCTTTTTGTTATTTGGTCTGAGGTTTGTTTTAAAGCCTTATGAAGCATCTTTTCAAATTGTAATAATATTACTGGGGATACTGAGGAGGCTTGTGGAGAAGTTTGTGAGAGGATTTGTTCTGTATCTGACTCAAATGGAGAGTCTTGCTGTGACATTTTCTGTCTGTGAGAGCGCCCTGATCCTGTATCTTGTGAGGTGACTGGAGCTGCTTCAGCTGCAGTGAGTGCCTGTGGGCTCTTTGTGAGGTGATTTTTATTTCTGCCACGGTTTCCTCCCAGTACTATATTTCCTGCCCAAACTTTCACAGTTTGTTACCTGGGGCAAAAAGGTTCAAATGGATACCTTTTGAGCCTGCAGGCTCCGCTTTGTCCTTCTCTTCTCCCCTCAGCGGTGTGGAGCTCTAACAATGCATGTCTGCTCCGCTAGGCTCCGCCTCCTGCCCCCGATTCCCCTTCATTTTCAATTGGAAATTAAACAATGAATGCATTACTAATAGTACTATTACCACTCCCTCAATTTAAATCCTCTCAAGACGTAATGAACACATCTGCTAGAAAAGTATAATGCAGAAGGATAGCCCTAACATTGAATATGGTGAAAGGCCAAAGAGGAACCAGAATTGTAACAAAGGGACCTGGCTCTGGTGCTTCTCAGTTGCATGATCTCTGGATCTTCAGATGGGGTCTTCAAGTTTGGAATTGCTAGCATATTTCTTAATTTCAAACTATGGCTCTGTTTCACATTTATTTTTAATGCTGTGCAGAATGAAATCTTGTGGCCTGCTCTGTGTCACATATTTCAGAGCTGTTTAGTTGCTCTGTAAACTCCAGTACACATGCCAGGATTGCTTAATGTGTCACTTGGTCAAAGAGCAAAGGATTTCATAAACATTTAAAAATATGCCCAGAATCCAAAGTCTGCATTGAAAAGTCAGTCTAAGGGGATGGAATTTTCACAACAGTCCTGCAATTTAACATGGCTGATAATACGATATATTAATTGAATGTTCTTTCTTTTTTTTTATGCTGCGTGATTTACAGTCTACCTTATTTCAGCTGTAATGCAATTAGCAGCAACTTTTTAACACCTCTATAAATGCATTCACAGTTTAATTTCCCACTGATCGCAGCTGCTCATTTGGTTAATGGATCTTTAGACACAACACTTGCTAAAAGTAGGAAAATTCTAGTGTGGATTCTTGGGAAGCAATATTGTTTTTTTTATAAAGCATATAATATGTTAAAGTGGTTGTAAACATCAGACTCTAAATATTTGCAAAGCATATCCTTCTATAGTGTGTACTTGTCTCAATTAGGAGCACTAAGGGGGTTATTTACGAAAGGCAAGTCCACTTTGCAATGCAAGTGCACTTGGAAGTGCAGTCGCTGTAAATCTAAGGGGTAGATCTGAAATGAGGGGAAGCTCTGCTGATTTTATCATCCAATCATGTGCAAGCTAAAATGCTGTTTTTTATTTTCCTTGCATGTCCCCCTCGGATCTACAGCGACTTTACTTCCAAGTGCACTTGCAGTGCAAAGTGGATTTTCCTTTAGTAAATAACCCCCTAAGTGTCATTTGTGTCTGCTGCTTTTCTCTTCTGCTATTAACATGAATCACTTCTGACAAGTTTTCCTGACACCAAGAGAAAAATGGTGTCGGGAAGGAGCTCCAGCTGATTGACAACCTGTGCTGTGTGGAGGACAGTGTGTCCCCTCCAATCAGCTCTCAGAGCTCTCCTCACTGAGCTCTGCAGAGTGGTTTCTGGACTTTGAATGGATCTAGATAGATAAACAGGTACAACTTATGGAGGAGGTTTTGTTTCATCTCTGTGTATCACCTGAGGCCAGTCACTTCACTGCTTATATGTAAGGATTTACAACCACTTTAAAGCTAAAGTTCTTAATTTTTTATTCTTAAAATCATAATAGTTGAACTTTATGAAAAATAGTCTTTTTGACTGGAAGTGATTGTGGTTTCAACTGCGGGCATTCCTTATTCTGGGTATAGCTACCAGGCTGTGTCTGACCATACAAGCAGAAATTCGGCAACGTAAGCTCACATGTTTAAAGCCCACAGGCCACATTTATGCATGGCTAAAGCTTTCGGATCCAGTCATTATTTAGCAGTAGCTAGACCACACTTTTCTATTGTAAGGAATGTAAGAAATTTTGTGTTCTACACATCACTGATATCTTTAGAAGTAGCCACTGGACAGGAGAGCTGCATCCACCCATACATGAGCCAGTCACAGAAAAATAGATCCAAAGCAGCCAGATGGAATTTGCAATTAGCCTGCATATTTTTAGCTTATTATCATTTATTATAAATCTGAAGATCTCCACAAACACTAACCATACAGGTATCGCAACTCTCTTAGGAAATCAGAGGACAGAAATTTGCGAGTGACCATTGTTGACTTGTTTTACAGTTACAGGCTCTAGTGCTGTCACCCCTATCTTTGCTTTACTACCTAGTAAATCACTGACCTGAAACAAGCATGCTGCCACTGATGTCTGCGCAAGTCGAAACTGCTGAATTTCATGCTTGCTGTAGGTCATTTACTTGCTAGGTAGTAAACGAAAGATCCAGATGGCCGTACCAGATCCTTTACATTATAAAAACAATGGCACTTTCCATATTTCTACCACCACAAGCTCTCTTCAAAAGCACAATTAATCTCTTGTAAAACAAATTGCACCCATTGTCTCAGGGTGCTCTGAAATGGACCACCCTCCTTCTGGATATCCTTCAACTGAATAATCAAAGAAGCCAAATTAAGGTGAAAAATTGTCAACCGAACAGCACCACCTGCAACCAATCAGATGCAGGTATCGGATTCGTTTAGGTATTAAAGTGGTGTTCCGGCCGAAATTATACTTTTAAAATAAAAATACCCCTATAATACACAAGCTTATTGTATTCTAGTAAAGTTAGTCTGTAAACTAAGGTCTGTTTTGTTAGTTTATAGCAGTAGTTTGTTATTTTATAAACGTACAGCAGGCTGTGGCCATCTTAAGTGTGGGCATCTGAAGCCAGACTGTATTTCTTCCTGGATGTCATCCTTGCAGATCTCGCACATGCTCAGTGCAGCACAAGCAGTGTAATAGGTTTCAGGTCATAGCAACGGAAGTGTCAGAGGAAGTTGCCGCCCCTTCCCAGAAGGCATTGCAAACAGGAAATGATGCGATGGACCAGGGAGGAGGAAGTGAAAAATGAATACAGCAGATACACAGTAGGTGCTGAGAAAAAAAAAAAAATCCAATTCATTTACAGTGCACAGTTTAGTGAGGGATGCTGAAGAGTTGTAAAAGTGGGTGGAACTCCACTTTAAGACAGCTAGTGGGGCTGACTGGCAAGATATAATACCTGCAGCAGGGGATTTCTCCATCACACAACCAATATGAATATGGGAAAGCGATACTTATGTTGGTCTCAAATGGTCGCCCATAAATGGGCCCACAACCTGTATATCCAGTATGAAAAAGGAATTTTTAGAAGAAAGGCAATACAGCTCTGTGGGGATGCACAGTGAAGATGACAGGATTAGTGCTGAAGGTAGTATTTCATGAAGAACCATTAGTAGAATGGTCATTAGCGAAGTACATTTTTGAACGGACAAGTTTTAAAAGAAGAAAAAAAAAGCATTACAAAGCTTAAATGATGTAGTGATCGCTATTTTTTCCATTGATCTTTTTTTAAATTATACATTAATTGTAACACACTTGAATTGAGAGTTCTGCTTTATGGGAATTTAATGTGGTTTTGTATATATTTTCTTTTTTCAGTGTGATCAGGACTAAAAATATCATTTTAAAAAATAATTTCAAAATACAATTCTTAAGCATGTTTTCAGTTTCTTGATTTGTTAAATATGAAATATTGTCTAAATGTCTATGGTTTATGGTCCAGGCTCCTTCTAATGTTTTATAAGATACATTTAATTCGCTGGGGAAGCATGTTGTTTACAGATTTCAATAGCTGAAGCTCATACCACACACACATAGCAGAATGAGGGAGATGGGCAACCTATACCCCTTCCACATGTTTTTCTGTATAGCTTTAAACAGACTTTGCTTTGAAGAGTAAAAGTCTGAAACTGAGAATTGTTTTCTTTAGCAACCCCATAATGTAATATGAATCCACAGTCCTGGTTGCACCCTGTACTAAATGTTTATTTGGAAAGCAAATCATTAGAATAAATAGAAAAAAAAATTGAGAATTTCAGTTTAAAATCTGTAAACCAAAAGTAAAAATTCCAGGAAATCATTATTGTTACCCTTAATTGTAGGAGATGTTCCAGACCAGCTGCAGACACCATTAAATGTTGTGTTTTTTTTGTTTTTTTTTATCATTAGGACGTGAAGACATTTGCTTTACCTTTATCATGTGAAGATGGAAGAGAGAAGTGCCCATTTGATCCAGATATAGGGTACACTGGTTTTCTTATTGGTAAGATTCATTCTTTGTAAGCCGCACCCATCCCGCATATACTATCCTAGGTATTTTGTTTCTCATGCAAGGCATTTATGTTTGAGGTTTAACCTACTTTTATTTTGCCTTCCCTAGTTCTTGTATTCCCCTTCATCAATATGTTGATTATTTTTTTTAATTTGATCTCTGTGCTTCTATATGTAATGTAGGTAGAACACAGCCAATGGAAGTTGCCGGCAGGGTCCTGTGAATGGCTTCCTTAAAATAACACAGCACCCTGCCTCAGTACTTCTCCTAAGAACCCTGATGCATGCAGTGAATTGACTCTTGGGAGCATTTATACAAATATCAAAATTCCTTGATGAATAGATGTCAGTCTGGAGGAGTTGGCATTCCTGGTCAGACTGTGTTTGCATGTAGACTGCCCAAGCGAATGCCCACATGTAATGTGTAATCTCCATGATTGAAAGAACTGAAATCCAATAAATGAAAGGGATGGGCTGGGGACAGTTATGCCGGGGAGGACAGGACTGAAATTATGCTGGATGTCCTCTAGCCAGGAAATAACAATGGCCATATCTGACTTGCTGTAGCTTTTAATGCACGGTGTATGAAGCCTACAGTGTGCAGTGAAATCAGAGTAATCATTTTCAGAAAAGGGGAGGTGTACAAATGTGCATCACAGAGTTCAGATGTAATGTGTATTTCCACTTTTGCAGCCAAATTGGAATAGCAACTATTTTATATTTCTTACATGTCTCCATTCACATAACATAACTTTAAAAAAATATTTTAAAATTGCATCATAACTTTTTTTCGGATGTTTCGGAGCTGTATTTACCATAACTAGCCCTGTCATAAATGTGCAGCCAGATCTTCCTTTTCAATTGAATGGAACACTGTCCTAAGAAAAGGGTTAAGATGTAGAGTCTGGGCGTCTTGCATTTTATGGAAATGGGCAATGTTATAATCATGGGGAACTTCAACTATCCTGATATTGATTTGGCAGTTAGAGCTAAGCACTCAACAAAGGCTTGTTTCTGAAATGGGATGCAGGACAATTTAATGAGTCAAATAGTGGAAGCCCGAACTAGAAATAATGCTCTGCTGGACCTACTAATTACAAACAACCCAGAGCTGATTGAAAATGTGGAAGTAAGGGTTAACGTAGAAATCAGTGATTGAAGAGTAATTACGTTTATGAATTATAGGAAAAGGAGACACAAAGGTAGGACAAGAACTTTAAGGCTGCTTTCACACAGGGGTGGGCGGGCGTTGACGGTAAAATGCCGCTAGTCTTCAGCCGCTAGTGGGGCGCTTTTAATCCCCACTAGCGGGCAAATAAAAGGTTAAATGCGCCCGTGTAGCGCCGCTGCCGAAGCGCTTTGCACCTGCTTCGGCAGCGGTGCCCATTCATTTCAATGGGCAGGGGCGGTGGAGGAGCGTATATACATTGCTCCTTCACCTCCCCAAAGATGCTTGCAGGACCTTTTTTAACATCCTGCCAGCGCATCGCCCCAGTGTGAAAGCACTTTGGCTTTGGCTATTTTTAGCCCAAAAGCGCCTGAAAAATGCCTCAGTGTGAAAGGGGTCTAAATTTCAAAAGAGCCAACTTTACTAAGCTGTGTTCCATGTTACTACATGATACCTAATAGGATCAAATTATTGAAACAAAAAACACTGAAGAAAAGGTTGTGCGACGCTCTACCCAAATTAATTCCCCCCCCCCCACAAATAGAGCTTTCTTTTGGTATTTGATCATCTCTCTTTTGTGCTATAAACAAAAAGAGATGGACAATTTTGAGAAATAAGAAGCCCAATTTTTTTTTACTTTCTGCTATAAAACTTATCCAATAAAAAAAATTTAAAAATCTAATTTCTTCATCAATTTAGGCCAATATGCATTCTGCTACATATTTTGGTAAAATAAAATTCCAATAAGTGTATATTGATTGGTTTGCGCAAAAGTTATAGTGTCTACAAACTATGGGATATTTTTATGGAATTTTTATTTATTTATATTTACTAGTAATGGCGGCAATCAGTGACTTATAGCGTGACTCCGATATTGCTATGCACCAGTGACACCAATACAGTGATCAGTGCTAAAAAATATGCACGGTCACTGTACTAATGACATTGGCTGGGAAAGGGTTAACATCAGGGACGATCAAAGGATTAATAGCATTCCTAGCCTATGCTTTACTAAACTGTGGGAGGTGCTTGTACTAGGAGAAGGCAGAGATCCATGTTCCTGCTTATCAGGAACACAGGATCAATGCCTTCCTTTGCTGACAGAATAGCAATCTGTCTTGTTTACATAGGCAGACTGCCGTTCTGCCTGTGTAATGAATGACCAGCGGGTGCTAGCAGACATCAAGTCTATTGTACCCGCTGATCGGCTACCGCTGTGAATAATCACAGCTGGAGCAGGCTTCCGGCGATGCACCTGCGCGCCCCCAACCCAGAAGTGCTGAATTACATACTAGGTACGTGATTCAGAACAGGAGAGCCGCCGTTTATATACAGTATTCAGTCAGCTATTAGTTAAAGACATATTAAATAATGGCATCAGTGCATTCCAGTGGGCAACATATACAGTATAAAAGAACAAAAGTAAAATTTGAGTGGGTAAATACTAACGTAAAAAGGCACATTAATGACAAAAAAAACTTTCTTTTAAAAAATATCAAAGGGTCCTCATCGGCTTTCCAAAACTACAAAGAATGCAAGAGTGTGATCAGGACAGCTAAAATAGATTACAAGAGACATATTGCTGAGGGAAAAAAAAATCCCAAAAAGTGTTTTAACTATATTAATGGTAAAAAGGCAAGGTTACAACATGTTGGCCCCATAAAAACTGATCAGAGCAAGTTGCATACAAGTGTCAGGGAGACGGCAACTGTGTTTAATGCATTCTATTCCTCAGGAAAAAAGGGGGTATAATAAACAATAGAATAACATTAAATTGAATGTAACCTTGTGGCTGATAGAGACCAGTGTTCAAACAAAAATAGAAAATGTGAACAAATCACTGGAACCAGACGACTTACACCCAAGAGTTCCATGTTATAGCCAGACCATTGTTGTCAATTTTTAAGTACAGCTTACTGATGAGAATGGCTGGTAAAAAGCAAATGTGGTATCAATATCCGACATATGCCTCGTTTCCACCGAGCGGATTGGTTCGGTACGGTACGCTATTTTGGGTGTTTCCATTATGAAAGCGGCCCATACAACCGAACCGTTCCATTCAGGGTCCTGCTTCAGATGTGGGGCCATAGAAAATTGAACGGTTCGGTTAGGGCGGAGCTACGATACATTACACTGATTGGTGGACGTGTGACGCCATGACGGCATTTTTTCTAAACCCACGTATGGCCCCTGTCAGTCCGACTTGCAGTGGAAACGCTCGCCTGAATAGGCCGGACCATTCTAGGCCGTCCAAACCGATCCGACCCGAACCGATCCGCTCGGTGGAAACGAGGCAATATATACCTTGAAACTATAGACCCACCAGCCTTAAATCATTACTATGTAAACTATTGGAATGAATGATAAGGAATCCAAGAATTTGATGATGAGAATAGTAAGGTACCGTTATTGGCAACCAACATGGATGAAGAACTGTTCTTGCCAGACCAACCTTTTAACGTTCTATGAGGTGGTGAGCTGTAATTTGGATTTGAATTTTGCCAAGGCATTTGATAGAGTACCCCATAAGAGATTAATTTACAAATGAAGGTCTTTTGGCATTGATGAGATTGTATGTACCTGGATAGAAATATGGTTTCTAGAGGGTGTTTCTGAATGGTCTGGAGTTGAGAGCTGGGTACCCCAGTGCTCTGTCCTGAGACCAATTCTGTTTAAAGTGGTGTTAAACCCAAAATCAACATTTTAATATATCGCAGCCTACCAATCAGATGTGGGAGCTGCATTCATTTTCCTTTTTTAGGATTTTCCCCTTTGTTTTCACCTTGTGATCTGCCCAGTAACACAGCTCCTATATTAGAGTGGCCCCAATCTGCATGAATCAGCACAGGGGGCACATATGGAGAGCAGCATTGTTAATCTGGGGAGAGGAGAGTGTTAAGATTTTAGAGATTTAGATAATCTAACAAAATAGAAGCCAAACTCCCAGCTTACACTTTATAAGCAGTTACAGCAAACATTTTTTTTTCCTTTTGGGATCAAGGTTTTATATAAATAAAGCTGATCATTGTAAACACTTCTGCCAGTGTTGAATGGTTTGTCTCATCCCTGTAACTGATACGTATATGCAAGACAGTTGTTCTTTTGAAAAACAATAGATGTAATGGCCAGATCACCAGATGAAGAAAAAAGAAGAAAGCTTAAAAAATAACTAATGCAGCCACCACATCTAAGAATTGGTAAGCTGCAATAAAATTAATGATTGCTTTTGGGTTTAATACTGCTTTAAAAGAGAAGTATGTTTTTTGTTTTTCTAATCATACTTACCTCGGTGGATGGAGAATCAGACCGATGCTACAGCTGTCCCCCGTTGCCTCTGCACTGAGAACCTAGCCAATGAACACCAACGATGGCTCGGTTCTCACTCCTGCCTGAGCAGTGCAATGCTGACTGTCAGTCAGCATCACTCCTGGTCTGCTTCTCCATGCTCATTGGAGCGATGAGCTGTGGAGGGGTGGGGAGAGGCCATCTCAGCGGCTCGCTGAGACTGCCATCACTCAAGGCAGCTGGCGGATCCAGACTTGGGATGATGGGATGACGCGCTACCTCGACTGATGGCAGTGACGTCAGCGGAGAGCGGACTTCAGACTGCCCTCCGCTGAAAACGGGTCATGGGAGTGAAAAACAATTTGCACTCCTGTGACCCATAGGAGAAGCCCAGCCTAAAAAGCTCAAGCTGGACTTCTCATTTTAACTTGTTCATAAACGATATAGAGGTTGGTGTAAATATTTCAAACAAAATGTTTGATGATGATACAAAGCCAAGCAGGACAATACTGTCAGGATATAACAACTTTACAAGAAGAATCTGATAAAATAGAGAAGTGGGCAACTATATGGCAGTTAAGGTTCAATACTGAAAAATGTAATGTAATGCACTTGGGAGCCAAAATATGCATACAAGTTGCATGCTAGAGGGAGACCCTCTGGGGAATTGAGGATGGAAGGATCTGGGGTTCATAGCAAATTCCAAACTCAGCAATAGCTTTCAGTGCCAAGCTGCAGCAAGCAAAGCTAGCAGACTATCAGCATGCATTGAAAAGGGTGTTTACTGTCGAGAAAAAAAAAAACTATAATTCTACCACTTTACAAAACTCTGGTTCAGCCACATCTTGGGTATGCTGTCCCATTTTGGTCAGCGTTCCTCAGGAAGGGTGTGCTTGAGCTGGAGAGAGTCCAGAGAAGGGCAACAATACTAATAGGGGGGCTGGAGGATCTCAGTTATGCAGAAAGACCCCAAACATTACACCTATTTTCCCCTGGAGAAAACTCTTAAAAGAGAGGATATGATTGCAATATACAAATCTATAAATGATGACTCCAGCATTGGGATGAAAGTATTTAAACAAAGGTCTTTAAAGAAGACACGCGGCCACACAATGAAGTTGGACGAGAAGCTGTTAAATTTTAAACTGTGTAAGGGTTCTTTACTGTTATGCCGCATACACACGGTCAAAATTTCCGACAACAAATGTTCGATGTGAGCTTGTTGTCAGAAATTCGGACCGTGTGTAGGCTCCATCGGACATTTTTTGGATTTCCGACAAAAAAAATTTGAGAGCTGGTTCTCAAATTTTCCGACAACAAAATCCGTCGGAAATTCCGATCGTGTGTACAAAATTCCACACCTGCTCGGAATCAAGCAGAAGAGCCGCACTGGCTATTAACTTCATTTTTCTCGGCTCATGGTACGTGTTGTACGTCACCGCGTTCTTGATGTTCGAAATTTCCGACAACATTTGTGCAACCATGTGTATGCAAGACAAGTTTGAGCTAACATCCGTCGGAAATAAATCCAGGATTTTGTTGTCGGAATGTCTGATCGTGTGTACACGGCATTAGAGTGGTAAGGAGGTGGAACTCCCTTCCACAGTTAGTGTCAGCGAGCGGTGTAGATGAAACTAAAACTTAGATGTGTTTCTTAATCCTGGTACAAATGTACCAAACGTCACCTGGTTTAGCAGGAACCGGACAACTTTCAGTACATGTGTATTGTTGTCTGTTCAACAGAAGCCAGGGTATTCTGGTGGTGGTGGGGGGGGGGGGGTCAGAATACAATAGCACAGTGGGAGATATCCCTTCTTCACATGTTATGTTGATGGGGGGGTTGGGCATCTGTCAGTCTGAACGAAAACTGAATGTATACCCAGCTTTAGTGAACACAGTGTTCAGGGATATGGAAGATGATAGTGACATAAATGCACACACTTTCACTTAACTGCATGGACTGGTGTCTCTAGTCACTCTTACCAACTATACATGTTAAAGCGGAGTTCCGCCTGCAAAAAAAAAAAAAAGTCAGCAGCTACAAATACTGCAGCTACTGAATTGTAAAATAAGGACACTTACCTGTCCAGGGCACCCACGATGTCCTCAACCGAAGCCAACCCATCCCTCGGCTCCTGGGTGGAGGTGCCGGCATCTTCAGTAAGGGAATCGGAAAGTAAAGCCTTGCGGCTTCACAGCCTGGTTCCTACCGCGTATGTACGAGTCGTGCTGCGTGCTCTGAATAGTCCCTGCTGTCTTCTGGGACCTGTGTGCCTCCCAACAGACAGCGGGGGTTACTGAGGAGGGGCCGGACATGGCGTAGTTTGCCACTGATTCTGCGGAGCTCTTTTGCCAGAAGTGGGAGCAAATACCTGGATTAGACAGGTATCTGCACCCCCCTGAAAGGTGCCAATTGTGACACCTGAGGGGTGAGAGGAACCGGATCACCAGAAGTTCCATTTCTGGGTGGAACTCCGCTTTAATGAGGACAAATCAGACAGGCTCACTCTAACATTGCTCAAAAATCTTTGCAGTCAGCCATGATACCTCTTCCTGTGAAACGGCTAAAAGGTAATAGTTATTAAAAAGAAAAAAATGTAGGCATGCTGTGTGAATGAAAACATGTAACGTATAGTGAGGTTTTCTCAAATTTGACTGCAAATGTGGAAATACGCTTTAAGCGCTGCTGGAGACATTTCTGGTCAGTGAATATTTCAACCTTGTTGATAGGAATGTGTAGTGTTTTCTTGTAGTTTTGCTAGAGTATATTTATGATAAAATCGTGTTATGCCGCGTACACATGATCGGATTATATATTACATGAATTATATATTATATGAATATGATTATATATTATTGTATATTTTTATTTGATATAACGTGCCGCTCCTTGAATTAATTGATTTATTAATCTCACTAATATTTTATCGATTTCCATTTGCACGAGTTGGTAGTCTCCACCATTTCCCACGCGTACACATGATCGTAATTCTGGCCCGCAAAAGACCGATGAGAGTTTTTCGTCGGAAAATGCGACTGTGTGTATGCTCCATCGGATTTTTGCTCGTCGAATTCCAGCCAGCAAAAGTTTGAGAGCATTTTCGATCGGAAAAAGTTCCTATCTGAAAATGCGATCGTCTGTGGCAATTCCGACGCGCAAAATTCCTACGCATGCTCGGAAACAATTCGATGCATGCTTGGAAGCATTGACCTTAATTTTCTCGGTTTGTCATAGTGTTGTAGGTCACCGCGTTCTTGACAGTCGTAAGTTCAGCGAAACTTTGCGTGACCGTGTGTATGCAAGGCAAACTTGAGTGGAATCCCGTTGGAAAAGCCGTCATATCTTTTTCTGACGAGAAGTCCGATCATGTGTACGCAGCATTAGGCCGCGTACGCACGAGCGGACTTTTCGGCAACAAAAGTCCAACGGTCATTCCGGCGGACTTCTTTAGACTTTTGATGGACTTCCAACAGACTTTTGAATGAATGGACTTGACTACACATGATCACACCAAAGTCCGACGGATTCGTACGTGATGACGTACGACCGGACTAAAATAAGGAAGTTGATAGCTAGTAGCCAATAGCTGTCCTAGAGTGGGTTTTCGTCCGTCGAACTAGCATACAGACGAGCTGATTTTTCGACCAGACTCAAGTCCGTCGGAAGGATTTGAAGCATGTTTCAAATCTAAAGTCCATCAGATTTTCGACTGGAAAAGTCTGCTGAAGGTCCGATGAAGCCCACACACGATAGTATTGTCCGCCGGACTCGGTCCGTCGGACCAGTCCGGTCAAGAAGTCCGCTTGTGTGTGCGCTGCATTAGAGTAGCTCCTGACCTGAGAACAAGGAAGGATCAGTTTCACAGAGATCTTCCAGTAAATTGGAAAATCTCCATTAATGATCATGTGCACTTCTGTTGGTCAAAAGTATTAAGCTTCGACTCCTATTGTAGCTCCCAAATAGGCTGATCCTCCTCCGAGAGTCATGTTTAGGAACATTTTTGCTCTCTTTGCCTCCACATGCAGACATTTACCTCTACCTTAAATTTATAAGTAGTTCACAGAAATATATTACTTATTTTTGATTTGTACAGTAGTTGCCCTCAAATGACTTTTTTTTAGACTTTTTTATCACTCACATTCTAAAATGGAGGATCAAATTGATTTTTTGCTTCGTTGATTTTAGATGGGGTTCTGTACATGGCATCAGGCTATGGGTTCCACAACGCACCGGATATACGAAAAAATGTTTCAGTGCTGCATACGTTGAAAACCGAAGCTTCGCCTCTTCAATGGCTGAATGGTAAGATCTCATTTGTGAATTAATAATGAACAATTCCGCGCCAAAAAAATATTTGCAAATAGAAAATTGTACTAAATTAAAATTAAAACAGCTACACCCTAAACAAAATGAATGAATTCAATGTATGAATGGAAAGAAGGGATAAGGGGAGCGCTGAATGATTGTGAAAAAAACTGCTACTGCATAGAATATTTCCACTCAGTGTAGACCAAAAATAGTACATTCAAGTATATGATAACCAGCCTGCCTATGTGAATCAAACATACATGAATAACATTATTGAAACTAAAGCTAATACAAAATATTAGTGTTCAATAATAATTGTGCAACCATGATATGTAATGCCAAAAAAAGAAAAAAATATATGTAAATCAAATATGCAATATATAATAAAAAAAAGTCCATCAAAGGTGAAAAATTAGTTGAAATGAAATCCTGATGTGAATCTTGATATCAAAGCGTGAACAGCAAAATCCCTTCACCATCACTGAATAACACCAATGTGCTCATGGAAATGGGTGTCCGCTTACGAGATGAAGTTGACCAATTTAATGAAAAAAAGGTCAAATAGGCTTTAGCAAGATAATGCTTGCTGCAATGGAGAAAAATTGGACCAAACTCTTGTCCTCACATCACAGGGTCTCACGTACGGGATAAAAAATAGATGGAGAGGAACCAAACATAGTGTAACACCATTTATTATAAAAACTTGATAAAAACAAACATAGCCAAATGGCTACTCACATACAAGGTGCCATCGCCCGGCACTGAGGCTGGAAAGCGTATCTTTAGGTCGGGGAGACTGCTCTGTACAACAGTTCCCAGATGATCGCGGCAGCGGCGTGCGTTCCACCTTCGACAGACAGACGAACCAAGGAAGCCGGATGTGATGTAATTGCGTGACCAAGTACCGCCTCGATGGATGTTTCGTTAAACACGTCTTCAGGAAGCGTACTTGGTCACTATGGGGATGGTTTAAATAATGTTGAAATTAGCATAAGGGGAGGGGTTGAACGCTTCACAGCCTCAGTGCCTTTTACAAAACAAAGTACAACCGTCTCTAACAGCATTTAAAATAGCAGCAAAAGTGAACTTCAATATAGAATTTATACAAATATAAATATAGAATGATCTTATATACTAGTGCTGATAAGGACCATATTTTACACCAGGTTTCATTATCTATATTTAAGATGGCACATTCCATCAGCACCAGGCTGCTTAAAATGTGATAAAAATAAAATAAACAACCAAAGAAATTCACTGAAATTGGTGACATTATCACAATTGTAATCAGTACCCAACAGTTACATTTGAATATATATCCAGAGATAACATCCAAAAGTGGATAATAATTATATTAAATCAATACTTCATAGGAAAATTATTCTTTAAAGATATCTGACAGAGACTCCTTTCCATGAGCACATTGGTGTTATTCAGTGATGGTGAAGGGATTTTGCTGTTCACGCTTTGATATCAAGATTCACATCAGGATTTCATTTCAACTAATTTTTCACCTTTGATGGAATTTTTTATTATATATTGCATATTTGATTTACATATATTTTTTTCTTTTTTTGGAATTACATATCATGGTTGCACAATTATTATTGAACACTAATATTTTGTATTGGCTTTAGTTTCAATAATGTTATTCATGTATGTTTGATTCACATAGGCAGGCTGGTTATCATATACTTGAATGTACTATTTTTGGTCTACACTGAGTGGAATTTTCTATGCACTAGCAGTTTTTTTCACAATCATTCAGCGCTCCCCTTATCCCTTCTTTCCAAGATCTCATTTGTGCATAGTAGAGCTTATTTATAAAAACTAAGACAAAGAAATGTGTTTTTGGCTACAGTTAGATTTTAACACAGCAATTTGGCTCCTAGGAAATAGCACTTTTGTAGAGATTTTCCTTATTTTTTAAAGTCAGAACTCAAAAATAATTTATACAAATATTATTGACAGTGAAATTTGATATGTCGCATGTTCATATTTTATGTTCTTCTTTTGAGCAATAGGTGGCACTCTAATCTTCTTTTTACATGGCTAGCTATTTTAGCTTTCAGCTTTGCTAAAAGACACCTGTTTAAAAAATTCAGTTACTCAAGCTTGGTATTTCAGTCAGTCAAATGGAGGTCCAAGTAATCTTGCCTAGAAGACCAATGGTACACTCCATTACCCCCCCCCCCCCCCCCACCACCACCACCACCACCACCACCACCTTCTTTCCCAGCCAGCCAAAACATTGTATAATGTGAAAAATTCAGACTTTGCAGAAAATGTACTAGTGCCTGTTTACTAGCACCCCCTCCCCCTGCCATTTTTATTTAGCACGGAGGGTGCTAGCAGAGCACTAGATACATTTGTCTCGGCTGTATTGATATGCACAGTTTGTTTTCCTGTAAAAGTTAAGATTGATCCTACCCCCTCTTAACTATTCAGCCTTCCTATCGGTCCTTAAATGTAATAGCCAACCTTGTTGTTCAGTAGGCAGGTAGGAGAGGTCAGGTCTTGTTAGACCTTTGCTGGAAATTAGGGCTGAAACAACTAATCGATTAATCGACAACTAATCGATTAAGAAATTCATCGATTACTATTTTCATAATCGATTAATCGGCCAGTAACTTAATGGGGTTAAAAATAATAAAATTAGCCCTTTATAGTACAAAAAGAGCAAATAATCGCTACTGTAAATATTACTTTCACAGTTCTACAGTAAAAAAATGAACCCCTTACAATAGCGATTTGCTTTTTTTGTACTATAAAGGGCTCATTTTAGTTTTTTTTTTTTAACTCCATTATGTTACTAAACGTCTTAGGCCTTGTTCACATCTTTGTGTTTTTTGGTGCTTTTTGCAGAAACACACTACAGTTCATTTACATGGTTTTCTATGGGACACGTTCACATCTATGCTTTTTTTCAGCCGCTGCGTATTTGGAAAGGGTCAAGGACTTTTTTTTTTTTTTTTTTTTTTTTTTTAACGCAAAACGGTGCTTTTTTGGTTCAATATACTTCAATGGAGAAGCTGCAGAAAAGCATGTAATGTATTTTTTAATCTGCCCAACAACAAATTGGCCAAAAAACTGTATTTCTCTTCTAATGGTGTATACAGTATATCTCCTCTAATAGTGTATATACAGTATATCTCTTCTGTCTGTTATTCTCATAGTGGATTCAATATTTTGCTCCCTAACCATATTGTTGGTTGTTTATATTTACCACTGCATAGAGATATTTAGGAATAAATTGCTTTTTTTTTTTTTTTTTTTTTTTTAACCACTTGCCGACCGCCTACCGCATATATACTGCGGCAGAGCGGCACGGGCAGGCAAAATCACGTACCCGTACGTGATCTGCCTCCCGCGGGCGGGGGGTCCGATCGGACCCCCCCCGGTGCCATCGGCGGTCGGCATTTGACTGGGAGCGTCGGGAGGCGAGGGGGAGACCATCCGATCGTGGCCCCCCCCTCGCGATCGCTCCCAGCCAATGGGAATCCTCCTCTGCCTGTGTGTCGTTTCACACAGGCAGAGGATGTGATGTCATCTCTCCTCGGTCTGGCAGTTTCCGTTCCAGCGCCGAGGAGAGATGACAAGTGAGTGCACACAACACACACACAGTAGAACATGCCAGGCATACCTTACACCCCGATCCCCCCCCCGATCGCCCCCCGATCCCCCCCCCAATCACCCCCCCCCCCCTGTCACAAACTGACATTAGCAGTATTTTTTTTTTTTTTCTGATTACTGCATAGTGTCAGTTTGTGACAGTTAGTGTTAGGGCAGTGAGTATTACCCCCCTTTAGGTCTAGGATACCCCCCTAACCCCCCCTAATAAAGTTTTAACCCCTTGATCACCCCCCCTCACCAGTGTCGCTAAGCGATCATTTTTCTGATCGCTGTATTAGTGTCGCTGGTGACGGTAGTTAGGGACGTAAATATTTAGGTTCGCCGTCAGTGTTTTATAGCGACAGGGACCCCCATATACTACCTAATAAATGTTTTAACCCCTTGATTGCCCCCTAGTTAACCCTTTCACCACTGATCACCGTATAACCGTTACGGTTGACGCTGGTTAGTTTGTTTATTTTTTATAGTGTCAGGGCACCCGCCGTTTATTACCGAATAAAGGTTTAGCCCCCCGATCGCCCGGCGGTGATATGCGTCGCCCCAGGCAGCGTCAGATTAGCGCCAGTACCGCGAACACCCACGCACGCAGCATATGCCTCCCTTAGTGGTATAGTATCTGAACGGATCAATATCTGATCCGATCAAATCTATACTAGCGTCCCCAGCAGTTTAGGGTTCCCGAAAACGCAGTGTTAGCGGGATCAGCCCAGATACCCGCTAGCACCTGCGTTTTGCCCCTCCGCCCAGCCCAGCCCAGCCCACCCAAGTGCAGTATCGATCGATCACTGTCACTTACAAAACACTAAACGCATAACTGCAGCGTTCGCAGAGTCAGGCCTGATCCCTGCGATCGCTAACAGTTTTTTTGGTAGCGTTTTGGTGAACTGGCAAGCACCAGCCCCAGGCAGCGTCAGGTTAGCGCCAGTACCGCTAACACCCACGCACGCACCGTATACCTCCCTTAGTGGTATAGTATCTGATCGGATCAATATCTGATCCGATCAGATCTATACTAGCGTCCCCAGCAGTTTAGGGTTCCCAAAAACGCAGTGTTAGCGGGATCAGCCCAGATACCTGCTAGCACCTGCGTTTTGCCCCTCCGCCCGGCCCAGCCCACCCAAGTGCAGTATCGATCGATCACTGTCACTTACAAAACACTAAACGCATAACTGCAGCATTCGCAGAGTCAGGCCTGATCCCTGCGATCGCTAACAGTTTTTTTGGTAGCGTTTTGGTGAACTGGCAAGCACCAGCCCCAGGCAGCGTCAGATTAGCGCCAGTACCGCTAACACCCACGCACGCAGCATACGCCTCCCTTAGTGGTATAGTATCTGATCGGATCAATATCTGATCCGATCAGATCTATACTAGTGTCCCCAGCAGTTTAGGGTTCCCAAAAACGCAGTGTTAGCGGGATCAGCCCAGATACCTGCTAGCACCTGCGTTTTGCCCCTCCGCCCGGCCCGGCCCAGCCCACCCAAGTGCAGTATCGATCGATCACTGTCACTTACAAAACACTAAACGCATAACTGCAGCGTTCGCAGAGTCAGGCCTGATCCCTGCGATCGCTAACAGTTTTTTTTGTAGCGTTTTGGTGAACTGGCAAGCGCCAGCGGCCTAGTACACCCCGGTCGTAGTCAAACCAGCACTGCAGTAACACTTGGTGACGTGGCGAGTCCCATAAGTGCAGTTCAAGCTGGTGAGGTGGCAAGCACAAGTAGTGTCCCGCTGCCACCAAAAAGACAAACACAGGCCCGTCGTGCCCATAGTGCCCTTCCTGCTGCATTCGCCAATCCTAATTGGGAACCCACCGCTTCTGCAGCGCCCGTACTTCCCCCATTCACATCCCCAACCAAATGCAGTCGGCTGCATGAGAGGCATTTTCTTTATGTCCTCCCGAGTACCCCTACCCAGCGAACCCCCCCAAAAAAGATGTTGTGTCTGCAGCAAGCGCGGATATAGGCGTGACACCCGCTATTATTGTCCCTCCTGTCCTGACAATCCTGGTCTTTGCATTGGTGAATGTTTTGAACGCTACCATGCACTAGTTGAGTATTAGCGTAGGGTACAGCATTGCACAGACTAGGCACACTTTCACAGGGTCTCCCGAGATGCCATCGCATTTTGAGAGACCCGAACCTGGAACCGGTTACAGTTATAAAAGTTAGTTACAAAAAAAAGTGTAAAAAAAAAAAAAAAAAAAAAAAAAACACAAACAAAAATATAAAATAAAAATAGTTGTCGTTTTATTGTTCTCTCTCTCTCTATTCTCTCTCTATTGTTCTGCTCTTTTTTACTGTATTCTATTCTGCAATGTTTTATTGTTATTATGTTTTATCATGTTTGCTTTTCAGGTATGCAATTTTTTATACCTTACCGTTTACTGTGCTTTATTGTTAACCATTTTTTTGTCTTCAGGTAGGCCATTCACGACTTTGAGTGGTTATACCAGAATGATGCCTGCAGGTTTAGGTATCATCTTGGTATCATTCTTTTCAGCCAGCGGTCGGCTTTCATGTAAAAGCAATCCTAGTGGCTAATTAGCCTCTAGACTGCTTTTACAAGCAGTGGGAGGGAATGCCCCCCCCCCCCAACATCTTCCGTGTTTTTCTCTGGCTCTCCTGTCTCAACAGGGAACCTGAAAATGCAGCCGGTGATTCAGCCAGCTGACCATAGAGCTGATTAGAGACCAGAGTGGCTCCAAACATCTCTATGACCTAAGAAACCGGAAGCTACGAGCATTTTATGACGTAGATTTCGCCGGATGTAAACAGCGCCATTGGGAAATTGGGAAAGCATTTTATCACACCGATCTTGGTGTGATCAGATGCTTTGAGGACAGAGGAGAAATCTAGGGTCTAATAGACCCCAATTTTTGCAAAAAAGAGTACCTGTCACTACCTATTGCTATCATAGGGGATATTTACATTCCCTGAGATAACAATAAAAATGATTTAAAAAAAAAAAAAATGAAAGGAACAGTTTAAAAATAAGATAAAAAAATAATAATAATAAAGAAAAAAAAAAAAAAAAAAAAAAAAAAGCACCCCTGTCCCCCCTGCTCTCGCGCTAAGGTGAACGCAAGCGTTGGTCTGGCGTCAAATGTAAACAGCAATTGCACCATGCATGTGAGGTATCGCCGCGAAGGTCAGATCGAGGGCAGTAAGTTTAGCAGTAGACCTCCTCTGTAAATCTAAAGTGGTAACCTGTAAAGGCTTTTAAAGGCTTTTAAAAATGTATTTAGTTTGTCGCCACTGCACGTTTGTGCGCAATTTTAAAGCATGTCATGTTTGGTATCCATGTACTCGGCCTAAGATCATCTTTTTTATCTCATCAAACATTTGGGCAATATAGTGTGTTTTAGTGCATTAAAATGTAAAAAAGTGTGTTTTTTCCCCAAAAAATGCGTTTGAAAAATCGCTGCGCAAATACTGTGTGAAAAAAAAAAATGAAACACCCACCATTTTAATCTGTAGGGCATTTGCTTTAAAAAAATATATAATGTTTGGGGGTTCAAAGTAATTTTCTTGCAAAAAAATTTTATTTTTTTATGTAAACAATAAGTGTCAGAAAGGGCTTTGTCTTCAAGTGGTTAGAAGAGTGGGTGATGTGTGACATAAGCTTCTAGATGTTGTGCATAAAATGCCAGGACAGTTCAAACCCCCCCCAAATGACCCCATTTTGGAAAGTAGACACCCCAAGCTATTTGCTGAGAGTCATGTTGAGTCCATGGAATAATTTATATTGTGACACAAGTTGCGGGAAAGAGACAATTTTTTATTTTTTTTATTTTTTTTTGCGCAAAGTTGTCACTAAATGATATATTGCTCAAACATGCCATGGGAATATGTGAAATTACACCCCAAAATACATTCTGTTGCTTCTCCTGAGTACGGGGATACCACATGTGTGGGACTTTTTGGGAGCCTAGCCGCGTACGGGACCCCGAAAACCAAGCACCGCCTTCAGGCTTTCTAAGGCCGTAAATTTTTGATTTCACTCTTCACTGCCTATCACAGTTTCGGAGGCCATGGAATGCCCAGGTGGCACAAAACCCCCCCAAATGACCCCATTTTGGAAAGTAGACACCCCAAGCTATTTGATGAGAGGTATAGTGAGTATTTTGCAGACCTCACTTTTTGTCACAAAGTTTTGAAAATTGAAAAAAGAAAAAAAAAAATTTTTTTTCTCGTCTTTCTTTATTTTCAAAAACAAATGAGAGCTGCAAAATACTCACCATGCCTCTCAGCAAATAGCTTGGGGTGTCTACTTTCCAAAATGGGGTCATTTGGGGGGGGTTTGTGCCACCTGGGCATTCCATGGCCTCCGAAACTGTGATAGGCAGTGAGGAGTAAAATCAAAAATGTACGCCCTTAGAAATCCTGAAGGCGGTGCTTGGTTTTCGGGGTCCCGTACGCGGCTAGGCTCCTAAAAAGTCCCACACATGTGGTATCCCCGTACTCAGGAGAAGCAGCTAAATGTATTTTGGGGTGCAATTCCACATATGCCCATGGCCTGTGTGAGCAATATATCATTTAGTGACAACTTTGTGCAAAAAAAAAAAAAAAAAAAAATTTGTCACTTTCCCGCAACTTGTGTCAAAATATAAAACATTCCATGGACTCAACATGCCTCAAAGCAAATAGCTTGGGGTGTCTACTTTCCAAAATGGGGTCATTTGGGGGGGTTTTATGTCATCTGGGCATTTTATGGCCTTCAAAACTGTGATAGGTAGTGAGGAGTAAAATCAAAAATGTACGCCCTTAGAAATCCTGAAGGCGGTGCTTGGTTTTCGGGGCCCCGTACGCGGCTAGGCTCCCAAAAAGTCCCACACATGTGGTATCCCCGTACTCAGGAGAAGCAGCTAAATGTATTTTGGGGTGCAATTCCACATATGCCCATGGCCTGTGTGAGCAATATATCATTTAGTGACAACTTTTTGTAATTTTTTTTTTTTTTTTTTTTTTTGTCATTATTCAATCACTTAGGACAAAAAAAATGAATATTCAATGGGCTCAACATGCCTCTCAGCAAATTCCTTGGGGTGTCTACTTTCCAAAATGGGGTCATTTGTGGGGGTTTTGTACTGCCCTGCCATTTTAGCACCTCAAGAAACGACATAGGCAGTCATAAACTAAAGGCTGTGTAAATTCCAGAAAATGTACCCTAGTTTGCAGATGCTATAACTTTTGCGCAAACCAATAAATATACGCTTATTGACATTTTTTTTACCAAAGACATGTGGCCGAATACATTTTGGCCTAAATGTATGACTAAAATTGAGTTTATTGGATTTTTTTTAGAACAAAAAGTAGAAAATATCATTTTTTTTCAAAATTTTCGGTCTTTTTCCGCGTATAGCGCAAAAAATAAAAACGGCAGAGGTGATCAAATACCATCAAAAGAAAGCTCTATTTGTGGGAAGAAAAGGACGCAAATTTCGTTTGGGTACAGCATTGCATGACCGCGCAATTAGCAGTTAAAGCGACGCAGTGCCGAATTGTAAAAAGTGCTCTGGTCAGGAAGGGGGTAAAACCTTCCGGGGCTGAAGTGGTTAAACTTTACATATTAACTAAATTATACACCACACTTTTTTTTTAAAGTTATTAACCGAATAATCGATTAATCGAAACAATAATCGACCAACTAATCGATTATGAAAATAATCGTTAGTTGCAGCCCTACTGGAAATGTTAGAGAACATGCCATGAGAGCAATACCCTGCCAACTTTCTTTTGAGTATGCTAGTTGACTAGTTATTTTGGTGACCCACTGGCTTGAGTACTTTTGAGGCCCTGAACCAGTGACACCGGTTGCTGGTGACAAGAAAACAATGCTCAGTGATTAGGTCCGTGAATAGATATTTCCGTTTTTGGCAGGTACTGCTGAAGGGTTCAGCCATCTGACAATTTTCAAACTTGGATCTTTTGAGGGTTATGTTGTTGGGATATCTATAACCCTGAGTCAGCAGTGGCCATTACATGGTATCTGCAGTCTCCATGTTTGATTTTTTTAATTTAAATAAAAGAAAGCATAAAAGGAGCTGTATGGAATGTAAAAAATGTAGTTGGACCACCCAAACCTTTCAGGTGGAAGAGATCAGAGTTTGATATTATGGCAGGCAGATCTTGACATTCAGAGTGTCCAAGGCCTATATGTAGCTAGGGGCTAATTGAAGCCACCAGATTGCACCTATAACAAAAATATTACTTTTGAGTGAATTGGCCCTTTAAAGGCATGTAAATATAAATTTACTCCTCTGTATTTATTTTGTCCTTATAAGTCTTTCATCTGCTTTCCTAAATGCACTGTGCTGACAAATCTCAGGAGGCCTGTTTATCGCAGTCTGTTACCTGATGGCATCTAATCTCATTGCTTCTCTTGTTTTATGTGAGCAGATTTCCACTGCCCCTGAAATGTTTACTGTTGATATTCCCCAACTTCTGACAAAATCACTGTTAGCTGTTCATTCGGGTATCGTGTGTTCATTTTCTGAGCTCCATTGGTTTTGACAAGTTTTCAGTTATCCTTTCATTATTGTATCTGTCTCCGCCAATCATCAGCTGCCACTCACGAACACCATAGTTCTAATCAGCACACACAATTGTCTTTTTACATACATATTTTCTTGTTTTTTTTCTAACCTCAATGTGTGTGCCCAAGTGATTTTTTCATACTGAAGGGGAAAGCGGCATCAATAATTCAGGGCAGACATATGAAATGCCTTCTGCTCATTCTCTGACATCCTTTGTTATGACATCCAGTAAACAAGAAGATAGTGATACAGGATGGCAATTCACAACATACCAAGCAGACTGATAGGAGCCTCCAGACTTAAAGCTGTACTCAGGCAGATAAAAACACATACTGCAGCTTTGTGTTCATTAATATGTCATTAAATGTATTTTTTTTTATATGCAAGCAGTGTATGTACATTCATTTGACGTTAAATCAACCTCTTGCAAATCCAGAATACAGCAGGACTGTAGAGCAGAAGGAAGTGTGCTGCAGTTCCATGTGCAAAAAAGTGATTGCATACATACAAAGAAACCAAAACAAATAAGTTCAGAAATTAAGCTATGTGTAATAAAATGGAATGACACAGGGCAAAAGTATTGAACACATGAAGAAAGGAAGGTGCAAAAAGGCATGGAAAGCCAAGACACGAGCTGAAATCTATCAGTAATTAGAAAGCAATCAAGCCCAAGCCCCCTGTTAGTGCAAATTAATATCAGCTGGTTCAGTCTCAACTGATGGCCTATAAAAAGGTGTCTCATTACCAAAGTGTCACACAAGAAACATCTCATGATGAGTAAAAGCAAAGAGCTCTCTCAAGACCTTTGCAACCTTATTGTTGCAAAACATACCTATGGCATTGGTTACAGAAGGATTTCATAACTTCTGAATGTTCCAGTGAGCACTGCTGGGGCTGTAATCCGAAAGTGGAAAGAACATCATTGCACTGTAAACCGGCCACAACCAGGTGCTCCTCCACAGGATTTCTGACAGGAGTGAAAAGAAATATCAGAAGAGGTTCACTTGTGGAAAGCTTCAAAAAGACCTGGACTTAGCAGGTACAATTGTTTCAAAGAAAACAATAAGTAATGCACTCAACCGCCATGGCCTGTATGCACATTTACCACACAAGACTCCATTACTGAAGAAAAAGCATGTTGAAGCTTGTTTAAAGTTTGCTGTGCAACATTTAGACAAGCCTGTGAAATGCTTTGAGAATATATTCTGGTCATATGAGGTCAAAATTGAACTCTTTGGATGCCATAATGCACATCATGTTTGGAGGTCAAATGGCACTACACATCACTCCAAGAACACCATAACAACATTTAAGTTTGGAGGTGGGAACATCATGGTGTGGGGCTGTTACTGGCAAACTTCATATCATTGAAGGAAAGATGAATGGAAAAATGTACCAAGACATTTTTGATAACAATCTGCTGCCATCTACCAGGATGATGAAGATGAAATAAGGGTGGACATTTCAGAAAGACAATGATCCCAAACACAAAGCCAAAGAAAATCACAATTGGTTTCAAAGAGAGAAAATAAAGCTGCTATAATGGCCCAGCCAATCACCCGACTTGAATCCATTAGAAAATCTATGGAAAGAACTAAAGATCAGAGTTTACAGAAGAGGCCCACAGAACCTCCAAGATTTGAAGGCTGTGTGGAAGAATGGGCCAAAATCACACCTGAGCAATGCATGCAACTGGTTTCTCCATACAGGAGGCATTTCAAAGCTGTCATTACAAACAAAGGATTTTGTAGGAAGTATTAAAATAAATTCAGTCAGCGTGTTCAATACTTTTTCCCTGTGTCATTCCATTTTATTACACATAACTTCATTTCTGAATGTATTTGTTTTGGAGTTGGATATTTGGTCAGGATCGATGGTGCCATGCTGAGTAATGCAGGCAGATACTTAACCATCATGCCATACCATCAGGGAGGCGTGTGATTGGTCCCAAATTTATTCTGAAGCAGGACGACAACCACAAGCATACAGCCAAAATCCTTAGGCACTATCTTTAGCGTAAAGAAAAACAAGGAGTCCTGGAAATGATGGTTTGATCCTAACACAGCCCTGACCTCAACATTATGGAGTCTGACTAGGATTACATGAAGAGACAGAAGGATTTGAGGCAGCCTACATCCACAGAAGATCTGTGGTTAGTTCTCCAAGATGTTTAGAACTACTTACCCAGCGCGGCCAACTTAGCCAGCGCAAAACATATTCCAGAGGGTAGTATTGGGGGCATTAGTGGTAGGTTGACTAAAGCAGCTAAACCCAAGGTAAGTATAGTAACAAGTCCTATTTGCAACCCTAGAGCACCCAATAAGGAGATAGTATGAGACCAGTCTAAACTATGTGGCATGTTCACCAATGCCAGGAGTCTGGCAGACAAGATGAGAGAACTAGAGATACTGTTGTATGAGGAGGATCTGGATTTTGTAGGAATTTCAGAGACCTGGTTCGACAGCTCTCATGATTGGCTGGCAACCATTCAAGGGTATTCCCTATATCGCAGGGATAGAGAGGATAAAAAAGGGGGAGAGGTACGCCTGTATATCAAAAATTATGTACAAGTAAATGTGAGGGATGACATCACTAAGAGAGCAAGGGAGGAGGTGGAATCCTTATGGGTAGAGCTACAAAAGGGAGGAAACTAAGGGGAAAGTAATACTGGGAGTATGCTATAGGTCCCCTAACCAGAGGGAGGAGGTGGAGGCAGACCTCCTATCACAAATTGGATTAGCAGCAAGAATGGGAAGTGTCATTATAATGGGGGATTTTAATTATCCAGACATAGACTGGGTGGAAGGAACCACGCACTCATCTAAGGCTCGCCAGTTCCTAAATGTCTTGCAGGACAATTTCATGGGTCCGATGGTAAATGCACCAACTAGAAACAAAGTGTTACTAGACCTACTGATTACCAACAATACAGACCTTACCACGGATGTGGAAAAACGGGTCAATTTAAGAAACAGCGTTTACAGGTCAATTAGTTTTAGTATAAATCACACAAATAGGAAACATAAGGGGAATACAAAGACACAGAATTTCAAAAGAGCCAACTTTCCTAAACTACGATCCTTGCTAGAAGATAACAATTGGGATAAAATCTTAGAAACAAAGAACACAGAGGAAAAATGGGTATGCTTTAAGAGCATATTTAAATAAGGGCATTAGCCAGTGCATCCCAATGTGAAATAAATTTAAAAGAGCTAATAAAAGTCCTGGGTGGCTTAACTCCAACGTAAAAATGCATATAAAACCAAAGGAGAAGGCCTTAAAAAAATACAAGGCTGAGAGATAATCATCAGCATTCCAACTTTACAAATAATGCAACAAGAAATGTAAGGGTGCAATCAGGGCTGCTAAGATAGAACACGAAAGGCACATAGCAGAGGAGAGTAAAAGAATCCTAAGAAATTCTTTAACCACTTCAGCCCCGGAAGGTTTTACCCCCTTCCTGACCAGAGCACTTTTTACAATTCGGCACTGCGTCGCTTTAACTGCTAATTGCGCGGTCATGCAATGCTGTACCCAAACGAAATTTGCGTCCTTTTCTTCCCACAAATAGAGCTTTCTTTTGATGGTATTTGATCACCTCTGCCGTTTTTATTTTTTGCGCTATACACGGAAAAAGACCGAAAATTTTGAAAAAAAATGATATTTTCTACTTTTTGTTCTAAAAAAAATCCAATAAACTCAATTTTAGTCATACATTTAGGCCAAAATGTATTCGGCCACATGTCTTTGGTAAAAAAAATGTCAATAAGTGTATATTTATTGGTTTGCGCAAAAGTTATAGCGTCTACAAACTAGGGTACATTTTCTGGAATTTACACAGCCTTTAATTTATGACTGCCTATGTCGATTCTTGAGGTGCTAAAATGGCAGGGCAGTACAAAACCCCCACAAATGACCCCATTTTGGAAAGTAGACACCCCAAGGAATTTGCTGAGAGGCATGTTGAGCCCATTGAATATTCATTTTTTTTGTCCCAAGTGATTGAATAATGACAAAAAAAAAAAAAAAAAATTACAAAAAGTTGTCACTAAATGATATATTGCTCACACAGGCCATGGGCATATGTGGAATTGCACCCCAAAATACATTTAGCTGCTTCTCCTGAGTACGGGGATACCACATGTGTGGGACTTTTTGGGAGCCTAGCCGCGTACGGGGCCCCGAAAACCAAGCACCGCCTTCAGGATTTCTAAGGGCGTACATTTTTGATTTTACTCCTCACTACCTATCACAGTTTTGAAGGCCATAAAATGCCCAGATGACATAAAACCCCCCCAAATGACCCCATTTTGGAAAGTAGACACCCCAAGCTATTTGCTTTGAGGCATGTTGAGTCCATGGAATGTTTTATATTTTGACACAAGTTGCGGGAAAGTGACAAATTTTTTTTTTTTTTTTTGCACAAAGTTGTCACTAAATGATATATTGCTCACACAGGCCATGGGCATATGTGGAATTGCACCCCAAAATACATTTAGCTGCTTCTCCTGAGTACGGGGATACCACATGTGTGGGACTTTTTAGGAGCCTAGCCGCGTACGGGACCCCGAAAACCAAGCACCGCCTTCAGGATTTCTAAGGGCGTACATTTTTGATTTTACTCCTCACTGCCTATCACAGTTTCGGAGGCCATGGAATGCCCAGGTGGCACAAACCCCCCCCAAATGACCCCATTTTGGAAAGCAGACACCCCAAGCTATTTGCTGAGAGGCATGGTGAGTATTTTGCAGCTCTCATTTGTTTTTGAAAATAAAGAAAGACGAGAAAAAAAATTTTTTTTTTTCTTTTTTCAATTTTCAAAACTTTGTGACAAAAAGTGAGGTCTGCAAAATACTCACTATACCTCTCATCAAATAGCTTGGGGTGTCTACTTTCCAAAATGGGGTCATTTGGGGGGGGTTTGTGCCACCTGGGCATTCCATGGCCTCCGAAACTGTGATAGGCAGTGAAGAGTGAAATCAAAAATTTACGGCCTTAGAAAGCCTGAAGGCGGTGCTTGGTTTTCGGGGTCCCGTACGCGGCTAGGCTCCCAAAAAGTCCCACACATGTGGTATCCCCGTACTCAGGAGAAGCAACAGAATGTATTTTGGGGTGTAATTTCACATATTCCCATGGCATGTTTGAGCAATATATCATTTAGTGACAACTTTGCGCAAAAAAAAATAAAAAAAATAAAAAATTGTCTCTTTCCCGCAACTTGTGTCACAATATAAATTATTCCATGGACTCAACATGACTCTCAGCAAATAGCTTGGGGTGTCTACTTTCCAAAATGGGGTCATTTGGGGGGGTTTTGAACTGTCCTGGCATTTTATGCACAACATCTAGAAGCTTATGTCACACATCACCCACTCTTCTAACCACTTGAAGACAAAGCCCTTTCTGACACTTATTGTTTACATAAAAAAATAATTTTTTTTTGCAAGAAAATTACTTTGAACCCCCAAACATTATATATTTTTTTTAAAGCAAATGCCCTACAGATTAAAATGGTGGGTGTTTCATTTTTTTTTTTCACACAGTATTTGCGCAGCGATTTTTCAAACGCATTTTTTGGGGAAAAAACACACTTTTTTACATTTTAATGCACTAAAACACACTATATTGCCCAAATGTTTGATGAAATAAAAAAGATGATCTTAGGCCGAGTACATGGATACCAAACATG
Organism: Lithobates clamitans; assembly: GCA_037952925.1. Classification (NCBI taxonomy): domain Eukaryota; kingdom Metazoa; phylum Chordata; class Amphibia; order Anura; family Ranidae; genus Lithobates; species Lithobates clamitans. The sequence continues at coordinate 302,952 of JBBGZY010000777.1, read as the reverse complement.
ACATGCTTTAAAATTGCGCACAAACGTGCAGTGGCGACAAACTAAATACATTTTTAAAAGCCTTTAAAAGCCTTTACAGGTTACCACTTTAGATTTACAGAGGAGGTCTACTGCTAAACTTACTGCCCTCGATCTGACCTTCGCGGCGATACCTCACATGCATGGTGCAATTGCTGTTTACATTTGACGCCAGACCAACGCTTGCGTTCACCTTAGCGCGAGAGCAGGGGGGACAGGGGTGCTTTTTTTTTTTTTTTTTTTTTTTTCTTTATTATTATTATTTTTTTATCTTATTTTTAAACTGTTCCTTTCATTTTTTTTTTTTTTAAATCATTTTTATTGTTATCTCAGGGAATGTAAATATCCCCTATGATAGCAATAGGTAGTGACAGGTACTCTTTTTTGCAAAAATTGGGGTCTATTAGACCCTAGATTTCTCCTCTGCCCTCAAAGCATCTGATCACACCAAGATCGGTGTGATAAAATGCTTTCCCAATTTCCCAATGGCGCTGTTTACATCCGGCGAAATCTACGTCATAAAATGCTCGTAGCTTCCGGTTTCTTAGGTCATAGAGATGTTTGGAGCCACTCTGGTCTCTGATCAGCTCTATGGTCAGCTGGCTGAATCACCGGCTGCATTCTCAGGTTCCCTGTTGAGACAGGAGAGCCAGAGAAAAACACGGAAGATGTTGGGGGGGGGGGGGCATTCCCTCCCACTGCTTGTAAAAGCAGTCTAGAGGCTAATTAGCCACTAGGATTGCTTTTACATGAAAGCCGACCGCTGGCTGAAAAGAATGATACCAAGATGATACCTAAACCTGCAGGCATCATTCTGGTATAACCACTCAAAGTCGTGAATGGCATACCTGAAGACAAAAAAATGGTTAACAATAATACACAGTAAACAGTAAAGTATAAATAATTACATACCTGAAAAGCAAACGTGATAAAACATAACAACAATAAAACATTGCAGAATAGAATACAGTAAAAAAGAGCAGAACAATAGAGAGAGAATAGAGAGAGAGAGAACAATAAAACGACAACTATTTTTATTTTATATTTTTGTTTGTGTTTTTTTTTTTTTTTTTTTACACTTTTTTTTGTAACTAACTTTTATAACTGTAACCGGTTCCAGGTTCGGGTCTCTCAAAATGCGATGGCATCTCGGGAGACCCTGTGAAAGTGCGCCTAGTCTGTGCAATGCTGTACCCTACGCTAATAGTCAACTAGTGCATGGTAGCGTTCAAAACATTCACCAATGCAAAGACCAGGATTGTCAGGACAGGAGGGACAATAATAGCGGGTGTCACGTCTATATCCGCGCTTGCTGCAGACACAACATCTTTTTTGGGGTGTTCGCTGGGTAGGGGTACTCGGGAGGACATAAAGAAAATGCCTCTCATGCAGCCGACTGCATTTGGTTGGGGATGTGAATGGGGGAAGTACGGGCGCTGCAGAAGCGGTGGGTTCCCAATTAGGATTGGCGAATGCAGCAGGAAGGGCATTATGGGCACGACGGGCCTGTGTTTGTCTTTTTGGTGGCAGCGGGACACTACTTGTGCTTGCCACCTCACCAGCTTGAACTGCACTTATGGGACTCGCCACGTCACCAAGTGTTACTGCAGTGCTGGTTTGACTACGACCGGGGTGTACTAGGCCGCTGGCGCTTGCCAGTTCACCAAAACGCTACAAAAAAAACTGTTAGCGATCACAGGGATCAGGCCTGACTCTGCGAACGCTGCAGTTATGCGTTTAGTGTTTTGTAAGTGACAGTGATCGATCGATACTGCACTTGGGTGGGCTGGGCCGGGCCGGGCGGAGGGGCAAAACGCAGGTGCTAGCAGGTATCTGGGCTGATCCCGCTAACACTGCGTTTTTGGGAACCCTAAACTGCTGGGGACGCTAGTATAGATCAGATCGGATCAGATATTGATGCGATCAGATACTATACCACTAAGGGAGGTGTACGGTGCGTGCGTGGGTGTTAGCGGTACTGGCGCTAATCTGACGCTGCCTGGGGCTGGTGCTTGCCAGTTCACCAAAATACTACCAAAAAAACTGTTAGCGATCGCAGGGATCAGGCCTGACTCTGCGAACGCTGCAGTTATGCGTTTAGTGTTTTGTAAGTGACAGTGATCGATCGATACTGCACTTGGGTGGGCTGGGCCGGGCCGGGCGGAGGGGCAAAACGCAGGTGCTAGCAGGTATCTGGGCTGATCCCGCTAACACTGCGTTTTTGGGAACCCTAAACTGCTGGGGACGCTAGTATAGATCTGATCGGATCAGATATTGATCCGTTCAGATACTATACCACTAAGGGAGGTATACGGTGCGTGCGTGGGTGTTAGCGGTACTGGCGCTAACCTGACGCTGCCTGGGGCTGGTGCTTGCCAGTTCACCAAAACGCTACCAAAAAAACTGTTAGCGATCGCAGGGATCAGGCCTGACTCTGCGAACGCTGCAGTTATGCGTTTAGTGTTTTGTAAGTGACAGTGATCGATCGATACTGCACTTGGGTGGGCTGGGCTGGGCTGGGCGGAGGGGCAAAACGCAGGTGCTAGCAGGTATCTGGGCTGATCCCGCTAACACTGCGTTTTCGGGAACCCTAAACTGCTGGGGACGCTAGTATAGATATGATCGGATCAGATATTGATCCGTACAGATACTATACCACTAAGGGAGGCGCATGCTGCGTGCGTGGGTGTTCGCGGTACTGGCGCTAATCTGACGCTGCCTGGGGCGACGCATATCACCGCCGGGCGATCAGGGGGCTAAACCTTTATTCGGTAATAAACGGCGGGTGCCCTGACACTATAAAAAATAAACGAACTAACCAGCGTCACCCGTAACAGTTATACAGTGATCAGTGGTGAAAGGGTTAACTAGGGGGCAATCAAGGGGTTAAAACATTTATTAGATAGTATATGGGGGTCCCTGTCGCTATAAAACACTGACGGCGAACCTAAATATTTACGTTCCTAACTAGCGTCACCAGCGACACTAATACAGCGATCAGAAAAATGATCGCTTAGCGACACTGGTGAGGGGGGGTGATCAAGGGGTTAAAACTTTATTAGGGGGGGTTAGGGGGGTATCCTAGACCTAAAGGGGGCCTAACACTAACTGCCCTAACACTAACTGTCACAAACTGACACTATGCAGTAATCAGAAAAAAAAAAAAAAAAAAAAAAAAAAAAATACTGCTAATGTCAGTTTGTGACAGGGGGGGGGGGGGTGATTGGGGGGGGATCGGGGGGCGATCGGGGGGGGGATCGGGGGTGTAAATATGCCTGGCATGTTCTACTGTGTGTGTGTGTGTGTTGTGCACTCACTTGTCATCTCTCCTCGGCGCTGGAACGGAAACTGCCAGACCGGGGAGAGATGACATCACATCCTCTGCCTGTGTGAAACGACACACAGGCAGAGGAGGATTCCTATTGGCTGGGAGCGATCGCGAGGGGGGGGCCACGATCGGATGGTCTCCCCCTCGCCTCCCGACGCTCCCAGTCAGATGCCGACCGCCTATGGCACCGGGGGGGGGTCCGATCGGACCCCCCGCCCGCGGGAGGCAGATCACGTATGGGTACGTGATTTTGCCTGCCCGTGCCATTCTGCCGCAGTATATATGCGGTAGGCGGTCGGCAAGTGGTTAAGTACATAAATAGTAAGAAAGGGAGGTCATATCATATTGGTCCCATAAAGAATGATGAAGGGAATCTGGTTATTAAAGAAGGAGAGATGGCGAAGGTATTGAATTTATTCTTCTCCTCAGTCTTCACGAGGGAATCGGTGGGCTTCAGTAACCAAAACTGCAATGTTTATCCTCATGACATGTCACAGGAGCACCCTCATGGTTAACACAGGACAGAATTAGAAATAGACTTGAAAAACTCAACATTAATAAGTCACTGGGACCAGATGGCTTGCACCCGAGGGTCCTTAAGGAACTCAGTCTAGTAATTGCCAGACCATTGTTCCTCATTTTTACGAACAGTCTACTGACTGGAATGGTACAAGCTGATTGGAGTAAAGCCAATGTAGCACCAATATTTAAAAAAGGACCAAGATACATCCCTGGGAATTACAGACCAGTTAGCCTAACATCAATTGTATGCAAGCTCTTGGAGGGGACGATGAGGGACTTTATACAAGATTTTAGTAATGACAACGGTATCATTAGCAGTAATCCGCATGGATTCATGAAGAATCATTCTTGCCAAACCAATCTATTAACCTTCTATGAGGAGGTGAGCTGCCATCTAGATAAAGAAAGGCCTGTAGATGTGGTGTATCTGGATTTCGCAAAAGCATTTGATACAGTTGCCTATAAACGTTTACTGTACAAAGTAAAGTCCAATGGCATGGACCATAGGGTGAGTACATGGATTGAAAACTGGCCAAAGGGGCGAGTTCAGAGGGTAGTGATAAATGGGGAGTACTTGGAATGGTCCGGGGTGGAAAGTGGGGTCCCCCACGGTTCTGTCCTGGGACCAGTCCTATTTAATTTATTCATAAATGACCTGGAGGATGGGATAAACAGCTCAGTCCCGGTATTTGCGGACAATACTATGCTAAGCAGAGGAGAAGCATGTTACATTTTATCTTTACAGGGATAGAGTTTTGCATACATATTTCTGAATCACTGCTCAAGTGATACCTATGTTAAAGTGATACTAAAGTCCCATTTATTTGCCTAAAATAAAAAACATATTATACTTACCTGCTCTGTGTGGGGATATTACCTTCTTTTCTTAGGTCTCCTGCAGGTGTTGTGACAAAATGACCAACCTGGCAGAATGTGCAACCCGCGTCACTTTCTCTGACGTGGAATCAGCTAGAGATCCAAGCCACACGCACTGCGCACACGCACTGCGCACGCGCAGCGCGTCACACATCCCTTCACTGGCTGACGTCAGTGCACGGAGGATGCGTGCACTGCATGCGCAGTGCGGAAATCAACTAAGATTTACGAAATTTACACTCTTAAGGCCATCTTGCCTTGAGTGTCGAGCATTTTGTCAGGCTAATTCCTCCGTGCACTGACGTCAGCCAGTGAAGGGATGTATGACACAGTGCGCACAGTTTGGAGCTCCAGCTTATTTCACGTCACAGGAAGTGACGCAGGTTGTTCATTCTGCCAAGTTGCCCCTTTTGTCAGAACACAGGAACTCTTCGCTCCTCCTCCTCCCTGAGTGCCCCCTCAGCAAGCTGTGTGCTGAGTGGGCACAAGTGTGGGCGATCTCCTGAGCTGGGCTGTGCGTGTCCATAGACACACACATTGCAGCTCAGCCACGCCTTCGCTCCCTCCTCACAGAATTTGGCAGACTGCAGCAGGAGCCAATGGCTCCGATTGCTGCCTGTATGTCTTGTAAGAAGAGAAAGAGAGGAGAGACCAGCACAACACTGGATTGCTGACAGGCTCAGGTAGGTGTTTAGGAATGGGTGGGGGGTAGCCACTTAAAACATGTCTCTCCTGTGTACAAGTCCCTGACTGCCAACTGCATATTTGTGGTGTTTTGCTTTTCACAGAGGCTGAGTTTGTATCCTCATCTTTGGTTCAAGAAAGTGTAAATTCTACAATAGGAGATGATGATAAAATCTACTACTTCTTCAATGAACAAGTCAAAGAAGAAAATTCTGAGTTTCTAGAAAACAACAAAGTTGCAAGAGTCGCTCGGGTGTGCAAGGTAGGTAATTTAATCTAGATTTTGCGGTTCCTTTTGGTGCACCTACACTTAGTAAAGAATAGTAAGAATGAAATTTGTTTCCATTGCATCTCCCTTTCTGGCATCTGGGCTTGGGTGCTTCCAGGTTCTCGCACATGTACTATATGATTGACCATAGAGAAATGGCTGTGAGAGCAAGTCTACCCAGGGGCACATGAGGCCGCCTGCTCGGCTCACCATTATATTTATAACCCTAGCAATAAACTTTTCTTGTTTGTTTCACATTTGGTCTGTTAAATATACTGGTAAAAGCATTTTGTTATCTGCTGGATAACAGCAAAAAATAATGATGTCAGAATTCAGACCAGTGCTGAGTCTTGTGCACACTTCCTTTGTTATCTTATGGAGTCTAAGTCGCCCAATTAGCAGTTATCTTAAGGCTACAAAAGAATTAGTGCCTATGTTGTGTACAGTGAGACCCCATTCACACAGGGGCAACACGACTTGCAGATCGCCTCACCGAGGCGACCTGCACACGACTGCCCGGGCGACTTGCAAAACGACTTCTGTATAGAAGTCTATGCAAGTCGCCCCAAGTCGCCCCCGAAGTCGTACAGGAACCTTTTTCTAAGTCGGAGCGACTTGCGTCGCTCCCCTTAGAACGGCTCCATAGCACAGAACGGGAGGCGACTTGTCAGGTGCCTAGGTCGCCTGACAAGTCGTCCCTGTGTGAATGGGGTCTTAAGCTGCCCATAGATGGATCACAATTTGGCTGGTTTAGCAGGGACCAGCCAAAGTTTGACACATCAGTGACTGTTCCTGATAGACTTGTTACTTACAGGTCTTGACCCTCTCCTAGCCTGTGACTGGACAGTGAAACACAGTAATAATAAGCTAATTTCTGTGTTACTCTCCTTGCTTTTCTTATCAGCACATAAGCACTGTATTAGCGGAGTATTGAAATCATGTGAGGAAGCTTCTTGGATGCAGAGAATACTTTGCTGTCATGGAGAAATATCAGAACATGTCTTTATTATCATTGAACAGACAGGAAGAGAACACAAACGAGTGCATTGAGCATAGATAGACAATACATCCTGTTATATCATAGAATACAAGAACTATACACTATAATACTATAGCACCACCTGCTGGCATAGATAGGTATAATTCATATGTATATATTTATATATATAGATATATATATATAGTCAGTTCATAAGCAACTTTGCTGTTGTACTTTTCCAACACACTGCAGTACAATTGATTGGTTCATTGTGCTGCTTTGCCATCTTAGAGTCTGAGCATTGATGTATGTAGATTCCAAGAGGCTGGTAAATGCAAGTTCAAATGAGGGTTCTGTCGGCGCTTACATTTTCATAAATACATGTTGTCCCTGAAGTTGTGTTGAAAGCAGAAAAACTGGGCAAGTGTAAGGATTTGAGTGACTTTGACAAAGTCCAAATTGTAATATCTAGGTGACTGGGTCAGAGCATCTCCAGAATTGCAGCTCTTGTGGAAGGCTCCTGGTCTGTAGTGGTCAGAACCTACCAAAAGTGGTCCAAGGAAAGAAAAATGGCAAACTAGGGATGGGGTCATAAGTTTCCAAGGCTCATTGATGCACGTGGGGAGCAAATTCTGGCCTGTGCAGTCCAGTCCAATAGAAAAGCTATTGTAGCTCAAATTACTGAAAATTTAAAGTAGGAGTAAACTCTCATGGTTGACATTTACCTATAGGTAAGCCTACAATAAGGCTTACCTATAGGTACAGTAAATATCTGCGCTGTGAAGGAACAGCAACATTTCCATTATCCAACAGCATCAAATTGGTCTGCATAGCTGTCATCCCAGAAGGAAGCCTCTTCTAAAGATGTTGCACAAAAACGCCCGCAAACAGTTTGCCGAAGACAAGCAGACTAAGGACATGGTCTGAGCAATGACAGGCTGACCCCCACCCGTTCAACCTCTTCAGCAATGCTGGCAGCACTCGTATGTCTATTTTCCAAAGACAACTTCTGGATAGGACGCTGAGCACGTGCACTCAACTTCGTTGGTCGACCATAGCGAGGCCTGTTCTGAGTGGAACCTGTCCTGTTAAACCGCTGTATGGTCTTGGCCACCATGCTGCAGCTCAGTTTCAGGGTCTTGGCAATCTTCTTTTAGCTTAGGGCATATTTATGTAGAGCAACAATTCTTTTTTTTTAGATCCTCAGAGTTCTTTGCCTTGAGGTGCCATATTGAACTTCCAGTGATCAGTGTGAGAGAGTGAGAGCGATAACACCAAATTTAACTTACCTGCTCCCTATTCACAGCTGAGACCTTGTAACACTAATGAGTCACATGACACCAGGAAGGGAAAATGGCTAATTGGGCCCAATTTGGACGTTTTCCCTTAGGGATGTACTCACTTTTGTTGCCAGCGGTTTGCACAATAATGGCTGTGTGTTGAGTTATTTTTAGGGGACAGCAAATTTACACTGTTATACAAGCTGTACAGTCACTACTTTACATTGTAGCAAAGTGTAATTTCTTCAGTGTTGTCACATGAAAAGATAGAATAAAATATTTACAAAAATCTGAGGGGTGTACTCACTTTTGTGAGATACTGTGTGAATCTATCTATCTATCTATCTATCTATCTATCTATCTATCTATCTATCTATCTATCTATCTATCTATCTATCTATCTATCTATCTATCTATCTATCTATCTATCTATCTATGTGTATATTTATATACAGTAGTTTAATCTGGACATGTTTCTGTGTTACATCTTTATAATCAAACAAGAACTATATATATCAATCCTTTGTTATATTCAGGATAAACAGCCCATGGTATGCTCATTTATTTTACAATAAGATTTCCAGTGGAAAAAAAGGTACTGTTAAATCTGTCTTGGCTTAGATTGTTCGCTCCGTGGGAGAGTTTTCTTTCCTCCTTTCTCTGTCTTGTATTTCTTTCAGCCAGTCCTATACTATCTGTTCTGTATAGGATAATAGTCATTGTGTTTTACTATGACTTGTTGGCAGCACTCCTCATATTGAGTAAAGTGGTCTCAAAAGAACACTTTGTCAGGCATGCTTCTTGTGTTAACAGAAGGCTATAAACACGTCCATTTCTCAGCTGTTCCAAAACATCACAAAATAGCGCACATTTGCTCGATATAAAAACAAGCTGTAAACTCCTAGGCGTTATCAGATAAGGCACGTTTCCCCAGTAAACTCATTTCTTGTTTTGTTACAAGCCATCAGCCAGAATATTTTACAATGCATGCAGATGGTAAATAGCTTCATTTCTTATCAATTTCTACAACATTTCCCTTTACTGAAAATGGGTTTCACAACAGACTCATTAGCTAGTGCATTGAACTCTTGTTGTCACAGTCAGGTGACTGAGCAGGGACAGAGTAATGGAGCCTCATTTTCAGAAAGATGTACAGCTTTTCATTGTGCAAGAGAACACAGTGGTCACACAACCCTCTCTTAGACCAAAAGTATGACTAATAGTATATATTGTGTATGTACAGAAAACTATGTAAGGCTGGCCATACAATTATGCAATTTTCTTTCCTTCAAGCACGGGTTGAAGAAAAGAAAATTGCTTGATTTCCTCCTCAACACAGTCAGTGTTAATGGGGGAACCCCTCCCACAGCGCCATTGTATTCTGCCGGCGGGGAGCGCAGGGATCTTTCCCCACCGACAGAATACAATGATCACTGTTGGAGGCTATAGCTGCCAGCATTGGCACAAATGAGCTCTTTTGGTCAGATTTCTGTTTTTGATATGTGCTTGTACGCCACGATGGTCTCTTCAGTATATATTGTGTATGTACAGAAAACTATGTAAGGCTGGCCATACAATTATGCAATTTTCTTTCCTTCAAGCACGGGTTGAAGAAAAGAAAATTGCTTGATTTCCTCCTCAACACAGTCAGTGTTAATGGGGGAACCCCTCCCACAGCGCCATTGTATTCTGCCGGCGGGGAGCGCAGGGATCTTTCCCCACCGACAGAATACAATGATCACTGTTGGAGGCTATAGCTGCCAGCATTGGCACAAATGAGCTCTTTTGGTCAGATTTCTGTTTTTGATATGTGCTTGTACGCCACGATGGTCTCTTCAGCTACCTTCATTAAAATCTACTTTGGACCTAAAGCAGAACTGAATGCTTTTTACACAAGACTGTAAACAGACATCGCAGAAGAGACATTCAGCGTGTCTCTCCCCACAATAAAAAAAAAAATTATCCGTCCGCTCTCAGTCTTTTGTTAAATGCCTACAGTTCTGCTTTAAAGCGAAACTACACTGCATCTGAACAGCACAAACCAAACACACTATTTCGGTAATTTTTAATATTTAAAGCAAACTCCCCCATTAATCCATGTCTCTATGCTTTGTTTTGCCGAAAACTCACTTTGAAAAACACCCCTCTAGCAATTCTGACTGCTGCCATCTTGAGTAAGGGCGGATGAATTTACTTCCTGGAATCTTGAAGCCATCTGCCCTTAACTAGAAAGCCCCTCCTTCCCTCCTAAAGACTTTTGGGATGTATGACAGAATTTGCCTAGACATGGAAACTAGGAAGTAATTAAAGAAATGTAAAAATAAATTTTATACCAAGTAAATATAATATACTATCTGTTTACTAATGCTAACAGCATAAGGATTAAAAATAGTCAGTGTTGATTGAGAAAGTGAAGTTCCACTTTAAATCCGAAGTAACTGTTAGGCATGCTCATCTTCGCTTGCATCGCCAGCATGTTCCATGTGTACCAGGATGACTGATTCCTGTGCATGCACAGGATTTATGTCATCCTGCACCAACCAGTGAAGGTGCCTGAGGATCGGCACCCGAAGATGCTAGCAAGGGACCCAGACTGTTAGGAGGTAAGTTTAGTGCCTTTTAGTTCCGATCTAAAGTAGAACTATGGTCAAAATTAAAGTTGTTGTTTTCCCCCGGGAGCCATTTTACCTGATAATCTTTCCAGGAGATCTGTTATTTTTCTACTTCTTATAGCAGGGTGACAGTGCTGTTCTTTTTGCAGTGAAATCACTACAGTTTTGTCACCCTACAGTCGTTAGTTAGACAAGCAACAAACAAATGAAAGCCCAACTTCAGCTAACACGTTGTAAGTAGTTACAGCAACATTTTTTTTCTTTTGGAACCAGGTGAAAAATGGATGACCATTGTAGGCACTCTTAGCAGTGTTGGGGCTTTTTAAACTGATGACATCAGTTTGATATGCTCCTGAGATCACTCTCAATTCTTTGATGGGTACATTTGACCTGCAGTTAACCACCTCCTAACCTACATCTGCTGAAGCAGGTTTTGCATTCCCAAAAACTTGTATGGAATGCAAAAGTGGACTAAAGCCTTTTGGCACAAGCCCATGTATATTTTGTCTCAACCCTTGTAACTGTCAATGTTGCTTGGCAGCTTGGTCTACATATGAATATGGAGAAACATACCAATAGATAATACTAACAATAGTTGTGTGAAATTGGAAAGGAATTCATGTTCTGAAAACTGCCATATCAAGTATTAACCCAATTTAACCCCATACAATTAACAATATACCAGATTTTATACTATAGCAGCCATTTTTTTCTTAAAGAAAAATGTATACACTATATTTAGTTGTAAATACAAACAGTAGACAGGGGAGGGATTTTAAAGGTGTTGAAACCTCCTTGCAGAATGATTACCCATACACAGACATAGATACCTATGTCTGTGTAGGCAGCGGTGTAGCGTGGGGGGCAGAGGGGACGGTGGCCCCGGGCGCAACATCTGGGGGGGCGCATCTAGGGTGACCTCTTATCTCAGGATCTGATGCCCCTAAAATGGCCCTGGTATCGCCACTGCATGTCGCTCACTGTCAGCCTGGGCTCCTGGACGGTGGAAACCCGCTTTGCCTCGTTTACCACCGGCCGCTAGCTCACTGCCCAAAATGTTTGCTAGCCACGGTCTGCCTGGCGTCTAGCAACCAGTGATGTCACAAGGAGGAGAGAGGCAGAGGCCCCAGCATTCATAGCGGAGGAGGATTTAACTTCCTCCTCCTCCGCTCCTAATGCTTAGCTCCACCCACCTCCTCCCTGTATCTCCTCCAGCGGGTGGCATGCAGAGTGCAGTAGAGCAGAAGAAAGATCAGGATGCAGCCTCAAGCACTGACTGCTGCAGTGAACAAACGGAGAGATGAAATCCAAAGCAGTCACAGATGAGAGATCAGGCTTAGAATGCTCAGTCAGGTCTCCCCCAGCAGCCAGCATTCTGTGCTGAACTGTCAGCACTTCACAGCAGAGCTCTCAGCTCAGTGTGTGTGTCAGCCTGCCTAGAGCCACTAGCAAGCCTTTCAGAGCAGACTGCAGACAGGACGGTCAGGAGATGTGTATGCTGGCAGAAGAGGAAAGGGCAGATGAGATGATACCCTCAGAGGGATGGAAGGAGGACACATCCTTAGATATCAGGGCAGGGTTCATGCTGAGACTTGTAGTCCTTCACTTTTGGGGGATGTCTACCCCGCAATTAGTGAAGAACTACAAGTCCCAGCATGAACCCCTCAGAGCTGAAGATGTGACCCCCCCAATTAGTTAAGAACTACAGGTCCCAGCATGAACCTGGAAATCTACGGGGTCTTACCCTTAGATCTCAGGGGTTCATGCTGGGACTTGTAGTCCTTCACTTTTGGGCAGGCCCCAGCATGGGATGAGTCACAGCAGCCAGCGGCGGAGGGGCATTCACCTTCTCGGAGTTCTGGTGTGTCGGACTAGTGGTAGGCTGTGGGTGGCAAGTGACACTGCATCTGGTGGCAGGCAATGGGTGGCAAGTTGCACACTGCATCTGGTGGCAGGCTTTGGATGGAAAGTGGCACACTGCATCTGGTGGCATACTATGAGTGTAAGGGGCGCACTGCTACTGGTGGCAGGCTATGGGTGGCAAGTGACGAGCCGCATCTGGTGGCAGGCAACAGTGGCACGCTGCATCTGGTGGCAGGCTTCAAGCTAAGAGTTCCCACTGATTGTGCATTATTGTAAGTTGAACTAATTTATTATATATTACAATGTAGTAATAGAAATAATCTGAATTGATCATCCTAACACCATATCAAGCATGGTGTCGGGGTGATTTAAGTGCTAACACCAGCCATTTGCCTGACAAATCATCCCCACTGCCGAATTCCCCGTCAACCCAGAGACGACAGAAAGAAGAAGAGATAGAAAGAACAAGAAAGACGGGTAGACAGAGAAAAGGAAAAGCTAGAAGGAGAGATGGAAAAAAAACAAGAAATAGGGAAAGAGAGCTAAAAGGGAAACAAAGGAAAACAGAGGGAAAAAGAGAGAAAGTACAAAGAAATAGGGATAAAGTGTGAGAGAGAAAAAAAAGATAGAATACATGGTAGAGAGGGGGGAAAAGAGAGAAACGAAGAAAAAGAGCGTGAAAGAAAGAGAAATGTAACAAGTGAGTGATAGAGAAAGGAAAGTGAAACAGAGGCGAGAGAGAGAAAGAAAAAGAAAAAAAAGGACAAAAAGAGAAAAAACGTGTAGAAGGAAAGAAGAAGAGGAGAGAAAAGGGGGAAAGAGAATAAATGGTAGAGAGGGGGAGAGAGCGAGAAAAGGGGTGAGAAGAAGTAATGGAATAAAAAATAAAGAGAGATAGGGATAGAGGGAGTGCTAAAAGTCCACGGGTTAGGGGGCGCAAATTACTTGCCTTGCCCTGTGTGCTGACAACCCACGCTACACCACTGTGTGTATGGGTAATCATTCTGTTTGTATTTGCTCAATTTGGGATGTGGTGTTGAGTATTCAACTGAGCTCATGTTTCTTTTTTGTACATTAGACAAACACAGCACAACTATATTCATCATTTTTTGTATTTTGTTGAATGTCATTTTTTAATCTACAACTACAGCATGAGATGAATGTGATCAGGGAAGTTATGGTTGATTAGTTTCAGAATTTCTTAGCCAACAAAACTGTGGGATAAGGACCAGCTGGCCATGGTGGATTCAACCAAACCAGTCACTATTAGCCCACCAAAGTTGATCTTGTTTATCTGTATTGTATGATCTGTTTAAAGAAGGTTGTTTGGCAGTCTTCAGTCCTTTGTCTCCTGGTGAAATTTCCTTTGATCTGGAGGAAAGTTGTTATATGATTTTCTGCTGAACCGTCCAAGATTTGAACCGTTAATGGGCAGGCTGAATGTACCAAGTTAATTGAACGATCAACTTGGGTACAACCAGCCTGCCGGTTCCTCTTGTGATTATCACTAGCAGCTACTATACCTGCTAGCGATAATCACTGTCTTCTCCTGCCGGGGATGGCTTCCCTCGCCCATGAGAAGACAATGGCCCGGCATTAGGGATTCCCACCTCAACACTATCTGTGTTGATTAGGGAATCGAGCACATTTCTTTCCTGTAGCCCATGGTTGCAAGAAAGAAAATTGCTTTGTGTATGGCCGGCCTTACATTTTGAAATTGATAATTGGATGTGAGAATCAAAAAGTTTAAGAAAATGCAATGGCGTCCCTAGGGGGGGCAGAGGGGGCCCTGACCCCCCCAACATTATGCTGTGCCCCACCATGTGCCCCCCCCCAAAAAAAAAATCAATGTCTAAGAGGGAGAGAGTCCCCAGTCAGCTCCTGCGGGTGATTCCTCCCCCCTCCCTCTGCTTGCTGACACTGCATAATGCAAGCGCTCACACAACCACGGCCGCCCGATCTGCTCCTTCCCCTGCATCCTCATTGGCAGGGAGAAGAGCGAGTTGCAGGAAGGACTCCACCAGGACTCTCAGTTACTGAAAAAACAGACTGATTTCTCCCATCCTTAAGACAGGAGAACCAGCCTGTAAATTCCAAGAGATGCCAGACCAGCGCTGTCAATAGCAGGGGCAGGACAGCAAGAGGAGGCTGGGAAACCCCACAGTGGCAGAACACCAGGGCCCGGTGGCAAGACAACCTTTGCAACCCTGATAGTTCTCCCACTGCTTTGGATCCTTATATTTTCTTGGTATGCTAGTGACATATATATCTTGTTTTCTGCCACCCTGGGGGACCCCAATACAGTAGGAAGGGAGCTCACTGCAGAACATGTGAAAGTCCGTTGTGGGGTCGTAGTAAAGGGCCCCAGTATATATTTATATATCTATATATCTATATATAGATATATAGATATATATATATAGATATATAGATTTATATATCTATATATATAGATCTATATATCTATATATATATATATATATATATATATATATATATATATATAGAGAGAGAGATATATATATATATATATATATATATATATATATATATAGAGATATATATATATATATATATATTTTTTATAGTTGCCCCCCTACTTTTGTCCCTGTCCCCCCATGTGCTCCCCCTAAATATGAAAGCTGGAGACGCCACTGAGATAATGTAATTGTTCTGCTTTGTTTATTTAGTAATGCAATGCAAATAAAAATGTTTCATACAAACTCAGAGAAATCTGAAATATGTTGTAAAGCTCAACTCTGGGCAAAATACAGATAAAATGCATATGTGAGAGCTGAGAGCCATGCCCAAATCTAGCGATTACTGGGGTGGGCTGCGAACCCCTGGGTCTCAGAGTGCATCTTCTGATACGTGAGCTAGTCTGATGAGGCCAATTGATGTAAAGGGGGCCCTTATGAGGGCAAATAATGTAAGGGGCACTCTGATGGGGACATTTTGATGTTAAGGGAAACGCTGATGGGGACACTAGATGTAAGGGGGCACTCTGGTGCAGACAGATTATGTAAAAAGGCACTCAGATGGGGACAATTGAAGACAGTCCATTTAAGGGGGCACACTGATGGGGACACCTAATTTAAGGGGGCATTCTGATAGGGGCACCTGATGTAAGGGGACCCTGAAATACATATGGACTTATGAGGGCTCTGATATCAGCCTAATATATGGACAGACTAATACATACTAGTGTTTCCTGCTCACTCCCGCATCGCCTATCACCTACCTCTCTGACCTTTAGATGGGGGTACTGGTTTCCTGTATCTTTTTCCCGCTGTGTGACTGACTCAATCCATGCCCCCAGATGTATTTTTCATACTGTCCCCAAGATCAGCGAGATCTGGCCCTGGTGAGAGCTGTTTTACCTGCCAAAGAATTTGTGTTTTTTGACTTTCAAGTTTTAGAATTTATGCAGCTCTGCCACACAGCACAGCCCTGTCTTGCAGGGAAGGAAACCTGTTTTTTTTCTCTGCTGCACTTCACTTAAGCTGTCCATACATGGTACTGTTTTTTCGTTTAGTCCAGTGTTTCTCAAAAAAAAAATTTGTCAAGGCACTCTTTAAAATTTTACACAATTTTAAGGCACCCCATTCTAAAATTTAAAAAACAAAACTTATAGTCTTGCATAATGTAGCAACATCCACATGCGTAGGACACCCAACATTAGCAGGGATTTATTATTCCAAAGCAAATACATCTATGCACGCTGGTACTAATTAGTATTCCAGTGTTTCTCTTCTCCCTCAGGTTCTCTCCCTTAATCAGCTAATGCGACCCTGGTGCTGAAAGAGAGGGGCAGGGGAGGGGAGGGGCAGGTACCTGATGC
Organism: Lithobates clamitans; assembly: GCA_037952925.1. Taxonomy (NCBI): domain Eukaryota; kingdom Metazoa; phylum Chordata; class Amphibia; order Anura; family Ranidae; genus Lithobates; species Lithobates clamitans. Next base: position 286,681 of record JBBGZY010000777.1, on the reverse strand, counting down.
CCTCCTTCTCAACCGATTACATCATTGGTTGTGAGGACACTGGCGGCTAGAAGGTTGTAATGGTGCACAATGAAAATCTGTGGCTTTGTGTAACTAGTAGACAGGCTTTATCCACCCCGCTGGCGTGTATACAGTTTTGGGGCAATTTCTATGTATTTTTGCCAAGGCACCACTGAATCAAGCCCAAGGGTGCCGGCGCACCCTGGTTGAAAAAGACTGGTTTAGGAAACGTGCACCAGTTTTAGTAAGTCTCCCCCTTTAGGTCTACAACATTGAATTCTGAGGGGTTGCTGTCCATTGCTTCCCAGCATTTACTTTCTTCTCTGTAGAAGTTTACACCATCAAAATATATTCTGGTGTTATAATTGCTATTGGCTGTCTGTAATAACACATAAATTGGGAAAGCTGATATTTTTCCAAGGAGATGACAAACATACTTGGTAGAAGTCCCAAATTCCTTGTTTTCTCAGTGTTACATGACAGTCTGTTTATAAATTATTTTTATATCCTAACTTGTACTAGTGAACTAACAGCTGGAATGACATTGTTGGCTATGGGCAGCTTCACTTTTCTTTTCTGCTTCTCAGTTTTCATCCAGCAGTTCAGTCCCACTGGCCTTTTTGTGAGTTCATCATGTAAATGTCAAACCCAGTACAGTAAAACCTTGGTTTGAGAGTAACTTGATTTGGGAGCGTTTTGCAAGACAAGCTAAATTTTTAAATACATTTTGACTTGATATACAAGCGATGTCTTGATATACAAGTAGCCTCATGTCACAACTGAGTATAAAAGAGAAGAGAGGTGCCTCTAAGTGTAGAATATGGTTACATTTAATGAAGGTACAACATTTATCAACATATTTCTACACTTAGAGGTGCCTCTCTTCTCTTTTATACTCTGTAGCTCCTGCTGGATTTTGCTTCTAATCCCCTTGTGGAGGCTACAATTTGTGGATAGACATTTTATGGTTACACAACCTGGTTACATTGCTATAATCCTTTTATATGGACTATAAACTGAAGGACCTATGCATAAATGGTTGTGGAACAAATCAGTTGAGTTTCCATTATTTCTTATGGGGAAATTTGCTTTGATATACAAGTGCTTTGGATTACAAACATGCTTCTGGAACAAATTATGCTCGCAATCCAAGGTTTTACTGCATTAATTTCTAATGTTTTTAAGTAAATGCCATAGCCAAGAACAGCCATGACAAGATGTCTGCTGTTGCCGTTTTTGAAAAGTAAAAACTTCTTTTATGCCTGTTAATTAGTTTCCTGTAGTTATGGGGGCTTGACTTCTCTGTGGTTCTTATGCAAGCTCCATCAATTGCCATTCCACTGCCCAGTGAGTGTTAGTTTAAAGAAAGTAAGACCCCCTTAACAAAGCGAGAGGTGCAAAGAAAAGATAGTACAGGTTCATAGAAGAGTGATGGCAGTAAAAAGACCAAGTGGTCCATTGAGTCTGCCCCATTTATATTTCTTTTCTTATCTATATATAAATATACTGTATTTTTTTTATGTCTTTTGTCTAAGTATAGGTCTATGACTGACTGTTCCAAGCATCAACTGCTCTTTGGTAAAATAATATTTTCTAAGATTAGCTTTGAACTTTCCTCCTGCTAATATAAGGTCATGTCCCAGTGTTCTTGATCTTAACTACATATTGAAAATACTGCCCTCCTCATTTTAGTAATAACATAGCAAACCCATGTTCCTTGCAGCGTCAACTGTTTTTAGATGATATTAACTATTTTGAGAAATATGCCTGGAAATTAAGTGGCGTTTGTGGTATTTGTCTCAGTAACTAAACATATAGACTTGTTTTGGGTCTATCTGTGCCACCCACACCAATTTCTATTTCTGAGTGGAATAGAAATTGGCGCAGGGTCCCTTTCCAATTAAAAAAGGGAATGTAGCTGTTTTCAGTACAGAAAACTGCCACAGATCCCTGCAAGGTTGTATGAGCAAAGCCCTCCTGATCTCAGCTGAGTGGAGAGGAATGAGCAGGGAAGGGCAGAGAAATCTAAAGCTTTCAAAGTTCACCTATAAAAAAATAAAAAGCATATAAAATGTGCATTTTTTTTTCTTAAGCGCCTATAGATCGCAGGTACTATGTCCAGCTCCTGCAGATTCGGAATAGCTGTCTGCCTGTACCTCCGATACGGGTTGGCAGTTACTTGAGAGCGGGAAAAACGATGAACCACAAGGACACTCATTAGCACCCTCGCAGTTCATTGAGAACTACAAGCCATCTACCGCAATGGCTGAAGGTACTTGTAGTCTATTCATTCACTGGAAACTGTGAATGAATGACATGGTCACACAGGTGGAGCCATCACACGGCCATGCTTTTTTCAAATTGTGACAGCAGCTGTGGGGAGATGATCTCCCACTCGCTGTCACAGGGAAGGGGGATTGAGTGGAAAAGCTGCAGATGCTGGAAAATGGTCCATGTTCCACCCTAAAAACTGGTGGAACATGTAACATGCTCCAAAGGTGAACTTATCTTTTCAGCTTTAGCTGAACTGCTTCCTGTGTTGTGTTTGCCATAGACACAGCATGGAACAGAGAACTGATCGCTCCTAATTTACATCCCTTCTGTTAGCAGCAGGATCTGCTGTTTCCTAAGCTTCCTAAGCATTAAGTTTGCCCCACTCCTTGTTAATTCCTCCCATGGTGTCTTATGCCGCGTACACACGAGCGGACTTTACGGCAGACTTTGCCTGGCGGACGAGATTTGGTCGGACAATTCGATCGTGTGTGGGCTCAAGCGGACTTTGTTTTCTCAAAAGTTGGACGGACTTAGATTTGAAACATGTTTTAAATCTATCCGACGGACTCGAGTCCGGTCGAAAAGTCCGCTCGTCTGTATGCTAGTTAGATGGACAAAAAGCCACGCTAGGGCAGCTATTGGCTACTGGCTATGAACTTCCTTATTTTAGTCCGGTCGTACGTCATCACGTACGAATTCGACGGACTTTGGTTGATTGTGTGTAGGCAAGTCCGTTCATTCAGAAAGTCCGTCGTAAAGTCTGTCAAAGTCCGCAGGGCAAAGTCTGCCGTAAAGTCCGCTCGTGTGTACGCGGCATTAATGTACAAAAAAAAGTGCAGTCTCATTGCTTTAATATAGATGTAGTCCTCTTCTGTGACCTCTGCATTTTGACATTTCACCACAGATTAACAACTCCTGAAACACAGAGAGATAGGGTTAACGTGGAAAATCCCATATATTGGAGTTAACAGTCAGCAAGAGAAATTATGTCTTTACAAGTTTCTACAGAACCCAGAATTGTAGAAATGTATTGCTGCTAACCAGTCCTTAGATATGATGGCTGCATTTGTTTTGTTTAATTTTATTTTTTTCATCTAGTGATCCTACTAGTAACATCCTTCCTAGGTTGACCGTGCTTGACAGCGCTCACTCACTGTACTGCATCTATGGAGGAGCAGCATTCTCACCTTACGGACAGAAAGTATTTTAGGACTACAGTACAGTACTACTAGTACCTTCCCCTCTCCTCATCTCTATAACACAGGGTGGTATTTTATAGTTCAGAGGTTACCTGGGCAGGACGATTACACTGCTTGACATAAGACTTCACAGTGCACAGGACAGCACTGGCAGGATCAACAGGTATTTTTTATCGAACAGATAGAACAAAACACTTTCACTGGAATATTTAACCACTTGCCGACCACCTAATTGTAAATGTACGTCATGACTTTACAGTTAACTACCGGGGTTATGGCTGCAGCTAGCTGCCATAACACCGGTATCTTTCTTTTTTTCAGTACATATGTATATTTACAGTATCTCACAAAAGTGAGTACACCCCTCACATTTTTGTAAATATTTTATTATATCTTTTCATGTGACAACACTGAAGAAATGACACTTTGCTACAATGTAAAGTAGTGAGTGTACAGCTTGTTTAACAGTATAAATTTGCTGTCCCCTCAAAATAACTCAACACACAGCCATTATTGTCTAAACTGCTGGCAACAAAAGTGATTACACCCCTAAGTGAAAATGTCCAAATTGGGCCCAAAGTGTTACCACCAGAGCTTCACAGGTTGCCACTGGAGTCCTCTTCCACTCCTCCATGACGACATCACAGAGCTGGTGGATGTTAGAGACCTTGTGCTCCTCCACCTTCCATTTGAGGATGCCCCAAAGATGCTCAATAGGGTTTAGGTCTGGAGACATGCTTGGCCAGTCCATCACCTTTACCCTCAGCTTCTTTAGCAAGGCAGTGGTCATCTTGGAGGTGTGTTTGTGTTCGTTATCATGTTGGAATACTGCCCTGTGGCCCAGTCTCCGAAGGGAGAGGATCATGCTCTGTTTCAGTATGTTACAGTACATGTTGGCATTCATGGTTCCCTCAATGAACTGTAGCTCCCCAGTGCCAGCAGCACTCACGCAGCCCCAGACCATGACACTCCCACCACCATGCTTGACTGTAGGCAAGACACACTTGTCTTTGTACTCCTCACCTGGTTGCTGCCACACACGCTTGAAACCATCTGAACCAAATAAGTTTATCTTGGTCTCATCAGACCACAGGACATGGTTCCAGTACTCCATGTCCTTAGTCTGCTTGACTTCTACAAATTGTTTGGGCTTTCTTGTGCATCATCTTTAGAAGAGGCTTCCTTCTGGGAGGACAGCCATGCAGACCAATTTGATGCAGTGTGCAGTGTATGGCCTGAGCACTGACAGGTTGACCCCCCACCCCTTCAACCTCTGCAGCAATGCTGGCAGCACTCATATGTCTATTTCCCAAAGACATCCTCTGGATATGATGCTGAGTACGTCCACTCAACTTCTTTGGTAAACCATGGCGAGGCCTGTTCTGAGTGGAACCTGTCCTGTTAAACCGCTGTATGGCATTGGCCACAGTGCTGCAGCTTAGTTTCAGGGTATTAGCAATCTTCTTATAGCCTAGGCCATCTTTATGTAGAGCAACAATTCTTTTTTTTTTTAGATCCTCAGAAAGTTCTTTGACATGAGGTGCCATGTTGAACTTCCAGTGACCAGTATGAGAGAGTGAGATTGATAACACCAAATTTAACACACCTGCTCCCCATTCACACCTGAGACCTTGTAACACTAACGTGTCACAGGGAAAATGGCTAATTGGGCCCAAATTGGACATTTTCACTTAGGGGTATACTCACTTTTGTTGCCAGTGGTTTAGACATTAATGGCTGTGTGTTGAGTTATTTTGAGGGGACAGCAAATGTACACTGTTATACAAGGTCACATGAAAAGATGTAATAAAATATTTACAAAAATGTGAGGGGTGTACTCACCAGTGTGAGATACTGTGTGTGTGTGTATATATATATATATATATATATATATATATATATATATATATGATGTTTGGGGGTTCTAAGTCATTTTCAAGCAAAAAATGGCGATTTTTACTTGTAAACGACAAATGTCATAAAAAGGCCCAGTCAGCAAGTAAAATCAGCTTATTTACCGTGGAATAAAGCTAGGCTTGGCCATTTCAGCTTGACAAATACCTAAAAATATTTTTTTCTGCTAATCATTACAGCTCTGAAATTTCTGAAATCGGGGTCAATGAATACTTTATGGTGAGGTGGCTGAAAATAGACAAACCGCAGAAAAAAAAATATTTGGTGTATGTCCAATTCTACATCACAGGTGATAAAAAAACATTTCACAATGTGGTATCTTTTGTAGATACCATTCCAAGATTAGAGTCTTGTTTACCATGTTAGGAATGCAGTAAGTTGTGAGTCACTAAAAAAAGACTTTTAACTGAAGGAGAATTTTAGATTAAACTGCAGTTAGTTTATCAGATAAAGAAATTGTGTTGTGGCGTAAAATCTTGGCTATATGAGTTAGGCTATTTTTTGTTATTTTTTTTTTTAGCGGTGCTACTAATTAAGCTAGTCATAGATGGAACAAAATCTGCCTGAATCCTGCTGAAATTGATCAACATTTGAGCCATTGGAGGCTCTGCTGGCGCCACCCTGCTCAGCAAAAGTTGATTTTTAAATCCTCTGAGCCTGGTGAAAAATGATTGGCTGAACAGTGACTGCATCCTGTTAGGCGTAGTTACTCTGAGTATTCAGACAGCTGCGAGTGCTGTGGCTGTTTGAATAAAATGGCACATATTTTGAATATATAGTTATGCAGATTCCTCCATCCACACTATCCAGCTCATGGGGCTAAACACAAGAAATCTGTACAGATATGGTTTGCCTTAGGGTGCCCATAGACATGAAATCAGCACTGGTTGGATCTGTGACATTTGTTTTTTGCTGGAGCTCTCTAATGCCCTGTACACACGGGCGGACTTTTCGGCAACAAAGGTCCGACAGTCTATCCGACGGACCTTCGACGGACTTTCGAACTAATGGACTTGCCTGCACACGATCACACCAAAGTTCGACGGATTCGTACGTGATGACGTACGACCGGACTAAAATAAGGAAGTTCATAGCCAGTAGCCAATAGTTGCCCTTGTGTCGGTTTTCGTCCATCGGACTAGCATACAGACGAGCAGATTTTTCAATAGGAACTGGGTCCGGCGGAGTTCCGACCTAAAGATTTGAAACATATTCCAAATCTAAAGTCCTTCAGATTTTCGATAGAAACAGTCCGCTGAAGATCCGATGAAGCCCACACACGGTCGGATCGTCCGCCGGATTCGGTCCGTCGGACCAGTCCCGTCAAAGTCCGCTCGTGTGTACAGGGCATAAGAAGATCCTGAGAGCCAAAGGTGATATCTGTTTTCTGAGATATTGGGATGGCTGGGCGACATATTTGTTCCTCCTGTATGGAACATATTTCCTTGAAGAACCTGTACTATAGGTTAACTTCAGATAGATTTGCATGCACCTCCCATGGCAATGAGCTAAGTAGCCTCTAGGATAGATCTTACCTGTTTCACTGACTGCAACCAGCATCTAGGACAAGTAAGTTTGGCTATTTTAAACATTGTTGTACTGCATATACAATATGGTTACAAAGCGCACTCATGTGAGAGTTGCACTGTTCATAGCACACCAATAATTGCATTGGGAGATTTGACAGGTTACATTTTATGAGAAATCAATGAAAACCAAAAAATGCATTGCCACTAAAAACTGAATAAAATAAATAATGCAGGTGCAGGTCACATTTAAGCGTGTTCCCACACCGAATCAGCTAAAAAACAATAAAGGAAAGTGTGGCGCTGCTGAGAAATATGTGTATTGAAACATCACATCTAATTAAAGAAACTATAAATAATCATAACATCTCTAAAGTCCACACATATCCAATATTCAGTGATGTTTCAATACTTACCTATACTTACGTATATACTCGAGTATAAGTCGACCCGAATATAAGCCGAGGCACCTACTTTTACCAAAAAAATGGGAAAATGTATTGACTCGAGTATAAGCCGAGGGTGAGAATGCTGTAGCTACTGTAAGTGGAAAAGAGGGTCAACAATGCCGATCTGCAGCCTCACAGTGCCCATCTGCATGCCTCATGCCTCAACCTCATGCCTCAACCTCATGCCTCAAGCCTCATGCTTCAAGCTCAAGCTTCATCCTCATGCCTCAGCCTCAAGTACCTTGACTGCCTTTGTGCCTGCGTTATCTCCTGGCGCTGTGCCCATCTGCAGTCTTATCCCCCGGCGCTGTGATACATTCAGTCTAATCGGTGGTCATGCAGTGTAAACAAGCGCCGCCTCCTCCTCGTCGTCCTCCGTGACTGAACATTGACTCGGTTTCCCAGCAGTGAGTCAGTGTTCAGCCTATCACGGACGGTGTTCTGACGAGAAAGGTCCCCCCATCGGATAGTGTCCGCCCTGTACTGCGCAGGCACAGCGCTTGCGCAGTACGGAGGACAAAGAAGATGCCGAAAGTCTCCAAAGAAGAACAGATGACTATAAGGTATATCGGCAGCGTGCGTCAGCATGTGACAGAATCTAATAATAAGTGCGCAGGCGCCGTGTACAGAACAGGTGTTCATGTTCGGAGACTTTCGGCGTCTCCTATGTCCTCTGTGCTGCGCCTGCACAGTCCAGTACGGACACTATCCGATGGGGGGACCTTTCTTGTCAGAACACCGTCCGTGATAGGCTGAACACTGACGGCGCTTGGTTACACTGCATGGCTGCCGATTAGACTGAATGTATCACAGCGCCGGGGTATTAGGCTGAAGAGGAGGACTTGAGTATAAGCCCCCCAACCTCCTCTTCTCGGGTCCCCTGCCGGGGCTCCTGGCTCCTCGGCTAGTGCCCCCAGGGGAAGCGGCTTCCCCTTGGGGCACTTGTGCGTGCTCGCTCCCTAGCCCCGCTGCTGCTTCCATTGACACAGACAGCAGGACTCGGCCCTGCCGCCTGCTCCCTCATCACTGCCTTTGATTGACAGCAGCGGGAGCCAATGGCTCCCGAAGCCCCAGCAAAGCCAGTGAAACCCGCAATTGAGTGGAGAAAAGAGCTGCAGACGTGCACAGTGCTGAATCGAATGAAGGGCTCAGGGGAATACTGATCTTCAATATTTTTTACCTTCATGCAAGGAATGCATGAAGGTAAAAAAAGTTTAGGCTTTAGAACCACTTTACCTTTGGTCAAAACTCCACAGTATGTTTTTATCTGAAGGCACTCATTACCTGCATAGGCAGTTTCTTGGTAAAGGTGAACTAACTGTTTAAGAAACCACCAGCAACCTTAGGAGGAACCCTGTGTTTCCACAGAATCCTGATTGAGAAAGGCTGTTCTAGAGAGTGCACACAATCTATGCCAGGCACCCTTTGGAACAATCTGTGATTCTAGTCCTTTTTTTTTTTTTTACATTAAAATGTATGTAAACTCTAAACTTCTTCTTATTTGCTCCCTTTTAACTACTTTCCACCTGCCATATTAGAATTTGATGACCAGGAAGTGGTTGTATTATCCTGACTGTGTGGCCTGACAACAGGATAAGCCACTAGCGTGAGGCGATTGGTGGTGTGTCAGTCTGACACACCACATCCCTGATCTTGGTAAAGAGCCTATGACGTTGGCTCTTTACCATGTGATCAGCTGTGTCCAATCACAGCTGATCACATGGCAACCAGGAAGTGGCGTTTATCGGCTTTTCCTCTATCCGCTCTGACAGCCGCAAGTAGAGGAGAGCCGATCGGCTGCTCTCCTGACAGGGGGGTCTGCGCATTGATTATCAGTGCAGACCCATCGAGGAAGCCCACTGGAGACCACCAGGGATGCCCACTGGAGACCACCAGGTATGCCCACTAGAGCCCACCAGGGATGGCAATCAGTGCCTATTATGGATGGCACTCTGCCCATCAGTGATGCCTGCCAGTGCCTCCTGATCAGTGCTGCCTATTAGTGCCACCCATCAGTGCCACTTCTAAATGCCCACCAGTGCCACCTATCAGTCCCACCTATAAGTGCCCATCAGTGCTGCATATCAGTGTCACCTATCAGTGCCCATCAGTGCTGCATATAAGTGCCTCATCATCATTGCCCATCAGTGCCACCTCATCATTGCCGGTCAGTACTACCTCATCAGTCAAGGAGAAGACTTACTTATTTACAAAGTTTTGTAACGGAAATGAAGAAAAACCTTTTTTTTTGTCAAAATTTTTGTTCTTTCTTTATTAGTAGCACAAAAAATAAAAACCCCAGTGGTGATCAAATACCACCAAAAGAAAGCTCTATTTGTGGGAAAAAATTATAAAAATTTCATTTGGATACAGTGTCGCGTGACCGTGCGATTTGTCATTCAAAATGTGACAGTGCTGAAAGCTGAAAATTGGCCTGGGCAGGAAGGGTGGTAAACGTGCCTTGTATTGAAGTGGTTGAATTCACTATTCTAAGTGTTTTGGCATATCTGTTTATCAAGTGAAAAAATACCCGTTGCTGTTGCTTTTGCTATAAGTCTTGTTGTTGGGGGCAGATAAGAAGTTGATGTCTTCTGTAATCCATCAGAAATTGGGTAGGAAGGGCTGCTTAGGAATTCAAAGCTATCTTGTGATGTCAAAGAGGAAAGTAGGAGCATACTATATATACTGCACTTGGCACAAGAACAGTTACTTTCTGTATTTGCAACATGTTTAAATGGATAAAACCGAGAAATGTGCATACTAATACTAATAATAAGCATACTCTGACCGCTTTGCCTCAGAAATCCTAAGGTGTAATTTGGTTTTCACTAGTAGTTATCACAAACTCTCCCACTTTCTCCTTAATTTCTGTTTACTTTTGTTTAGCCACATAATCTTTTCTTTATGTTTCCAGGGTGACATGGGAGGAAAGAAGATCTTGCAGAGGAAATGGACATCATTCTTGAAGGCACGATTAGCCTGCTTCATGCCATACTATGAAACATTAAAGAGTGCATACACCCTAGAGGTGGGGACCTGGAATACAACCATCTTCTATGGAGCCTTTATTTTACAATGGTAAGTTTTAGAGTGTTTTTTCTTTCTGCAAAGATTCTCAATAAAGTCCTAACTTTAGATGCAGGGGAGAAGACAATGGAGTTCTCCATAATCTCCCCACCAGCATTTAGGTGAAAGTGAGGCATAGGTGTATTGGAGCTATGGTTCCCAGAGTGACATGGGAGGAAAGAAGATCTTGCAGAGGAAATGGACAGCATTCTTGAAGGCACCATTAGCCTGCTTCATCATGCCATACTATGAAACCTTAAAGAATGCATACACCCAAAGTCTTCTATGAACCATTTTTTTAGGGGCTAAGGAAGAACCCAGAGACGGAGTATCTTATTGCTGCTGCTTGTATGGGTGGGATGTGTACTGCGCCAATCTCTGCTGACCCTCCTCTCCTATTCATCCCATTTGATTGGCGCAGTACACATCCCACCCACACAAGCAGCAGCAGTATAAAGATGCTCTTCTGCTTCAGAGTTCTTCCTTAACCCCTGCAAAGTGCTGGAAGAGAGCCAAAAACTCTAGAAGGAAGGTTTAGATGGAGATGTAATTTCAGTTGTAGATTTAGCCCAGTGACAGCTTAGAATAGTAAGGATCTGTGAGTGCAGCTTCCCTGCGCAGCTCTGCTAGAGGAGACCATATCTGTATTATACATTATACATGCCCCTATACTTTACCCTCTGGCCCCCACTTACCCTCCCCCTGTACTCTACCCCCCTGCCCCGGTACTGTGTCCACTTGCCCTCCCCCTGTACTATTCCTCCCTGCCACCTACACTGTGTCCACTTACCCTCCCACTGTACTGTGCCCTCCTGCTCCCCCTGTACTGTACCCTCCTTTTATTGTTTGAATTATTTTTCCAATTATGGTTGTGAGTGGGGCCTCATGTCTAAGTTTTGCCTAAGGCCTCACAAAGCCTAGAGCCACCTCTGTCGATGAGGATGCAGTTGCTGCACTGACACAGTTGCTCATACTAATTTGACAGGCATGTGGGTGAGCGGCCCTAAACAAAAACTGTGTACATTCAGAGCCACTCACCTGCTCCTGTATGTCTCCATCTGCCAATTCACAGTGTACGGGCCTGAATGACTGCGTGAAAGTGGCCTAAATGGTTGCATAACGCATCTATATACTTAACCAAAAAATCATTACCTTTCATGTGAAAAAGACTTTTGTTGTGTTCCAGTGTCAGTATACATGTGTTTAAGTTTGCATTATCGTTTACGTATGCGATCACTTGTTCCTCGCCATCTCACAGTAAGTAAGTCTGAATAGAAAAGCAATCTCCGCTCTGATGATTCAATAAAGCTTTTAATACTCTGCTTTACATTGTCAGCCCTCATGATTAGTGGAAGGGATGAGCATAGACCTTGTATGTAACAGGTACTGTAGTGCTCTTCTAGTGCAGTGAAAGTCAGTAAAAGTCTTTTAGTTGTATTTAGTGATTTTCTCACACCTACATTACAACAGTGTCTTGTTTTTCATTAGGGGCTGGTATACATCTATCTAGTGCATTGTTTTAGGTGCGTTTTTAAAGATGTTTTTAGTGAATTATCATTGAACGCTATATAATGTACATTTTACATATAAGTGCATCAAAGATTTAGCAAGCTGGATTTATTTCAATGCACCAAACCTAAAAAGCTCATAAAACACACTGGTGTAAATAGGGCCCTTGAATATAGTTGTTCCTTGATCTCCAAAATGGATACTTTTACCATGTTTATTGAAAATGCTGATAAAGATGCTGCAACTGTGACTGTCAGGCTTTCATATCTATTAATACTTAAATGCCTGTAGTCCTACTCATTTAAAGTGGTTGTAAGCCTCAGACTTTAAATATGAACAAAGCATATCCCTCTATAGTGTGTACTTGTCTCAATCCAGAACAGTTTATTTACTAAAGCTAGAGAGTGTAAAATCAGGCTCACTTCTGCATAGATACCAATCAGCTTCCAGATTTTATTGCCAAAGCTTAATTGAACAAGCTGAGGTTAGTAGCTAATCGGTTTCTATGCAGAAGTGAACCGGATTTTGCGCTTTCCAGCTTTAGTAAATAAACCCCTAAGTGTAATTTCTGTCTGCTGCTTTATTCCTCTGCTATTAGCATGAATCACTTCTGACAAGTTTTCCTGACGCCAAGAGAAAAATGGTGACGGAAGGGACCTCCAGCAGATTGATAGGCTCAGCTCTGTTTCTGTGTGCAGTATAAAGGTGGGGGGGGTGTCTCTTCCCTCCAATAATCATCTCTCAGAGCTCTCCTCACTGAACTCTGTATAGTGTAATTTCAGCTTTTTTTTTAACTCTAATGCCGCGTACATACGACCGGTTTTGCCGTCGGAATAAACTCCGAAGGTTTCTCCAACAGAATTCCGCTCAAGCGGTCTTGCCTACACACGGTCTCACTAAAGTCCGACCGCCCAGAGCGAGGTGACGTACAACACGTACGATGGGACTAGAAAAAGGAAGTTCAATAGCCAGTAGCTTCCATCCTGTACTTGCTTCAGAGCATGCGTCATTTTTTGTCCGTCGGAACAGCATACAGAAGAGCGGTTTCCCGATAGTAAATAGTTCAGTCGGAAAAATTTAGAACATGTTCACTATCTAAGTCCGTCGGAATTTTCGACCGAAAAAGTCAGATGGGGCATACACACGGTTGGAAAATACGGTGAAAAGCTCCCATCAGACTTTTTCTGACGGACATTCCGCTCATGTGTACGCGGCATTAGACAAGCTTTAACATTTAGCACTTTGAACGGATGTAGAGAAGACTGTAGATAAACTGGTAGAACTTATGTAGGAGGATTTGTTTCATCTCTGTGTATGACATGAGGCCAGTCGATTCTCTGGGTATATGTAAGGGTTTACAACCACTTTAAGGTCAGAGCTCCAGTCTCTTAAGTGAAAATTAAAAAAGTCAGCAGCTTCAAAAACTGTTGCTGCTGAGTTCTAATAAACAGCCACTCACCTGTCCCATGATCCAGCGGTGTGCTCACCCAAGCCAGTTTCTCTTTATATCCTCCGTTGCCGGACCTGTTGTGTCCCAGAAGACTTTCGTGGGGGAAAGAAAGGAGAACTTCTGCTTCCAATTGCCTAGGAGATCAGAGCAGAAGTGGGAGCGGGTACCTCTCAAAATCGGGTACCTGCTCGCCCTCTCCTCCCCAAAAGCTCCATTTCACAAACAGGAGCCAGGGAGGAGGCCTTAAAGCAGAACTTCCCCTTTTGGGTGGAGCTCCACTTTTAGTGCATTGTCTAATCAGTGGGATATGACCACTTCCTGACTAAGCAGCAATTGTGTTTAGTATGCTGTTCTCTTTCACGGTGTGAATTTCACTGCTTTACTTCCATTTTTTAATATTTCATGTGTGCAACTTGTCATAGGGAAGAATATTTTCTCGGAGAGAGGAGATAAATGGACTAACCAAATTTTACTGTGATTTGCAGTGCTATCTGCTGTAATGCAAGTCTGCAATTAATGGGGTGCCTGACTCCATTACCTGGGACTAGAAGAGCTAGTGTTGTGTATCATCTAGTCATGTTTAGTGACAGACCTGAACCGGTTTTATAGCAATTCTGACATTTACCAAAAGGCCTGGTGTGTCTCTGCAAGAAGGAGAAAATCCAGTTTGTGCTCACATAGGCTTTAGCTTGTCCTCCATGTTTTCTGCATTAGGCTGCAGTGTTGTATTAAAGGAAACCTGTACCAAAAAATACAGTAGATGCTTTTACTGTCCTAAAAATGCTATCTGCCTGGCAGTCGTGTTTGATTTGCTGACTTTTTACTACTTTTTTTTTTTCTGACTTTTTACTACTTTGAGTCACTGACCTGGAACATGCATGTAGCTAGTGAAGGCAAACCTCGTAATTTGCATAAATAGTCCATAAGCCAGGAATGCTTTTAATTCCCAGTATGGCTCCCCAGGAGATATAAAAGCACTGTCTCTACACAAGCCAGTATGTCTTCCGCCTCGTGTGTCTGGTTGTGGGCAATGTATCTAACTGCTATTAATGTGACTGATAAAATGGGACCACAGGGACAGGGGTAGTCTCTGGGCCATTAGTATTTTCATAGGCATCACAGCAGGAAGATGGAATGGAAAAAATATAGTCACAAGCAGTTGAGCAAACGGGTCCCTTGTGTAGCTGGAAATGTAATAATTTCAAACAAAAACATGTCCATTAAAAGTGTAAATAAACCCGCACAATGAACTTCTCTTTTTTTAGTCTCTTTTGGTCTGTTAAACATATATTGAAAGCGCTTTGTTATGTCTGTTTGAGAAGTTCAAAAATCCCCTTGCCAGCAGTTTTAATTTCGTCGACTAAAACTGACTAAAACATTTTATTCAACTAACTTAATATCATTTTAGTCAACTAAAATACAACTAAAACAATTTAGATGACTAAAATACGACTAAAACTAAAATGCCATTTTAGTCAAAGGACTAAGACTAAAACTAAATAGAAATTTGATGTCAAAATTAACACTGGTCTGTAGTGCATGTTCATACCTCAATACCATAAATAACATATTTGATTTTTCATTCCAGCAGTATATAATGAGTTTGGAAATTTTTGAGAAATGCTTAAATAATGCATTATAATTTAACTACACCCATTAGATTTTAGATAACTAAAATGAGTTTTAGTCGACTAAAATGCCTTGGAGATTTAGTCGACTAAATACGACTAAAACTAAAACAATTGCAGAAGACTGAAATGAGACTAAAAATAAATGCCACTTTAGTCCTAAGACTAAAGCCCCGTACACACGATTGGATTTTCCAACGGGAAATGTATGATGACAGGCTGTTGGCGGAAAATCCAACCGTGTGTAAGCTCCATCGGACAATTGTTGTCGGACTTTCCGCCAACAAATGTTGGCTAGCAGGTTTTCAAATTTTTCTCCAACAAATGTGTGTTGTCGGATTTTCCGAGCGTGTGTACACAAGTCCGTCTGACAAAAGTCCAAAGAGCAAACACGCATGCTCGGAAGCAAGGACTAGCCAGAAGTGGTCGGTCTTGTAAACTAGCGTTCGTAATGGAGAATTAACATTCATGACGCAGCAAATTATGAAATTTCCAAATGCAGCGCACAATTCTCTTCTTTAATGGGATAATAATGAAGCTGCTTTGCTGGTGATACTGATGGATTTATTGCAAACTAATTTTCAAAGGCTTTTTTTTCTAGTGATATCAAGAATAATATTCTTGTGCTTTTTATTTTTTATTTTTTTATTTGGGCAGGTTAACACAACACCATTATCCCGTAGTTTTTAAGATCAAATATACAACTATGTTGGTGTCCCTTGTTAATTTTACATTGTATTTTTTAAAATGTAACTGCCTACTCCCAAAATGTAATTTGAAGTAAAACACAAAGCCAAGTATTATTCCTCACAATTTTTTTTGTTTTATTGTGCATTAAAAAAAGAAAACAAATAAAATTAGACATGCTATCTGCCAATAAAACTTAACCAAAAAGTGCATTCTATACATCCAAAAATATAGAAAATATACCAAATCAAATCATTATTCAACCAAAAAAATAATGTCAAAGCAATAACTCCAAGGCCAATAATAAATAACACGTTATCTCCTCCGAGTCCGCAACATGTGTGGTTGACGAACGGCCGTTCAGAAACAAACTGAAAAGCACGAAATGAAAAACGCAAACTGAAAATCGCTAAATGAAAAGCTCGAAAAGAAAAGCGCGAATCAACAGTTACCAAACTTCTAATAACACGAAACTAGCAGAAGGAGCCCAAAGAGTGGCGCTAAAGAGCTGAAAAAACACATAGTACGTCACTACGTTCGTAATTGTTGGCCATTATTTGTGTGACCGTGTGTATGCAAGACAAGTTTGAGACAACGCCCTTCGGACAAAACTCTACGGTTTTGTTGTCGGAAAGTCCGATCGTGTGTACGAGGCATTAGACTAAAACTAAATCAAAATTTGCTGCCAAAATTAACTCTGCTTGCCATAAATCTCCCTTCGCTCTTGTGGCTATCAGTTACATTGTTCTCAGCTGTCTCTGAGCACCCCAAAATTATACCTCACTATGTTATGGAGAATAGGAGAGAGTTATAGTTCTATTTCGTTTTTGACAGAATTACTAGGTAAAAAAAAATAAAGGGAAAAAGCTTGAAAAGAGAAAACTAATACAGCCAGCAAGGATTTTTAAGTTGCAATATATGAAATGTTGTTTTTTTGTTTTAGAAACTGTTCTAAATACAGATATAGTGGTTAAAATAAGTATTGAACACATCACCATTTTTCTAGGTAAATATATTTCTAAAGGTTGCTATTGACATGAAATTTTCCCCACATCTCAAGAACAACCCATGCAATACATACATATAAAGAAACCAAAACAAATAAGTTCAGAAATGAAGTTATGTGTAATAAAATGGAATGACAGAGGGAAAAAGTATTGAACATATGAAGAAAGGGAGATGCAAAAAAGCATGGAAAGCCAAGACACCAGCTGAAATCTATCAGTAATTAGAAAGCAATCCTGCCCCTTTGTCAGTGCAAATTAATATCAGCTGGTTCAGTCTCAACAGATGGCCTACAAAAAGGTGTCTCATTACCAAGGTGTCACACAAGAAACCCCTCATGATGGATAAAAGCAAAGAGCTCTCTGAAGACCTTTGCAACCTTTTTGTTGCAAAACATACCGATGGCATTGGTTACAGAAGGATTTCTAAACTTCTGAATGTTTCAGTGAGCACTGTTGGGGCCATAATCCAGAAGTGGAAAGAACATCATTTCATCATAAACCGGCCACAACTAGCTGCTCCTCACAAGATTTCTGACAGAGGAGTAAAAAGAATTATCAGAAGAGTTGTCCAAGAGCCACTTATGGAGAGCTTCAGAAAGACCTGGACTTAGCAGGTACAATTGTTTCAAAGAGAACAATAAGTAATGCACTCAACCGCCATGGCCTGTATGCACGCTCACCACGCAAGACTCCTTTGTTGAAGAAAAAGCATGTTGAAGCTTGTTTAATATTTGCTGCACAACATTAAGACAAGCCTGTGAAATATTGGGAGAATATAGTCTTGTTAGAGAAGATCAAAATTGAACTCTTTGGATGCCAAAATACACCATGTTTGGAGATCAAATGGCACTACACATCATCCCAAAAACACCTTACCAACAGTGAAGTTTGGAGGTGGGAACATCATGGTGTGGGGCTGTTTTTCAGCATATGGTACTAGCAAACTTCATGTCATTGAAGGAAGGATGAAAGGAAAAATGTACCAAGACATACTTGATAAAAATCTGCTGCCATCTACCAGGATGACGAAGATGAAACGAGGGTGGACATTTCAGCAAGACAATGACCCCAAACACAAATCCAAGAAACTCTCAATTGGTTTCAAAGAAAAAAAAGCTGCTAGAATGGCCCAGCCAATCACCTGACTTGAATCCAATAGAAAATCTATGAAAAGAACTAAAGATCAGAATTCATAGAAGAGGCCCACAGAACCTTCAAGTTTTTATGTGTGGAAGATTGGGCCAAAATCACATCTGGGCAATGCATGTGACTAGTTTCTCCATTCAGGAGGCATCTTGAAGCTGTCATTACCAACAAAGGATTTTGTATGAAGTATTAAAAAAAATTCAGTTACCGTGTTCAATACTTTTTCCCTGTGTCATTCCATTTTATTACGCATAACTTCCTTTCTGAACTTATTTGTTTTGGTGTCTTTGTATGTATGGATTGCATGGGTTGTTACCGACATGTGGTGAAAATTCCATGTTAAGAGAGATCCAGGGAGGAGACATGACGTAACGTGCTGTGAGCTGGGGGCGGGTCTCGGTGTCAGGGGCGATGAGAGCGGTGAGAGCTGCACGTCTGTGTCCTAACAGCCTGGGGTGAGAGACCGTGGCTGCTTAATCGCTTCTCCCCCCTCCTCCTCCCCCCCAGCCATAGGCGGGCTCGCCGGCCAGCTGACCAGAGCGGGCGGGGGAAGCCGCCCGACGAACACCGGGGACCGGAGCCGTACTTTTAACACCGACTCAGCAGACGGAAGGGAGACATTTCTCACTAGCCTCCGACGCTCCTGGTCGCCCCCCCCCGCAAGGCTGTCGCCACAGGACTCCTTGGATTCCGCTCCCCCCTCTGCACCACTCGCGCTGCGATAAGCGGAGGGAATCCAGCAGCGCAGACAGGACAGCCTGGCAACTCTGATAGAGCGGAGAGCTGAGCGGGGAGAGGACTAACCCCCCCCCCCGCTTCCCCCCCCCTCCTTTTTCTACTCCTCATCGCTGAAGACGGCACTGGTGGTGGTGCAGGTCCATCCTGGACACGTGGATATCGTCCCTGAAAGAGTTCCCCTGGAGCACACCTGGAGTCAGGAAGGATCAGCCTGGCTGACATTAATGCCACATGAACTGGTTTAATTGCTATGGTAATTCTATGTGTGGAAGAAAAGGCAACTATAGCACTGCAAAAGGTATATGAAGAGGTGCTAATTCTACACCACTGCCGCGATTAGAGTGGACATTTTGTAGGGGGTATGCTACTTACCTGATATAGCAAAGAAGGCGCTCGGCGAGTCCGAGCGACGCTAAATCATAAATTCCCCCCAAGGACTCAATACTTGTGCAGTCCTCTCAAAGGCAGACTTAAGCTAGGTCTAAGCTGAGACCGCGGCTGGAGACGTTCGGGCTCCCCCCCCAATGACAGAGCATTGATAAAAGTCGGGCTACATCAGTTAATCGAATTTGCATAATACGTAGGGTGCTCTATCGGGCCCTCCCCTCAGGTTGGGTAAGGCGGCCAGGGGGGAGCGGGGTTGAACATGAGAGGGCGCCCCCAAAGATCGACGGACCCCAATAAATCTAGAGACAGCCTGAACTCGAGTACTATTCAAAAGTTCCTTAAAAGCCCAAGTTCGGATAATAAACAACAAGAGTCAAAGGAAGTTAAAGACAGAAAAATGGCGGTTTCCAAAAGCAAAGGAGCCCAGGGGGGGGCAGCTACCACCGGGACATTTGCGGAAGGATTCCCAGCATTTAATATGGAGACAGACCCGACAAGAGAGGCGCTCCCCACAAAAACGGAAATTCAAGATATGTTTGTGAACCTAGAAAAAGTAATTAAAGCAGAAATCTTGAATGTGAGAACTGACATGGGACACCTCCTAGCAAGAGTGGAGGGGATGGAGAGGGGGGTGGAACAACAAGGTGGAGAAATAGCCATGTTAAAGAAACAAGTAAAAACACTACAGAGGGGACACAGAGAGTTGCTATATAAAATGGAAGAACAAGAAAACCAAAACAGACGACAAAATTTAAGAATCAGATCACTGCCAGAGCATAGAGACGAGGACCTGTTCTTAGTCTGTGAAGAGCTTTTTAATCCCCTCTTGGGAAAAAACCCGGACAGTGAACTGAAAATCGACCGTGTCCACAGGGTCAGGAAACCTCATAACTTAAGAGGCGACGCACCCAGAGATATCATTGTGAAATTTCATCAATTCGAGGACAAAGCCAATATCTGGACAAAACTAAGAGGGGCCCGGCCGGTTAAATTTAACAATCAAGAGATACAGATTTATTCTGATTTATCTGCCGGCACATTGGCAAGAAGGAGACAGCTGAAGCCACTACTGGACTTATTAAGAGATGCAAACCTAAAGTATAGATGGGGGTTCCCGTTGTCCTTGACTGTAGCAAAAGATGGCAGGACTTGTAATTTGAGACAAATGGAGGACTTACAGGACTTTTGTGAGAAACTTGAAATTGGGGTCCCTATCATCCCTGAAAGTGTCTTCCCGTAGTGTTCTTGGGGGGGGGGGTGGCGGGTGTGGGGGATATGGCTGGGGGGGCGGGAGGGAGGGGGAGGGAAAAAAGAGGGAGGGAACAGGCGCAAGTTATAATGGTGTGAGTAGTCACCGTAGCCGCCTTTGCACCGGGATCCACCCCAGGGCACACGGGTCGCAGAGTGGGTGTGTAGTGATGTCCGCCCTGCGATCCATTTGCCTAGTAATGGCGGGAGACGGGTGGGTGGGTGGGGGGGGGGAGGGTGTTGTGGAGGGGGGTAGGGGAGGTGGGGATATGGGGGGGGGGAGGGGTGGGGGATAGGGGGGGGCCGCCCAGTGCAGACATACTACTCACAGAGCTCGCTTCTTTTCCATAAAGTTGTTAACAAGGTACAAGGTTTTGGTCAAATGGATTTTTTATGTTTAACATACAATGTTAGGGGCCTAAACTCCCCTAACAAGAGACACAAACTACTAAGAGAGCTATACCACCTCAGAGCTGAGGTAGTGTTTTTACAGGAAACCCATTTTTCGTGTGATGCTAATATAAAACTCTATTCTAAATACCTCCCATCTTGGTTCTACAGTGATTCCCCAACAAAGCGAGCAAAGGGGGTGGCAATTGGTTTTGGGAAAAATGTTAATTTCTGCCTGATAGATAGGAAAAGTGACTCTGAGGAGCGATTACTGTTTTTGAAAATCAGGTTAGGAGCGAGAATTCTCACCCTTGCCAACATCTACTGCCCGAATAGAGACCCATCAAAATTTCTGAGGAGGGTCCTAAATGAGCTACTGGAATTTAGAGAAGGGGAGGTGATTGCAGCAGGGGACTTCAATTTTTGTTTTGACCCATCACTAGATAGTTCATCAAATGCACGGGGGATGAGTAAAGGCACCCTGCGAAGAGTTGGGAAAAAACTACATGACTGTCAGTTGCTAGATATGTGGAGGATTCAGCATGCGGGGGTGAGGGATTATTCCTTTTTCTCCCCCGTGCATAATACACATTCTAGATTGGACTATCTCCTGGTGGATCACAGATTGGTGGATTCAGTAGTAGAGACCAAGATTGGGATCCGAACACTATCAGACCACGCCCCCGTTAAGATGAAATTAAAACTAAAAGAAGTGTATAAACCTCCGTTTACTTGGCGCCTAAACGAGAACTTAATTAAAGACCCCAAAAACGTAGAAAGAATCCAGCAGGAGATAGATGATTTTTTTCTAGCCAATGATACGGGCAAAACACGGGGGACGATGGAAAAGGCATATATAAGAGGGATACTGATCTCGATAGGCGCAGGACAGAAAAAAGAAAGAATAAAAAGAAAAAAAGCCCTCATTGCAGACATTTTTAGGATAGAGCAGTTACATAAAGCCTACAGAGGCCCTGATAAGACACTACTGATGCATCTAACCACCAAAAGAGACGAATTGAGGGACTTAATGGAACAGGAGACGCAACACATAAGGAATAGATATACAAGAGAAAAGTTCAAGTGGGGTAACAAAGCAGGAAAACACCTGGCTAAAATTTTGAGGAAAAAACGGGACATAAATTTTATAGATAAGATTCAAAACAAAAATGGAGTATTGAAATATGCCTCGGGGGAAATTGGAGAAGAATTTAGGCATTCCTTCACATCCCTATACTCAGTGAGTAAAACAGGTGGTAGTAGAGGGAGTAACAAAAGAGTAGAGGCCTTCCTTACAGAAGCAGGGCTGAATAAACTGTCCGAAACAGACTCAAAAGAGCTTGACAGACCCATAACAGAGGAAGAAATTCGTCTTGCCCTGAGATCCACTCCCTCTGGGAGAAGCCCAGGACCGGACGGCTTTACAGCGGCCTTCTTCAAAACATTTGGAAAAACGCTGATCCCGAGGATGTGTAGGCTTTGGAATGAGCTGGCATCCCAGGGTGAGATGAGTGAGGGTGCCCTGCTGGCGGCAGTGACCCTGATCCCCAAGGAGGGCAAGGACCGCACCCTCTGCTCCAGTTATAGACCTATAGCGCTTATAAATGCAGATATTAAACTGTACGCAAAAGTGCTCGCATCTAGATTTAGGGGAAAATGGCGTATCTGGTCCACCCGGACCAGGTGGGCTTTGTCCCCGGGAGAGAGAGCAGAGACAATGGGGTGCGGTCCTTGCTCCTGGTAGAGGCCTTTAAGAGCAACGGAACCCCAGGTCTATTCCTGTCAATTGATGCCGAAAAGGCCTTTGACAGGGTAGACTGGGGTTTCATGTTCAAAACGTTGGAAGCCATGGGGGTGGGAGAAAAAATGTTAAAATGGATTAAAGTTCTGTATGACCACCCCTCCGCTTTTGTTAAAGTTAACAATACCCCCTCAGCTCAGTTCGAAATGAAAAACGGCACTAGACAGGGCTGTCCGTTGTCCCCCCTCTTGTTTGTGTTGACATTGGAGCCTTTGTTAGCTACTTTCCGAAAAAATCCGGACATTAAGGGGTGTACAGTAGGGAAAGAGGAACACAAACTGGCTGCATATGCCGATGATGTCCTCTTATACATCATAAACCCGAGGATCTCGATCCCTAATATACTAGCGGTTATTAAGAAATATAGTGAGTTATCAATTTATAAGATCAACTTGGGAAAATCAGAGGCTCTAAGTGTCAACATGGAAAAGAGGGATGAGGTCTGGATCAGAGACACTTTCCATTTTCCAGTAAGGGACAATATTCAATACCTAGGGGTTAAGTTGACGAACTCCGTGCAGAGGACGTATGCCCTGAACTTTGTGCCTCTGCTGGATGAAGTCCGAACAGAAGCGAAGAGGATGAGTCACTGCCCGACCTCATGGATAGGGCGAATCAATTCAGTGAAAATGGTGCTGGCCCCAAAAGTATTTTATAAGATGCAAATGTTGCCTATCCCATTGCCTCAAATTTATTTTAAAAAGTTAACACAAATACTAAAGGGATTTATTTGGAAAAATAAGAAACCGAGAGTGGCACACAAAGAATTATGTAGAGGGAAAGCACAAGGGGGGCTGGCCCTCCCTGACTTCAAAAAATATCACAACGCAATAGCAATAGCACGGGCAGTTGATTGGGTTAAGGGAGAGACCACCAAAAGGTGGGTCAACTTGGAGATAGGTTTAAGTGGAGCACGTTTGAACATAGTACTTTGGAATCCCCCACGTTGTAGAACACTAGGTCCAAATACACACACTATTACACAACACACTTTCAAAATTTGGGATTGGATGCACACATTAAACGGGTGGGAGTACAATTCACCACTGATTTTTTTAAAAAACAACGAGCTGTTCCCCCCAGGGATGGAGGAAGTGGGGGGTAACTGGATCTTAAACAACAAAACACAAGTTAAAGACATTACGAAGAAAGGGAAAATAGGCACTTTTGAGCACTTAGACACACATAGAGAGCTAATGAGACTTAACGGATGGCGATATGCCCAACTCTCGCACTTTGTTAAAAGCCTCCCTGCACCGATACGGGAAGAAAACAATCTATTACCAATAGAGAAGTTATTTAACAGCAATAAGCGGAAAGGACATATGTCGGCCATATATAAAATATTATCGAGCTGGGATGAGTTGGAAACGCCGCCATTCGTTAAGAAATGGGAGATAGACTTAGGGGCACCATTAGATGAAAACGCAAAGGGCAACACACTAACAGCCACACACAGCACGGCAACCGATATAAAAACAATAGAGTTGAATTATAAATGCCTATCCAGATGGTATGCCACGCCCGTACAGATCAATAAATACCAACCAGACAGGTCCCCTAATTGTTGGAGGGGATGTGGGATGCCGGGATCCATGGCTCATATTTGGTGGAGCTGCCCAGTGGTCAAAAAGTTTTGGGAGAAAGTAATTCAAATAATTAAGATGATAACGGGCAAATCAGTACCATATGACCCATGGATATGTTTGTTCCACAGCTCGGAAGGAGGCAAGCGGGAGTACAATACGTCTATAATCCCAGTACTACTAAATACAGCAAAAAGTGAAATTCCCAAGAATTGGCAGAATACGGAAGGCCCTAAGGTCAGGGACTGGTTGCTTAAAATACAGGGAATATATATTTTAGAGAAAGGGGAGAAAGAGGGGTCATTTAAAGATGATGCATCGAGGGGAGGAAGATGGGCAACTTGGACGACCTTTAGGAATTCTCTCTCCTATGCCGAACTGATGACGAAGTAAGCCGACCTACGGGGTTATCCAGTAGCTTCACCCGAGTAAAGGAAAAAGTAACTGATGTCTGCCGGGGGGTAGGGGGGAAGGGTATGGGGAAAGGTGGGTGGGCAGGGGGGCGGTCTCCGAGAGAGGATGCTGAGATCATTGAATGTCTTTGTCAAACTTTTTTTTTCTTTTTTTGGCTTCTCTCTCATGTTTTGTATGGTTTGTGAAAAATTTAAATAAAGATAAAAAAAAAAAAAAAAAAAAAAGAAAATTCCATGTTAATAGCACCTTTAGAAAGATGGTGACGAAAAGGTGGGGGCGTGACCGGATGAGGGTGTGGATGTGGAAGGAGTGTGGAGTAGAACGTGTGGCGTGCTGAGAGCCTCTCCACCTTGCCGGTTATCTGCTGTTGCTGGAGGGCTGGAGCATTTGGTCGGCTATATTTCACAAGTGCCTGGATCCTGGCGTGCCGATGCGGAGCGGACAGGCAAGGAAGTGCCCTTAGACGGTGAAGCCGGCTGTCAGAATACATTAGCCGCATCGCGGGGCCGTTACTGGAGCCGGTATTGGAGCCGCGGTAGTCACTGCGCCTGCGCGCCTGGGAGTCGGTGGAGCGGCTTTCAGAGTATCGCTACGGAGCGGCGAGGTGAGGCGGACGGGTGGAACAGAAGACCAGAGGTGAACCTTGGGCCAGTCTGTTTTGGGATATCCTGTGGTGGCTGTGGAGGCTGGTAAAGGAGCTGGACGCTGGGTCCTGGGTCTGTGGGGTCCGTAGCAGGTGAGCAGGTTGTGGAAAGAGGGTTTAACCCTGTCAGTCTACTATATTTCACTGTGCCTGTGCCTGTGCTTGGTTAAAGAACAAAAGGACAGTTTTGTGATGACCCTACAGCAAGGGGACGGAGGAGTGAGCGGGCATATGTAATACAGCTGGCCAGCACAACAAAATACTTAGACTGTTGAATAAGCAACTCGGCTGACTGCAGGGTTGTGCCTAGACCTCTGCATTAAAGGGACAGTACTTGTTTGTATAGACCTGGCTAACTTCCTCTCCTGCTCCCTGGCCTTTTATCTTTCCTTGGCTTGCTTCTCCTGATGGTATTGACTTTCTGGGTACATAAAAGAAATAAAGGTAATAAAGGTAATGTCCAGAAGGAGGGGGGAGGAGCCAGTTAACATGGAGAATCTGGGTCCCCAGTCATTACGGTCAGCAAAGGAGAAGGGGAACCAGGCGGCAGCAGCAGCAGCAAAGTTGGAGAGGTTCGCCCATACCCCTGAGCAGACCCCCACTAAAAATGGGCAACTTCCACAACCTAAGATCACTGGGGACAGGAAAAGCCAAGGACAGGCATCAACATCTGCAGTGGGAGCAGGGCATAAAAACCCGAATGTCAATAAAGGCACAGGGGCAGGGGAAAAAGTTCAGTTATCATTGCCAACTACCGTCCCTGCCACGGAGGTGGAACCTACCCTGAGGGAAGTATTGCAAGCAATTAACTCCTGTAGAGCATCAGTGGAGGGGTTAAGCTGCCAAATTAAAGAGGTTAAAGATGAACTGTTATTAATAAAGCAGGAGTTGCAAAAGGCAGTAGATAGAATAACGGGCCTAGAGGGAAGAGTGAGTCAAGTGGAGGATGATGTTTTTCCCCTACAGCAAGATGTTAAAACCATGAAGCAGCAATTGGGTAGAATTAATGAAAAGATGGATGAAATGGAAAATCGCCTGAGAAGGGATAACATAAGAATAGTAGGTCTCCCAGAGAGATGTGAGGGGCACAGTCCCATTGCTTTTTTGGAAGGATGGCTCATAGAAATATTTGGAAGAGATGCCTTTACCGCACAGTTTGCGATTGAGAGAGCCCATCGGGTCCCCTTCAGGGCTCCACCCCCAGGAGGGCGCCCTAGGTCCTTACTAATGAAATTTTTGAATCACTCCGACAAGTTAACCCTACTTCGCAAAGCCAGAGAGAAGGGACTTATTCTTTATAACGGAACAAGGGTTTCATTTTTCGCGGACTTTTCGCCAGAGCTGCAGAGACGCAGGGAAGGGTTTGTGGAGATCAAACGCACCCTTCAAAAATTTGAAGTCAAGTACGCCTTACTGTACCCTGCGAGGCTGCGGGTTGAGGCAATTGGGGAGGTCCTCGTTTTCGATTCCCCGGCGGGGGCAACACGCTGGTATGAAGAAAACAAACAAAGACTGAACCTCAAAGAGCGGAGCCCAGAGAGTTAGGATGCTTAATAAGAAGATAAAGAAACCTGGACTATGGGATACAATTGAACTTGGTATAGAGAGGAAGAATGAGGGGGTATGATAGAGTAGGAATGGGGGAGGAGAAGGGTACTGCACGTTGTATTTGGCACATGTGGATATTTTTGGTGGAAGGAGGGGAGGGAATGTTAGGAAAGAATATTGTGAAGGGAATATATGAGCTGGTCACGAATAATGCCCCAGGGGCAAACCTGGTAAGGTGGGGGAGGGAGGGGGGAAGGGGAGGGAGGGAGGAAGGGTTGGGTGGGATTGGGGGGGAGGGAGAGGGGGGGGTGGGTGGTGGAGAGGAAGGGGGTTGCAATTTATTTTTTGAATTAAAATGTACTTAGTAGTTTCGGGGGTAGTTAGGGGGAAGGGGGGGAGGGGGGACGTAGGATTAAGTACTTGTGTGGTAAATGCAAACACTACGATGAGGAACACGGGGAAAAAGGAAAGGGGGTCACTAAAAATGTTTATTAAAAAGGGATATAATAGAAATGATGCACAGAGGGTAATTAAGGGAACACTTTTTCCTTTTTTTTTTTTTTTTTTTTTTTTTTGTACTTGCCCACTTACCTTTGTTTTTTGTTTTTTATAATGGGCAAGGAGGTGTTATTTTTTTTTTGGCATAACTCAATATACCAAGCTGAAGGTGTCAACTGTCGTAGGTTCTCTGGGGCTAATACCTGCTTGTTGTCCGTTTGATGCAGCCTAAAATCCTCAAAATAGGCTCCTGGAATGTGCGGGGGATGGGGAATTCAAATAAGAGGGCCTCCATTTTCTCATTGCTAGAAATAAGGGGGGTGGGCTTGGTCTGCCTACAGGAGACTCACTTCACAAAGGACACGATGAAATGTTTCCCAAGTAGAAGGTTCCAGGCTCAATACCACTCGGTGTACTCCTCCTATTCTAGGGGGGTGAGTATATTGGTAGCAAGAAGTGTGACGTTCTCCTGTAGGCAGACCAGGATAGATAGTTTGGGCCGCTATGTTTTTTTATACTGCTCTATTGAAAACAGGATGTTTGTTATTGCTAACATTTATATCCCCCCTCCTTTTAAATTGGAAGTGTTGTATAGTTTAATGGAGTTTATGTTGGATAAAATAGATACCCCGGTGATAGTACTAGGGGATTTCAATGAGGTGTTGAATAAGGAGCTGGATAGATTTCCACCGAGAGCCCAAGCAACCAGTGTAGCAGGGGGCCGGCTGGGTCACTTTCTGGAGGAGGCAGGTCTGTTGGATATGTGGAGGGTCCGAAACCCTGGAGTTAGGCAATACTCCTGCTTCTCTCCCTCCCACTCCACCCTCTCCAGAATTGATATGATCCTGGGGAATGCAGAGGCAGCGCCAATAATAGAGGATGTAATATACTACCCGAGAGGGGTCTCGGATCATTCCCTGATGGTGGCCTCAGTAAGTATAGGGGTCGGGGAGGCTAGAGGGCTTTGGAAGCTAAGTCCGTACTGGTTGGAATTAATGGGGGACCCAGAGAGGATAATAACAAAACTAGAAGAATTCCTAAAATTCAATGAAGGCTCAACGTCAGTAGGTGTACAGTGGGACACATTGAAGGCATTCCTCAGGGGTATTTTGATCCAGGGGGTGGCAGGAGTCAAGAGGAGGGCAAGGGAGTGGGAGGAGGGAATTAGGAGGGAACTGGAGATGGCAGAGAAGCAATTTATAGATAGGCCTACACCAGAGAGGCAGAAACTATGGGAGGAGAAACAGGAGGCCTATAGAACAGCAGTCCTAAAGAGGGGTGTAAATAGGCAACTCTTCCAGAAACAACGGACTTTTGGGGAGGGAGAAAGTGTGGGACGTATGTTGGCCTATTTGGTGAAAACCAACTCCTCCTCCTCGGCGATCCCGGCAATCAGGACTCCAAGTGGCGAGGTATCCTCTCAGAGTTCAGAAATCACAGACACATTCGAGAGGTATTACGCAAATTTATATAGGTCACATGGGCTCGCGGGGGAGGAGGATATGGAAAATTTTTTTAAGGATATACAGGTTCCCAAAGTCTCTGAAGTAGATAGGGAGTGCATGGACGAGCCAATTACCTTAGCTGAACTACAACAAGCTGTAAATGGAATGGCAAATCAAAAATCTCCAGGGCCGGACGGCCTCCCGGTGGAGACCTATAAGTGCTACGGGAAGATTCTTCTACCTGAGTTGCTGAAAACATTAAATTGGGCTCTGCAGGGAGGGTGTTTGCCTGCCTCCATGACCGAAACAAACATTATTCTGCTTCATAAAGAAGGGGGTGACCCACTGGAACCGTCGGCATACAGGCCTATCTCTCTGTTGTGTACAGACGCCAAGATCCTGGCAAGGGTATTGGCTGCTAGACTTAATAAAATGGTGCATAAACTGATTCACGTGGATCAAACGGGATTTATCTCCCATAGGACCACGAGTATGAACATCAGGAGGGCATATATGAATTTCCAGACCCCGACGGAGAATATGGGATCAAGAGCAGTGGTATCTTTGGATATAACCAAGGCTTTTGACAGCTTGGAATGGCCCTATCTCTGGCGGGTGCTGAAGGAGTTTGGCTTGGGCCCTGTCTTTAGAAGGTGGATAAAAATACTGTATGGGGGCCCAAGTGCGAAGGTCAGGGTAAATAAGGAATTCTCAGGGAAAATATGTATGGAGAGGGGGACGAGACAGGGATGTCCCCTGTCCCCCCTGTTGTTCGCCCTCGCTATGGAGCCATTAGCAATTCATGTTAGGTCTAACCCAATGATTGCAGGTTTTGTAAGGAAAATAGGAGAGGAGAGGATTGCCTTGTATGCCGACGATGTCCTATTGTTTCTTGGAGATACAGGCGGCTCTCTTAGGCAGGTAATGGACATAATGGAGAGGTTTGGCACTGTGTCCGGACTGGTGGTGAACTGGAGGAAGTCTGCACTACTGCCATTAGATAACCCTAGTGGGCCGGTCTTGTCAGAAATCCCACATTTAAAAGTAGTCTCAACGATCCGCTACCTGGGCATAAACATGTCAAGAGACCCCAACCAGTTTATCGTAGACAACTTAGAGCCACTGCTGGGTAAATTTAGGTGCAAAATAGACATTTGGAGTCGGTTGCCTCTATCTGTAGCAGGAAGGGGCAACCTGATCAAGATGGTCTGGTTGCCTCAACTGCTGTATTTGTTACACAATTCACCGATGTGGGTGAACAAAAAGTGGTTCCAGAAGATTGACTCTCTTTTTAGGGAGTTGTTGTGGAGAAGGGGGAAGGCTAGGATTAGCCTTCAGAACTTACAGTTGCCAGTTAGAGAGGGGGGGTTAGCCCTCCCGCATCCGAGGTGCTATTTTCTGGCAGCACAGTTGCAGCATATAGGGGGGGAAAATATGGGTAGTGGTTTGTTAACCCTGGAGGCACCCCACAAAACCATAGTGGAAGCATTGGAGGCAGACTCGTTACTTGGTAAAGGCCCCACAACTAAGTTGGTCACAAAAGTTTGGAAGGCAACAAAGTTATTAATGGGATATGTTGGGTTTACAGAGTATGCTCCCCTCTGGCATAACAGGAACTTACAGGAGATAGTGGCCATGGGGGAATTTAAGGAATGGGTGAGGTGGGGTATAAATAGACTATCCCAGTTGTATAGAGGGAGAGTACTGAAAACCTTCGAGGACCTCCAAAAGGAATATAGTATTCCAAGACAATCATTCTTTAGATACTTACAAATGAGAGCGGCATTGGAGGTACAGTTTAGGGTAAGTCCTCCAGCCTGGACTGATGCTGCACTATTGCAGAAAGTGATCAAGCCCGGGAAGATGAAGGGTTTTGTCTCTGGAATATATGCGCAACTGTGCAAGGCAGCATTTGTTAGACCAGAACACCTCGGCTGTAGGGAGGGGTGGGAGAAGGACGTGGGGAAGTTGACAGATACACAATGGAGGGAAATACTGGAGGCAGGACAGGAGGTCTCAGTGGCACCTGCACAGAGATTCTCCCACCTAATGTTGTTATATAGAGCATACTACACCCCCAAAAAACTATTTTGCTTTGGTGTAAGGCCCGACGCCACGTGCCCCAGGTGTGGGGAGGAGGGTGATCTGATACACATGGTATGGAGGTGCCCCAAATTAGTACGTTACTGGCTGGGGGTGGTGGGCTCTATAGAGGGTAGGTGGGAGATCTCCCTGGAGACAGACGTTAGATTCTGTATCCTTGGTTTCAGAGTTTGGAGACGGGAGGAGATGGCGGTTAAAACAGCCATTTTGAGATGCCTGTACCAGGCCCGGAAACTTATTATGCAAAGATGGCAAACAGCCTTACCCCCTGCAGTGGATGAATGGGCTAAAACAGTAAATGATGTAATATGGAAGGAGAGAGCCCTATACATTAGAAGAGGGAATCTTAAGAAGTTTGAAAAGATGTGGAACCCGTGGTTAACAAGTGTAGGGTGTCAAGAACAAAGGATGGATCTGGCTTAGGGGGGGGGGGGGAGAGTAAGGGAGGGTAGGGTGGGTTGGGGTGAAAATATCCACATGTCATTTTAAGCATACTGTATGCAGATTAGTTTGTGGACGGGTTTGTAGTTGCATTGGTTGTGGGGAGTTACGTAGGGGGGACCTACGACCTCCTCAATAGTGGAGCACGCCCACATGAACCTGTAGATGTTTTAAATATGATGTATGTAAATTAAGAATTGTTAATAAAGATTATTTAAAGACAAAAAAAAAAAAAAGAAAGATGGTGACGTGTTCAAAACTTATGTTACTCACTGTATATGGGGGGGTGAGCCATGCAATGTGTTGAGTCGCTTAGCCTTATTTACATGTCCTATGCATGAAAACATAGGAATTGGGGGTGCAGAAAAATGGCAGCAGGTGCTCTGGACTGATGAGTCAAAATCTGGAATATTTGGCTGTAGCAGGAGGCAGTTTGTTTGCAAAGGGCTGGAGAGCGGTACAATAATGAGTGTCTGCAGGCAACAGTGAAAAATGATGAATACCTATTTTACCTGCTGTATAAGCCATAACCAAATTACATTCCATTTGCTAAAAGCATTGTGTATCATAAACGTTAACCATTTGTCTTTTTAAAAAAATGTCATCTTTCTTCATTCTCTGTTACACCTCGGTGCTGCTGTCCTCCTGCAGCCTCTCTGCAGCCACATCCTGTCAATATGCATGCCCTTTAGCGGTGACTGCATGGCATTTCCTGTGGCAGGTTTCTTGGTGGTTTCACAGTGGAGTGTCCATATGTTGAAACAGCCACTTGTAGCCACCATTGGAAGTGCATTAAACAGGGTAACAATACGTGAAAATATTTGGAAGAGCATTGTCACCATACAACAGGAAGTACCTGAACAAGAACTTTTATGGCAGGATCCACCAGGAAACATTTTAAAATAAGGTGCAGAAAATATTGACAGTGAATTTTAAAATTACTTTAGCATTTTAATGCTTATACGAGATTTTGGTGATTTGTGTTTACATACTGTATTCTATAAAGACTAATTCCATCCAAATTTGAAAAATGTGTTTTTGATGTAACCATGCCTCTTTGGGGGATCCACTTCCAAAAGCTCACAGGCTGATCATGCTGCAGAAGGGTGCATAACATCAGGGTAAGTACTAATTTAAGTGGTTGTAAAGGCAAAAGTTTTTTTTTTTACCTTAATGCATTCTGTGTATTAAGGTAAAAAACCTTCTGTATTCTGCTGACGACTCTACCCAAATGCTTATCTGAGCCCGAACTCAATCCAGCTCTGTGCCCAAGAGCATCAGCTCTCTCCCTCATCCCTGGACACGGAGGCAGCAGTGGGGGCCAATGGCTCCTACTGCTATCAATCAAATCCTGTGAGGAGAGAACGGGGGAAGGACAAAGCCAGGCTGTGTGTGTCCACTTGGGAATGAACCTGCACGAGTAACCACATAGCAAGCTGCTTACTATGGGCTATGAGCCAGGAGTACCAGCAGGAGACCCAAGAACAGGAAGATCAGGGCTGCTCTGTGCAAAACCATTGCAAGTAAGTATGAAGCTTGTATTTACAGTCCATTTAATACCTTGTAGATAAGAATGAGCTCAAGTTGGGTCTAAATTTGGCTTTACATTGAACCCAGAAGTAAACTGTCACTCCCACCCACTGCTGCAAATCAAATGCAGCCAGGGCATTCCCATGGGGAATGGGGCCATATTTGGTCAATGATGTCACAAGCATCCCCTTCCCCTTTGTGTACTTACAGCTGTGGGTGGGGGGATTCTCTGGCTGCAGTTGATTGGGCGGCATTGACAACTTGCTTCTGTGTTCAATGCAATCCCAACTCATATCTACCTGTAGATTGCTGCATTGTGAAAGAATTAGGAACGTATGCAATGTCTGCATTGCATAAGGATCCTTGCTGTTCTAGTTGTGTCCTTATGTATAGGCAATTATTAAATTACTTGAATACTGCCAAGTCATAACTAAACTGCTTGATTGTAAGGCAGGCTTGATGGTACAATTTTCTTCCTGGAGGAAGAGGGGGGGGGGGGTGCATGCAAGGAGCTATCCCTGCCAGAAGAAGAACCGTGATTATTGCCAAAAATCCGACATGCTGGTAGTACCCAAGTTGATTGATGGATATATGCAGCCTGCCCATAGATGGTTTGAATGTTGGCTGGTCCCTGCTATGATTCGAGCCATCTGTGGCTGGTTTAAGACCCAAGACTTTTGTTTGGTTTACAGTATGTCTTGTGATCGTGTGACGCCTGTTGGATAAGTTGTATGGTACTAGATTTAGCTACTACTACTACAAGCTTTTTTTATTCACTGGAAAGTAGAAAAGCCATTGATAGGCGCTGTTACTGATAACAGATGCTCTTAATTACTGACAGAGAAAGCCCAATTAGTATTTTTGGCCGCTGCCAAGATTGAGCTAAATGGTGCCTGCCCAGATGGGAGTTGTTTGCTGATATCTTGCAATTTATCAATTCAATATTGATGAAGAATGGCTGATATCTTGCAATTTATCAATTCAATATTGATGAAGAATGGGTTTCTCTTCACCCTCATCAAACTGTTTTATCTATGGCCAGCTTTAGTGAGGCTATAGAATAGACGTTGGGATTTTTTGTAAAAATCATAATAAAGTGCAACTTTAATAGCGCTCCGCACGCACCACCATATTTTGTCCATCAATCCCTTGGAGGTCATATAGGAATTCCGACATCATCTCTCGTGTCTTTACTCCACCACAAAGCCGTTCTCAGAGGAACAAGCACAAGCTTTTTTCCATGACCTTGGACTACCTTTGATGCTGCCGGGACTTCATGGGGGCTGACGTATCTCTGTGGGAAGTGGAGACAACCATAAAAGGCCTTAAGGTAAGTAAGAAACTGAGCCCAGATGGCTTCACGGCCCTTCTGCAAGATGTTCTCGGACTTGTTAAGCCCCTACCTATACCATAGCTATAACCATCTGAAGTCTGGTCAGCCCTTCTTACCGGACTCTTTGAAGGTGGCAGTTGTGGTGATCCCCAAACCTGATACTGGCCCACGTAACTACCACCCCATTTTGTTCTTAACCATAGATTTTAAAGCGGAGGTCAACCAATCCCTGCAAAAATTAAAAGCCAGCAGCTACACATACTGCAGCTACTGACCAGCGATGTCGGCACCACAGCTGATGTTTCCCTCAGCTGTCGGGTGTTGCCGCCGGCAATGCTGGTAAAGGTACCCGGTAGTGAAGCATTACGGCTTCACGCTGGGTCCCTACTGCACATGCACGAGGCACCACTATGCTCTCCTACTGGCCCGGCGATGGGGGAGGGAGGAGGGAGCCAAGCTGCTGACGTAATCGCCGCGGCCCAGTCTCCCAGAAGTGGGGACATCGGGGGGGGGGGGACAAATAAGTGGAAATTCCACTTTTGGGTGGAACTCCGCTTTAAGATCCTTGCCAAAATCTTGGCTTCCAGACTGAATTCCTTCCTAGGCCGGCTAATCTACAAGGATCATGTTCTCCCCCTCCGAGGAACAGGTGACAACATCTGTAGGGCGGTGCAGCTTATTCATCTAGTCAAAACCCATTCCCATCCTGCCATATTACGGTCTCTCAACATCCACAAAACCTTCGATACGCTCTCCTGGGATTACCTGTTCTTTGCCCCCCGACACTGGGATTTTAGCGATGCCTTCCTCTCTTTGATTTCTGCCCTTTATGCTCGCCTGTCTGCGACCCTAAATATGCTTGCTTTACCTCAGAGTCCTTTCCAATCTGCAGGAGCATGAGACAGGCATACCTCCTGTCTCCTATCCTGTTTACTTTTGTGCTCAAACGCCTGGCAGCAGTCATCTGTGCTTGCCCAGATATCCCAATTACCTGGGGAACATCCTAAAATGTTGTGTGCTGACAACATTTTACTGTACGTCTCTACCCTCATACCTAATTGCCAAAGTTTTTTGCCCTCCTCTCTGAGTTTGAATCCTTATCCCAGCTTCACGTAATTGAGTCCAAAGCCTTGAATCGCATGCTCCCCCCCCCCCCCCGGACCAGCTTACGGTTATCTGTGGCAACTATACTTTCTTGTGGCTTACCTCCTTACCATACTTGGGCAATCGTTTACCCCATCATATGATTCACTATATGTGAGTGTCCTGTACAGAGCCCTGACCTTAACCCTATTGAAACACCTTTGGGAGGAACTGAAACACTGATTGCAAGCCAGGTCCTCTTGTCCAATTTAAATACCTGAAGCACAAAAGCACAAAATGCTTTAAAATCCGTCAATTGCAGTCCACCTGTCGACTGCAGGCAGGTGATAGGTAGACCGCGAATAGGTTTCTGCGCCGCCAACCCCTGCCTTCTATGTGGTGGTACTTGTCTCCCCTCCCAGCCTCCAGCCTCCTCCGCAGCTCCGCCGCGCCATCTATGTCCCAGTCTTCCTCCCTCCTCCATCCTCCTCTGCCGCTGTTATCAGTGAACAGTGGAGTCCAAGAGGAAGCACAGATCAGGACGGAGGGTGGGAGGAGGAGCTGGCCAAATTACCTTTTTATGTTATGTTAAACTGTTGGTGATTGGTTTCTAGCTCCCGCCCCCTGTCCAAAACTGTGCTGCCTCCCGGTCTCCACTGTGGAAACAGGTAGGACACTGTGCTATGGGAGGGAAGAGGTTACTGCTATGAGGGAGGGTGATGTGAAGGGGGCAGAGGACACTGTTATGGGGCAAGGTCACTCCCATAGCAGTGTCCTCTACTACCCTTTACATGACCCCCCCCCTTGCATTCTGACCGCAAGGCACTCCTGAGCACTGCAATCTGACTGCAATGCACTTCTGAACCCTGCATTCTGACTGCAATGCACTCCTGAACCCTGCATTCTGACCGCAACACACTCCTGAACCTTGCATTCTGACGGCAACGCACTCCTGAACCTTGCATTCTGACTGCAACGCACTCCTGAACCTTGCATTCTGACTGCAACGCACTCCTGAACCTTGCATTCTGACTGCAACGCACTCCTGAACCTTGCATTCTGACTGGAACGCATTCCTGAGCCCTGCATTCTGACCGCAATGCACTCCCGAGCCCTGCATTCTGACCGCAACGCACTCCTGAACCTTGCATTCTGACCGCAACGCACTCCGGAACCTTGCATTCTGACCGCAACGCAATCCTGAACCTTGCATTCTGACCGCAACGCACTCCTGAACCTTGCATTCTGACCGCAACGCACTCCTGAACCTTGCATTCTGACTGGAACGCATTCCTGAGCCCTGCATTCTGACCGCAATGCACTCCCGAGCCCTGCATTCTGACCGCAACGCACTCCTGAACCTTGCATTCTGACCGCAACGCACTCCTGAACCTTGCATTCTGACCACAATGCACTCCGGAACCTTGCATTCTGACCGCAACGCAATCCTGAACCTTGCATTCTGACAGCAACGCACTCCTGAACCTTGCATTCTGACCGCAACGCACTCCTGAACCTTGCATTCTGACCGCAGCCCACTCCTGAACCCTGCATTCTGAGCACAGCCCACTCCTGAACCCTGCATTCTGAGCACAGCCCACTCCTGAACCCTGCATTCTGAGCACAGCCCACTCCTGAACCCTGCATTCTGAGAGCAGCCCACTCCTGATCCTTGCATTCTGAGCCTAATGCAGTGGTGAACCCTGCATTCTCTGCATAACGCACTCCTAAACCCTGCACTCTCTTGTAATAATTATTTTTGTTCTGAGTAAAAATATTTCATCCAAAAAAAAGGGGGTCGGTCTTACTGTCTTTTTTTTTGGGGGGGGGGGGGGGACGGACACTGTTCCCAGTGATCTTTGACTTCATCAGTGTTGATTAAGTAGATTTCCATCTCTCAAAGGTTGCCTACTCCTGCTTTATTGGTTAATTGTCATACATTTCTGCAGACATACTCTAAAATCTTTTTGAACACTTTCCAAAAAGAGTGAAGACTTTTAGAGCTGCAGGAGTCCTTAAACTTTTGGTAATATAGTGTAGAAACTAAAAATCCTTCAGCTGTTTATAGAGAACATTAGTCATTGTTACCCCAAAGGAGCTTATAATTGCATAGATATAAGATCATTGGCCCGCCAATCTATAACAACCTAATCAGAGAATGACTGCTGAAGATGCTACCAGATTGATTATTGATGAGAAGAATTAAACAGCTAGGGCTTGATCATGTTAGATAATGATTTTTCAGCCGTAGGATTTTCTAACTGCCCTCTCGTGTCTGGTAGGCAGAGTTTAGTAGTACAACATTATAAAGAAATCCTTTGAATAACTGAAATGTCTCTTTATAAATCAGTGATGGCAGACTAATATGGCAGCAAAAGAGTTAATAGCACCCCGCTATGCAGACAAATAGGAATGATTTTCTAGTCTGTCAGGGAGCTGTTGGCCCGTGCAGTGTCACACAATAATGCAGAATGTCAAACCTTCCTTTGTAATTCTTTTTGGCATTTCTCTCCGCGTCCAGCTACAAGCTGCCTTGCTCTAATATAAACTGTATAGAATAAGAATTAGAGATGCAGCACGGAAAAATCACTCAATAGGATTTGCTTGTTTTCCTCTGTCTCCTTAATCAGGATAAATTGTTGCATGCCATTTTTTTTTAGTGTGGTACAGAAAGCACATTTATGAGAACAGACAAAACTGAGTTCATTTAGCACTCAGGTTCGGGTAATTAGGCAGAAACAGGTAGCACAGCATTTCTGAAATCTAGGCGTCTATATTACATAGCTGAAATACATACAAGAACTGTCTTACCTGCCTGTACAACTACTTTTATAATAGATGTACAGGCAGGTATCAATTCACGCAAAAATATGCGCCCCCTCTGCGCTAAGGACCAGGAGCCTAGAGGCCTCATATTTGCGTACGGACAGCGCCAACGGGTTAAAAGAGCCAGAACTCGATAGTATCCTTAACAAGCAGATACCTACACATACAGTGCCCCCCTGTACCTCCTTTGTGGTCACCAAGCTCTCCTCTCTGCTTGAGCGGTGCAAAGACAGAGCAGAGCCCACCATCCTTTGCCCCGTCATTACGCAGGACATTGCAGAGGGGGAGGAGCCAGGAACACCGGGTGGGACAGAAAGGATCTGTGAACCACTATAAATGAGTGGGAAGGAGGGGGCGACCAAGTTTTTGAACTGAAAGCCAGGGGCAGCTTGAGTGGCGAGGAGTGGAAGGGGCTGAACTGAATGGAATATTGAATAGACAATGGAGGTACAGGGGCATTTGTATAGCTATATAACCAGCGTCTTTTTTTTTTTTTTTTTAAATGTGTCATGTTACCCCAAAAATGCAAATAAAAAACACATCCTGCGTGCTTTTTTTGTTGCATGTTTGATGCGGTTCCCATTGATTTCAATGGGAGGTGCAACTTTGGTGTGCTTTTGGAAAACTTTGGAAAGATGCATGCAGGACGCAGTGATGTGAAAAGTCTCATAGGATTTAAAGGATAATAATTCTGATGCGCATTTGTCACGCTGGAAAGGTTCTTTCTAGCGCAGCAAAAGCACTTCAGTGCGAAAGCGCCCTAATGCTGTGTGGCACTATTTATTTCTGGTACCAAAAAAGAATGCTTTTATCATTCTTGATTTATCCATTACTACCAGCCATTAAACATAGCTTACAGTTGGGGATGCACTGATACCATTTTTTTTACTACAAGTACTGATACTTACTTTTTTTCTGTACCCGCCGATACCAATTTCCGATACCTACCGCAACAGTTTTTTTTACACTTTAGCTGTCAGCAATGGTACAAAGCATTGAAAAGTCATTTACAAATGAAATAAATTGATTTTGTTTTTTTAATTTTGTGCTTTTTTTAATGTGATATGTGTAAATAGATGTTAATATATTTGTGTGAAAATATTCACTAACAAAGCAAACAAAAAAAAAATGTTTTAATTGTTTATCGTTTATAAAATAGACTTGAAGTAAAAAAAAAGAGCATGAAAATAATAATTAAATGGAGCAGAATAGGGAGTTAATTAAAGCAGAGCTGCACCCAAAAGTGGAACTTCCGCTCATCGGATTCCTCCCCCCCTCCGGTGTCACAGTTGGCACCTTTCAGGGGGGAGGGGGGTGCAAATACCTGTATAATACAGGTATTTGCACCCACTTCCAGGGCATAGATATCCGCAGAATCTGTGGGTATTTACGCCACTTTCCGTCTCTCTGCTGGGAAACACACAGGTCCCAGAGACAGCAGGGACCATCCGTATTGCGCTGCGTGACTCACGCATGCGCAGTAGGGAACCGGGAAGTGAAGCCGCAAGCCTTCACTTCCTGATTCCCTTACCGAAGATGGAGGCGGCAGCAGCCGAGGACCGCGAGACGGTTCGGCCTCGGGTGCTGACATCGCGTGCACCCTGGACAGGTAAGTGTTCATGTTTTAAAAGTCAGCAGCTGCAGTATTTGTAGCTGCTGACTTTAAAAAAAAAAATTTTGGCGGAGCTCCGCATTAAGGCTGATTAGAGTAAATTAAGGGTTAATAAGGGGTTAAACAGAGAACGTTCACCCCCACTGACAGCTCAAAGAACCGAGCCTGAAAGTATCGGTTTCAGGTATCGATGCATTTGCACGAGTACCGATACTTGTGCAAATACTCGGTATCGGCACCGATACTGATACTAGTATTGGTGCAACCCTACTTACAGTAATTGTATGCGTGCAGGAAAAAGATCTGGACAGCTGCACTCCGGAATAGGCAAATAAATAAAATCTTCTTTATTCAATAACGTGGCATAAAATTACTACATGACATTGTTGGAGCAATACAGCTTGACCACTAACGCGTTTCACGCTCTTACAGAGCGCTTACTCATAGCTGAGTAGTAGCTCTACTTGCAGTAATCATTTGAGGAAAGTCTGCTTATATAAACGTATCTCATCTGCTGGAAGGCTGTACACTACAGTACATGGGGGTTGTTTATGTTCCTTTTTGCTGATCTTTTCCTCTCTCCAATGCTCCTAATATATTTTTGTGGCTCTGTTTTGTTTTAATTTACTCTCATATTCACATATTCACTAAATTCCATCTCTCTCGTTGCATTTTCTGCACAGCCATAATATTCTTTCTTTATCCATGTTGTAGTAACGGTGTTCGGTCATCTCAGAAAATGTGTTGCCCACTAGTGGAGCTATCTAGCCAAGTCAGTGTGTTGCTTGCCTTGGAGAATCACAGGGGCCTCAGCTGTTCCATCATTGTAGGTTATTTGTGACTGCTGCAGTATAAATGCCCATAATATAGGTTATTAGCTCAGCTCATGTATCTTGATACATGTTCTCTAATTCCGTGTTTTTGCATTAAGCAGTGTATTGTTTTGTTGTTTCAGAGAAATGTAGAGAGCGCTGCTGCAAACATGTAGTCATTTTATATTATCTCTCTCTTTCAGGAGAAACATGGAAGCCTCAGCAGTTTGCCGGTATAGCATAACAGATATTCACGATGTGTTTGATGGTGAATACATGGAATATCAAAATAATTTGCGGAAATGGTCTCGATATCAGGGGACTATACCAAGGCCAAGACCAGGATCTGTAAGTGTTTCTTAGCCCTGTATCAGTCATGTTGTGTGTATATAAAACATATGCCAAACATGCACAACTCATCTGGAGTCGAGGCATAAGCAGCAGGATCAACTTCAATATGAACAAAGATGAATAAACACTCACCGGCCACTCTATTAGGTACACATGTTCAATTACCGTATTTATCGGCGTATAACACGCACCCCAAGTTTAGGAGAGAATTTTAAGGAAAAAAACTTTTAGGAGGGAAGTTTAAGGAAAAGAAACTTACATTAAAATGCCTATCAATGCAGCCTCATCAGTGTTCATCTGCAGCCTTGTTATTGTCATTGTAGCCTTTTCAGTGTCAGTGCAGCCTTGCCCCAGTGCAGCCTTGTCAGTGCAGCCTTGCCCCAGTGCAGCCTTGTCCCCAGTGCAGCCTTGCCCCCAGTGCAGCTTTGCCCCCAGTGCAGCCTTGCCCCCAGTGCAGCCTTGCCCCCAGTGCAGCCTTGTCCCCAGTGCAGCCTTGTCCCCAGTGCAGCTTTGCCCCCAGTGCAGCCTTGCCCCCAGTGCAGCCTTGCCCCCAGTGCAGCCTTGTCCCCAGTGCAGCTTTGCCCCCAGTGCAGCCTTGCCCCCAGTGCAGCCTTGCCCCCAGTGCAGCCTTGCCCCAGTGCAGCCTTGTCCCCAGTGCAGCCTTGTCCCCAGTGCAGCCTTGCCCCAGTGCAGCCTTGTCCCCAGTGCAGCCTTGCCCCCAGTGCAGCCTTGTCCCCAGTGCAGCCTTGTCCCCAGTGCAGCCTTGTCCCCAGTGCAGCCTTGTCCCCAGTGCAGCCTTGTCCCCAGTGCAGCCTTGTCCCCAGTGCAGCCTTGTCCCCAGTGCAGCCTTGTCCCCAGTGCAGCCTTGTCCCCAGTGCAGCCTTGCCCCCAGTGCAGCCTTGCCCCCAGTGCAGCCTTGTCCCCAGTGCAGCCTTGTCCCCAGTGCAGCCATGTCCACAGTGTCCATGCCTCCTGCTGCCGCCGCCGCCATACACATGGTAGTAGTTTTAAATATGGCGCCGCGGAGTTCGGAGGGACTCGGCGCCGGCGGAAGTGAACGAACGCCGCCGAGATACACATAGCCGAGGGTTCTCGGCTCTTTTCGGCGCCGCTCACAGTCCCGCCCAGTCCCGCCCTATGATGGACATAACACAGGTCCAATGGCGGGACTGGGCGTGACTGTGAGTGGCACCGGAAAGAGCCGAATACACCCGACTATGTGTATCTCGGCTCTGTGATTTCGGCGGCGCTCGTTCAGCACCGCCGAGCCCCTCCGAACTCCACGGCGCCATATTTGAAACTACTCACTATGTGAATGTCGGCGGCGATCGCCGACATTCACATAGCGATAGCGGGGATCGGCGTATAAGACGCACCCACGACTTTCCCCTGATTTTAAGGGGAAAAAAGTGCGTGTTATACGCCGATAAATACAGGACTTGGTAACACAAATTGCTAATCAGCCAATCAGATGGCAGCAACTCAATGCATTTAGGCATCTAGCCATGCTGAAGATGACTTGCTGAAGTTCAAACTGAGCATCAGAATGGGGAAGAAAGGGGATTTACGTGACTTTGAACGTGGCATGGTTGTCGGTGGCAGACAGGCTGGCCAGACTGAGTATTTCAAAAACTGCTGATCATCTCTAGGGTTTATTGGTCCGAAAAAGAGAAAATATTAAGTGAGCGGCAGATGTGTGGAGGAAAATGCCTTGTTGATGTCAGAAGAAAATGGGCAGATGGTTCAAGATGACAGAAAGCCGACATTAACTCAAATAATCACTTGTTACAACCAAGGTATGCAGAATACCATGTCTGAATGCACAACACATCGAACCTTGAAGCAGATGGGCTACAGCAGCAGAAGACCACACCAGGTGCCTCTCCTTTTTAGCTAAGAACAGGAAATGGAGGATACAATTCACACAGGCTCACCAAAATCGGACAATAGATTATTGGAAAAACGTTGCCTTGTCTGATCAGTCTCAAGTTCAGCTGCACCATTCAGATGGTAGAATTTGGCGTAAACAATATGAAAGCATGGATCCATCCTGCCTTTTATCAACAGTTCAGGCTGATGGTGGTGTAATGGTGTGGGGGATATTTTCTTGGCACACTTTTGGCCCCTTGGTACCAATTGAGTATCGTTTAAACACCACAGCCGACCTTTGTATTGTTGCTGACCATGTCCATCCCTTAATGATGTACCCATCTTCTGATGGCTCCTTCCAGCAGGATAATGCACCATGTCAGAAAGCTCAAATCATCTCAAACTGGTTTCTTGAACATGACAATGAGATCACTGTACTCCAATGGCCTCCACAGTCACCGGACCTCAATCCCATAGAGCACCTTTGTGATGTGGTTTAATGGGAGATTTGCAATATGGATGTGCAGCCAACAAATCTGCAGCAACTGCATGATGCTATCATTCAACATCTCTGAGGAATGTTTCCAACACCTTGTTGAATCTATGCCACGAAGAATTAAGGCCGTTCTGAAGGTAAAAGGGGGTCCAACCTGGTACTAGCAAGGTGTACCTAATAAAGTGGCCGGTAAATGTATATCTGGGGAAAGAGATGTTCAAGTACTGTCTTTCTTATCCTGATCAGGCTCATTATGAAATTCTGCCACCTACCCATCTAATAAGGGCATCTTTAGTTACCATTGGAAAGAGGGTTCCAGGAGCACAGACCCTAAGCTGTCCATAGACCAATAGATTTGTTTGGTTCAGCCTATGGACTCAATGAAAAAAATTGAACAGATTTCCTCTATCCATGCAAAGTTGCGCAGAAAGATGAATCTCCCGCTATGGCTACTGTTTGACAGCCAGTGATGACAGCTGTCAGAATACTTGAGCCAGGCCTGTATGTGATTGGGGATTGGATGCAGATGCTGTTAGACTGACAATTTTCCACCTCGCTCCTTTGATTTTTCAAAGGAAGGATGTTGGGCAGAGTGGTGCTGACATGGCCACCCACTGGTCTAATTCATTAGGAACTGCATACAATCGCAGATCGCCACCATTACCAGTAAAAACAATAAAAAGAATTAAAAGTCTCTAAATCTATCCCCTATCTTGTAAATGCTATAACTTTTGCGCAAACCAATCAGTATACACTTATTGGGATTTTTTTTACCAAAAATATGCAGCAGAATACCTATTGGCCTAAACTGATGAAGAAATTTGATTTTTTTTTTTACATTTTTTTTTTGGATGTGTACTATAGCAGAAAGTAAAAAAAATATATTTTTTTTTTCAAAATTGGCACTCTTTTTTGTTTATAGCGCAAAAAATAAAAACTGCAGGGGTGGGGAAAAAAAGACATTAATTTTGTTTGGGTATAACGATGCATGCTCGTACAATTGTTAGTTAAAGCTACGCAGTGCCGTATCGCAAAAAATGGCCTGGTCATTAAGGGGGTAGAATCTTTCTGGGGCTGAAGTTGTTAATGTTGCTGTAGGCCTCTTGGCAGCCTCCCTGACCAGTTTTCTAATTGTTTTTTCATCAATTTTGGAGGGACGTCCAGTTCTTGGTAATGTCACTGTTGTGCCATATTTTCTCCACTTGATGATGACTGTCTTCACTGTGTTCCATGGTATATCTAATGCCTTGGAAATTCTTTTGTACCCTTCTTCTGACTGATCCCTTTTAACAATGAGAATCCCTCTGATGCTTTGGAAGCTCTCTGGGGACCATGGCTTTTGCTGTAGGATGCGACTAAGAAAATGTCAGGAAAGACCTACTAGAACAGCTGAACTTTATTTGGGGTTAATCAGAGGCACTTTAAATGATTGTAGGTGTGTACTGACATATTTAACATGAGTTTAACATGAGTTTGAATGTGGTTGCTTAATTCTGAACACAGCTACATCCCCAGTTATTATGAAGGTGTGCACACCTATGCAACCATATTATTTTAGTTTTTTAGTTTTACTCCCCCCTAAAAGATTTCCCTCCTCATTGGCCGACCTTTACATAGGCTATCTCCCCTTCAATCCATCATGATTGCTGCTGCCAGACTCATTCACCTTACCAACTGCTCAGTGTCT
This sequence comes from Lithobates clamitans, assembly GCA_037952925.1. Taxonomy (NCBI): domain Eukaryota; kingdom Metazoa; phylum Chordata; class Amphibia; order Anura; family Ranidae; genus Lithobates; species Lithobates clamitans. The sequence goes on along the minus strand of JBBGZY010000777.1, from coordinate 241,985 downwards.
GCTCCCCCTCTCTGCCAATCCATCCTCTGGCTTACGCTCAACCAACAAATTAAATTCAAAATACTAACAATAACTTACAAAGCCATCCACAACTCGACGCCCAGCTACATCACTAACCTAGTCTCAACATACCAACCAAATCATTCTCTTTTCTTCTCCCAAGACCTCCTGCTCTCTAGCTCCCTTGTCGCCTCCTCCCATGTTCCCCTCCAGGACTTCACCCGAACCTCTCTCAATCTCTGGAACTCCCTACCCCAATCTGCTTTGAAAATCTCTTAGTCTGTCCACTTTTTGACAATCCCTGAAAACCCTTCTCTTCAGAGAGGCCTTACTCTGCTCCCCCCTAACAACTGTACTTTTGTTTTTCTCCATCAGCTCATCCCATTATTACCTTTTAGTATCTCTTGACCTTCCCTCTTATAATGTAAGCACCAATTAGCTGGGCCCTCTGATTCCTACTGTATTAAAATTGTATTGTAATTGTGCTGTCTGCCCTTATGTTTTAAAGCGCTGCGTAAACCTTTGGTGCTATATAAATCCTGTATAATGATAATAATGTACAAGAAAGCTGTAGGCAATACTGCTGAAAATAGGACTTCTCTTCAGTAAAGTTTAGCCATTATATTAGCATTGTTTTAGAAGCTGTAAAAATGTAGCATATTTAGCAGTAGTGTAGTTATACTGTAACCCTTTGACCACCAAAGATGTGTATTGTACATCATTGCTGTACCTATTTTAGGTAGCCAATGACATATAGTACTGTATATGTAATACTAATCAAATTGTTAGAACAAAAAAACTCACTGCTTTTTAAGTAGGTGGGTGGCTGCATAAGCACTTGATTGCTGCTAGAGTCACATCCCACTCTTCCTGGCCCTGCCACCTCACCTCCAGCAATGAGACTGGTGCCCTGTGTTTTTGCCAGTCTCACCGCCAGTTTCTATGTTGAGGATGTCATGCATGGAGAATAGGTACCAGGAGCCTCATGTTCACTTATCTTCTGGCTCAGCATTTTCCTCCCGGCATGTTTTGCGTCACTGAAATGCCAGGAGAAAAGGATATCAAAACTGACTCCCTGATTTTCTACTTCACGCACCTTTAAGCCTGGTTCACACGGGCTGACTGTCGTCTAGTATCGGCTGGTTCAACAGAAACTGGCTGGAATTCGGCCCGGGACTACTACAGCCTGTCCGACAGAAGCTGACCAAACATCTGGGGCATGCTGGAAAAACAGCTGCTGATCAACATCCAAGCCGCAGCCAATTGCTTCAATTGCTGACCGGTGTGTTCTCGCGGGGCAGTGCCCCTGTCTGAACACAATAGCGCAGAGGAGAGATTGCTGTACTAACATTGCATAGTTAATACAGCGAGCTCCACATTTTTTTTTCTTCATTCAGCCTGCTGGGTTGAATGAAAAAAAAAAACTTCCTTTGTTTACCAGGCTTTATGGCTTCATAAAAAATTGTTTCAAGACCGTGAAAACATTACAGGTTTAGAGGTTTCTCCTTGATTTTTTCTTGTTTTATCTGATCTTCATTTACTGTTCAGTTACCTCAAAGTAGCGAAAATGACGTGAAAAAATTAAAGCATCAGCAGAAATTGTCTAGAGAACTCACACATTAATTCCACTAATACCTTTTCTTTCGCACAGTGCATTACAAATGAACTGCGAAGCAGCAATTACACTGCTTCTCAGGATCTCCCCAATAATGTCCTGGATTTTGTGAAACTCCATCCTCTCATGGCTGAGGCGGTAAAGTCTATTGACAAGCAACCAGTTCTCATGAAGAAGAACGTCATTTATACCCAGATTGCGGCAGACAGAGTCACAGCTCTGGATAAGGAACAATATGATGTCCTGTTTCTTGGCACAGGTCTGTATAATAAAACTGTTTCTTAGCAGATGGGGGCTGGATTTTGGGTTGGATTTCTAATATTGGTCAGAAATGTGCTTTTATTATTTTTAACTATCAATAGCACATCAGAGGGTTCACTGGTAGGCCAAATTATTTGCAGTGGCTGGACAGGGAAATAGGCTGTCTGCTTTGGTTAAAATAGTACCCTGAGTGGTTCTTATACATGGATCTGGATTATGTAAGAGAGCAAGTGTAAGTGCATATGCATGCTAAGCTTGCAAACAAGTTTCTGAGTTTGCAGATGCAGGGGACGCAAATATTTTTTGGTGAATCTGAAGCCAGTCATATGCTGTCAACAGATTCCTCCATCCACACAAATGAGGTGGATGGTGGAATCCCTCCCAGCATGTCCCTTTGACAGAACTCAAATGATCAAGTTTTGAAAAGGAGGAGCAGCCACATACTGATTGAAATTCTGCCAGTTCCTGCTGAAGCCTTTGAATTTCATTTAGTGTATGGCCAGTTTTAAAGCCAGCCATGCATGGATCAAAATTTGGCCGGCTCACCAAAGACTGGCAAAATTTTGATCCATGTATGGGCAGGGTGGTTTTACAGAAGTCAATCTACCTATTGCCCTGCTGGATAATATCTGCTTGATCAGCGCTGCCGGCTATAGCTGGGAAGTCTCCCCGCTGTCAGAATACAAAGACTCAGTGGGGAGGATTCCCCCATCCACCTCGAATTTGTGGATGACGGAATCAAGTCATTTATTTTTCGTTCTACCAGAATCATTTATGGACTGCCTAAGTATCTCTTGGTGTTTTGATAAACTGCTGGTTAGGTGTCTGATGTTCCTCATGCTTTAATGCAGATAATGGTTGGATTCACAAGGCAGTAGTCATCAAATCCCAAGTTCATATCATAGAGGAGATCCAGATCTTCAAAGAGTCACAGCCGGTAGAGAAATTGGTTATCTCCAAGAAACAGGTACCGTCTGTGTTTTGTGTTATTGCATGTATAATTAAAGTGTTTGTTACCCTAAAACAAAAAAAAAGAATTCTGAAGCATGTTATACAGCACAGTGCTTGTGCTGTGTAATTTGGCCCCTTCTATCACCTGAAATACCTGACTGATCCTGCCTGGTTTTGCCCTCTCCCTGTAAACTGACCACGGTATATCATAGCTGCTGAGCCCTGACACTGTGGTGAGTTTACGTGCCTCCATCATCCACAGCACTCCTCTGTCCTCCTCTCCCCCTCCCTCCCTCCCTGCCTGTCTGCTTCTGTGTCAGTGCCTGCCCCCTCCCCTCCTGCAGCTGAAATTACTTTTAATTTCTTATATAATCATCTTTGTTTCCTAATGATATTTGCTCCTGTCTATGTGTTTTATAGAAAAATGCAGTTTATACCTTTTTTTTTTTTAGAGCGCCACTCAGCGCTCACGTGACCTGCCAGCTCTTTCCTCCTCTCGCCCCAACTGACCTCAGTGGAGGATTCTTGGCCCCGCCCGCTGCAGCTGTCAGACAGGGAGAGGAGAGAGCCGCTCGGTCATGTGACGTGATCGCTGAGTGGCGCTCTAAAAACCAGTATAAATGACATTTGTTTTTTTAAAACACTGAGACAGGCGCAAATATCATTAGGAGACACAGATGATTATATGAAGATATCAGTGTTAACAACCACTTTAAAGCAAACCTGAAGGATAAGATAATTATCTGTTCCAGCAATCGGCACATAGCAGACCTTTCTTTGTGCCTACACCACAGGCCAGCTTTGTACCAATGTTCATGTGAGATGTTGCTCAGGTTCTGTCTTTAGCTGTTCCTTAGGGCCCTTTCACACTGGGGCGGGGGCGGCGGCGGTAAAGCGCCGCTATTGTAAGCGGCGCTTTACCGTCGGTATTCGGCCGCTAGCGGGGCGGTTTTACCCCCCGCTAGCGGCTGAGAAAGGGTTAAAAACCACCGCAAAGCGCCTCTGCAGAGGCGCTTTGCCGGCGGTATAGCCGCGCTGTCCCATTGATTTCAATGGGCAGGAGCGGTGGAGGAGCGGTATACACTCCGAAGACGCTGCTAGCAGAACTTTTTTTCCCGTCCTGCTAGCGTACCGCTCCAGTGTGAAAGCCCTCGAGGCTTTCACACTGGAGACAAAGCAGCAGCACTTTTGGGTCGGTTTGCAGACGCTATTATTAGCGCAATAGCGCCTGCAAACCGCCCCAGTGTGAAAGGGCCCTTAGAATCTCCTATCTGTGACTTTACTGTCATTACTGGGCTCCATATCAAGTTGGTGAGGTTGGTCTAGAACTCTAGATGGAAGTAACCTACTTTCCCTCCCTCAAGAAACCAGGCTGCTACAATTTTTCAACTTAACAAGGAACAAATGCAGCACAGGTTGTGCAGTGTGTTAGAATATCTGCATCGGGAATAAAGAGCATTATTACCCTTTAATATTGTAATTAATGATCTTCAAACTGGTTGCATTATTTGCATTTATTGGGCCTATATAGCCTCCAAAGACCTAAGAATGGACATTTGTTTGTGAATGGTAGTGCAAATTATGCCAGATGAATCTTAAAGTAGTGGCCAGATGAAAATTAATTGCTAGTTCTCCCAAGAACAGACAGTCAGTAGTGTGTGGTGGTCACAAGTTGCTGCTCAGCTTGAAAATTGTTGCCCAGATCCTTTATGGTAGCTCATGCTTGTGGTGAACTTAAAGCGGACTTTCAGTCAATTTTTCATCTTTCCATTCATTAAATCTTCTGCCCTTGTTGTTTTAACTTTGGATAGTAAAACATTTATTTTTTTTTGTGCCAGCAAATACCTTCTACAGCCTACATCCTGTTTCTTGTCTGGTAATAAGCCAAGGTTGGCTTAACACCTGTGCTTTGCCATGATGATGGGGTAGTGTTAATGACCAAGCCTCCTAATAAATGACAGTGTACCCAAAGCCACAAATACAACATATTATTTCAGGGTCCTAAAGATCTACTAATTTGCATATAAGCAGTCTTTCACCTTCAGAAACTTGGAGATCAAAACTACTGTGCCATTTGAAACTAAAAGAAAGAGCAATAGTGACACTAAGAGAGCAGTGGTGACACTGTCACCTTATTTATGCAAGGAAAAGGAAAAATGTCTCAGAGGGCATCCCCAACCCCCAATACACACCTTACCTGTGATCCCTCAGCTCTTTGCTTATCTGAAGCCAATGCTGAAATCAGCTCTGGCGACAACCTGGGTGACGTGTGAAGTCCCTCCACTGGTCATGTGACCATGCATTAAGGTGAAAAACATTGAGGGTTTACAACCCCTTTTAAGCAGTGTATTGGATCTACATTTTATTTGAATAATTCACAATAAAAAGACAATCGTAAATATTTTCTAATTTGATAGCATTCTCCATTGCTATAGTCACGATAATCTATGTCAAATAATAGTTTGCCAGCAATTCCAGTGTTATCTCTACAATACCTAGCTTTGCTTTCTGGCTTTGTATTCAACATTCTTTCCTAATCAGCAGGTAGGATTCCAATCACAGTGCAAAATAACCTCACCCAGTCTATTGCTGATAATGAAGTAAAAACTAAATAGCACAAAGTCCTGAGAATTGTGCCATTTTGATATATTTTCAAGAAAGGGCATGGGAAATGTTTGATATTTGCAGACTTTTTTACCTTTTAATAAAAAAGCAACTCTAAGTGCGATTATCCTTAGCCAATCCAATGTTAAATTTTTTACAGTTAGAGTTGTAAAAATAGGATTTTTTCATCATACTTACCTGTAAAATCCTTTTCTTTGAGTACATCATGGGACACAGAGTTAGGCTAATATTCATTACCTGCTGGGTTATACTTCATCTCCAGGTGAATGGACACTGGTAGACCAAAGGTTTTTAGACAGGAAGTGATCCCCTATATAACCTCTCCCATACAGGAAGTACTTCAGTTTTGTAGCAAGCACTGAATTTTCAAAAAAGAGGGGAGGGACCTTTGTGTCCCATGATGTACTCAAAGAAAAGGATTTTACAGGTAAGTGTGACGAAAAAATCCTATTTTCTTTTTCATACATCATGGGACACAGAGTTAGGCTAATATTTATTACCTGCTGGGACGTCCCAGAGCAATAGCCTTGGGGGGAAGGAGACACCCTGCCAAAGAATAGAAATCAGACCTTATAGGTAGGCCCGCAGTACACTGCGACCGAAAGCCGAATCCTCGTCTGCTTGAACATCCACTTGATAAAATTTTGTGAACGTATGCACTGAAGATCAGGTAGCAGCCTAATGCCACGTACACACGACCGGACTTTCCGGCAGAAAAGCTCCGACGGAAATCTGACGGACCTTCGAAATAGAACATGTTATAAATCTTTCCTACGGACTCGATTCCTATCGAAAAAAACATCTGTATGCTAGTCCGACGGACCCAAAACAACGCAAGGGCATCTATTGGCTACTGGCTATTGAACTTCCTTTTCTAGTCCGGTTGTACGTCATCACGTTCGAAACGATCAGACTTTGGTGGGATCGTGTGTAGGCAGGTCCGTTTTATCGGAACTCCGTCGAAAAGTCCTTCGGAGTTCAGTCGAGAAGTCTGCTCGTGTGTACGTGGCATTGCAAATCTGAGCCACAGATACCTGATGGCGAAAAGCCCAGGAGGTTCCTACTCCCCTGGTAGAATGAGCTCTCACCCTAAAGGGAGGAGCTTTACGTTTCAGACCATAGGCCTGAATGACCAATTGACGGACCCAATTAACAATGGAAGCTTTGGAAGCTGCCTGCCCCATCTTGGGTTCTTTTGGTAAAACAAAAAAGGAGTCTGATCCTCGGATCTCCACAGATCTAGACAAATAAACCTTGACTGCCCGGACAACGTCCAAAGAATGCAGTCGTCTCTCTTCCACCAAAGGAGGCTGAGAGAAAAAAAGAAGGCAAAATAATGTCCCGATTTAAATGAAAGGCCGACACCACTTTTGGCAAAAAGGATGGAACAGGTCGTAACACGACCCTGAAGTGGTGAAGGATCAAGTATGGTTCCCTGCACGAAAGGGCCACCAACTCCGACACCCTTCTAGCCAAGGTGATGGCCATCAGGAAGGCTAGCTTGTGTGACAGCAAGTCTAATGGAATTTCCTTGATGGTTGTTTCTATAACACAGACAATTCAAATCCCAAAGACACATAGGTGACCCATTGGGGGGAAGCAAGCGAGTTGCCCCCTGCATAAAGGTTCGGACCAGTGAATGGGAGGCTAAAGGCTTTTGGAAGAATACTGATAAGGCCGAAACTTGACCTCTGATTGTACTCAAAGCCAATTTGATTTCCACAGCTGACTGTAGAAAAGAGAGAATTCTCCCAATTGTGTATTTCCGAGGATGCCATTTTTTGGCTTCACACCAAGCAATATAAGTCTTCCAGAACTTATAATAGATCTTCCTAGTGACAGCTTTTCTAGCATTTACTAGGGTAGACACCACTGGTCCCGAGATGCCACAGTCGTTTAACACCCTGGCTTTAATAGCCATGCCATCAAATTTAGAGATTGTAAATTGGGGTGGAATATAGGACCTTGAGACAGTTGATCGGGGTGAGGTGAAAGCATCCATGGCACATCTATTATCAGTCTCACAATTTCTGGGAATCAGGGCCTTCTGGACCAGGCTGGTGCCACCAGAATAACTGGAACCCCCTCTCTACGAATCCTGCACAACAAATGTGGAAGGAGAGGGATCGGAGGGAAAGCAAAAACCAGGGAGTACTGGCTCCATAGAACTACCAGAGCATCTGCTCCGATTGCCAGAGGATCTCTTGTTCAGGAAACAAACTGCTATAGCTTTTTGTTGAACCTGTATGCCAGTAGGTCGACCTCTGGCCATCCCCAACGTTGACAAATGTCCTGGAACACCCCTGGGTGTAGGGACCATTCCCCCGGGCAGATCTGCTGGCGGCTGAGATAATCTGCCTTCCAGTTCTCTACTCCCGGGATATGGACTGCCGATAGAATTGCCATATGTCCCTCTGCCCAGGCTAGTATGTGGTTCACCTCCTTCAGAGCTGAACGACTCCTGGTACTGCCTTGGTGGTTTATATAGGCCACTGCAGTGTCATTGTCGGACTGAACCCTAATAGGGCAGTCCTGAAGATCCACCATTCAGGACCATAGAGCCAGACGTACTGCCCGCAATTCCAGGATGTTGATGGCCAGGATCTGTTCTGTCCTTGACCTTTTCCCTTGAGCTGTGAGCCCCTCTAGGGTCTCTCCCCAGCCTGAGAGACTAGCATCTGTAGTCAGTACTCTCCAAGTTACCAGGAGGAAGGATTTTCCCTTTCGCAGGTTCTGATCCTGCAACCACCAGTTTAGGCTTAAGCGTGCCCGAGAAGATAAGAACATTGGATAATCCAGGGCTTGTCCTCTTCTGTTCCAACCCAACAAAATGTCTTGTGGTAAAGGCCTGGAATGGAACTGGGCATAGGGCACTGCCTCGAAGGAGGATACCATCCTCCCTACAAGACTCATACAGAGCCGAATGGAGGGTTGTCTGGTGCCCCTTATCTGATGCACCTGATCCTTCAGGGCACAGATCCTTGCAGGCGTCAAGAATACTCTTGCTTGAACCGTATCTCAGATCAGACCTAAATACTTTAGACTTTGAGCTGGTTTCAAGGCTTTTCGGTATTTATGATTCAGCCTAAGCTTTTCAAATACCGCACTGTGCATGTTATGCTCTGTTCTAGAGCCTGTAATCTGTGATCTGTGAGCGGGAGGTTGTCCAGACACCCGAGCACCAGGATCCCTTGGGCCCTTGAAAAACCCAGTACTGGTGCTAGGAACTTTGTGAACACCCAGGGAGCTGTAGCAAGCCCGAAGGGTAGAGCCACAAACAGAAAATTAAATTTCTCTACTGCAAATCGCAGGAACCTCTGGTGAGGCTGAAAGATAGGTACATGTAAATACACGGCTTTTATATCGATGGAGGCTAAAAAGTCTCCCATCTGGAGAGAGGCTACAATTCAGCGGACAGACTCCATCCTAAAGGACTGGATTAGTAGATACTGGTCCAGGGATCTTAGGTCCAAAAATGGGCCTTGTGTCCCTGGTTTTTGAACCGTAAACAGGTTCGCTCTTTCGGGTACAGGAACCTGTACAATAACTCTTTGATGCACTAAATGATGTAGTGCCTGAAACAATAAGTCTCTTTTTGGAGGATCCGAGGGAATGCTGGATCTTAGAAACCTCTGAGAGGGAACCCCCCGCAAATCCAGCTTGTAACCACGGGCTATAGTTGAGGTGATCCACTCGTCTTGAACCATTGTTCTCCAAATGTCCGCAAAGTGCAGCAGCCTTCCCCCCACCCGATAGAGTGGGGGTGTCCCCTCAAAAGGAGGGCTTGGTGCTGGCTTTAGAAGAGTTTTGGACCCAGGGCTTTTTCTGGCCCTGGCCCTGAGGCTTGCCCCTGGCCCTAGCGCCCTGTTGGCAGCGGAACTGCCTTGGCGCTGAGACATTTGAGGAAGCAGTCCCTGAGGTTTTAAACGAGGGACGCCTGGTGCTTTTCTCCACAGGAAGTAGAGAACTCTGTTGGATATATTTGTCCAAATGATCACCAAATAAACGTTCCCCCATGAAAGGGGAAACCTGCCAATAACTTTTTACAAGGACTCTCGACTGATCAGTTCTTAAGCCACAAAAGTCTGCCCATATGTACAGACGAGAGCCAAACGAGAAACCTGCTGCATTGAATCCTTTTAAGGCGTCAACATCAAAAACACAGCGCTCAAGGAATATCTGTCTTATTTTCAGCCAGATCATCCTCCCGGTTAGGCCTGTCAGGCCATCTGATCTAAAACTTTATGGAATGGTAGATACCAATTGCTGCAACAGCTGTCTGAATAGCTGATCTGACCAAAGAAAGGGAAGCTTTTAATAATGACTGCAATTTCTTGTCAACAGGGTCTTTCAAGCCCTGTGCGTTATCTACCAGACAATTAAGTTGTGCAAAGGAGTTGTAAACCCTCCTTTTTTTAAAAAAAACAAACATGCCATACTTACCTCCACTGTGCAGTTAATTTTGCACAGGAGAGGCCCCGGTCCTCTTCTTCTGGGGTCCGCCAGTAGCGCTGGTGGCTCTTCCCCACATTGAGTGTCCATGCTGGAGAAGCGCTCCCCTTGGTGTACACCCATGCAGGTGACTCTCGCATCTGTCCATTCACACAGAATGCAGGACTCGGTCCCGTCCCCCAGCGCAGCGTCATTGGATTTGATTGACAGCAGTGGGAGCCAACTCGCAGGAACTACTGATGACATAGGTGTTCCCTTCCCTGTAGTGTTAGTCCCGTTCCTCTTTTTTGAAGACATTTACCAGCCACAAAAAGAGAGTACTTGGGTGCAGTATTAACACACCTCAGAAGGGAGACCCTTTTAATAGGGCTTACCAAGCCCCTATGCAACAATCCTGCTAAGCACCTTTAGCCTGCCAAGCAACACCTGGTGACTCACGTGACCCAGTTAAAGAGAAATGAACCGCTGCAAATGGCTGGTTTAGAGCCTGCTCTGTGTCCCATAGCTGCCTTCTGGAAGCACCTCATGCTTGGCATACACAGCTTAAATAAGCTGGCTGTGCTCCGGAACGTTCAGTGCATGCGTGCGCACACACGTGCGCTGTCCTGGCGAATAGGGATGGCTGTATTCGCGTATGAATCAAATCTTCGTACGCTTAGATAAAGTCTAGGTGTCCAGCCTCTAGCTAGCTTGACTGATTGTTACAATCACTGGGACACCCCACAATTATAAATAAAGGAGTTTTAATTACCCATCCAGGGTAATTAGGGAACCCGTACAGGGAAGCTTAGAAACTAAGAGCCCAATTTTCACCTTTCACAGCGGGTTCCTGTCACTTGAGGACCTTCAAGGACTGGGTACCCTTTTCATGTTTAGGGTCCACTCCCTTGAGCCTGTACAGCACCTTGCAGGAATGCCTTAGCGCTGTAGTGTCCAGGATTCCACTTTGCAGGGTCCAGCACCTGGAGGCCGCATTACAGGCAAAACCTTGCAGGATCTTAAGTCTTCTTTGCCAGGCTCGGGTACCATTTATCTAAGCATATAGAGCCTATGTCAAATGGATCCGATCGATCAATCCATTGATTCATTTAAGAACCGTTTCTGGGACTAGAGACCTGGAGCTCAGAAAGCTCAAACAACCATGCCATCCACCTTGCAGACACTGGTAAAAAAAAATGAAGTACTTCCTGTATGGGGGGGTTTATATAGGGGATCACTTCCTGTCTAAAGACCTTTGGTCTACAAGTGTCCATTCACCTGGAGATGAAGTATAACCCAACAGGTAATGAATATTAGTCTAACTCTGGGTCCCATGATGTATGAAAAAGAAAGCATTTTCCACAGCAATGGACCTTTGAGCTCCAAACTTTTGTAAATTGTTAAAGCGTTTGTTAACCTTAAAAAAAAAAAAAAATGGATCCTGTTCCAGTAAAGCATGTTATACAGCACAGTGCTTGTGTCATTTGGCCCCCTGTATCACCTAAAAAACCTGGCTGATCCTGCCAGTTTCTGCCCTCCCCTTTGTAAACTGACCACTGTTTATCATGGCTGCTGAGCCCTGACACCATGGTCAGTTTACGTGCCTCCGTCATCTGCAGCCCTGCTCTCTGCTCTCTTCTGTGCTCCTGTGTCCTCCTCCCCTCCCTGCCTGTCAGCTCGTACTAGGGCACCTCCTTCCTGCTAGTATCATAAGATATTTTTGTTTTTAGAATCCTCTCTGTAATATTAAATGATGTGCCCCCACTGTGTGTTTTCTAAAAAAAAAATAAGTCGCTAAATACCCTATTCTATAGCGGTGGTCACGTGACCGGCCGTCTCTCTCCTCTTCTCCCCTCCTCCTCCTGGCTGACGTCAGTGGGGGTTTCTCGGCTCCGCCCGCTTTCCTGTCAGCTTGACAGAGGAGAGAGATGGCCAGACACATGAGCGCTGCTCGCCGATATAAAATAAGTTATTTAGCGTGGGATTTTTTAGAAAAACACATGCAGTGCAGCACATCATTTAATATTACAGAGAGAGAGATGGTCGCAACAACACCAAGTGGGTTAACAACCACTTTAAGTTATTTTTAGTAAGCCACTAACAGAAGCCACTGTGCAAACACAATTTTCAATTATTAGTTTTTGGTAATCTAGTATTTTGTCCATCTTTCTTATTTGGGAACAAATTGGACATGTGAAATTATATTTTGAAGCCATTTCTGATGGTTGCCCTTATCCACAAGCCTGTCCTATCTTTTGCACATATTGATAAATTCTTGCATTTTCACATCAAAGTGCAAATGTGAAGTATTATTTATTAGTTGGCTCCATTCAGCCAGAGTATGTTTGTAATTCCAACCAAGGATAGGAATGAAAGACTTGCTTTTTCCACTTACAGTATTATGTCACGATTTGATTTTGAGGTTTACACAGAAATGCATATTACTGGACATCCCTCTGCTAAGTCTTATCTGCTGTCCTTGCATGTTTTTTGGGAAGCAGAATTTTTTTTTTCCTTACCATGTGGTTCAGTTCTGTTTAGTCTCCGGTAACATAGTGGTAGGTGCTGCAGTGCAATAAAATTCCGATTTTAATACTTTGGCTTTCAAGTGGAAGAAAATCGGAAGGTATAGCAAACAATCTTCACACTTTTTTTTTCTTAGTTCAGTTACAATATAACAATGTGGATCTCTTAGTCGACATAAGCAATTAGTAACAGCATTTATACATAAGATTGTGAATTATGACAGTTAAGGACATTCAGGATACATTGGGGTTGATTTAGTACCCCACAAAACCCTGCTGTCTAACTTGAATTACCTTTGCAGTAAATACAATAACCAGAAAACTAAGCTCCAACAATAAAGACAATGGGGTTGATTTACTAAAGGCAAATAGACTGTGCACTTTGCAAGTTCAGTTGCTCCAGTGCTTAGTAAATGAGGCAAAGATCTGCTGACTTTCCATCATCCAATCATGTGCAAGCAAAAATGCTGTTTTTTTTTAAATTTTCCCTGCATGTGATTGGGCTTCGCCTCATTTACTAAGCTCTGGAGCACATGCAGAGTGCAACGGCACTTGCATAGTGAACAGTCTAGTTGCCTTTAGTAAATCAACCCCATTGTCTTTATTGTTGGAGCTTAGTTTTCTGGTTATTGTATTTACTGCAAAGGTAATTCAAGTTAGACAGCAAGGTTTTGTGGGGTACAGGGTGTTTCAGTGACACTTTGCAGAGACAGTTGACATTGTTTCTTTTTTGCTAAAACTGAAGACACTTTTTCAGTTAGGGTCGGTTCACACTGGGGCAACACGACTTCAGCGCGACTTTGTACCGCGACTTCAACGCGGCTTCAGCGCGACTTCAGCAAATTACAAGGAGACTTGAAGTCGCCTCCATGACAGGCGACTTCGCCTGTGGCCAATCAGCTCTCTGGGAGGGAGGGAGGGGTTTTCCCTGCAAAGTCGCTTGACTTTACAGAGAGATCCGACTTGGAGGCGACTTCCATTGATTTCTATGGTACAGGTCGCCTACCAAGTCGGATCAAAGTAGTACAGGGAGTATGCTCTGAAGTCGGAGCGACTTCAGTAGCGTCTATTAAGACGCTAGCGTTCACTCCCATTGAAACTATTTCTGGGGCGACTTGGGGCGACTTGAGGGCGTACAAGTCGGATCCCAAGTCGCCCCAGTGTGAACCGAGCCTTAATATAGTAAAAAAATAACTACTATATATTCCTTTAAAAACAGCAGCATAAATCTGCTGCGTGTGGATATTTGTCTGCTGGGTTTGGTCATCCCTATGGCCTTTACAAGAGTATCTAGAATCCTTTTGGGTCTTCTTTTGTTTAATGCCAGGAAAGCAGTTGTGTTGAGATGGAAGTCTCCTATTGCCCCTACTTTAGATTTTTGTAAATCTCTGGTTAATTCGGTTCTTCCACTATGGTGGAACTGAGTGTATCCACTCAGTTATGTGTGACAATGTTTTTTTCACTATGGTTTCTATATTTTCTTCAGTTTTTTCTTCTGTGGATATTTGACCCAGGTTAAGCCCAGTTGGCTCTGTTTTGTACTTTATTTACCATTATTTACCATTAAAGTTCAAAGAGAATAAAAGAAAACAGCAGAGTAAATAAAACACTATCCACGGTTTCAGTTCTTATTTTATATGGGTGTTTTTTAAGTTTTTGCTCTCTAGTCTCGATCATAAAGCCTGTGAAGAGGGTTGTTTGTGGTGCCTGAGAAAGTGAGAGTGGAAGGCATGTAGAAAAGATTGAGGCACCAGGGTAGCGGAGGGGGTGGCAGAACGCATCTCCTGCGTACTGGAAAGACACATCTTGCCAAGACAGCTCTAATGTATTCCACCTAGTTTAGTCATATTGTATCTACTTCTTGTATGCACATCATGTCCTCTCTATTTCGCTGAACTTGCTGAATTGTTCTGGTTTGCTACCAAATTGTCAATTCTAAGATCCTCTCTTAGGGCTTGTTTACTGCTTGTGTTATTTCAGTTTACATGAGCTCCAAGACTGTTTTGGAAAGGGGACAGCTTGTATTGTCTTGTCATTCTAATCATCTTGTAGTGAACTTATTGAACCCACTTTGAAATCTAAACTACCAGCAATTCTGGGCCTCCCTAATGATATTAAACGATTCAGCAGTTAATTAGATGCTGGTCACAAATGAAAGACTTGTTCCAACAAGTTCCTAATTAAAAAAAAATGAAATTTATGCAATAAATAGAACTTGTGTCTTGTCTTTGTCTTACAGAATAGTTTGTATATTGGAGCGCAGAGTGGAGTCCTGCAGTTACCACTGTCTGGATGTAGCCGAAGCACCTCATGCTATGACTGTATTCTGGCCCGGAACCCGTATTGTGGGTGGGATGGCAAAGTCTGTCGAGAACCTCGTACATCACAGGACATGTAAGTAATCCTGTACTAAAGGAGAAACCCGAGTGTAAAAAATGTTATGTCTTTAGTTCTATATAGGACTCAGACGTTCAGAGGAGTTTTAGAGTCTATAGTACTAGTTTTAATCTCCTCTTTCTAAAGAGGATACCTTCTATTGTCCCTGATAGTCATACTCACACACACTAAACAGTAATGCACCAGGATATTGTGTACCCACAGGGGAGACTCACTCTATTTATCCTGGTAACCAGGGACACAGTAATGAAAAAAACATTTACAGGGGTTTTAACATTTGCCAAATCTATCCAAAACTAAAATAACATATTGACTGTAGATGCTATTTAAAGTGTTATTAAACTCACAACGGTTTAGTATTATATTAGTCTGTATATGCAGTATAGCACGCTTGTTTTACTCATTGTGGAACTTAAGGGGTTAATCCTCTGCATTGTGTAAAAAGGCTGATTGATCCTGTCTTCTCCTGTCTTCCCTTCTTCCACTGTCCCTAATCCATCTCCTGATAGTACAAATCCTTTGTAGTCACTCTGCACATTCTCAGTTTGGTGTGTATTGCTAGAGTGTTTTTTTTTCTTTGAGAGGGTGCGTGTGATCAGCACAGGGCCCATCAGCACTGTCCAGACAGAGGGTCAGGGGTCCTGCATAGGACAGTCAGATGAGAATGAAAACTCCTCCTACAAGCTTTAACCAGACACTGATAGAAGTCACAAAACTGCTATATACTGCTGATGAAAAAAGGTATTTAGCAGTTTATATTTACCAAAACTATTGCATTTCCATGTCCTGTGTACTGTGGGAGACCAGATATAATGAATGCAGGGTCCTGGGTTCAGTAACACTTTAACTCGAACTGAAGTCAGGGCTTCTGACCAGAATCTGTATTACTGACTATTATGAATCTGGTGGTTCAGCTTGAGAGCCAGGCAGTTAGCATTTTCAGAATGAGCTGTGTCCAGGCTATAGGCATTAGTATTTACTAACCCTTAAGAAGCAGTAAAATGAGCCTTAATACAAGCCCTCACTGACCTCTGTTGCTGCATGAACCGTGAAGTAATTCATCCTCAACAATCACAACAGAGACTCTGAACCCAGGTTGCAGTCCCTTTCTAAACCGTTTAGTTGTCAGACTGCAAAGATGAGTTGGGATTTCACTGCTTCTGTTATATATTTTGAGGATGCATTTCTTCACAGTGCCTGCAACTGTAGGGATCCACAAGGGCTTGTTTTAAGGTTCATGTATTGCTTGTTTAGGAATATGTAAATATTTTAAATGTTCATAGCCTGGCCACAGGTTTACTTTAACAATGACAACATCTGCATTTCTGTCAGCGCAGGTTGCTTTTAATGCATGCATGTCAGAAGAGCTCTATATTTCAATTTTGAGTGGAAGGTGATGGCTTCAAGCCTTCATTAGCACCTTAAACCTTCAGCTGGTTCCACTGGCAAGATTAATCCACTCTTATCTCTGTGTGTTCCTAGTGCTGCCATTGTAATTCCTGAACAGGGATGGTCCTTCTTGCTACATTCTCCATAACACAACAGTGAGACTATAATCTGGCTGTAATTATTACATGGGTGGTAGGTCAGTGTGCTCCTTTTAATCATTATTCAATGATGCTGCAAATTTATTGTTGTCAACTTATTGATAGACAACACAAATTAATGCCAAATATCTGGATGACCTAAAAGTTTTAAAGGGGACTTGAATAAACAGGGAAATCAAAATTAATTGCTGCACCACCTGCTGTTGAATTTGAGTACTGAAGTGTGACCATGTGTGATTGCAAGGTAACAATATCGAAAATGGTTCTTTAAATGAAAGGAACTCAAAAAAAGATGGGAGATTGACACATTTTTGGAAGTATAAAGTAAACTATTAAGGACAAATTATATGTTTAAGTTTTTTCGAACAGGCACATCCTTTGTAAAGAAGTTTATACAAAGGTAAAGCCTGGTTTATCTGGTGACAAATGTATGGCAATGTAGGGGGAACATAGTTATCAAGTACATCGAAAAGGCAAACCTCCGGAGGCTTCAGAACTTGTAGACTAAGATAAGATGCTAGCATATCAAACAATTCAGCCCAGAAAGAGAATAATCTTGGACAAGACCAAAACATATGCAAAACATTAAGAAGAGACTTCCCCACATCAAGGACAACAAGGTTATTTCGGCAACCCCAATGCGATTCAGCAAATTATGGGAGTTCATTGCCTTGTGTTACATTGACCTGGAATAAGAATGTAACAAGTGAAGTCTAAAACCTCTGATCCTACATGCTTTTTCCAGTTCAGTAATTCACCAGGATCACAGGACTGGAATACTAAAAACAAACCATTATTGCCATTCTCATAGGTATAATTTTAAATATCAAAGGGCAGTCAAGCCACCACTTCTCATTAACAACTGTTATATGTTTCAACTTTGCTTGGCCTTCAGCACATTTTGAAGCTTGACAAAAGAAATAGAGGCACATAGCTCTAACACCAGCCATAGGCATGCAATAACAATCATCTTATCTGGCCAAGAGTCGAATGCAATGTTGGACACACACCAACTAAGCACTTGGAGGGGAAAGTCCAACCTGATCGCTATGAGCACCTTGCTTGTTGCGGTCCTTATTCAGTCGGCAACACTTGTTCCATTCATATAACTACATTTAAACATACAGCCACCTGATTGCCCTCATATGTCTATGACTAACTTTATACTCGCCTGTATATACCTCTATAGCAGGGGTAGGCAACCTCAGCCCTCCAGCTGTTTTGACACTACAAGTCCCATGAGACATTGCAAGACCCTTACAGTTACAGGCATGACTCCTAGAGGCAGAGGCATGATGGGATTTGTAGTTTCACCATAGCTAGAGGGCTGAGGTTGCCTACCCCTGCTCTATAGAGTACATGGAATGAAGTAATGCAAAAACCGATTCCTTTACTTTGTGATCGCATTGAGAGGTTTTTTTTTACCACCTCTCTCTATCAATGTATGCAGGTTTATATTTTTTATTAAAGGAAATGTGGTTTTGTGCATATTCATTATGGTCTGGACCAATGGGTGAAAAAGTCAGGAGTGACTTATCCATAATCAGACAACTCAGTCCGAGCTTCCAGTCAGACAAACTGAGCCTCAAAGTAGACCACGTCTGTTGTAATGTTTTTTTGGCTAAACCAGAGTGCCCTGTGATTCCTATGTCATCGTTATTACAAATCAACATTTATTTGCAAAGTAAATATTGTGTGTGTAAATTGTATAAACAGATACAAGGCAACAGTCTAAAAATATATAAACTTAGAAGAAAAACTCCATAAAACTAGTTCTAGTTTCCCTTTACCTACTATGGTTTTTTTTTAAGTTTAGTGGAAAAAGGTTAATGTACCTACCCAATTAGCAAAACATCTACTTAACTAATCAAAGTGGTATGTCAGATGTATCTGCAGGACTTCATTATTTATCGAAGAGGCATTATAATACTTTTTCTTTTGTGTTGAAAAGTGTTCAGGCCTTCCTAAGAGTGAAATATTGCTTTTCCTTTTCTCAATACATTTTAAATTCTGATTTTGTTGCGACCTGTGATTGTCATCACACTTTACAGCTAAAATTGTTGTTTTTGGCTGCTTGCAGGGTACGGATGACGCAGGATATGCAGAATGGTAACGGAGGATGTTTAAACAACACAGACCAGGGTAAATCCTCTGTTTATTTTACAACATCAGCTTTGCATGCTAGTGAGAAAGTGGTACTTTATGAGCATACATGTAGGAGAAAGTAATTTTGTAAAATAGTAGGAGGAAATTGAAGGAAAATATTTTCTTTAGAATAAAAAAAAATTGTTAGTTTATTCAAAGTCAAAACCTGAGTCCGATTTTTAGTGACATCTGTGCCTCTGCTAGGGAGATTGTACTAGAATTTGACAGGGAGTGCAAAATTTTAGAGTTGTCATTGGAATATGCAGTATGTGTGTCCAGGAAAATCTTCCACTAAGAATAAGGCCTCTTTCACACGGACTGTCCATTCAGGTCCGCCTGTCAGTTTTTTAGGCGGACCTGAACGGACACTCCATGGAGGTCTATGGAGTGTCGGATGTCAGCGGTGACATGTCCGCTGACATCCGACCCGCTCCGATCCGAAAAAGTGTAACGGAGGAAAAACCTACTTTTCCATCCATTATCGGATTAGGTGACGTCGGACTCTACGGTCCGTCCTCATCCGATCTCCCATAGGGGAGAGCGGCGCTCTGACAGGTCCGTCGCTGCACAGTGTGCAGTGACGGACCTGTCATCTTCCTGCTCAGCGGGGATCGGCGGAGCGATCTCCGCTGAGCAAGCGGATGTTCACGGGGCGGATCATCACTGATCCGCCCCATGTGAAAGAGCCCTAACTGTTTGTGACAACAGTGTAAAGCCTCGTATACACGGACCGAATGTCGGGCAGCATTGGCCGGTTCAATAGAAACCGGCCAACATTCGGCCCTTGTGTACTGGAGCCAGTCCCACAGAAGCCGGCCTTTCGGCATGAGGCCAAAAAAGTCTGCCGTTAGTCTTCCAGTCAGGGCTGTATGCCAATGGCCTAAAGCGCTGACTGAAGTGTTCTGTTGGGGGGGTGGCCATCCGGCATCCCCCTGTCAGAGCACAATAGCACAACAGGGGAGAGCGCTGTACTAACATTAGATAGTACAGCGGGGAGATCGCTGAACTAACCACAACTGCTGGGTTGCATAAAAAAAGAAAAACTAATAGTGTGTACTCGGCTTAGAGCTCCATGATCCATGTATGGCCATTCTCACTCATGAGAAGTCGATCTATCAATCAACTTTTCACAAATAGGACTGCTGGATAATTTTGACAGTGGGGAGGAGGGGGGAAAAGACTCCCCATGGTCAGAATACAATAACACAGTGGGGAGGATTCCCACATGCACACCGACTGTGTAGATGGGGGAATCAGTTCAGTTTTTTTTCTGTTAGGCTGGCTGGCTGAAAAAAAAAACTGAACCATGTATGGGCAGTTTATGCCATGAGTTGCAGTGGGGGGGGGGGGTAATTGTCCAGACAATGAATTGTTTTTTATTAGAATAAAAAGGTTATCCTGTAAAAATCTATTTTATATTTTTTTTATTTTTACCATTATCAGCTCAACTAAAAATAAAATTGCCTCTGTTATGGTGAACCCAACATGTAGTTTGACTATATAAAGTAATAAACAAATGTTTTCATGAAACTGTAAAAGCTCTTAATAATGTACTTCTTATAATGTACTTCGTGTTGATTTGCAGACTCAGGGGAGTAACAACCGGATGAGAAAACGGCAACAGCAGATGCCATTTTAACATGTGCTTCTTATGAGACTGCACTGTACCTATGACTTGATCTAAGGCCCTCTCACTGCTGTCCATTTTTTCTAATGACCATCACAAGCTGAAAGTGTTGCAGGGCAATCCCTCCTGTGTGTTAGGCTGCATTCACACCTGAGCGTTTTCAGCTCATAAAAAGCTCGCAAAACGCCTGAAAAACGCCCAAGAAGCAAAATCCCATTCATTTCAATGGCACCTGTTCACATCTGAGCGTTTTGTCACCTGAAGCAAAACGCCTGAAAAACGCCCTAAGCGCAAAAAGAACATGAGCTTCTTTGGGGCAGTTTACAGGCGTTTTTCTGCTTTTTACATTGGTGACCTGAACAAAAACACGGCAAAATCGCTGTGAAAACGATGTAAACCCGCAGCAAAAACGCACAACTTCGAAACGCTCAGGTGTGAATGCAGCCTCAAAGGAGAACAGTCAGAAGTCAGAGTGCATAGTGGAGCAGTGATACTTGGTGAATGTCCTGTACATGAATAAAAAATGCTCTCAGCTTCATCCACCACCACCACCACCTCCACCGCCGCTGCCTCTGTCTGAACCCCACCAACACTGTTGCATGGAAATCTGACTTCCTCATAAATGTAATTTTGGTTTTAATTGTCATGATATAAAATAATGTGGGGGCCTTTTGGTGGGCCTGATTTTTTTTTTTTTTTTTTTTTCCAAAACTCTTACAGCCTTTTCCTTGGTATTAGAGCTGCATACTACATCTTGTTTGTTTTATAATTGGCAAGAGCATATTTAATGTATCAGTGATGGGTTACACGTTTTATTCATTGCTAGCCTGTGTCAGATTATACTATCTGAGATTTTCTGCATCATAACAGATAAATCAATATTAGGCTGAGGAGAAGGAAAGTTAAGTATAGGAGAGAATGAAAAGACAGTATTTGTGCTCCATTGAGCAGTAAATATATGTAGCCTCTTTAGACCTTTCATTGATTCTTTTCCATTTGAAGCCTCGTAATACCTCATGACATTTTGCTGTTTTCTATTCTTGAGCAACAGGCAGGCTAAGTCTGCAACATTCATTTTTACTAATATACCTTTCTTTTTAGTTGTTCCAGTGAGGAAACTGAGAACTGTCTTGAAAGGAGATGATGTCCTTCTGCAGTGTGACCTTTGGTCCAACCTAGCTAAGCCTCTTTGGCTAGTGAATGGCACTGACCCACTGGATGAGGATGATGGTCGCCTTCGAGTGGGAGTCGATGGACTCCTCATCACAGATGCTCTTTTGGATCACAGTGGTGAATATGATTGTTACTCTGAAGAAAAAGGCTTGCAGTCTATAGTTGCTTCATATAACGTCAGTGTTCTACTACAGCTGCCAAAACCATCTGATGCTACCCCCAACAACCCGTTGCCAACACCAGCACCTCAATCTTCTTCCAAGCTGGAATTTGTGTACATTTCTATCATCACGATTCTTGGTGGACTGTGCTTAGTCCTTTCTATAGTTCTATTGTATGTTTCTTGCCAGCAAAAAAGAAAAGGCAAATATGCAATGAGCAATTCTCGGATAACCGGTGTAGAACTTCAGACGGTGTCTTCAAACTTCAAAGACAAGTCTGAGGAACATAATTATTCTGATGGATGCCTTCAGATAATTCCTGGAGAGGCACCAACTGCATCTCCCACCAAAACTAATCCTCCTCCTCCACCACCACCACCCCCTTTACCATCAGAGTTCACCAATGGGATCAGTACCCTGCCTAACATGCTGAGGAAAATGAATGGTAACAGTTACATGCTTTTAAGACAGAGTGAGGAGGCAAGTTCTCCTTTGTACAATTCATTCACAGAGGAACTTAGCAAGATCTTGGAGAAAAGGAAACATACGCAGTTGGTTGAAAAGCTGGATGAAAGTTCAGTTTAGTAAAACCTAATAAGAAACTATGAAAAAAAAACAGAAATCTACCTCAAATTACTTTTTTAAACAAAAAACTTTTTATTATATTTTCATTCTGCTTTCACTTTTAATTTTATTTATAAGCAAAAACACAAAAAGTGCAGTGACAAGTCCACGACTCTTTTCACACTATATACATCTTTATCTGTGGAGCTTTAGGGTTCTCTTCTGCTATAAAATGGACATGTTGTAGGAGGCTGTGCTCTCCTTGAAAAGAAATCCTGCTCTGTTCTGGAAAAACTGTAACCAAAGGAAAAAAGGTAGGTGTGTATTTCAGTCAAAACATTCTTTGTTGCTTGTGTATATTCCTGGCTATGGGTTACTGTACATGTGTTTTGCCTCTGACCGGTATTTGCGAAAGATGTGAAGCACAGTGGTTTAAGGAAATCTATGGTCACAGCATACACATTTATTAATGTCAGCACTTTATTTAACATCAGTATTGTAATAGCAATACAAACGATAATTTTTGGCAATCATATTTAAGCCTACTTGAAAAATCTCCTTACATATTGTGAGTGCTGCAATCTGTTTCCGCAATGTCCTGGATTCGCTGCATGCTTTGCAGCTTTTCTGCTGTTTACTTTCAATTTGTAGGGACTATACACCAATCAGCCATAACATTGTCACCACCTACCTAATAGTGAGTAGGTCCCCCTTTTGCCACCAAAATAGCCCTGACCAGTCAAGGCATGGACTCCAAAGTAGCATATACATGAATGGTTTCCCAGCAGAACATTCCCCAGGGAATCACACTGCCTCTGCTGGCTTGCCTTCTTCCCATATTACATCCTGGTACCATCTCTTCCCCAGATAAGCGACACACATACAACCGGCCACTCACATGATGTAAAAGAAAATTCATCAGACCAGGTCCTTTCTTCAATTGCCATGTGGTCCAGTTCTGATGCTTATGTGCCGATCGTAGGAACATTGGCTGTGGACAGGGGATATTATGGGCATCCTGACCGATCTGCAGCTACGCAGCCTTATATGCAACAAACTGCGTAGCACTATGTGTTCCACCATCTCTCTTTGAGGACCAGCATAAACTTTTTAAGCAATTTGAGTTACAGTGGCTCTTCTATTAAATTGGACTGCATGGGCCAGCCTTCGCACCCCACATGCATCAGTGAACCTTGGCCACCCATGACCTTGTTGCAGGTTCACTGTTTTTCTTTCCTTGGACAACTTTTGGTAGGTCCTGACCGCAGCAGACTGGGAACATCCAAAAAGAGCTGCAGTTTTGGAATTGCTCAGACCCAGTCATGTAGCCATTATCATTAGACCCTCTTCAAAGTTGCTCAAATCCTTACTCTTGCCCATTTTTTTTTTTTGCTTTCAACACATCATCTTTAGGGACAACACGTTCACTTGCTGCTTAAAGCGGAGGTCCGCTGAAATATTTTTTTAAAAGTCAGCAGCTACAAATACTGCAGCTGCTGACTTTTAAAATACTTGTCCAGGGCGCCCGCAATGTCGGCACCCGAAGCCGATCTGTCGCTCGGCTCTCGGGTGCTGCCGCAGCCATCTTCAGTAAGGGGATCAGAAAGTGAAGCCTTGCGGCTTCACTCCCGGTTCCCTACTGCGCATGCGCGAGTCGCGCTGCGCAATCCAGATGGTCCCTGCTGTCTCTGGGACCCGTGTGTTTCCCAGCAGACAACGGGCGGGACAGGAAGAGGCATAGACTCCCTCGGGAGTCTATGCCCGGAAGTGGGTGCAAATACCTGTATTATACAGGTATCTGTACCCCCCTGAAAGGTGCCAAATGTGACACCGGAGGGGGGGGAGGGTTCCGAAAAGTGGAGGTTCAATTTTTGTGTGAATCTCTGCTTTAATATATCCCACCCACTGTCAGTTGCCATTGTAATGAAATAAATAATGTAATTCACTTTACCTGTCAGTGGTAAAGTTTGGTTTGGCTGATCAGTGTATATCCCATGGTATCTTGCTGCCTGCAATCAATGATTCCTGTACTGACGCCATTTCCCGAAACTCCTCCTCTCTTTACCTCTGTAGTTCTGAAGGCAGGTTCTGTGAACTCTGACACAGCAGTACCTACTCACAGGGCATAGTGAATATGTGTCACAGAATTCAAGGAAGTAAATGAGTGGGGATCTTCACAAATTAAGTTTATACACTTCATGGTTGTTCAGATTAATAGAAGGCTAAAAATATTTAAAGCGTAATGTGGAAATTAAATATGAATTTACATTTTGACCATAGAAACCCTTTAGATTTTGGATTTGATCTTGGTGACTAGTGTTCACTTTTGTTGTGTCTTTCCTTCCTGTATACAATTTAATTAAAATGCAATGTGAGTGCATATTAACCACTTTTCAAATGCAAACATTTTTTCTTTGAAATTATGCTATGTGTGATTTGCTTTGGAGTCTGACACTCTTGAACACCGATCGTCAAAAGTGACACACTGGGGGTTATTTACAAAAGGAAAATCCACTTTGCATTACAAGTGCACTGCAAGTACACTTGGAAGTGCATGTAGAAGTGCAGTCGCTGTAGATCTGAGGGGTAGATCTGAAATGAGGGGAAGCTCTGCTAATTTTTTCATCCAATCATGTACAAGCAAAAATGCTGTTTCTTTATTTTCCTTGCATGCCCCTCTCAGATCTACATCGACTAGACTTCCAAGTTCTCAGGGGAGAAATGGTGCTTGTGCAAAGTTTGATCTGTTTTGATGGTTTGGCCATAAAGGCCAACTGAACATTTACTTTAAATCATGGAAATACATTCAAGGTGCATCAAAGCAAAAGTTGTGCACAGTCATACAGCTTGTTTTCTTCAGCCACTTGAGCTCTGGAAGATTACCAGTCAAGACAAGGTAATTTTTTGCTATTTAGCACTGCTCTGCGCCCAAATTAAATCTGTATAGTTTTTTTTCACACAAATAGGGCATTCTTTTGGTAGTATTTGATTACCACTGGGTTTTTTTATTTTTTGCAAGAAAAATTAAAAATTACCAAAAAATTGACAGGTACGCGCCCGGCCTATATCGGGAAGTCGGCAGCGATGTACGGGTACGTCACTTTGCCAGTATGGACCACCCTTCCACAGTACGTTGTTGATAGGCGTTCTGAAAGTGGTTAAAAAGCAGCCATAGCCTACATCTAAAAGCCTGTCTCTTGCCATCATGCTACACCCCCTGCTGGGCTACAGCTTTCCAATCAGCAGGGAGCTTGAGCTTCGCTCATTGCAGAGCTATAGGCTTGATTCAGCAGGGGGCATACTAGAGAAGAGACTAGCATTTTCTACACAAAGAACAAGCACACCAGTCTACAGCATGCTGGCACGAGATAGGATGTTCTACTCTGGCTGTGGCTGCTGTCTAAAGAAAATATACTGTTTTTAACAGTTTTTGTATGTGCCTGGAATGTATTTAGCAGATTTAAACTGAAAGTTCAATTGGGTTTTAATGCAACACACATTAAGGCTCAATATAACGGACTGCTTAGGTGTGAATGGACCCTAAATGTTTACAGAAACATCAGATATTACAAATTATCTTTTATATGCAAAAGACAAAGGGGTTTTGTCACTAAATAATTTGAGCATTTTTAGCAAGACTAAAATATTTTATGCTTTAAAGAAAAATATGAAAGTTGGTGGAAAAATATAAAGAGAAATGTTTATATAAACCGTAAAATGTTAAGCCATCAACATTGTTTTGTTTGGCAATAAAAACATTTGATGCAAAAAGTAGTCTCTATTCTTTGTTAATAATGCATGTGTTCAAAGGATAACTAAAAGCAAAGCAGGATTTAGGAATACATGAATTTTTGGTATAGATCAGCCTTTCTCAGCCTTTTAACCCAAGAGGAACCCATTTTCAAGCCTCAAGGAACCCCTCCAAAAACCAATTCATTGGAGGTCAGCAGCGAAAAATCTCTCTGTCAGAAGAATGCCTCCTTACAATGGTGGGCAGTGGGAAGAATGATCCTCTTACAGTGATAGTCTGTGGGAAAAATCCCCCCCTTACAGGCAACTAAAAAGGTCTTTGGTGCCATGCAGCTAGCTTTGCCAAGTGGCCTTGCCATGGCAATCTGCTACAGCTCAAAGAACCTCTAGCTACCTCCGGAGGAATTCTGGTTGATGATGGCTGGCATAGACGATTATTTGCATCTTTATTTATGGGCTTTGATTGTAAAGGAAAATGTATTGACTTAAGCTGGGAGCACATACAGTTTATTTTTTATTCAAACAGCAGATCGAACGTAAAAAAACTGACAGATCCATGCATCAATGCAAGCGATGTTGTAGCAGGGATGTCTCCTGCTGAGACATTGTATTTTGACAAGGGGAGTCACCCCCCCCCCCCCCCCCCCGCCAGAAAATTAGACCAGCTTCAGTTGAACAGACAGTTGTACACCAGGACCAAAAGTTGACCTATTCCTGCTGAACCGGCTGATTTTTGGCATGTGCGTACCAGGCTTAAAAAAAAGCTCAAAATCCTGAACAATAAGTAGACCCACTTACCCAAAAGCATTGATGGTGATCATTCTAGCACCTGGGAGCTAGAACTGAAATTCAAGTGACTCTAAAATTTCACTTACCAGTGGGACACCTATGCACTGCAATGCAATGCAGACAGTGTTCATTTGGTGACATGCACCTGTATGGCTGTCAAATTGGGACCAGCGGCTGTGCCATGCAGCCACTGTGTCCCAGTGGACATGAATGGGCTGCCTGCACATGAATGTAAGGAGCACCTGTGCATTCTTTGCAGGCAAACAAGGCCCTAGGCATCGATGAAGTTCAAGTAAACCCCCTGTGAATAAGTTCTAAGGTTTGGTGATATCAGTACTATGTGATTCACTGTTTTTTTCTGCTAAAGGCCTTGACAAGAGGAAGCAAAGCGCCACCTGTACATACACAGAGTGCAGAACAAGACATGGCAAGTCAATAATGGGGAAAAGAGCTGCAGGGAGACCAAAGGAAATAATAGGGCCTAGTTTTTTTGCCCTTAAACTAGGACCACGCGAGGAACCTGGAGCATCCAGAGCAGACCCACAAAAAAATAAAATAAAACAAGCTTCTAAAAATACTAGCTTCATAGACATCAATGCTTTCTGAGCCGCTGACCAGTATGCAGATTAGGCATTCTGAATTCACCTCGATTTATTTTGCTGCATGCCAATGATAAAACCAACTACTATTTTTAGTAGGTCTGCAATGGCAGCCCCCTTATTTCTCTCATGCCAGGTTTCCCTTATGGCTAAACTGGCCTTTTGAAGCTTTAAACAAGTATTGTGAACAATATTCAGTTTTGGTAGGGGTGGATAAATTTGTATGAATTCAGGAGGCTGTCTACCCAGTCCAGCCAGGAGTCAGCTTCAACTGAAAACTTAGGCGTTGACTGTAGCTTTTGGAAGTACCTAGTACGTCTGAAGAGTTTAAAACAAGCTCTTAGCTGCAATAGCAGTCATGAGTTTGCTCCTGTTTTTTACCAGCAGACTCTGGGCTTTAATGTAAAAGTAACCCAGGCAGCTGGCTGCAAGCACTGATCAGTGTATTCTGGCGGGGTGTGAGGCCCCCCTGTCAGAATACAATAGCGCATCAGGAGAGATCCCCGCATCACACATCGTTGTGTTCGTGTGGGCATCTGTAAGGTTTTTTTTTTTTTTTCGTTGAACCTCTTGGTTGAAAAAAAAAACTTAATATGTATATCCAGCTTAAAACAAAACTAAGACAAATCAAGATGGATGTATAAAGCAGCCTTAGAGAGAGGTTATCAACTGTTTGCAATGTTAACAGTGAGAGAACATCTCTGTTGTAGTGTTAGGGGGAAGAAATAAGAAAATCTTCAGAAAAGAAGAAGGGATTAGCATCTAGGAGGGAAGTAAAAAAAATATATAAAGTAGGAAAGAAAATGAGAGATGGGGTTGGTAAAAGTGATGGCTGTGCTGTCACCCCCCCCCCCCCCTCGTAGCAGTGACTGGTCAATAAGGAGGCTGAGAGCCAGAGCCACATGGTAGCCCCCTCATCAAGTGCGTCAAATGTGCCTAAAGCGGAGTATACAAACTGTTTGTTTTTTTCGTTGAACGAAAAAAAAAACTCACCCCTGCATCCACGCAAGCAATGTTGATGCAGGAATCTCTCCCACTGTGTCTTTATATTTTGTATTCTGACAGCAGGTCCTCAGGTCCTCCTTCCTTGGCTGCATGCACTGATCAAATGCTTGTTTTCCAGCAGGACCGTTCAACAAAAGCCGCTGCTGAACTGGACGATTTTTGATCCATGTATACCCTGCTTAAGACTAGCCACTTCCATTTGCGGGCGGTATAATAATATCCTAAGTTCCCAGGTTTCCCGTACCGTCAGAACAATCTTTAGATAGAAGGTGCCAAGGGGCAGGACCCAAAGCCCTTTACCGGACAGCTGCTGCGCTTATTGCTCCCGCAGACACCATTTTCCACTATCTTTGCTGTAGAACGAGCCCGCAGAATGCCGGGCACAAAAGGCCCTTTGGGCACCGCACTACAAACTTTCATCTTCCGAATCTTGATTTTTAGTGAGTCTTGGTACTATGGTATTCCAGGAAGCTTGAGTCCCTCAACTTTAAAAACATCAGGCTGATAATCTTTCATGATTACTCGGTCAATAAACAAAGGCTCCGCAGAACCTTTGACCAGGTGATACTACAGCTTTGCAGTGAAGGCATTAAATACAGCATGCTTTTTCCAGCCTGTGTGAGAGTACAAGATGGTGAGTCTGTTAAAGTCTTTACTTCGCCAGAGTAGGCCATTGCTTGGCTTGACACACTGCCTAGAAGCCATTAGCACTATCTGTGTACTGATGCTATGCCCATCTAGCTCCTTGCTGCTTTCATTCAAATTGGATTTTCAGGCTTTGCCATGCTGAGCTCAATATCCCTTTTTAGCTGCAGTGAACTCTATGCTGTGTTTTACCCGTCTACAGCGATCATCTTTATCTTGGTAGATGTAAATCCTGGTGCCTTATATCAGGATGGCTGTATGGAACCACCATGTGAAGTCCATCTGTTTTACAGTTGTATGAACTATTCGTTTTGGCTTCTACTGCACTCAGATCTAGATTGCAAAGCTATAATGTTTGAATGTGTAATACACAGTAGTTGGGAGTTGGCAACTATGTCAGTGAACTCAGTTTTTATCTGAATGTTACGCAGTGATTTACCAGCAGCATCTCAAAGGAATACCTCTTTTGATACTGATTTGGTTGCTTTTTCTATTCACAACCCCAATGGATTTTTTTGTCTCATTTTGGGTGCGATGGGGTGGGTTTATTGCTGCCTGTTATTGTTGGGGTTATCTTTATAGTGAAACTGTTCTCACTTGAAGGATGCTATACTGACCTCTTATTATTACTAATGATTGCATTTTTTGGTAAAATGCTTTATACTGGCTGTCCTCCTCCTTTCAGGTCCAATGGAGCTCTCTCCCTTTTTGCTTTTTAATATTCTCTAGCTATACTCATGACTCCCTTAACAATTATGTCCTGGATTGTTATGGGCCTTAATGCTAAGATTTAAGTGGAAGTCCAGCCTAACGCTAAAATCTCTACATCTACAGACATCCACAATCTAACACTAACCTATCTAGCCCTCTAAAGAAGAAATCTGTAAACATACCTTTTTTGAAGCTGCTCTAGTCTAGTCTGGTCTCCAGTGGCAAAAGCTCTGCAGAGGACACAGCCGACGACGGCTGTGAAATGAATGGGAAGTGACGTTACCCATAGAGTTAAGCCCCGTACACACGATCAGGCATTACT
The DNA here is from genome assembly GCA_037952925.1 of Lithobates clamitans. Lineage (NCBI taxonomy): Eukaryota > Metazoa > Chordata > Amphibia > Anura > Ranidae > Lithobates > Lithobates clamitans. Next base: position 212,142 of record JBBGZY010000777.1, on the reverse strand, counting down.
ATGGGGCTTCCATCGTCGGCTGCCTCCTCTGCATCCGCCTCCACAGCAAAGCTGCGTCTGACAGCTCAGCATGGGACCAGAGCGGCTTCAGAAAAGGTATGTATACTGATTTCTTCTTTACAGGGTGATCGGTTAGTGTTAGATCGTGGATGTCTATAGATGTAGCGATATATATACACACAGTGGGGAGGGAAAGTATTCAGACCCCCTTAAATTTTTCACTCTTTGTTATATTGCAGCCATTTGCTAAAATCAAATGTTCATTTTTTTCCTCATTAATGTACAAACAACACCCCATATTGACAGAAAAACACAGAATTGGTCCTAAGTATTCAGACCCTTTTGCTCAGTATTTAGTAGAAGCACCCTTTTGATCTAATACAGCCATGAGTCTTTTTGGGAAAGATGCAACAAGTTTTTCACACCTGGATTTGGGGATCCTCTGCCATTCCTCCTTGCAGATCCTCTCCAGTTCTGTCAGGTTGGATGGTAAACGTTGGTGGACAGCCATTTTTAGGCCTCTCCAGAGATGCTCAATTGGGTTTAAGTCAGGGCTCTGGCTGGGCCATTCAAGAACAGTCACAGAGTTGTTGTGAAGCCACTCCTTTGTTATTTTAGCTGTGTGCTTAGGGTCATTGTCTTGTTGGAAGGTAAACCTTCGGCCCAGTCTGAGGTCCTGAGCACTCTGGAGAAGGTTTTCATCCAGGATATCCCTGTACTTTACATGGCTGCATTCATCTTTCCCTCAATTGCAACCAGTCATCCTGTCCCTGCAGCTGAAAAACACCCCCACAGCATGATGCTGCCACCACCATGCCTTCAGTGTAGGCGACTGTATTGATTGTATTGATGAGCAGTGCCTTTTCTTCTCCACACATATCGCTTAGAATTAAGGCCAAAAAGTTCTATCTTGGTCTCATCAGACTAAAGAATCTTATTTCTCACCATCTTGGAGTCCTTCAGGTGTTTTTTTAGCAAACTCCATGCGGGCTTTCCTGTGTCTTGCACTGAGGAGAGGCTTCCGTCAGGTCACTCTGCCATAAAGCCCCGACTGGTGGAGGGCTGCAGTAATGGTTGACTTTCTACAACTTTCTCCCATCTCCCGACTGCATCTCTGGAGCTCAGCCACAGTGATCTTTGGGTACTTCTTTACCTCTCTCACCAAGGCTCTTCTCCCCCAATAGCTCAGTGTGGCCGGAAGGCCAGCTCTAGGAAGGGTTCTGGTCGTCCCAAACGTCTTATATTTAAGGATTATGGAGGCCACTGTGCTCTTAGGAACCTGCAGCAGATTTTTTTTTGTAACCTTGGCCAGATCTGTGCCTTGCCACAATTCTGTCTCTGAGCTCTTCAGGCAGTTCCTTTGACCTCATGATTCTCATTTGCTCTGATATGCACTGTAAGCTGTAAGGTCTTATATAGACAGGTGTGTGGCTTTCCTAATCAAGTCCAATCAGTATAATCAAACACAGCTGGACTGAAATGAAGGCGTAGAACCATCTCAAGGATGATCAGAAGAAATGGACAGCACCTGAGTTAAATACTGTATTTATTGGCGTATAACACTCACCTTTTCACCAAGAAAATCAGGTGCAAATAGTGTGTGCGTGTTATACGCCAATACTTCAATTTTAGCTGCCTCGGAGGGGACAGGGAGGGGGCAGGACGAGCACCGTCAGATTACATACAGTGAGAATCTCCTGTTTACTTGGCGTCCTCTGTAATAGGAAGTCCCGTCTCCTGGGCCGCCATTGGACCACTGTTCTGTCTATCATCGGAGATTCTTACTGTATGTAATCTGTCGGTGCCTGTCCCACCCCCCTCCCTTTCCCTTCTAGGCTGTAGATGGGCATCGATCAGACAGCACTGATGGCAATGGTGAGGCTGCTGCATTGAAGTCATTGGTGAGACTGCTGCATTGATGGCAATGGTGAGGTTACTGCATTGATGGTGAGGCTACTGCATTGAAGGCATTGGTGAGGCTACTGCATTGAAGGCATTGGTGAAGCTGCTGCATTGATGGCAATGGTGAGGCTGCTGCATTGAAGGCAATGGTGAGGCTGCAGATGGGCATTGATCAGGCTGCATTGATGGCAATGGTGAGGCTGCAGATGGGCATTGATCAGGCTGCATTGATGGCACTGGTGAGCCTGCAGATCGGCACTGACCCTTATTTTGTTTCAAAGTTCCTTATTTAAAATGTAAGATTTTTTTCCTGAAACTTCCCTCTTAAAATGAATGTGCGTGTTATACGCCGATAAATACGGTATATGAGTGTCACAGCAAAGGGTCTGAATACTTAGGACCATGTGATATTTCAGTTTTTCTTTTTTAATAAATCTGCAAAAATGTGAACCTAAATGATTTTAGCAAATGGCTGCAATATAACAAAGATTGAAAAATGTAAGGGGGTCTGAATACTTTCCATCCCCACTGTGTATATATATACATACATACATATATATATAGGCAACTACTACCATGCCACCTACTCTTCCTATGCTAGGGGAGTCAGCATCCTTATTCGTAAGCCCCTGGCTTTTTCACTTTTAGATCTTAAATTGGACCCGGAAGGAAAATATGTCCTCAATCATGCTTTAAAGTGATTGTAAAGTTTACATTTTTTTTTTCATTAAAATAAAAAAAACTGTTATGCTTACCTGCTCTGAGTAATGGTGTTGCACAGAACAGTCCTAAACTGTCTCTTCTTGGGTCCCCCCTAGCGCTCTTGGCTCCTCCTCTTCTTGGTGTGCCTCCATAGGAAGCTACTTTCTCTGGGGGTGCACCTGCAGGCTCGCTCCCAAGCCAGACTGTGTCTATTCACACACACAGTGTTGCTCATCCTGTGAGAGAGAAGAGAGATCCACTGCAGGCGGGCACATCACTGGATCGAGATATGCAGATGATATTGCAGCCCTAGATATGATTGATAAGTTGGGCTGGTTTTCAGGTGTTAAAGCCCGTACACACAATACAAAAATGGGATGGAAAAATTGGTATGACGAGCTCTCTGCCGATTTTCGGATAGTTATTACGGGGCTTTCGACAGCCGATTTCGCTTTTTCGTCAGACAAAAGCTGGATGTGCAAACTATAAATTTTTTGTCCGATGTGAACTCAACGTCCAATTTTCGTATCATTAGTACGGTTTTCGTACTAGACTAAGCATGCTCAGAAACAAAAGAATACATACAAAACTATTCAACACATTGCGTCACTTCTGACGTTGTATTCTGTCGTACGAAAATTTTCCTATTGTGAGTAACCTCTTCACTTTCGACATGAGACTAGCAAGCCACAAAAAAACGGACGTTCGGGCCGTCCGAAAATCTAAGCGTGTGTACCAGGCTTTAGGATCAACTGGGACAAATCAGTGTTCTTTCCTTTAAACCATACAGCTCTTAAGTTGCTCTTAGTGCCTTTCTCAGTTTAAATATTTGGGGGTTACAGTCCAAAGCAGTAGCAGCCCCTCCATTAGGGGTGCATGGCCATCCATGGATTTCAATGGGGTTTTATTATTATTTTTGAAGCACATGATTAGAACCAGAGGCTCTAATAGGCTTCAAAAAAGGCCATGCTTGGGGCGCAGAGTACTGCGCCCTGAGCCCATCCAGTTGTGTGACAATAGTGAATGAACATTCGCTGTTGTCACACTGATTCTCCTCCCGGCCAATGATGCGATCCTTTTGGCCGCCTAGGAGAAGGAGGGAGGAGACGCACGGTAGCCGTAAGGAGACGCACAAGAAGCCATCGCCCGAAGGGAAGCAATGCCTGCTTGATGGGGTAAGTGCGGGGCTGACTTATCGGTGGGGGGAGGGTGTGATTGGACAGATCGCGCCCCCCCCCAGAAAAAAACTCCAGCCGCCACTGGTCCAAAGGGACCTGTTATTCTATCTGTTTCTTAATTTACAGCTTACCCCTGTGGGGAGAGCGAACTTTATTAAAAAAAAACTTTTTTCCCTAAGTTTCCATTTACAGTATATTCAGACATATTTCTGTCCTGATTCCTAAAACATTCTTTAATAAACTGGATCATATTGTTACTTCCTTTATATGGGCAGGTGGTACACCTAGGATTGCTAAAAAGATTGCTTCAGCTGCTGCTTACCCTTGGTGGCTTGGCCCTCCCATGATTCCAGAAACACTATTGGACTGCAGTACTTGTGACCATTCGTTGTTGAATTTCTCAGGTAGATAACAACCTGGTGGCTACTTTATTACTTTATTACTTAAGAAATTTTGTTTTCTGGAGCCCTGTTCCAACCTCACTGTTCCTATAAAGACCACTCTCCATGTAGTTGAGTGTCTCCTGATAGCTGAACACGTGGATAAACTCCTCTCCTCTTTATACCTTTGCCTAGCTCAAACTGATACTTCAAAGGTTACTCAACTTTTTCAGACATGGCAACAAGACATTTCCACACTAACTGATGGTGCTTTGGAAGAGGGTATCCAACAATACCTTTCACTTATATCGGCAAAAGACATATGGGTGCAGCTAAAATCTTAGCATAGAGCACGTTACGCACTATGGCATCTCTCCACCATTTATATTACTGTGGAAGCCGCCTACCCTAAAATTTACACTGAGCTTGGTACATTTATCCACATGGTGTGATTATGTCCACTTATACAAGACTCTTGGCAGAAGGTGTTGGGAGATTTATGTGTGGTGAGTGGGGTGGAGATCCCTATGGATCCACTAATAATCCACTGATATGGTTGATACCACTTGGCATAAAAAAATTGTTTCTCTGCTATACTGCATACTATGCTAGGAAGACTATTCTTACCACGTGGAAGCTATTTGACCTCCCTTCGGAACATTACTCTCCACTATATAAACGTACCTATTAGGGGTGTGACTATCCTAAAATATTCACAAAAATCTAAATGGCATGAGTGAAGGCTAAGGGACCTTATGTTGTAAATATGGGCTAGTTGCTATTTTAAACTATTGCCCTGTGGGACTTTTTTCTGTTTTTGTTTTTTTTTTTAGACCTTGCTATCTATCCCCTCCTTCCACCTCTCTTCAACCCTCTCTACTCCTCCCTGCCCTAACTTTCCCTCTTTCACCTGAAATCACTACCTAGTTTGTCTGGGATTTGATAGATAATTCCTCATGTCCATACCCCCCTCCTCTTCCCGCCCCCTGTTGGATGGAAGGGCCTTAAGGTTCCATTTAATATCCAAGTCTGCCGACCTGCTAATCGAACATTATTATTGAATGTATACTTTACCTGTATGATGTACAATTGTATACTCTGCTAACTTGTGAATTCTCATTTATTTTCCTATGAGACCATGTGCCATTAATGATTGTTGGTATATCTGGTCAATAATGTTTAAACTAGGAAACAATCCTGCAGACAATCCATGGGCCAACTTATCTCAGGTAAATAATCCACTGACCAGATTAAAGCCAAATTTTAGATCAAGAGCTTTCTAATATTTTTAATACATACCTATTTTAGACCCATCAATGTACTCTCTGGGTCTCTATGCAATGCAGACAAATTAAGACTGGTGGGAGGAGCCTTTGTACGTCTTTCAAGAGTGCTAATATATATTTAGTACACCTCTGGAAGACATTAATATTTCCCAAATTTTTTATCCCTCTCACTACTAGAAAAGTATTTGTGTTTTTTGCACATATGTTAAAATCATTTTGGGCCTGAAGATTAGTTAAACCCATCCCCCAAATAGTACATATTTTTTGAAAGCAGAGATCCTAGAGAATAAAATGGTGGTGTTCCAATTTATTATGTCACATGATATTAGCACAGTGGTTTATCAAACGTAAATTTACAGCAAAAAGAAAATAATACATGAAGTTAATTTTAGTGCCTACAAACACAATATGTTACCCATTTTTGTTAAAATATAAAAGATGAGGTTGTGCTGAGTAAATAAGTACTCTGCATGTCAAGGTTTGAAATTGCGAACACCTGTTTGAAACGGCGACAAACTTCGATACCCCACAATTTTCAAAGTTGACACTTTAAAAGCTTTAACAGGTCATCAGTTTAGAGATAACTATGAATAATGGCCCTAGAGTTATTGCCATCAGTCCAGCACACACAGCAATATGTATTGCCTAACGCAATTGACGTGTGTGTTTACATACATGTGTGGAGGGGGAGGTGATTGTAAAGGGAATTTTTTTTTTTTTAAATAACAAACATGTTATACTTACCTGCGCTGTGCAATAGTTTTGCACAGAGCAGCTCCGATCCTCCCCTTTTCTGGTCCCCCCGCCGGCGATCCTGGCTCCTCCCCACTGCTGAGTGCCCCCATAGCAAGCCACGTGCTATGGGGGCACTCGTGCAGGCTTGATTCTGAGCCACGCTTTGCGTGTCCATTGACACACACACACTGCACACACACTGGTCTTGCAATGCATTATGGTAAAAAATCTTTTGACTTTAGAACCCCCCCCCGCTGCCAATGTATGGCATACTTCTGTAGCCTATCTACCTCTTTGGCATGGGAACACAGCTTTGAATTCCTAAGCACATGGAGAAATAGAAAGAACTTGGACCTCTCCATCTCCTCCCTCCACCTCAGCTCACAAGATATCTTCATGGTAGATTAAATTCTAATAGCCTAATATAAAGACTAAATTTACATTCATATTCACCTAGTGTTCTTTGCAATGTCCTCCTTGATCAGAAGTTTTTATTACAACCCCTTTACTGCCAAAATCCAGGAAAATGGTGTGCAATGAAATAAAAATTGTGAGTGTTCTTCCCAGCTTGGATACCCTTCAGTACAAGTAACCTCAGAATGATTATGCTGTGAATTAGCTGAGTCTTTTCTGCGCACATACTCAAGTGATTGCTTATTCCTCTCTCCAGCCTGATCCAGCAAATCGATGTGCTAGCTCATTAAAATCTTCAATGTAAAGAGTACAATTGAATTCACTTATGGTTTCTGGCTATACAAGTAGTTAAACCAAGTAACTCTGGCATGCTTGATCAATACTGATTCACACGCATTGACCGCATACAACCTTCCATATTTTTTTTCAATCTTATAGGCTAGTAGTTGAGGAGGAAAATATATCATTCTTGATCTCAAAGTGTACTGCCTGAATTCTTCACCTCCAATACACACAGACATTGTTCATGCTTGACTTGTAAAGGCTATGCTAAAGGCTATCCGTTTCAGCAGGCATTTTCAAAGCATTTAGCCATTTGCCTACTGGGCACTTTCACCCCCTTCCTGGGTGCCAGCTTTCAGTGCTGTCATACTTTGAATGACAATTGCATGGTCATGCAAAACTGTACCCATATGAAATTGTATCATTTTTTTCACACAAATAGCACTTTCTTTTGGTGGTATTTAATCACCACTGGGTTTTTTATTTTTTGCTAAACTAACGAAAAAAGACAGAAAATTTTGAGGAAAAAAAAACGTTTTTGATAGTTTGTTATAAAATTTAGCAAACAGGTAATTTTTCTTCTTCACTTATGTACGCTGATGAGGCTGCACTGATAGGTGACACTGATAGGCAGCACTGATAAGCGGCAGTGCTGCCTACCAGTGCCCATCAGTGCCACCTATCAGTGCCCATCAGTGCAGCCTCATCAGCGCACATCAGTGAAGGAGACAAATTTTATTATAAAATTTTGCAAACAGGTAATTTTTCTTTTTCACTGATGTGCGCTGATGATGCGGCGCTGATGGGCACTGATAGGTGGCACTGAAGGGCACTGAGAGGTGGCACTGAAGGGCAGCACAGGTAGGCAGCACTGTTAAGCAACACTGATGGACTCTAATAGGCACTGGTAGGTGGCACAGATAGGTGACACTGATGAGAAGGCACTGATTGGCAGCACTGGTAGGCACTAATTGGCAGCACTGGTGGGACTGCACTGATCAGTGCCGATGTCCCTTTAACACAAGCCGGTTATCGGCTTTCTTCTTCTCTCCACACACTATCAGCGCGAGGAAATTAAAGCTGATAACCGGCTTGTGTTTACATCCTGTGATCAGCTGTCATTGGTTGACAGCTGATTACGTGGTAATTGGTCCTTTACCCCGATCTGTGATAAGCTGAGTCCAAAGGACACCCTCCCAGCAAACTAATGCCGTGTACACACGACCGGACTTTTCAACCAAACTGGTCCGAGGGAACGAATCCGTCGGACAATTCAATCGTGTGTGGGCTTCATCGGACCTTTTCTGTCTCAAAATCTGTCGGACTTTAGAAATAGAACATGTTTCAAATCTTTCTGACGGACTTGAGTCCGATCGAAAAATCTTTTGGCAATAGCGTGGGCAGGAACTAGTTAAAAAGGTGCAAGCCACCGAAAGCGCAAAAATTACTTGTACTGCAGCTTACTGGTCCTTTTACATGATGACTGCATTACTTTTTTGCACCTATTGGACAGATATAACAAAATACTTTCAATAGTATAGTTTATAAACCAATATAGACAGCAAATAAGAGGCTTGTTATTGGGGTTTATACACTTTAAGGGCTTGTTTTTACTGTTCCCCCTTAAGATGCAATTTAGCAAACAGGGGTGTACACATGCTGCAGCAACCTATGTCAACCCAAAAAACTTATTTTTTTTCGAAGTTGGTATAGAGTGGGGAAGGTTTGGAACTCCTGTTGGATTATTATTGCTATCCAGTCCTCCATTAGGCCTGTTTCACACCTATGCATTTTTAGTGCTTTTTGCATTTTGCAGATTTGCACTACAGAACGTGGGAAACCATATTAAATGGACTGTAGTGCAAATCTGCAAAATGCAAAAAGCACTAAAAATGCATAGGTGTGAATCAGGCCTTAGAGACATTTCCCCAATTTATTGTTTTGCTGAGGGAAAATCTGCAACAAGGACACCAACAAAAATCTGACAGGGCCTCAAGCTTTCCCCTACTTATCTAAAGAAAAACTTTTTTTAATTTTTGTCTGTTGTTGTAAGTGTTTTGCTTACTTTCTTTATGTTAAAAGCAGTAAAAAAAACTTGACAAGGGTTCCAACCCCTCCCCATTTTATCTACCACAAAAAGTAGATCTGTAGACAATACAGTATGCAAAAGACTTTCAGTTACTGAACAAGCACAAGTTGCCACATCATACCCCACATAGTGTGCCAGTCTGCCTTCTGGGTATAGAGGAAAATAGGCAGAGTTCCTCCCACAATGCAGTCCTTGGTACCTAAGGACCATTGCCACATAAGGATGGTTTTTAAGCTACCCAAATTTGAAATTTTAAAACAGGATAGGAACTTTAGGGTCAAATTATTGCCTAATTTAAACTGTGTTTTTTTGTAGGATTGGGTAAAAATGATTCGTGTCTCTGATGTTTGCCTCATCTGTACTCTGTTTTTCATTGGGGACAATGATGGAAGCAAGTGGAAAGTCTATTTTGTTTCTAAACAGGGACAATGTGTCATTCTTAAAATTTAATCTATCAATAACTTGCACACTTTTTTCCCAAAGGGGAAGTCTGTTGTAGAGCTTCAAGCCTTGGCAGATGTAGTAGAACTAATTCTCTGTACAATTTAAGCAATCCATAAGACTTGGAAGAAAGCGCTTAACGCATTTGGAATTCACAATGCAGCACAAAGCTCCTGTTTTGTGAGGCTCTGGGCACATTTCTGTGGAATTGTAATTTGTTTTCACAGCCTGACCCAGCAGCAGATAAATGATATTGAAATGCATAGGATTGTTGTGCAGAAGCCTACAATAGCTTTGTAAAGAAACACTAAACTACATTCTGATGAAGTTAAAACTTCTCAGGCTGCCATGTCTGCTTCCATAAGAGACACACATGTATAGGAAAAGTTTTAAATCATTCCAAAACACTTATTCCGAGCAACATCACCTGAAACCTTAAAGGGGTTGTAAAGGTTCTTTTTTTTTTTATTTTATTTTTTTTTAATATAAAAAACATGCCATACTTCCCTCCTCTGTGCAAGGGTTGTGCACAAAGTGGCCCCGATCCTCTACTGCGGTCACACAGCGGCGCTCCTGGCTCCTCCTCTTCTCGAGTGCCCCCACGGAGAGCCACTTTTCATGGGGGCACTCATGCGGGCACGCTCCGACTCTTGCTGCTGCGCCCATTGACACAGACAGCACGACTCGGCCCCGCCCCCATGTCATTGGATTTGATTGACAGCAGCGGGAGCCAATGTAGCTGGAGCTGCTGTGCTCTTCCCCGTGGCTAGAAAGATCGGGTTCAGGTAAGTAAAAGGGGGGCCCTGAGGGGCAGCTGCACTACAGAAGGTTTTTCACCTTAATGCATAGAATGCATTAAAGTGAAAAACCTTGAGGTTTTACAACCCCTTTAAGCTGTCTATAGATGGATTAAAATTTGGCCAGTTCTTTTCATCGATGTATGATCATATCTGTTCAAGAGAAGCCAATCTTTCAACCGACTTCTAACAAATAGAATGGCTAGAAAATTTTAGTTTGCTGAAGTACAGATCTGTGTATTCTGACAGCAAGGAGGCAGGGGGGGTCTCCACTTTGTTGGAATACAATGACACTCCAAAAGACACTCTCTCTGGTCAGACTTCTAGACCTACTTAAAACATTTCAGATTGCAGATACATGCCCCTGCAATATAGAGTCGTGTAAAAAAAGGACATAAGGAGGCTAATAGCTTTGGGCTCTCCCCACCCCAAGCCACCTTCCTTTTAGGTACACTGTTCATTTACCAGTAATTTAAAAAAACAGTGCAAGTGTTTTTACCTCAAAGAAATCTTCCATATCACTATATTCTCTGATATATTTTAAATTATTTAACCTCCAGTAGCCCCCTCTTTATAACCTAATAAGACTGTAAGCTCTTTCCCTTTCAGTATCCTACTGTAAGCTCTTCACCCTTTTTATATCCTACATGATACCTTAATGGACCGTAAGCTCTTCTCCCTTTTTGTATCCTCTGTTATACTCTAATAGAATGTAAGCTCTTCCCCCTTTTTGTATCCTCCATTATACCTCAATAGACTGTAAGCTCTTCACCCTTATTTATTCTTCATTATACCTCAATAGACTGTAAGCTCTAATGCCACGTACACACGAGCGGAATTCTTGGATGGTTTTTCTGACGGAATTCCGCTCAAACTTGCCTTGCACACACACACGATCACGCAAAAGTTCTCTGAACTTTCGACCGTCAAGAACGCGATGGCGTACAACACTACGACGAGCCGAGTAAATGAAGTTCAATGCTTCCGAGCATACGTGTTTTTTTTGCGCGTCGGAATCGCATACAGACGAACGGAATTTCCGTCAAGAACTTTTTCCGTCGGAAAAATAGAGAACCAGCTCTCAATCTTTTGCTGGCGGAAATTCAGACAGAAAAAGTTGGATGGAGCATACACACGGTCGGAATATCCGACCAAAAGCTCCCATCACACTTTTTTTGACGGAAATTCCGCTCGTGTGTACGGGGCCATTACCCCATTTGTATTGTCAATTATACCTTAATAGACTGTAAACTCTTCCATCTTGTGTATTCTTTGTCTAACCTAATAGACTGTATACTCCTCTTTCATGTATATTCCATTGAGAATGACAGCTCATCTGCCGCAGTGGAAGATGGGACTTGTACTTTATTCATTCACAGATTTATTTGAATGAATGATGCGGCTGTGTAGGCAGAGCCTCACACAGCCATGCTGATTTTAAAGTGTTACAGCTAAGCTTATAATAAATTTTACCTGTAGGTAAAATAAATATCTCCTAAATGTGCACCATTTAGAACATATTCTAGGGAGCAGCAGCTGGTGACGTCACCAGCGCATGCACTCTAAAGGAATGGCATACCCATCCCGTTCCTTCAGAGCTGTGTGCCGTGTAGGAGTGAGGTAGTCGCAGCTCGGCCAGTCAGACGGCTGGAGTTAGGGAACCCGTAAGGAAGACCGGGTGAAAATGGAAGCTTCTGCATCGGTGACAGCGTGCCTCTGGAGAGCTTAGTTTTAAGGCAAGTCTTTGATAATGTGCTAGTATGTGGTGCATCCTAGCACATTATGATATTGCCCTGCAGGTGTGAACTTTTTTTTCCTGTTTACTACTGCTTTAAAAAGTGACAGCAGCTGCAGTGAGTTTTAGGAGCTCCCACACGCTGTCATAATGTACCCTGAACACAGGTGTAACACGTTGCTAAAGATGGCGTTAGCCTTTAATGCAGGGGTCTCAAACTGGCAGCCCTCCAGGTGTTGCAGAACTACAATTCCCATGAGACATTGCTAGGCTGACAGTTACAAGCATGACTCCCATAGGCAGAAGCATGATGGGACTTGTAGTTCCGCAACAGCTGGAGGGCCGCCAGTTTGAGACCCCTGCTTTAATGTCAGACAAAATGGAGCAGTAATGTAAAATTGTACAACCTGTGTGATGACTAACTTCTACTTGGTAGCTTCCTTAAAAACTGCCAATATAGTGGTATAAATGCATCTAATCGATGACGTTTTTGATCATAAAGTAGCAAACACAGAATACTACATGTTGGGGATGAATATAGGGCAAGGGAACTCACATCTAAAACAGGTCAGCACAGGCGCCTGTCATATCAGGCCGAGAATTCTACACCCTATATCATTGATGATAGTAATTTTAGCCTGCAAGAAAAATATGGATATAAATCAAATAGTAATCAGCATAGAATTTTTGCTTTTGTCAGTGTATGAATATCTTGCAATGACTCCTGATTTAATGCTTCTTTCCTCTCCTTCTGATTAAAGGATGCACATACAGTATTCTGAAGCAAGAAAAGGCAACTAAAGAGTGGGGATTGCAATACAAGTAGCACGTGGCATTTTTGTTATGCAGAGGCGATTATAAAACAATCTTGACTTGAACGGAGTGCAAATGACTGCATCTGCTGGTTAGAAGCTAATTATTCAAGATGGTCGGCTAATGGCTCCAGCTGTCCTTTTAATACCTTTGGGGTGACTACACACACTATGTGAGGATAATAAGTAGCAATGGCAAGAATGGAAAGATTCACTTGCAGGCAAGCTTTTGCTCTTAGAATATACCTGGACACATCTGCACTTCAGCTCTGCTTGAAGACCTCACATACGCTGAATAGAGCACTTTATCCATGGAGTTGTGGATTTTATAATGAAGATTGCACCTTCCTGTGGAACGAGGAGGAAACATTTTGCTGAACTGGTGTATTGGTACTGCTGTTAAAGAGGATATGTGGCCCATTACTGACCCAGTGCCACAAAATTCTGCTCTATCATTCCTGAACGCTTTTCTTTCTTCACACAAGGGCTTTGTCAGTCGTTCTAAAGGGAGATCCTTGCTTACCAATGGTTTGCACCTTGTAATGATTTTATATGCTGTTTTATGTGTCATAGAATGCCTCTATTTTATTTTGTAAAACAGCCCAAGCACCCGATCCGGGTTTACCTTTGATAGTCCAGTCTAAAGTTCTGATCTGGCCCAAACAAGCCATCATCTTTCAGCTATCATTTTTATGCGCAGATTAGAAAATGAAAGCCAATGCCTCACTATTCTTGGCAACACCACACTACCTAGTTATGTTACAGACCCTGGGTGCCTCTTATTATGGTGTGTGCATGTATGTGTAACTACATAAATCTTTCCTCCATGCTCAATGCATTTGTACATTTTAGTGTATGATTGGATACTGTTGAAGGCAATGTCGTGTATAATGTACAAAAAAAAAATCAGCAAATCCAATATCAATTGGGATATACAGCGGGGAGGGGAAGTATTCAGACCCCTTAAATTTTCCACTCTTTGTTATAGTGCAGCCATTTGCTAAAATCATTTCAGTTCATTTTTTTCCTCATTAATGTACACACAGCACCCCATATTGACAGAAAAACACAAAATTGCTGACATTTTTGCAGATTTATTAAAAAAGAAAAACTGAAATATCACATGGTCCTAAGTATTCAGACCCTTTGCTGTGACACTCATATATTTAAAACCTTTATTTTTATTATTTTATTTTATTTATTTTACACCTTTGAGTCCAGCTGTGTTTGATTATACTGATTGGACTTGATTAGGAAAGCCACACACCTGTCTATATAAGACCTTACAGCTCACAGTGCATGTCAGAGCAAATGGAAATCATGAGGTCAAAGGAACTGCCTGAAGAGCTCAGAGACAGAATTGTAGCAAGGCACAGATCTGGCCAAGGTTACAAAAAAATTCTGCTGCACTTAAGGTTCCTAAGAGCACAGTGGCCTCCATAAGCCTTAAATGGAAGACGTTTGGGACGACCAAAACCCTTCCTAGTGCTGGCTGTCCGGCCAAACTGAGCTATCGGGGGAGAAGAGCCTTGGTGAGAGAGGTAAAGAAGAACCCAAAGATCACTGTGGCTGAGCTCTGAGATGCTGTCGGGAGATGGGAGAAAGTTGTAGAAAGTCAACCATCACTGCAGCCCTCCACCAGTCGGGGCTTTATGACAGAGTGGCCCGACGGAAGCCTCTCCTCAGTGCAAGACACATGAAAGCCTACATGGAGTTTGCTAAAAAAACACCTGAAGATGGTGAGAAATAAGATTCTCTGGTCTGATGAGACCAAGATAGAACTTTTTTGCCTTAATTCTAAGTGGTATGTGTGGAGAAAACCAGGCACTGCTCATCACCTGTCCAATACAGTCCCAACAGTGAAGCATGGTGGTGGCAGCATCATGCTGTGGGGGTGTTTTTCAGCTGCAGGGACAGGACGACTGGCTGCAATCGAGGGAAAGATGAATGTGGCCAAGTACAGGGATATCATGGACGAAAACCTTCTCCAGAGTGCTCAGGACCTCAGACTGGGCCGAAGGTTTACTTTCCAACAAGACAATGACCCTAAGCACACAGCTAAAATAACAAAGGAGTGGCTTCACAACAACTCTGTGACTGTTCTTGAATGGCCCAGCCAGAGCCCTGACTTAAACCCAATTGAGCATCTCTGGAGAGACCTAAAAATGGCTGTCCACCAACGTTTACCATCCAACCTGACAGAACTGGAGAGGATCTGCAAGGAGGAATGGCAGAGGATCCCCAAATCCAGGGATCTTCTACTAAATACTGAGCAAAGGGTCTGAATACTTAGGTCCATGTCATATTTCAGTTTTTCTTTTTTAATAAATCTGCAAAAATGTCATCAATTCTGTGTTTTTCTGTCAATATGCGGTGCTGTGTGTACATTAATGAGGAAAAAAAATGAACTTAAATGATTTTAGCAAATGGCTGCAATATAACAAAGAGTGACAAATTCAAGAGGGTCTGAATACTTTCCGTCCCCACTGTATATATTTAATTATTATTTAATTTTTTTTGACCATACAGAGAGTCTTAGTACAAAATGGTTAAATTCCTTTACAGTGGAAGGAAATGCAAAACCTAACTAACTCTAAACCTACTCCCACCCACATTCTAAGCCTAATCTATCTAACCCTTTAAAGTGGTTGTAAACCCTCCCTAGTGACTTTTAACTATAGGTAAGCCTAGAATAAGGTTTACCTATAGGTAATGGAAATATCTCCTAACCGTGTGCTGTTTAGGAGATATTTCACTTGAAGTATGCCGATGATGTAATCGGCGCATGCGCTGTGAAGAAACGGACCTCCGTGCCGTTTCTTCCCCCAGTGTGTGCCGTTACTAACGGTTCCTGTGTGCACTCGTGGGAGTGACGTCACACGGCTCCAGCCAGTCACAGAGCCGGAGTCTGCGGCTCCCGGAAGGAAGAAGGGCGAAGATGGATGCAGCCTGCACAAGGGACAGCGATGGATTCGTTTGCAGGTAAATGTCACATAATGGCTTGCAGGGAGTAAGAGAGGAAGTAAAACCCATCAGGGTTTACTTCCTATTTAAAGAAATGGTCGCTATACTTACCTATTCTGAAGCCCGTCCGGTCTCCAGCAGTTCCCTCTGTGTGCAGGAGAAAGCCGACAATGGCTTGGAAGTGACGTCACTATTAATCCTGCCATTTACAGTTCAAATCTTGGCTGGTTCAGCAGAAGCTGGCCAACATTTGAACCATTAATGGGCAGGCTGATTGTACCAAGTTGATCCACTTGGGCCCAAATTGGGCACAACCAGCCTGCCGGATTCACTTGGGGACGTTTCCCACCCCTGCCAGTAGAAGACAATGTCTTGGAAGGAGGCATTTCCCAATCAACACTGTCTGTGTTAATGGGGGAATCGTGTGAATTTCTTTTCCGCAACCCGTGCTTGCAGGAAAGAAATTCACACCGACTACGGCCTGCCTTAGACTTACTATGGGGCTTCCATTGTCGGCTGCCTTTCCTTCACACTGAAGCCGCCGATGACAACTCAGCCTGGGACAGGGCCGGAGCAGCTGCAGAATAGGTAAGTATAGCAATCTTTTCTTTACAGGGCTAGATAGATTAGGCTTAGAATGTGGGTATATTTACCTGTTGCATTGACTTGCCTCTGTGTTTGCTCTCTACAAGAGTTTATGGCGAATCAAGACTCCACAGCATTCAACATGCATCTAGGAATGTTGGATGCCTGCTCCCCTGCTGTGCTTCCATCTGGTGGCTGCTAACTTTACTGCAAAACACAGCAGTGAAGTAGCGGCCTGGATGGATCCACACAAGGCAGCTGGGGACCAGACATCTGACACAACAGAAAGCGTGTTGAATGCTAAAGAGACTTGAGCTGGCATAGCCCTTGAAGAGAGCAAAGATTATGAGGCACTGGCAATGGGACAAGGAAATCTAATTCCTAACATTGTCCAGTGACTTATGGCTGTAGATCACAGTATGTTACAGCTCTGCACACTCTTCTGTACCGTTTCACAACCTCTTGATAGCGGTCTGAAGAAATGGGTAATATCAAACCAAAGTTTCATTCCTCTAAGAAACATTGTAAAATGATAGTTCATAAACTAGATCTTTCTTAGATGAACAGCGCAAGAAATATTGATCTGTAGAGTTCTAATTTGTCTGCTTTCTATCAGACTATCAATCTTTACACATCTGTTCTTCCATCCTAAAGGGTTTGAACAATTGTACACGATACACGTACACATTTCTGTACCCGGCATAATTTTGTGAATGGGCATCGTTTCTGAATCTGATGGGTACTGCCAGCTTTTGATTTGTTTAACACCTTATTATAGAACTACCTTCATACCATAGTACTACCTTGTTAGTGTAATGAGTGTTTATCTCACATGTTTTATATTTAAAAGTTGTATACAAGCATGAATCATCTTCTTTTATGTACAGAAGAAGTACATGAAATATATGCATTCTGTATACTGTGTAAGCTGTCACTTACAGGGAATGTAGAGACTAATGCCGCGTACACACGGTCGGACTTTTCAGCTACAAAAGTCCGACAGCCTGTCCGACAGACTTTCGACGGACTTTTGGCGGACTTTCGACGGACTTGCGGCGGACTTTCTAACGAACAGACTTGCCTACACACGATCACACAAAAGTCCGTCGAATTCTTACGTGATGACGTACACCGGACTAAAATAAGGAAGTTCATAGCCAGTAGCCAATAGCTGCCCTAGCGTGGGTTTTTGTCCGTCGGACTAGCACACAGACGAGCGGATTTTTCGACCGGACTCGAGTCCGTCGGAAAGATTTGAAGCATGTTTCAAATCTAAAGTACGTCGGATTTGAGGCTAAAAAAGTCAGTTGAAAGTCCGGAGAAGCCCACACACGATCGGATTACCAGCCAGCTTTAGTCCGTCAGCGTCCGTTGGACTTTTGTAGACGAAAAGTCCGACCGTGTGTACGCGGCATAAAGCTGGCCATACACTGTAACCTGTCCATTGGCAAGGTGAGTCAAGGTGCCATTAGGAAAGCATGGCACTGCAGCACACCATGTAAAACAAGTGTTACCGCAGATCAACAGTGAACCCAGCCCTAGAGCTCATTCACACCAGCAGATCAGGGCTGCATTTCTCAACACAGTCAAAATCCAAGGCAAAGCAGAATACTAGTGTTTGATGCTTCAGTGTGCGCTAAAAAAAATGCTTTGCAGCGCAATGCATTGAAAAGTCGCAGCAGTGCTGGTCATGTTTGGGTGGCATTTGGTTACTACTTTCAGTGATAAAAAAACTTTTTTTCATGGCTCTGATGTACATATGTTAAAGCGGAGTTCCAGTTGTTTTTGTGTTTATTAAAAGTCAGTAGCTGCTGAGTTTTAGGCCTCATGCATACTGGACGTTTTTACAGCAGCTGTTTTTGGCTTCAGACGTTTTTTTTCTACAGTCAATAAATTCTCCGGAATGTTATCCTATGTGTTCATGCACACCTGTTATCAACTGTTTTTGGCTGTAAAAAACCCCAAAAACTAGTGGATTGTGAGAGGAGTTTTTCAGCTGTAAGAACGCTGTAACGTCAAAAAAAAACGGATAAACGCTCAAAAACATGGCTCACAGGCATTTTTTAATGTTTTTGATCCATTGAAAAAAAGTTAAAAAACGCTATTGCAAAAACGTTGAAAAACCCACTGCAAAGCTACTGCCATTTTTATAACGTTATTATAACGTCCAGTGTGCATGAGGCCTTAATAAATTGACACTCATCTGTCCCAGGATCCAGCGATGCGGCCGCCCGAACCCTCGCTTCTCTCCCTCGCCTCTCACTGGGGCCGGCTTGCGCCTTCACAGCCGGGTGCGCACTGCACAGGCACGAGTTGCACTGTGCCTCCTCATTGGTCGGGCAATCTTCTGGGACCTGTGACATGTCCCAGAAGATTGCAGGGAGGGAGGGGTAGAGGAGAACTTCTGCTCGAGTCGCCTAGGCGGCCCAAGCGGAAGTGGGAGCAGGTACCTGTCAAAACTAGGTACGCGCTCCTGCCAAAAAAAAAAAAAAAAATGACATGCCAAATGTGGCATAAGAGGGGCGGAGGAATGCTTACAGTGGAACTTCCTCTTTTGGGTGGAGCTCCGCTTTAAATAAGATAACTACAGCACAGACATTCAAAAAAGGTGAATGGACATTCAAGACAATTCTACAGTTAAGGTACGTGGCATCTGCATTTGATGGCCCTGAGGAAAAAAAAAACTGCACTAAGACGCATGTAAAAACAGTTTTCAGTGCAATGCGTTGTAAAGTTGTATGCCAGTGCTGGTCAGCACGTGTGCGTTATCACATGCACTGTACAAGCTCTGACAGTTCCTCAGCAGACCGAGACGTGTTTTGTAACTCTGCACAGGTTGAGCTAGCAATTGTAGCAGCAGGCTTACCGGGCTGGAGAGAATTTCCACGCTGCCATGAAAGTCTTTGGACTGCTCAGGTTTAGTCAGACCAAAAAGGGCAGCCATTGTATTCTCTGCACCAGGTTGCCAGTACTGTATATGAGCCCACAGCAATGCCAGTTCATTATTATTATTGTCTTATTGTGTTTAGGCATGCTTACATGTAGACTTTTTAAACCAGGGTCTATTTTTCTAGCCTATCATGACTCTGTGTAATACGTGAGTAGAAAGAAGTGACACACTACTATTCCTAATGTGATGTAACCTAGACAGTAAATCAGCATCTTTTTTCCTCTATATTTTATCAAGAAACTAATCAAATCAGCTCCAAGTCATCTTAAAAATGCCACCCAGACACTAGGAGAGGAAAGGAAATTCCATAAAATCTGTAAGGCCCCATTCACACCTGAGTGTGTTCTAACTTGAAGCTCCAGGACACTTAACAAGCAAAATCCCAATAATTTTAATGGCCCCTGTAGGGAAATTCCTGTTGCTCAAAAAAGTACAGGCGTTTCTTTTTAGACAGATTGGAATGTTTTTGGCCCTGTAGACTTCAATGGGAACGCCTGAAAACACGAGGCATAAGTGTTTAAACAATCGTTATCGCGAGTTATCATGCCAAACAGCAGCTCTACACCCCTAGCCTCCTGCTCCTAGTGCTTTCTATTGGCTAAAACAAAAAAACATGAAGCTAGAATACAAAGGTAAAATGATTGTAATACACTTCTAAAACGCTCCTGTATGCTTTCAAAACTCTCAAATAAAAATGGCTGCAAATCACTCTGATCAGGTGAATGCAGCCTATGACTGGGTTAAAAGCACCCCGCTAGCAGCCGAAAAGTGCTGCTTAAGACCCCTTGCACACTGAGGCACTTCTAAACTGCCAGTAAAACACTGAGCGCTTTTGAAGAGCTTTTCAGGCGCTTTTGAAGAGCTTTCCATTCATTTCAATGGAGAGGGACGTTTTTTCACTGCCCTGCCAGCGCACTGCCCCAGTGTGAAAGCATTTATTTATTTTAATGGAAATATGTTTTTGTGAGCTTTTCAGGCGCTTTTTTTAGCGTGAAAGGGGTCTAAGATCCCTTTCACACTGAGCCGCCCCGGGCATCAGCGGTAAAGCAGCGTTATTTTTAGCACCGATTTACCTTCATTTTATCGGCACTATTCTGCCACTAGCAGGGCAGTTTTAACCTCCGCCAGCGGCCAAAAAGGGGTCAAATCCGCCCGCAAAACGCCGCTGCAGTGGCGCTTTGCCGCCGGTATAGCAGCGCTGCCCCATTGTTTTCAATGGGCAGAGGCGCTTTAGGAGCGGTGAGTTCGCTGCTCCTAATGCGCTCCAAAGAAGCTGCTGGCAGGACTTTTTCTGACGCCCTGCCAGCGTACGCTTTCACACTGGCGTGAATGGAGCCGCTGTTTCAGGGTGCTTTGCAGGCGCTATTTTTAACGCTATAGCGCCTCAGTGTGAAAGGGGTCTTACAGCGGCGCTTTACCACTAACGCCCGCACCGCCCCAGTGTGGAAGGGGTCTTAGTGATATAAAACTGATTTACATGGCTCTACCAGGTTGGGATAGAATACAATTTACACAGGGTCTGCTTTGCGATGCATTCTGTCACAGCTTGTCCTATACATTTGCATTCCATCTGCTTTCTTGTTTTAATTACATTGCCATCATTGAAAATGCATCATAAAACCAAGGCAGAGCATGTATATACAGTGTATTTAGTTTGCTTCTACTACAGCGGCATAGTAAACATCAAACAGCAGTTCTAGTAAAGCTCAAAAGCATTGTAATCATCAGACACATTACAACATTAAATACAATAAAGATCCATATTTCTCAGAACAGCATGCACCATATAGGAGGTTTTTCTTGCTTCTATCTGATGGCATTGTATGCAAACCCTAAAGCTGGCTACACATTGGGGTTGATTTACTAAACTTGGGGAGTGCAAATCTGCTTCCAGGTTTTTTTTGTCAAAGCTTAATTCAACAAGCTGGATTTAGAAGCTGATTGGCTATCATGCACAGCTGCACCAGGTTTTGCACTCTCCAGTTTTAGTAAATCATCCCCATTGATTGTGTTTCAGATCAGTCTTGATTAACAGACTCTGTGGTCTTTATACTATGAAGGGCTGCCTACACAACTCATCCATATTAGATACAGTCAGGTACACCCTTGTACTACACAATTGTTTGCACATGTTTATATACAAATCAGTTTAGAAACAGATTTTAAATCAGTGATCAGCATTATACAGTGAAAGATTTTAAAAGGGGGTTGAAGCAAAAAGGGGAAAAAAAAAAAAAGCAATCAATGGATTAGTCACCAGTATAACCTGGTTTGGTCTACTGCAACTGGTTTTCCCCTCATTACTGCCCTATGATGCCTTGTTCTGCACCGTGTCTCTGATTGGAGGCAATAGGTCTTTGCTTCCTCATTTTATAGCCTCCTGTAGGAAGAACAGTAAATGGCACAGTAGGGACACCACCACACCTCTCTCCAAATCTCCTGAGGCAGTAGAACCTTAAATCTCACAGCTATGTGGGCGCAGGAGTGTCTAGATACCCTCACATACCAGAAAGTACACCGCTAATTTTAAGGTACAATTTAAAACAAAAAGTTAACTTTTCAGGTTACTGCTTAGGCACAATTACCATTTCTAAACTCCCCCTATGACATAAAAGTAACTTTCATTTTATGGGTCCAGTTCCTTTTTAAAGGCCCTGCAAGTCTCCCCAAAAGATTACAATTCGATTAGAGCATATAACCATAAAACCTTTTTATGCCACTAAACTTGGACTGGGAAATAAAAAATAAGTTAAAAAAAGCTTCAGAGCTACACATCACCAGCAGTCCTGGACTCCCTCCAGAGATTGACCAGTTTGGTCACATAATGAAGTCTGTAGGACCTTCCTAATACTTCCTGCCTGAGCTGATGTAGGGAAAGTCAAATCAGCCAGGATATATATTTTTTAGAAGATCAGTGCCCCACTTTCCTCCCTCCCTAAAGTAGTGGCTTATGGATGCAAATTCAACAGTGCAAATTTGTATGATGGTTGTTGGTAATACTCAGCATCTGGAAAGGGCATCTGTTTGAGGAAACCTTTTAGATGGGTAGATGTCTTCCTGCAAATGACAGAAGGAAGACCATTCTGCCTGTAGCACCAGGATCTTCCCAACTGGAAGCTGTGCATATATGGATGAACACCTGCCTTTCATCTTCTGATAAAGAAGCAAGATCATTTGGGTTATAGGAAGATATCCTGGCAAGTTAGAAAATCTTTGTGTGCAGTAACAAGTGCTACTGATGTTACAATATGTTCACTGTAGCCCCCTAGTACCTCCAAATGTGCTGGATCATTGGTTACTACATTGAATTATGATATTCTATCTGGGTAGTCTCTGTAACCTAATCTGCAGACGTAACTGACATTAACACCATCTGACTATTGTTGGCCAGACTGGGTGAAGATTTCATGTCTATAGAACTACTACTCAGTCTCGGGGAGCAACTAGGTGGGCAAATTATAAAGTGTCCCGATTGCTATGGTTCGCCTCTGTGACAACCTGTGCCAGCAGTATCCTTTAATCTTCCCTTTCATACAATAATATCTGTATGACCGAGATGCCTGTTCCTAGGGGATTAGAGGATCTTAGATCTCAGTCTGTGGGGACATTTAATTCATGTCAACAAAATATACTTACTGAAGGATCCGTGCAGCTTGTAGTAAATCTTTAAGGCGGGTTTGTAGGTGGACAGAATTACATTGTGTACAGTGACATGTCTATGCTGAAAAACACAAAACCCCAGGGCATTTTCTATGACTTGTTCCATTTTTTTTTTCTGTAGAAAATGACTACTGAAATCCATTAAAAGTAGCCCAACAGCCCAGTATACCATGAGGTTTTTACCAGCTATCCATCTACACATGCTAGTCTTTTTTTGTACATTTTATACATTTTTTTTATGTTTAATCGATGTACGTAAAATGATTTTCAGGATCGGCGTGGGTGATGCATTTGTTTATTAAATACCAGCCATTATTTTGCTCCAAACATTCCAGTGTTTTGATGGAGGATGATAGAACAATTGAAGTTTTTTTTGTCCATTGCAGTGATAAATTCAGACTGACAGTATTCATCCATAAAAGGTCACAAAGCAAATGTCTCGGGCTGGATCGGTTCCTGCTGCCTAAAGCCAAATGGCAGATACAACTGTACAGTTCCATAAATTGTTCTTGTATTTGCCATCATAACTTGAACTGGCTACTCCTTACAGTATTAGATTTGTTTTAAAAGTGATCAAGCAATGTACATACATTTATGTGGTCAAGCACACACAGGTGAGCTCCTAACATTGGTGCCGTTATTTGGAACCTCATAGATTTACAACATCCCTGATGAAACAAACATGGACGACAAAAAAGTGATATAATTATGTTATCAAAACATAGGGGTTGTGCTGATATAAGTACTTGATATATGTTTGCATAAAATAAAATAAAAATTTTAGATTAAACCCTACGGTAGCTGTTAAAAAATATGCAGTAAATGAATCTTTGTATTTTTGTTCTTTTTTCACAAACTGTTTTGTTTTTGTTTTTTTCTTGCTGCAATAGACTCCCTTTGAATAGACCTTGAGATGTTGGCTAATTTGCTAAAAATATATTCACAATGCTATACCTATGGAAAATGTATATTACGTACTGGATGTTTTTTCCTGATATATAACAGATGTTTATCCATATACAGTATTCATTATGCACCAAATTGCATTCTGTGAACTGTATTAAAATAACACCATCATTGTGAAGTGACTTGTACAGTTTATCTGATAAATACATTTATATTTTTATGTAACAATGTAGCTTTCTGTATTTTGTGTGTGTACACATATTTAATATGAATAGTGCAATATTCCGTTGTTATAGGGAAGGTGCAGAGCAAAGAAACCTTGAATGCAGTGCCGGATTTATAAGGGGGCAAAAGGGGAAATTGCCTCGGGTCCCCCTGCCAGAGGGGGCTCCAGACTTCCTTTAGAGCCCTTTCATACTGGGGCGGTTTGCAGGCGCTATTGCGCTAATAATAGCGCCTGCAAACCGACCCGAAAGTGCCACTGCTTTCATTCCAGTGTGAAAGCCCCGAGGGCTTTCACACTGGAGCGATGCGCTGGCAGGACGGTAAAAAAAGCCCTGCTAGCAGCATCTTCGGAGCGGTGAAGGAGCGGAGTGTATACCGCTCCTTTACCACTCCTGCCCATTGAAATCAATGGGACGGCGCGGCTATACCGCCGGCAAAGCGCCTCTGCAGAGGCGCTTTGCGGTGGTATTTAACCCTTTCTCAGCCGCTAGCGGGGGTAAAACCGCCCCGCTAGCGGGCGAATACCGACGGTAAAACGCCGCTAATAATAGCGGCGTTTTACCGCCGACGCCCGCCCCAGTGTGAAAGGGCTCTTATAAA
Source organism: Lithobates clamitans (assembly GCA_037952925.1). Lineage (NCBI taxonomy): Eukaryota > Metazoa > Chordata > Amphibia > Anura > Ranidae > Lithobates > Lithobates clamitans. Next base: position 187,499 of record JBBGZY010000777.1, on the reverse strand, counting down.
AATATGTAATCATCATAAAATTAGTTTTATTATTTTTTAAAAAATGAACAAAGTTTGTGTGGGTGTCAGGATATGGAACCGTTAAGCCTGACTTCAGAGGCAAAGAAAAGGACGAGGGCTTCTGACAGATGCTTTACATTTCAACTTCTCATAATTTTTTACTATTCAAGAGGTTTGTTTTACCATGGCTGCCTCACATAATTTATTGCCTTGTGTACGGGAGACAAATGGGTGGGACAAGGGAAAAGTTTGAAAAATGTTGGCAAGTGCCAAGCTACAGCCCCAAGCCCATCATGTGGGACTGAAGTTAATGACCAACATCAATTTATCGCAATGAGAAACATGAGAGAGAAGTGCACTCCCTCGCTTGAACCTGAGTCAAGGGGAAAATCTAAAACTCTGTGATCTTGAAAAGGATAAAACTTTTGCAAAAAGACAAAATTAGGAGATTGGTTGAATTCGGGACAGGCATGGCCCTGGATGGAAGAAATTTCCGGCAACCCAAGGCCTTCCTCATAGCATGGCCCTGGATCTGAATTTTTGTCAGAATGACATAGAGTGTTAGATGAAATCAGCGGAGGACCAATCAATCGAGTAAAGGACCTTCCTTCCTTATGTGCCTTGCACCAAGTGTAGTAGTGAACTCCTAACCAGTGGGTTTTTTTCCGTGTCCCAAATCCTTCGACCAGACTTCCCACAAGTGATTTTCAGTTTCCCGAACCTTCCAGCCTGTGGATCCGTACATGCCACCTCCTGTGCACCTGTCAGTGCTGTCCAATCAGCAAAAATGGGGGGGGGCTTGCCATAATGCTCGCAAAAATATTCTACAGACAACTCAATGAAAAAGGTACCTACGCATGATGATCCTCGTGCTCTCATTTCAGGAATATCATATATTTTTAACTCTCTCTGTGGACTTGTGAACACTCTTTTCCATAGGTTAGAATCCATTTATTTTCTCAGTCTTTGGTGTCCGTCCTATAATTTTATATATTTATATAGTATAGTTTAATTTCTGTGTTAAAGGGGGGCCCCCAAACTTGAAGTGCCCTGTCCACCCCAAGGTCTGAATCTGGCACTATGATTAAATCACTTAGTATGGCTATGCACAAATTACAGTAAACCACACCGTCCGATCATGTCACATTTCATCAGTGTGCATCAGTCAGACCAACCAAAGATATTGTGGATATGTACAGTAACTTTACTGTCTGCCCTCATGTAAAGCGCTGCACAAATATAAATCTACTATAATAGTAATAATAATAATAATAAAGATAGATTGGAGTTCTATGAAACCATTTTTTAATTTTTTTTTATTAGGGCTCAACACAATAAAGAAAGGTGAGAGAGAGAGGGGGGTGATGGAGAGGGGAGGAGAAAGAGGGAGGGTGAGAGAGAGAGGGGGGTGATGGAGAGGGGAGGAGAAAGAGGGAGGGTGAGAGAGAGAGGGGGGTGATGGAGAGGGGAGGAGAAAGAGGGAGAGTGAGAGAGAGAGGGGGTGAAAGAAAGAGGGGGGTGAAAGTGAGAGAGAGGAGTGAAAGAGAGGGGGGTAAGAGGGATGGAGGGGGTGGGGACGTGGGTACTCACAGTGGTGGGGTAGTTGCTGTAGAGTGCAGCGCTCAGTCAGCAAGCCTTTGTCATACCACATAGTGCAGAGTCAGGCAGAGAAACAAAAAGACAGGCAGGGGAAGTTGTGCCCAGACTGGACTGATAGTGTGATTGGATCCAGCCTGGAAGGGACATGAGTGGAGTTGTCCCCAGCTACCGGAGAACCTATCGTGGTTGGAGGTAGAGGGGAAGTTGTCGCCACTAGGGGACTAACCACCTTGTTACCAGGGACCACAGTGAGTAGCTGAAGCAAGTACCGGAGCAAAATTCTCAGCAACCAGGTATGATGAAGAATCGGGAAACCAGCAGGTGCCAAGCCAGGGACCCAGCCAGTGGGGTGATGATTGAGGAGTATCTGAAGTGCCAAGCCAGGGACCCAGCAGGGAAGCGGGGGTGATGCTTGAGGAACATACTAAAGTAAGAAGATTAGTAAGAGAGATTGGGAGCTCAGTGGGCTGAGAGTCTGCAAGAAGTGACTGTATAAAAGTAAAGGAGTTCCTTACAATCTGTGTTAGGAACTGTTCTAAGACTATTGCCATCGGAGACAGCGCTCCTACACTGCAGATGTGGTGTCTTGCTGGATGCCTTTCCCTACATGGCTGTCTACCTGTAGAAGTCTCGGAGTCTGCTAATTGACATTGCAACTTCCTAAGGGTGTTCAAGAAAAAAATAAATCGCTTTGCATTCAAGAAGTGTCTGGCGCCCATGAATCTACCTTACATCACACCCACTATGCCTTGTAACCCATTCTATAAAGAAGGATGCAGCTGTCCTTGGCTCTGAAGGTTCTCATTAGACTAAAGGAGGCCTGCTACACTTAGATAAAAAGAAATCAAGATAGGTGTTTAAGAGCCGGTTCACACGGGGGCGACTTGTCAGGCGACCCAGCCACCTGACAAGTCGCCTCCCGTTCTGTACAATGGAACCGTTCTAATCGGAGCGACGCAAGTCGCTCCGACTTAGAAGAAAGGTTCCTGTACTACTTTGGGGGCGACTTGCATAGACTTCTATACAGAAGTCGTCTTGCAAGTCGCCCCGGCAGTCGTGTGCAGGTCGCCTCGGTGAGGCGACCTGCAAGTCGTGCCGCGTCTAGTGTGAACCGGCACTTAAGGCTACACCCTTCAATTTCCCGCAGCCAGGATCTGCAAATTCCCTGCAGCTGGAATGACGGGTGTTTGCGAACAGCTGCAGCTGCCCATACAAAGCAAAGACAGGCTGATGGCAGCCACAGCTATTTGTAACTGTTCGCACAGCCAGCAATTACCTGCATTGATTGTGGCTTGACATATTCTGTGTGCGTCCAGTCACAATCACTGCAGGTAACAGCTGTTCTTTAGAAACACGTACCACTCCAAGCCACCAGGCTCTAAACACCTCCTGAGTAAATGGCATTCCCCGACATGCAGTTCAGCTAGCCCATCTGTCGCAGGAGACAAATTTCTACTAAATTAAAAGAAAAAATGTATGACTGATACCTGATATATTCAATAAGGCAAAACAGCAAAGTGACCAACCATGTTGTATAAATCTGACTGAGATTTGATTGCCATGTATTATCACACTTCATACATTGTCATTCTATAAAGCGGTCTTTGGTGAAATTTCCATGCTAATAAAGTCTGCAAACAAGTGCCACCACGCAGAGGCCTTGTGTTACTAAACCCACAACAGTAAAATCAGTCTGTATATGCAGTAAAGCATGCTTGTTATAATCACTGTGGAACCTAAGGGGTTAATCCTCTGCATTGAGTAAAAAAGGCTGTTTGATCCTGTCTCCTCTGATCCTCCCCTTCTTCTGTCCCCAATATATTTCCTGATAATACAGAGCCAGGGGACAGGCTGCACATGCTCAGTTTGGTGTGTATTGCTAGAGAGTTTTTTTTTCTCGGGAGGGAGTATGTGATCAGCGTAGGGCCAATCAGCACTGTCCAGATAGAGGACAGAGCAGCTGTACAGGTATACACACTTGCTCCACTTGCAATGCTTTGCATCATGGTAAAAATGTGCTCCTCCGCTGAAGCATTTGGTGGGCAGTACTGCCGCTGAGCGTCCTGACTTGAACCCTATTAAACATCTCTGGAAAGACCTGAAAATGGCTGTCAACCAACTGTCCTCATTTCATGTACCTGCTGTACTATGTACTTGTATGAGAAAGTATGCTGTTCTCTTTGTATTGCTTCCTTTGTGTGAAATCCCTGGTGTCCCTTCCAGTCCCTCTGCTTTCCCATTAGAAACTGACCACACTAAGCAGGAGAACACACCTGTGGTCAGTTCTCTAGCTATGCTGGGAACTAGGGTTGTCCCGATACTGATACTAGTATCGGTATCGGCACCGATACCGAGCATTTGCCCAAGAACTTGTACTCAGGCAAATGCTCCCAATGCTTCTCCCGATACCTGGAAGTCAGCTGTGATCGGCGCGTGGGGGAGTTACAAGATTCTCCCCCAGCGGCTTTCAGCAGCTTTAGTGACATACAGCGGTGATCGCTCACCGCTGACTGTCACTGCATCCTCCTCCATGCCCCCTCCGCTCCTCTGTCCCCCTCCGCTGTCCCCCTCTGTTCCTCTCTCCTTCCCTGTGTCTCTCCACTGTCCCCTCCGTTCCTCTCTCCTTCCCTGTGTCTCTCCGCTGTCCCCTCCGTTCCTCTCTCCTCTTCTGTCCCCCTCCGCTGTCCCCCTCCGTTCTGCTGTGTCTCTCCGCTGTCCCCCTCCGTTCCTCTCTCCTTCCCTGTGTCTCTCCGCTGTCCCCTCCATTCCTCTTTCCTTCCCTGTGTCTCTCCGCTGTCCCCCTCCGTTCCTCTCTCCTTTTCTGAGTCTCTCCGCTGTCCCCTCCGTTCCTCTCTCCTTCCCTGTGTCTCTCCGCTGTCCCCCTCCATTCCTCTCTCCTTCCCTGTGTCTCTCCGCTGTCCCCCTCCATTCCTCTCTCCTTCCCTGTGTCTCTCCGCTGTCCCCTCCGTTCCTCTCTCCTTCCCTGTGTCTCTCCGCTGTCCCCCTCCGTTCCTCTCTCCTTCCCTGTGTCTCTCCGCTGTCCCCTCCGTTCCTCTCTCCTTCCCTGTGTCTCTCCGCTGTCCCCCTTCGTTCCTCTCTCCTTCCCTGTGTCTCTCCGCTGTCCCCCTTCGTTCCTCTCTCCTTCCCTGTGACTCTCCGCTGTCCCCCTCCGTTCCCCTCTCCTTCCCTGTGTCCCTCCGCTGTCCCCTCCGTTCCTCTCTCCTTCCCTGTGTCTCTCCGCTGTCCCCTCCGTTCCTCTCTCCTTCCCTGTGTCTCTCCGCTGTCCCCTCCGTTCCTCTCTCCTTCCCTGTGTCTCTCCGCTGTCCCCTCCGTTCCTCTCTCCTTCCCTGTGTCTCTCCGCTGTCCCCTCCGTTCCTCTCTCCTTCCCTGTGTCTCTCCGCTGTCCCCCTCCGTTCCTCTCTCCTTCCCTGTGTCTCTCCGCTGTCCCCTCCGTTCCTCTCTCCTTCCCTGTGTCTCTCCGCTGTCCCCTCCGTTCCTCTCTCCTTCCCTGTGTCTCTCCGCTGTCCCCCTCCGTTCCTCTCTCCTTCCCTGTGTCTCTCCGCTGTCCCCTCCATTCCTCTTTCCTTCCCTGTGTCTCTCCGCTTTCCCCCCTCCGTTCCTCTCTCCTTTTCTGTCCCTCTCCGCTGTCCCCCTCCGTTCTGCTGTGTCTCTCCGCTGTCCCCCTCCATTCTGCTGTGTCTCTCCGCTGTCCCCCTCCATTCTGCTGTGTCTCTCCGCTGTCCCCCTCCGTTCCTCTCTCCTTCCCTGTGTCTCTCCGCTGTCCCCCTCTGTTCCTCTCTCCTTCCCTGTGTCTCTCCGCTGTCCCCCTCTGTTCCTCTCTCCTTCCCTGTGTCTCTCCGCTGTCCCCTCCGTTCCTCTCTCCTTCCCTGTGTCTCTCCGCTGTCCCCCTCTGTTCCTCTCTCCTTCCATGTGTCTCTCCGCTGTCCCCTCCGTTCCTCTCTCCTTCCCTGTGTCTCTCCGCTGTCCCCCTCTGTTCCTCTCTCCTTCCCTGTGTCTCTCCGCTGTCCCCTCCGTTCCTCTCTCCTTCCCTGTGTCTCTCCGCTGTCCCCCTCTGTTCCTCTCTCCTTCCCTGTGTCTCTCCGCTGTCCCCCTCCGTTCCTCTCTCCTTCCCTGTGTCTCTCCGCTGTCCCCTCCGTTCCTCTCTCCTTCCCTGTGTCTCTCCGCTGTCCCCCTCCGTTCCTCTCTCCTTCCCTGTGTCTCTCCGCTGTCCCCCTCCGTTCCTCTCTCCTTCCCTGTGTCTCTCCGCTGTCCCCCTCCGTTCCTCTCTCCTTCCCTGTGTCTCTCCGCTGTCCCCCTCCGTTCCTCTCTCCTTCCCTGTGTCTCTCCGCTGTCCCCCTCTGTTCCTCTCTCCTTCCATGTGTCTCTCCGCTGTCCCCCTCCGTTCCTCTCTCCTTCCCTGTGTCTCTCCGCTGTCCCCCTCCGTTCCTCTCTCCTTCCCTGTGTCTCTCCGCTGTCCCCCTCCGTTCCTCTCTCCTTCCCTGTGTCTCTCCGCTGTCCCCCTCTGTTCCTCTCTCCTTCCCTGTGTCTCTCCGCTGTCCCCCTCTGTTCCTCTCTCCTTCCCTGTGTCTCTCCGCTGTCCCCCTCCGTTCCTCTCTCCTTCCCTGTGTCTCAGACACTTTCACCCATTTCCTTCTAATAAGACACAACAAAGAAGATCGGAAACACCAATTCTTGCGGAGTCTCTCCCTAGTAAAGAAGATTGCTGCGGTTCTCTCTAATTAAACCTAAATTAGCATTCTAAATGTTTAATAGACCGTTATTTAATATATGAAATATTAATAAACCAATGATTACACAGATAAAATGGAGAGTGGAAACCAGTGTTCTGATAAATGAAATTACAAGTGCCTGGCTGGCAAGTTTATTCGCTCTTTAATGCCACCCTGCAAAGAGTGAACAGCAAAGCAGAGTCTCCAGGATGGGAATAAAGGAAGCGGCTCCCTGAGACAGGAGGATGTCATGTGGATAATGCAATCTACAAATAGACAGATTTTTTTTTTTTACTCAATTTCTATGTATTAAAAAGGCACAGTTGATTGAAGTTTAAATCTGAGCGGCTCTATAATCTCATCTGTTGAAGCTGAACCCCCTACCAGCTGTGTCTTGTAGTGTCTGTATTTTCCGAATGGCTCTATCAATTGGAGACTAAGACCCCTTTCACACTGGGCGGTGGGGGCATTAGCAGTAGTTTCAGAAGCACTATTCCGCCGCTAGCGGGGTGATTTTAACCCAGCTAGCAGCTGAGGAAAGGGTTAATAGCGCCCGTGTTGCGGGGCTGCCCATTCATTCAAACGCACCCCCCCAGTGCAAAAGCACTCAGGCTTTCACACTGGGGTGGCGTAAGAGGAACTTTTCAGGCACTATTTTTAGCGCTAAAACATCTGAAAAGCACCCCAGTGTGAAAGGGGTTTAAGGGCTGGTTCACACCAGATGCAGTCCAGTGCACTTTTATTCTGCATTAAAAATGTATGCATAGCGGTTTACTAGTTCACGCCAGTGCAATGCCTTTCAGTATGCGGCATGCTGCATTTTTTGTGTATGGAACGTATCTGGAGCCCAGCAAAATGCATCAAAACTGCACCAGAACGCATATGTACTCAACTGACATGAAGAAAAAAAAGGGGGAAAAAAACACAGGAGCGCATCAAAAATGCACATGTATAAACGCATCCGAAATGCAGAAACTGTGTCGTAAACCGGCCCTTAAGGTTCATTAACATAACTTGAGTTGCAGCAACATGCGGTACATGCATTGCTGCAATTGGTTTCTGTTCATTTTGAATGGCACCCCTGTGCACCACAGTGCGTTGAGTTACAAAACTTTGATATGTCCGATTTTCTGGATGTTTTGATGCATTGACAGCTCATTATATGGGCTGCCATAATGCAGTGTATGTTAACACGTGACAATGCACTTTAACATACCACAACATTGTAAATGGGCCCTAAATGTTCCTTAATTAAGAACACCATTCCATGGGGTTGATTTACTAAAGGCAAATTGACTGTGCACTTTGCAAAGTGCAGTTGCACTCTACAAGAGCAGTTGCAGAAGTTCATTTACTAAGCTCTGGTTGATGAAAGTCAGCAGAGCTTCTGCTCATTTACTAAACTCTGGAGCAACTGCTCTTGCCGTGTGCAACTGCACTTTCCAAAGTGCACAGTCTTTTTGCCTTTAGTAAATCAACCCCAATGTGTTCTCAGAGAAGAAGATGGCACAATGTGCAGTCATGTGACAAGAGGCTGCAACTCTGCCCAAGAGCACCGTGAAAAGCTTGCTGAATCTGTCCTTATAAAACTTTCGGTTAAAATCAATGAGACTTGCAGTGGTGCTGCCTCTCTGCACTGCATCGGCTAAATACATGTTAGGGATAGGAGGAAAAGCCCCTCCTGTCCAAGTATAAAACCGAATGTGACAGGGAGGACACACAGGCCCCTTGAAGCATGGGGCAGGGTCACCATTGCGACACCCTGGCGCTACACCATTGGTTGAGGATGTGTGGTAAAAACACATCTCAACCAGGGGCAGAATTTTCAGGGTCGCAGCATCGCACTTGTGATTGGGCCCTGGTGCCACTGTGGGGGGCCCCCAAGACCCGGCACCTCCCCCTCCGGTGCAGGTTCCATCCACACTTATGCCGCGTGCACACGATCGGACATTCCGACAACAAAACCGTGGATTTATTTCCGATGGATGTTGGCTCAAACTTGTTTTGCATACACACAGTCACACAAATGTGGTCGGAAATTCCGAACGTCAAGAATGCGGTGACGTACAACACGTATGAAAAATGAAGTTCAGTAGCCAGTGCGGCTCTTCTGCTTGATTCCGAGCATGCGTGGGATTTTGTGCATCGGAATTGTGTACACACGATCGGAATTTCCAATAACGGATTTTGTTGTCGAAAAATTTGATATCCAGCACTCAAATTTTTGTTGTCGGAAATTCCGACAGCAAATGTCCGATGGAACCTACACGTGGTCGGAATTTCCGACAACAAGCTCACATCAAACATTTTTGTCGGAAATTCCGACCGTGTGTACGCGGCATTATGCTCTGGGGTGGTGAGTGGTCAACCCAAGATCTGTGATTGCAGATTCAGCTATCCCAGAGCAAGAGGTCGGGGGCCACACCAGAGGGCTCTGTGGGCCACCAGTTAAGCACCCCTGGTCTAGGGGAAGCTGAAACGGTTGCATATTTTACCTTCCGCACCATTCCAGGCACTCTCTTCTTCTCTGCTTCGCGCTGTGAACGGTCCCTCTGCGTCATCACACACAAGGCAGGGCTATTAGCGGGTGTTGTATATTGAATAGGCAAGTGTACAATAGTGGCCAGGAGGGCCTTAGAGAGGAGGCTTTGTAAGAGTGGTGACATGGATGGAAAAAGCCTACAGAAGTGAGTATTAAGGCAGGTATTACTCCTTATTCCTGCACCCCTGAGCACCTAACTCCAGCGTTACTATGACTTTAAATGTATGAGCATTCTGGCTTCTGCACAGCTGCAGTGTTTCCTGCATGGCATTAAAAGAGAAGTATAACCAAAGCTTTTTTGGCTATACTTCTCATATGGATTACAGGAGTGTTCCCCCCCCCCCCCCCCAGGAGAGCATTAGCCCGCTGTTGGCTGACATCACAGACCTGGTGTAGGCTCTGAAAAGATCCCAGCCATATGGTCGGGATCCAGCCAGAAGCCTGGGCCTGCAGGTGGCTGAACCTCGCGACGAGCTGCTGAGATCCTGAGACAACCGCTCCTGCTCCGTCCACAGCCCAGCACTCCAGTGAGCGCTGGAGGGGCAGAGCAGACAGCCTGCGATTTACGGTCTCCAGCTCTCTGCAGACTGAAGACTGAGAGGTGAGAGATCAGTGATGTTTAATCGATCAGTTCTTGGTCTTAGAGGCGACAAGGGACATCTGCAGCTGGGATTGGTGCTGCAGCCATACAGGTAAGTATGATTGTTTTTTTTACAATCCCATACCCTTTTCTTTTTTATTATTTCACTGACTGGTTCCACCTGCTGCTGGGAGCTGCGTTTTTTTTGCCACTCGTGTTTGTATTGCCAAATCTAAACAATCAAATTGGATATTCCTGTGATGGCAAGTAATGGGTATAGACCAGACACAGTCTTGTTGTATCTTTAGGTACTCTGTATGCAGTTAGCCTCTGTCTCCATTCACATGATGATCAGGGGTCCATAAACTCTACTCTCCACCAGGTCTTTACTTCCACTGACAGCAATCTGTTTGCTACAATAATGATAGAACACTTCTGAAAACAATTTGACATTGGCGGAAATCAAGAATCTCAATGCAAGCTGACATTTTAAGTGTGGAAGTATCCGATGTCTGATTCCATGTGTCAAAGTGGTCAGTAAAGATGTGATATACAGCAGCTGTTATCTTTTTTGATCTTTTTTAAACCAAGCTTCTTATTGCTAAAACATCCTGTGGATCTTCCCTTTTTTTTTTTTTTTTTAGTATTTAAAGCAGCACTTCAGTAATTGTTTCAACTTTCCATCTATTAAATCTTCTGTCCTTGTTGTTTTAACTATGGATAGTAATTTTTTTTTTTCTGCCAGTAAATACCTTATACAGCCCACTTCCCGTTTCTTGTCTGGTCTTTAGCCTAGGCTTATGACATCATACACAGCTCTCTTTCTCACTCTCGTGAGATTTTGCAAAGAAGGGAGGGGAGCAGGGTAAGTCATAAGAGGGCCAATGAGAGCTGCAGAGCTGGAGGTGTGCCTCTGTGTCTGTGTAAATCCAGGAAGTGAACAGGCAGCAGCTTCATCTGCCCACAGTTTAAATGGTTGCAGACAGACTCAGTGGCGGAAGATTTCTGCAGCATATTTGGCAAGTACAGAATCACAGTTTATATAAAATAATATGCAAAGTTGTTGGAGGGAAGCTTCAGAATGGCAAAGATGTTTTTATTACAAATTATGTGAGCAGACTGCAGTTCCTCTTTAAATACTGTTGGGTTTTTTTTTGTTCAATAGATTTGTATTTTTTCAAAGAATACAAGAGTAATACAGGCATGTGATAAATTCAGTTGACAGTTGAGTACAACATAACCAAAATTAGCACCGCAAAAGGTTGCAAAAAACAAACATAATACTAGAATATACATGGTTTGCAAGGTGACAAATCTGTCCCGACTAATGGCAGGTCTGAAAAATCATATGAAGCCCTGAGAATAACATAAGCTTAGAGATAGCTTAACGTGTTTGTTAGCCCAAAACGTCATATTCCTGATCATTACATACCTCCCAACCGTCCCGGATTCCATGGGACCGTCCTGCGATTTGAAGTAAGTCCTGGGGTCCTGCAGATCTGGGCTGGAGTCTCGGAGCCCAGGGCTGGAACAAATGCTTGCCCTGGGCTCCACTCAGTAGTAGTAACCTCAATGGGTGCAATGGGTGCTCTCACACACAGCGCCAAGTGAGGATTCCTGGGAGAAGATCTGGCCGGCAATCTCTGCTTCCCCCTCCTCAATGCAGACATCGGTTGTTAGGACCGTTGGCATCCCAGCAACCGATTTACATCATTTGCAGGCCACCTCTCCACCCCGTCTTTGGCTCCCGATCCCGCCTCTCAACAGGCCCAATTTCGCCACTCAGCAGTCCCAATGCTGCCTCTCAGTGGCCCCAATCTCATCTGGCAGCAACCCCTGATCTCAATAGCCTCAATCCTGCCTGTCAGCGGCTAGTAAAAGGTAAGAGGAACTCTTTCTCACACAGAAGCACTCCATGTGCTTCTGTGTGTTTGCGCCAGGCACCCAGGGGGGACATGGCCCACATTTGCTGGTGGGTGCCCTGGGTCCCGGCGCAACAACCACCCACATTTTGTGTTTAATTGGGGATGCCGGAAGTGTCTTCTTTCCCCGCCTGTCAGGACTGTAGCATGGAGCCAGTGAAGTGCTATGAAACTCCTCCTCAGCTCCATGCAGTCCTGACACTTGGAGCTGTCAGAGGCACAAGCCCAAGAATAAATATCAATCTGCATTTGTGAGAGAGCTGGGGGGGGGCACTAGTAAGAGAGGAGGGGGGCATTAGTGAGGAACTATGGCGACATTAGTAAGAGAGAAGGGAGAATTGGTGAGAGCTGGGGGCATTAGTAAGAGAGGAGGGGGGAATTGGTGAGAGACCTGGGGGGGGCCCTAGTGAGAGAGGAGGGGGGCATTGGTGAGGAGCTGGGGGGGCATTAGTAAGAGAGGAGGGGGTAATTGGTGAGAGACCTGGGGGGCCCTAGTGAGGGGGAGGGGGCATTGGTGAGGAGCTGGGGGAGTATTAGTAAGAGAGGAGGAGGGAATTGGTGAAAAAGCTTGGGGGGTATTAGTAAGAGAGGAGGGTGGCTTCCAAAAAGTGTGGGCTCGGGGCGCAGAGCACTGCGCCCCAAGCCCACCCAGATGTGTGACAATAGCGAATTAATATTTGCTATTGTCTTCCTAAATCTCCTCCCGGCCAATCAGGAAGTGGGTCCTGAGACCCGTCACCTGATTGGCCTAGAGAAGAAGCGATCCGAACTCAAAACGTTTGCACAACTACAGAGGGAACTGGGTATACCTGATTCTTGAGCATTCCAATATACCAGACTGAAACATGCAGCACAAAGTCAGTTTGGGACTGAATCATTCTCATTAGAAAATATGAATTTAGATTGGCCGCCTAGGAGGAGGAGGGAGGAGACACACGGCGGAAGCCGCCGTAATGCCAAGGTGGAGGAGAAGCAGGGGAAGCCACCACCCGGAGGAAGCGCTGCCCGTGACCTAGATGGGATAAGTGCGGAGCTGGTGATTGACCAACAACCCACCGGGGGGTTGTGATGATTTAACACCTGGAATAGGCAGACAGCAGGAGCTTGAACATGAGGTCTTTATTCAGTAGCATCCATCTTACAACTAACCACAGCTCCCCGACCCCAGATCACATGACCAAAACTGTTAACTGTTACCTAACATGCATAAGGAACTAGGCATAACAATTGAACTTGAATTATAACATAAAGCATACACATCATTACAGGGGGCTGCGGGTGGATTGTTTGTTGCCCCCTCCCAAACAAATATACCACCAGTACTCTATCCGTGGTAAATGGTTTGTCTAAAATGTACAGCTGTAACTGCCACATCTGCAGGAGAACGTGTTTTTCTGGGAAACAGACTTACTGACCAGATCACCAGGTGAAAATAGAGGAAAGAAAGCCTATAAAAGGAAGCTAATGTAGCCAACCCTTCTGAGAATTGGTAAGTTGCAACATAATAAATCTTTGCTTTGGGATTTAATACCACTGTAAGTGCAGCAACTAACAACACGCTGATACCTGGCCCATGATTATAAAAAATATAACCCTGTTCACGTTCACATATTCCTACTATTCCTCACATCTCAGCATAGAAGCCAATTTAAGCTGTCATAGAGAAGACAAAACAAATATTTCAGTGTATTCAGTTGGAATGGGGGTTCTGATAGCAGGGTCTGTATTTCACAATAGATTATTGTGTGGCATAGATTATCTCTGGGGTTTCGCCATGTCCTGTCTACCGTTGCTCTTAGCCATAAACTAAATATCACTTTACCCCTAGACAACGTTGTAGAGACAGGCTCTTCTGAGCCCTAGGTAGAAATGTGTGTCTCATGTTTATTAGAGAACAGTCTAATCTATGTTAAAAGGATAGTTCACCTGTACAAAAAACCTGCCTATGCAGGTAGGGGATGTTTAGAACAAATGTGCAGCTCTGACTAGAGAAAGATGAATAATATCCTGCTATAGGTGTAGGCCATTTACATACCTTATATAGCAAGGTCCCAGGCCTCCTTTGACCTAATGAGAACCTCCGCGGCCAGGAAAAGCTGACATCCTTCTGTATATGGTGGGTTGTGAGGCATGGTGGGTGTAGAGTAGTTAAAGTTATTGGGCGCCTGACACTTCTTGGATGCAAGATAAAGTTTATTTATCTTAACAAACCTTTTTTTGGGGGAGAGATGGTTAGGGCCAGGAAACCCTTAGGTAGTTGCAAGATTAATTGGCAGACTCTGAGACTTGAATAGGAGGACAGCCATGCAAGCAAAGTCATCCAGCAAGATGCCGCAACTGCATGTCTGGAATGCTGTCTCCTATGGAAACAGTCTTTAACAGTTCCTAACACGAAGCTTAACAGTTCCTTCACTTTCACCACAACTGCTCCTTGTAGTTCTTAAGCACACTGAGCTCCCGGTCTCTCACTAGACCCAATGATTCACTGACGCTGAATCCCTTGAGCTCCTTCAATCTTCACAGTGGTATCTTCCTCAAGCGTCACCCAGTGGCGTAGCGTGGGGGGTGCGGAGGGGGCCGTGGCCCCGGGCGCAACATTTAGGGGGGCGAAATTTCGCGCCAGTGTGTGACTACTGGCTGCATCCTCCGAAATTCCCTGCCCTGTGTCCCCACGCTCTGGCCGCCATGTTCAGTCTCCGGCGCCCTGTGATTAACCGTATGGGGTCATGTGCGGCGTCGGGGCTGGCCTGTCCCGCCTCTGCACATGTTCAGTCTCCGGCACCCTGTGAATGGGGTCATGTGCGGAGGCGGGACTCCAGGATCAAGCGCGAGCGTTAACAGGCCAGCCCCGCCGCCACACATGACCCCATACGCCCAATCACAAGGCGCCGGAGACTGAACATGGCGGAGCGCGGGGGACACAAAAATTTGAGATTGTGAGCCGCCGCTGTCTCCTCCTCCTGCTCCCCTCCGGACCAATGGAAAACAAAGAAGAAAAGGTGAGACTCCCTCGTGATGAGAGTCGCGTTGCTGGCCCCGGGGGGGGGGGGGGGGGGGACACACGGTCTGGGAAGAGGAAGCAGCCAGCCAGAGAGAGAGAGTGAGTAGAAGAGCAGCTAGAGTCATGCAGTGTACAGGAATACTGTAGGTAGGATAGTGTAGTGGACAGTAAAGTGGTCAGTGCAGTATAGTGGACAGTATAGCATAGTGGTCAGTATAGTGTAGTGGACAGTATAGTGGTCAGTATAGTGTAGTGGACAGTATAGTGTAGTGGACAGTATAGAGGTCAGTATAGTGGGCAGTATAGTGTAGTGGTCAGTATAGTGTAGTGGTCAGTATAGTGGTCAGTGTAGTGTAGTGGACAGTAAAGTGGTCAGTATAGTGTAGTGGTCAGTATAGTGTAGTGGACAGTATAGTATAGTGTAGTGGTCAGTATAGTGGTCAGTATAGTGTAGTGGACAGTATAGTGGTCAGTGTGGTGGACAGTATAGTGTAGTGGTCAGTATAGTGGTCAGTATAGTGTAGTGGACAGTATAGTGGTCAGTGCAGTATAGTGGAGAGTATAGTATAGTTGTCAGTATAGTGTGGTGGTCAGTATAGTGTAGTGGACAGTATAGTGTAGTGGACAGTATAGTGGACAGTATAGTGTAGTGGACAGTATAGAGGTCAGTATAGTGGAAAGTATAGTGTAGTGGACAGTATAGTGATCAGTATAGTGTAGTGGACAGTATAGTGTAGTGTACAGTGTAGTGGTAAATATAGCGGACAGTATAGTATAGTGGACAGTATAGTGTAGTGGACAATATAGTGGTCAGTGTAGTGGACAGTATAGTGGACAGTATAGTGTAGTGGTCAGTATAGTGGACAATATAGTGTAGCGTACAGTATAGAGGTCAGTATAGTGGACAGTATAGTGTAGTGGGCAGTATAGTGGTCAGTATAGGAATCAGATGGGTTAGTACTATTGTAGGAAGGGACAGGACTCGGGGAGTGCTAAAAGTCCGCAGGTTAGGGGGCGCAAATTACTTGCCTTGCCCCGGGCGCTGACGACCCACACTACGCCACTGGCGTCACCCCCAATTCCCCCCTGGCTTGATTCCCACTGAAGTTTCCCGATTCTTCACCATCCCCGGTTGATGAGAATACTGCTCTGGTACTTGCTTCAGTTACTCACTGGTCCCTGGTAATAAGGCGGATAGTCCCTTACTGGCGACAGCTTCCCCTCAACCTCCGACCACGGAAGGTTATCTGGGTGTCGGAACCAACACTTCTGGTTGGACTGCAAGCCTTAGTCCCAACCCTGTGCTGCTCTCTTGCTTCTGGATAGGCCCTCAGACAGCCTAGCAGCCAGATATGCCCGGAATAGGCCCCATTTCCGGCCTAGCAGCCCGGGCTATACAACACACATCCACCCAGACAGCCATCCAGGTAGCACAGAACATAGATCACCTGACTCCACCTGAATATATAGCCTCTCCCAGCAGGCCAAGGGATTCAAGAAAACGCCTGCTCATTGGCTGAGATACCCCACATATCCATAACCTGACCTTGTGTTGCCCTTCTCATATCTAGTACAAACTTAGGGAGAAATCAATATATCTCTAGCAATCAACCAGGATAACTACTCCTGACAAGTAAATTTGTGAGGAGCAACCCTGCCTAAACTCCAGGGTGCTACACTTATAAAGCCCGAATGGAATACTCCCAGGACGTTGCTAAGTGAGGCCTAGTCATCACTGCTCACCTGCATAGTTTGTTTTTATCTATAGATGCCCCTTATCTGTGTAACACCCTCTAGTGTGCTAGAAGAGTAGTACTGTGTTTAGTAGAATAGGTAAATTTCCAGGCTTGGCTGCGTTTTTGATCTGGGCCTGGGAGTGACTCAGGTTATAGCTGGGTTATTCACAGGCAGCGTCACCAGGACTTCCCACTTCTTTCCAGAAAGTTCTGGTACTTTCTGGAAGGAGAGGTTGAGCTGTTTGGGGTGCTCTAAGGAGCCCTGACCAATCCCCAACTTGGAATGGCAGGGGGAGGGGGCAGGCCACCTTAAATACCTAGGGTCAGCCCAGCTGGGGAGGAGTTGTTCAGGAAAAAGCTGGAGATGGAGTGCTAGGTTTTCGGTGGCCTTAGAAGGAGCTCCCCAGTATGGGGGATAGGGTGACCTTGGGCCTGGGCTCGGGTGTGGATGGGACCCTCTGAGAACACGTGGAGGTGTCTTGGACAGGAGGCACGGGAGCAAGGAGAGGACAGTGGGAGAGAGCACTGCCATGCAAGTCTCCAGGGAGGAACTACAGGTCGCAGCTGGGAAGAATGGTGAGTGATGCACAGTCAAGAGGACTGGTGAGGCACGTCTGAGAGGACTGGGAGAAAGCAGTCTGGGAATGGGTGCAGAACCAGAAGAGTGGACTGTGAGGGCTGGCAGGGCCTGAAGAGGTGGTGCTGGGAGCAGTAAACATGTGTAGGACAACTAGCACCAAGGCCTGTCTTATTTTTGCTACACCATAGGGATCCTTAATCACTACTCGCAAAGGGAACCTGCAAGGCCTGGCTTAGTCAGTGTCAGGCCTAAAATGATGTGCTAGTTGGTCCTGGGAGTACAAGCAAGTGATGTGGTGGAGGTGCTGAGGAGGAATAGTCTGCAAGCAAGTGTTGTGCTGAAGTGAAGACTGGAGTGTATATACAAGGAGTGTTTATAGTTGGTCCCATGTAAATATTCTGCAATTCAGTAGGCATCCCGTATTCCCTTACCCCATCCAAGTTAATTCCCCTCAATAAAAATACAAAACAAAGTGCATTGACTGTTTTCTGTCTTAAGGGTGACTGGAAATTGTGTGCCTGGCTGGGCAGAGTGACAGGTGGACTACAATACTCAGCAGCCCCTACGGGGGTACCGCTACATCTGCATAGGCAGTTTTGTGGTAAAGGTGAACTATCCTTTTAAGGAAAGAATAAAGACACTTTTCATGTGTATTGCTCGTGAGAACATAAGAGTTTTATATAGTTAAAGGTGAATTCCGGGTATGGCTTTCTTTACATAGTTACATTGGTTCAGCTTGGACCAATGTATAGTATATCACAAAAGTGAGTACACCCCTCACATTTTTGTAAAAAATGCATTTATATATTTTCATGTGACAACACTGAAGAAATGACACTTTGCTACAATGTAAAGTAGTGAGTGTACAGCTTGTATAACAGTGTAAATTTGCTGTCCCCTCAAAATAACTCAACATACAGCCATTAATGTCTAAACTGCTGGCAACAAAAGTGAGTACACACCTAAGTGAAAATGTCCAAATTGGGCCCAATTAGCCATTTTCTCTCCCCGGTGTCATGTGACTTGTTACACAGCCAATACACAGCCATTAACCGCTAGCCGACCAGCCGCCGCAGTTACACTGCGGCAGGTTGGCACAGGTGCGCAAATCGCCGTAGCTGCACGTCGCTTCTTTATGACGTCACAGCAGGTACGTGCGTGCCAACAGAGGTACGCGCTCCCTGCATGTCTCTGGAGCCATCCTGCGTGCCTGGTGGGCGCGATGACCGCCATGCACCCGCGATCGCTCGTGACAGAGCAAGAACCGAGATCTGTGTGTGTGTGTAAACACACAAATCCCGGTTCTCTCAGGGGAGAGGAGACAGATCATGTGTTTATACTATGTATGAACACCGATCTCTTTCCTCCCCTAGTCAGTCCCATCCCCCCTACAGTTAGAACACACCTAGGGAACACAGTTCACCCCTTGATCACCCCCTAGTGTTAACCCCTTCCCTGCCAGTGACATTTATACAGTAATCAATGGCTATTTTTAGCTCTGTATAAATGTCAATGGTCCCAAAATAGTGTCGAAAGTGTCCGATCTGTCCACCGCAGTGTCGCAGTCCTGATAAAAATCGGAGATCGCCGCCATTACTAGTAAAAAAAAAATAATAAAAATGACATAAATCTATCCCCTATTTTGTAGAAGCTATAACTTTTGCGCAAACAAATCAATATATGCTGATTGCGATTTTCTTTTCCAAAAATATGTAGAAGAAAACATATCAGTCTAAACTGAGGAACAAATTAGTATTTTTTTTAAAAAATGGGGATATTTATTATAGCAAAAACTACAAAATATTTTTTTCAAAATTGTCGCTTTTTTTTGTTTATAGCGCAAAAAATAAAAACCACAGATTTGATCAAATACCACCAAAAGAATGCTCTATTTTGGGGGAAAAAAGGACATCAATTTTGTTTCGGTACAAGTTTTGCACGACATTGCAATTGTCAGTTAAAGCAACGCTATGCCGTATCGCAAAAAATGGCCTGGTCAGGAAGGGGACAAATCCTTCCGGGGCTGAAGTGGTTAAAGTCTAAACTGCTGGCAACAAAAGTGAGTACACCCCTAAGTGAAAATGTCCAAATTTGGCCCAAAGTGTCAATATTTTGTGTGGCCATCATTATTTTCCAGCACTGCCCTAACCCTCTTGGGCATTGAGTTCACCAGAGCTTCACAGGTTGCCACTGGACTCCTCTTCCACTCCTCCATGACAACATCATGGAGCTGATGGATGTTAGAGACCTTGCGCTCCTCCACCTTCTGTTTGGGGATGCCCCACGGATGCTCAATAGGGTTTAGGTCTGGAGACATGCTTGGCCAGTCCATCCCTTTACCCTTAGCTTCTTTAGCAAGGCAGTGGTTGTCCTGGAGGTGTGTTTGTGGTCATTATCATGTTGGAATACTGCCCTGCGACCCAGTCTCTGAAGGGTGGGGATCATGCTCTGCTTCAGTATGTCACAGTACATGTTGGCATTCATGGTTCCCTCAATGAATTGTAGCTTCCCAGTGCCGGCAGCACTCATGCAGCCCCAGACCATGACACTCCCATCACCATGCTTGACTGTAGGCAAGACACACTTGTCTTTGTACTCCTCACCTGATTGCCGCCACACACGCTTGACACCAACTGAACCACATACGTTTATCTTGGTCTCATCAGACCACAGGACATGGTTCCAGTAATCCATGTCCTTAGTCTGCTTGTCTTCAGCAAACTGTATCCGGGCTTTCTTGTGCATCATCTTTAGAAGAGGCTTCCTTCTGGGACGACAGCCATGCAGACCAATTTGATGCAGTGTGCGGCGTATGGTCTGAGCACTGACAGACTGAGCCCCCCCCCCCACACACACACACACACACACACACACTCATACATCTATTTCCCAAAGACATCCTCTGGATATGAGGCTGAGCACGTGCACTCAACCTGTTTTGAGTGGAACCTGTCCTGTTAAACCACTGTATGGTATTGGTTACTGTGCTGCTGCTCAGTTTCAGGGTCTTGCCAATCTTCTTATAGCCTAGGCCACCTTTATGTAGAGCAACAATTCTTTTTTTTCAGATCCTCAGAGAGTTCTTTGCCATGAGGTGCCATGTTGAACCTCCAGTGACCAGTATGAGAGAGTGAGAGCGATAACACCATATTCAACACACCTTCTCCCCATTCACACCTGAGACCTTGTAACACTAATGAGTCACATGACACCGGGAAGGGAAAATGGCTATTTGGGCCCAATTTTGGACATTTTCACTTAGGGGTATACTCACTTTTGTTGCCAGTGGTTTAGACATTAGGCTGTGTGTTGAGTTATTTTGAGGGGACAGCAAATTTACACTGTTATACAAGCTGTACACTCACTACTTTACATTGTAGCAAAGTGTCATTTCTTCAGTGTTGTCACATGAAAAGATATAATAAAATATTTACAAAAATGTGAGGGGTGTATTCACTTTTGTGAGATACTGTATGTAGTCCTATGCCATACACGTGGGATCCCTGTGGAAGCAGATAACCTCTGAAGTAGTCACCGCTACCACAGCGATCGACCTCTGTGTTCACTATGCATCAGGATAGCCACTCAGGAGCAGTGTGAATTTTAGCAGCAAATTTCGATTCAGTTTTAGTCTTAGTCGTTTGACTAAAATTATATTTTAATTTTAGTTCCATTTTAGTCATCTGCAATTGTTTTAATCATGTTTAGTTGACTAAAACCTCCAGTACATTTTAGTCGTCTAAAATCGAATGAGTTTAGTTAAATTGTAATGCACTATTTAAGCATTTCTCTTCTCATTTTTTTTTGGGGGGGGGGGGGGGGGGGGTTTATGTAATCTAAAGGCCTTAAAAGATTTTTTAAGCATGGGTGCAAAAACAGCTCTGGCAGCAAAAGGGTTAATCCTGCACAGATCAGACAGTGTGCTGCTCTCCTGTAGTGGACAAGCTGCAAAGCCTACTGACAAGGAGCAGGTCTCTATATATCAGTATGAAGTGTGAGTGTGTCCACAGACAGTGGAGAGCCCACAGTCCTTGTAGGATCAGTGTGATCAGAGCACTCTGTCTTCCGGGGGACACAACCTTCACCTGACACAGGACTAGTAGAAATCTAATCGGCCCTGCACGCAGAGGCAATGTGTGGGAGGGTTACCTACACAGCCAAGCCACCGCCATCCTAATAGAACATCCCCCTTCAGACTGCAGATAACAGCCATTGATGGTCTAACCATCCGCTCGGACAGCCATCATAAATCTTGGTTGCGTTCAGTCCCCAAAAGTGATTCCTACGTTTACGCAGGAATTGTTCTGACGTTAACACCTTCAAGAATTAAGCCAATATATTAAAAAAGAGGTTTCTTGATAAGGGTTATGGACAGGACGAAATAGATTCTCATTTCCAATGAGTTCTAACTATTGATCGTGCATCTTTGTTGGGCGTCAAATCCCCCAAAGATCGTGACGATTCTTTTAAATGGTCACTACTAACATCCTTTTCAATACAACATAGACAAATTAAATCTATTATTGATTGCCATTGGGGAGTGTTTAAGACTGATCATATTTTGGGATCATTGATTCCAGAAAAAACAAAGGTTATCTATAGGGGAGCCCCATGGCTAAGGAGTAAGATCGCCCCCAATGTCAACCCTGCAGTAAGTACTTCCTTTTTTCACAATTTAATTGGATACTATCCTTGCAAGAAATGTACAGTTTGTCAGTACAACATCTGTAGAGGGCAGGTTATTAAAGAATTGTCATCTACGGTTACTAAATGCACTTTTCCTATCAAGCAATTCTGTACATGCACCACTACCAATGTCATGTACTTGTTGACCTGCCCATGTGGTAAACAGTACGTGGGTCGTACCATACGTGCTTTTTCAGTTAGGGTCGGCGAATACATTACCAAAATAAAAAGTGGGAGCATCAAGCACACAGTTCCATGCAATTACCGTGAATTCCACAATTGTGATCCCAGGGGAACGAAATTTGTGATCATTGACAGATTCATTTCTCCGTGGAGAGGGGGTGCCCCCACTAGGGGTGTCTCCAGATTGGAGACTTTCTGGATTTACCAGTTAAAGTCCCACTCCCCATTTGGTATAAATTATTTATTAATAAGGCATGAGAGAGACCTATATTTATAGTCGATCACTTTTTAGATCAAGCCAATTACTGTGTACCTTTTCAATCGATTTTAGAAATTTCCCTAAATCAATGTAATATAGGTCCACATTGGTACATGGTTTACTAACTTTTTACCTTGGAGTTATTTTATATTTTGTATTATTTTGTATGGGGGGTTTCATTGTTCTCCTTATAATGCTAATTAGATGTGCACTATTTATTTGTTCTAGGATGTGGCTTCAGTTTTGAATTGGCCTGAATGGTGACATCACGGCCGTTTCTTCTATTCTTTTATATCATGCCTATTATCGCTAATAAATGTCCTTGTGGCTTCAGTATTGGCTGACGTTTATGGTGTTAATATGTTCCGTCATGCCTTTATGAACATCACTATGGTTAATGCTCCATCCTTTGAAACGTATCTACTTCCGGTTCTGTAAACTTTTGGGCCATCATATTGGCTGACGGACGTGATGTTTTCACGTTCCATCGTGCCATCTGATGGTCTTTGGATTTCTATTTAGACCAAGGCTTGAATCGTCACAACTTCCGGTTTTACCGGAAGTGACGTTGGGATGTTCGTGTTTAAAAACACGATCACGGTCCCTCACAGTATTGTTAACAGGGTTTGTCAAACAGCCCGCATTAAAGCTAAAGCAATTATTCAATTATTGCTTCATATTGGGCACTGTTTATTATTACTAGTGGGCCTCTGTGATTGTCCCTTCGGAGGTGGAGGTGACGTCTGTCCAACCGGAATTTGTGGTGGGTGCAAATTCAATTTGGAGCCACATTCCCTATATAAAGCACACTGGTGATGGCAGCTATTTATACCCCAGATGAAGTCTACTTGGACAAAACGCGTCCGATGAAGTGCCGCTATTACCAATGTGCAATCTTATGCGATTTAATCTCGATTGAAATGTGAGTGTTCAATTTTTACCTTTTTTAATTAAACTACTTGAAATATTATCACACTATGTGGAACCTTTTTTATTCTTTGGGTTTTATCGTGTGAGCTGACTTTCACCTCCCTGAGTGCCCTCCCATTGGCTGTATCTCACTTGAAGTTTGTTTGAACACATATTGATGCCCCATGCTGTACCAAGTTAGGGATATCAATGTCATCAGGATTGTCTGGGTTTTCCATCAACCATGGTGTTTTGACACCCAAGCCTTTTAGACTTGAGAGGTATATGCCCCTTCAAGTCCAACCTTTGTGGTAAGCCTTCAACCAATTGGTGGCAGTCTCTTCACTAGATTTCTTCACAAGATTCTTTTCACTTGATGACCTGCATTGATGTTTACTGGTTTACATCTACTCAAGGACAGTGTTCATAATCACTAGACCAATGAGTCTTCATTTATTTATTTTTATTTAGTTATCACGTCGTGGACATTTTCACAAATGCCATTTATATGTATGTATATTTGTTAATAAGCGCTGCATAATTTCCTCCTTCAGCTGCCTATTTAAACTGGCTTGTCAACATGAGCAGTTACTGAATGGTCTTCAGTTTGTACCTGCATTCCTGTGACCTGATCCATTGAACCTGCTTACCTGTGTATGACCCGCCTTTCTCCTGGACTCTGCCTTTGCTCCTGCATTAACTTTGTTCACCTGATCTCTTTGACCTTGGCCTGTTTACTGGACTTATCTTTGCCTGCTGATTCTGTATTGTGCTTTCCGGCTGTTACCTACCTTGGCCTGCTTCCTGGACTTGCTTTGTCTGCGGACTCAGTGCCTTGATACTCGGCGGCCACTGATCGCCGTCTGCATATCGGCTCTGCTACCATCTCCTGCTCTGGGGCCAAGCTGCTTCAATATCCTGTTCCTAGGACTACAACTCTCAGCTCCTTCCACCTAAGTGCAGACTTCACCAGCCAGCTATTCCTGCTCTTTTGCCACTCCGTGCCCTCACATTTCTGTCTCCACCTTCAGGAGTGTTGGGCAGAAGGTGCAAGAGAGGCCTCCACAACATTCCAGTCGTCACCAGGTACATGATAGTTTGCCTTAAATTGTAATGATGGACTCAAAGGTTGTAGCTGCAATCTGTAGTGTCATGGCTGATGAATTCCCCTATGTCCATGTACTCATTCAGCTTGTCCTGATTTGATAAAGGGATAGGTAACTGCTTGTTCGGGTCACAGAGCGTCTAATCCATGACTCAAAATTTCCTCTGTGTTGCATCATAAATGTGGGAGTGCTAATGTAATGAAACACATCTCTTTCATGTTGCTCTGCATGTTTGTGTCTGTGTCAGAGCTAATTACTATTTAACTCTCACCTGCAGAACACTAGACTGAGGGATTCAGGGATTGTGGGATATGCAGCTTCTTCACAGGCAGAAAGAGGTTATGAATTGATCTTTGCAGTGTTATGCATCATGCCTCATATTTAAACATAATAAGAAACTGCTAAAAAAAAGAATGCGAAGATTTGTTCTACTATAGTAAAATGAAATCAGGGAACATCCTACTGAGCACAACCTCTTAAAACCACACCCACAAAAAAAACCACACCATTTTTGTAGGTGTAGCAGAACTTCAGTCATTTTTTTTTATCTTTCCATCTATTAAATCTTCTGCCCTTGTTGTTTTAACTTTGGATAGTAAAACATTTTTTTCCCCAGTAAATACCTTATACAGCCCACTTCCTGTTTCTTGTCTGGTAATAAGCCTAAGCTTATGACATCATGCACAGTTCTCTCTCTCACTCTCCTGAGCGTTTGCCAGGAAGGGAGGGGGGATGAGTCATAAGAGGGCCAATGAGAGCTGCAGAGCTGGAGGTGTGCCTATGTGTAAATCCAGGAAGTGAACAGGCTAAAATAGTTGCAGCCAGAGTTCTAACACAGAAGTGTTGGTTTTGACTTTCAAGCCCTTTTCCTGTGTTGTGCCAAGTGAAGTAATGGAGTTCTGCTGAAGTCCTGAGCATCTGCAACCCATGGACTGTGACTAATAAAACTCTTTTAGTGTTTCACCTGAAAGTGACTGGTGCTGATCTGTCTTTATGTCCCACTATGCCTAAGTAACCTACACCCGATGTATATGTAAGTCCACCCTGTCCCTGGGGATACTACCATGCCTTCGGGGGTCAGGCGGTGCTACATAGCCACAAGCACAAACTCATGTCCCATGTTTACCATGTTATCAAACAATTGGTCAAAAGCAAGAGGCACACATGTAAGGTAAAAAAACAAAATAAACTGATTTTAATTAAGTGGTGTCAAGATAGGCATGCATAGTTTTGAGGAATGCTTTGAATGTATGAGGGGTGAAAATGTGGCATACCACCCATTAAAATGTATTTCATGGTTGCAGCATGCACATAAATAGTTCCACTGGTTGAGTAAACCACAACTAATTGAAGAATTTCATAGCAGTGCAAAATACAAGGGAATTTAAACCTCTTTCTTCAACCTTGGGGTGTCAGAGGGTGTGGCATCGCCAGAAGGGTTGTTGCCACCCGGAATTGGGGGACCCATACATTAGCGGCTCCTTCAGGGGTAAGCGCTACATTTGTTTATTTATGCTTCCAAAATCAGCATTCAGCATCTTCCTGAGTCCGTCCCCATCTTGTCTTTTTGGCATAGATTTAAAAAAATAATAATAATTTGGTGCTTCTCAGAAGACTGTGTCCTGAAAATGACAGGACATGGATAAAGAAAAAGACAACTTTTGGTGCTTGCTTTTAATTCACATGGTGAGAGGAGCAATTTTAGCATAAAATATGGCTGTGTAATCTTTTATAATTCAATCAACTAATGCAATCACTGGACTTCATCTTGCATCTCTGCTATTAATGTTCGGACTTTTTCCTGTTTACTTCTTTAATACCAGACTGACTCATAACTGTAAATATAGTATAGTAGATGGATGATGACTGACATTAACCAACCATTGCTTTGCACAGCAAATTTCTGCTACCTTATCCTAAAGTTTATTTGCATTTTTCTGAAATTGATCTTTGCCTTTGGCCATTTGCATGTAATTGCACATGCAGCAATTACCTAAAGATGATCAGCCCTGGACACAGTCACTGCCTTCAGTGACTCTGTGACCCCTGGGCACTCTTTCATCTCAATTGCTTCCAGCAACCTTTGTGCCTGCTGAGATCGATGGATCCCCAGTGTCTCCTGGATCTCCAAAGAAACATGCACTGTTTAGGAGATATTCACATCAGCACATGCGTAGTGGCATACTGCATTCAGGGTACACAGACTTTGCCTTGGAATGCAGAGTGTTGTGCCCTGATAGTGACTCCTGTGGCTCGGACATCCTGCCGTTGGAGGGCTTAGTTTGACAGGTAAGTCTGTCATAATGTGCTGGTATGAGGTGCATACTAGCACATTCTGGTATTAATCTGCAGGGGGCCTTTTTTTTTTTAAGAGACTTTGCGCCCACTTTAATTAATTTGCTAAATTTGTAGAACATTAAAAGTGCTTTACAAAAAAATTATCTAAATGTTTTGCCTTTCTATCCACATCTTGTTCCTGCTATTTTTTCATGCAATGAAGCCAAGAATAACATTTTAAAACAATCAGATTAAATCCTATTTTTTACTCTTAGGAATGTATAAACTACATAACATTAGCCATTTATAAGTAAGCTGTTGACAATTATGTCACTTACTTGGCATAGAGTTTTCTCTCTCGACAGTTGTTGGCTCGTTTTAGTTGCCATAGCTAGACCTAAATGTTTAAGTGCACTTACTTGAATAAGGAATTGGTCCTTGAATTCACTGCAACGGATATTGTAGAGATGGGAGATGGGAAATAAAAATAGCTCCCTTTAGGGGAAATGGACAAGAAAGTACGTCTCATTTTTAAAAGACCAATCCACAAAGATGAAATTTGTGTAACAGAATAGTATGTAAATTTTAGTTTGT
This sequence comes from Lithobates clamitans, assembly GCA_037952925.1. Lineage (NCBI taxonomy): Eukaryota > Metazoa > Chordata > Amphibia > Anura > Ranidae > Lithobates > Lithobates clamitans. The sequence goes on along the minus strand of JBBGZY010000777.1, from coordinate 160,795 downwards.
AAGCTCTAACGAGCAGGGCCCCCTGATTCCTCCTGTATTAAATTGTATTGTACATGTACTGTCTGCCCTCATGTTGTAAAGCGGTGTGCAAACTGTTGGCGCTATATAAATCCTGTATAATAATAATAAATCATAATAGCTTCCATAATTCTGGTTCTTAACCACTTGCTTACTGGGCACTTAAACCCCCCTCCTGCCCAGAACAATTTTCAGCTTTCAGGGCTGATGCACTTTGAATGACAATTGCTATAGGGAAATTACAATTAGATATAGGGAAACTTCTAATAGCAGAATCACCACCAAGTGGTGATTGGAGTCACGGAGCACATCTGAGTTTGATTCCACTGATGTCGCATCCATTGAAAGACTTTACTTACACACCTATGGTGGACTACTATTGATCATAGTTTAGAGTGCTGCAATAAAAGGAGTGTATTACTCAGTGGAGTACACTCATGCTGAAATAGATTCTGCTATCATAAGTTTACCCATTCCTCATGGGAGGTATAGGTTTAAACGCTACTTATGTTGTGTTGTAATACTGTGTGTGTACTCTTTGTTTATGAGTTATTATAGCAGCAGCTAAGTGACACTTAATATCTAGTGGAATGCAGTGCCTTGAAAAAGTATTCATACCCCTTATAAGTTTCCAAATTTTGTCATGTTACAACCAAAAACGTAAATGTATTTTATTAGGATTTTAAGTGATAGATCAACACAAAGTAGCACATAATTGTGAAGTGGAAGGAAAATGATAAATGGTTTTAAAAATGTTTTACAAATAAATATGTGAAAAGTGTGGCATGCATTTGTATTGGGCCCCCTATACTCTGATGCCCCTAACTAAAATCTAGTGGAACCAATTGCCTTCAGAAGTCACACAATTAGTAAAAAGAGTCCACCTGTTTGGCTGTTTTTATATTGAGATTAAAATTACATTCTGTGAAGCACTCAGAGGTTTGTTAAAGAACCTTGGTGAACAAACAGCATCATGAAAGCCAAGGAACACACCAGACAGGTCAGGGATAAAGTTGTGGAGAAGTTTAAAGCAGGGTTAGGTTATAAAAAAAATATCCCAAGCTTTGAACATCTCACGGAGCACTGTTCAATCCATCATCCGAAAATGAAAAGAGTATGACACAACTGCAAACCTACCAAGACATGACCGTCCACCGAAACTAACCGGCCGGGCAAGGAAAGCATTAGTCAGAGAAGCAGCCAAGAGGCCCATGGTAATTCTGGAAGAGCTGCAGAGATTCACAGCTCAGGTGGGAGAATCTGTCCACAGGACAACTATTAGTTGTGCACTCCACAAATCTGGCCTTTATGGAAGAGTGGCAAGAAGAAAGCCATTGTTGAAAGAAAGCCATAAAAAGTCCCTTTTGCAGTTTGCAAGAAGCCATGTGGGGGACACAGCAAACATGTGGAAGAAGGTGCTCTGGTCAGATGAGACCAAAATTTAACTTTTTGGCCTAAAAGCATAATGCGCTGTGTGGCGGAAAACTAACACTGCATATCAACGTAAACACACCATTCCCATCATGAAACATGGTGCTGGCAGCATCATGTTGTGGGGATGCTTTTCTTCAGCAGGGACAGGGAAGCTGGTCAGAGTTGATGGGAAGATAGATGGAGCCAAATACAGGGCAATCTTAGAAAACCTGTTATGCCCTGTACACACGACCGGACATTGATCGGACATTCCGACAACAAAATCCATGGATTTTTTTCGACGGATGTTGGCTCAAACTTGTTTTGCATACACACGGTCGCACAAAGTTGTCGGAATTTACGATCGCCAGGAACGCGGTCACGTACACCACGTACAACGAGACTATAAAAGGGCAGTTCAGAACCAAGCGCGGAACCCTTTGGGCTCCTTTTGCTAATCTCGTGTTAGTAAAAGTTTGGTGAGAGACGATTTGCGCTTTTTCAGACTCGTGGTTTTTAGATCGTTTTCTGCTGTTCAGTTTGTGCTTGTGGGTTTGTATCTGGTCTTCAGTGCGTGCAGTGAGTTCGTATTTGATTATTCAGTGCGTTCTTGTCCGCTCGTTGCTGTTTTTCAGGTCGCTCTTCACAGGCCTTGCTGTTCTTCAGTGCGTTCTGTTACTTCGTTCTGAGCAGTCGACCGTTTAAGCCATGTTGCGTATACGTACTCCTCGTAGAGTTCATGCTGTGCGGGGGCTTGGTGTTGGGGTCCTTACCTTGACACAAGTCCAGTCCATGAACAGGGTGGGGAGGAGTTCATGGAGCAAGAATTGGTTGCTCCAGCGTGACCAGTTCTGTCACATGCCTTTTCTCCGTGAGATCCGTGAGAATAATCCTGATAATTTCAGGAACTTTCTCCGGATGACGGACCCCGTATTTCACCGTTTGTTGGCTTTGCTGACCCCTTATATCAGCAGGCAGGATACCTGCATGCGGCAAGCCATCACTCCGGAGCAGAGTCTAGACACCACCCTGCGGTACTTGGCGATGGGGAGAAGCCTGCAGGACCTCAAGTTCTCGACAGGCATCTCCCCCCAGGCTCTGGGGATCATTATTCCAGAGACCTGTTCTGCCATCATTCAGGTCCTGCAGAAGGAGTATATTAAGGTAAGATTTTTATCCTTTAACATCACATTTTATTGTATATAATGTTTGCTAATGTATTGTATTTCTTTCCTCATTCCCTAATTACCATGATTGTAATATGCTGTGAATGTGCCCCTTTGTCCTCATGCATGCTGGAATTTTAGGTTTTATTTTTTGTCCTTCATACAAATTTGTCTTCACTTACCTCCCCAGCATGCTCTCCTAGGCCTATATTCACCTTGTGTAGTCACTTAACAATGTATTTTGTCAGCTCCATAGTAGCGCTTTACCCTAAAAACCCCCTAAAATGTAGAAAATTGTGATGTGTGTTTGAAATTCAGGCAGAGTGGCAGAGGCTTTTTTTGGTGTCCCAAAATCATTTGGAACCCTCCCTCCTCTCCAACTGCTAACTCAGCTGATAACAATCCTCTATCTGCTGACTGCCAAACCCATATATACTATACCCACCTCTTTAGTGGTCAGATTTATGGATGAATTCCCCAAAGCATGTAGTGCAAGGGCCTGCCTGAATACTTTCAAATGGTACTGTTTAAAGTTTTTGTATCCTATTATTATCTTGATAGGTAATAGCAGAATGTCAAAATGTGCTAAAATGTGTACAGTGTGTATTAATCTCTTTGTATTATGACACTTCTTACCTGTCCAGTGGGCTGCCAATAGTGTAAGTAAGAAGGGGCTGGCCAAACTAATACACATTATTTCGCCATTCATCTCTCAATGAAGGGTTACCTGTCCCAAACATATCCCCCCCTATAAAATTTTACAAATGGCCCATGAGAGGGGGGAGGAGGAATCTGATAGGTGAACCTTATACCTTGGTCTTTAAAACTCTCCCTAAAATAAATGTTATACTGATGTTGGCCAAGAATGTTTGTGCCTAATCTGCTTTCCATGTTTATGTGCAAAATGATTAATTTATTTTTCTTGTTTGACTCCATAGTTTCCTTCCACGCCACAGGAATGGCAGACTGTGGCCTCCCACTTTGCCCAGCGGTGGGGCAATTGATGGGAAACACGTCCACATTGTCCCACCACCCAACTCGGAGTCATACTATTACAACTACAAGGGGTTCAATAGTATTGTGATGTTGGCGGTGGTGTCGGCTACTTATGAGTTCCTGTATGTGGACGTGGGGAAGAATGGCCGGATGTCAGATGGTGGAGTCATCGCCCAGGCGGAGTTCTACAGGCGTCTCCAGAATGGCAGCTTGGACTTGCCACCTCCAGAAGACAATGTGGAAGGACTCCCATTCGTCTTTGTTGCGGATGAAACGTTTGCGCTGGGGGACCATCTTATGCGGCCATTCCCTATGAGGACCCTCACCCCGGACCAGAGGATTTTTAATTACCGGCTGGCCAGAGCCAGAAGAGTGGTGGAGAACACGTTTGGAATCATGGCCAGCTGGTTCCGCCCATTTCTTACACCCATACACATGGCGGAGTATAAACTGAATCATATCATCCTGGCGTGCTATGTTCTCCACAACTTTTTAAGGTGAAATTCTGCCAACTATGCTGCCTCAGTTGGACCTGAGGCCGGAATTCAAGTAAATGAACCATACCTGACGGCGCTTGAGGCTGGCCATCCTGGCTTGCCCCCCCTGAGTGCCAGCGAGGTCGGTCTTAGATGCCTTGATTACTTTGCGGGTAGGGAGGCCATCAATATGCCAAACAATGTCAAATAAAAAAAAAGTTTAACTACTAAAATCTTTGGTGACATTTACTGCTTGTGTTTCTTTAAGCTGACCCTGACAGAAATGTGGGGAGTCCTGAAAATGGCGTGATTGTGTAACCTAAAAAAGCACTGTTGAGTGTTTAATTACTAAAGGAAAATACACTTTGCACTACAAGTGCACTTAAGCCTGCACTGAAACTGCACTTGTAGTGCAAAATGGATTTGCCCTTAGGAAATAACCCCCATTGTCACTGAAAACAACAATTTTACCTTTACCAAATTTTAGGAGCATTGAAACAAAAATCCACACGTTCTTGAGTATCAATCTTTTTAGTACCAGCACAATCACATGTGCATTTACAAAAGGTTTTTAAAACAAACCAACATGTTTGTTGTATAACAATTTTTGGGTCACATTAATAAAAGTAGAAATGTCCATTTAAGGTAAAACAGGCATGTTTCAAACAAACAAGAAATGCACAAATCTGGAACTTACAAAGTTCAACTTTTGTAGAAATTGAAGGCAATATCATGAGTATTTATAAACTGTGTTTGATATTGCGTTCAGATGGGGTAAAGTCACCCCTGGAAAAGCCAAATTTTGAAGATGCACACAAATTGCTGAATGTCAACATGTGCTAGCTGCCATCATGGGGGATCAAGGGACGTGTTTTGGGGGTGCAACCCCTTCCTCACAGGTACTTTATTATTAAGGAAGGGGTTGCACCCCCAAAACGCCTACATTGATCTCCCGTGATGGCAGATAGCACATGTTGACACACTGTGTGCATCTTCAAAATTTGGCTTTTCTATAAAATGGCAAAAAAATTTAAAAATTCTTCCATTACAAATACCACAAAAAAGTCAGAGATTTGGAGGTGTTTTAAACTCTCCCTAAAACTTCAATGATGTTCTTCATTTTGTTTTTAACATCATTGATGTTTTTCTGGATGTTTTCCAAGTCCCTATTACACCCCATGATCTCCCCGATCAGGATCTGGGCACTCTCACTGGTGAAATGACCTTCATCCACAACATCACGATCACCTAAAAATATAGAAACAAAAACACCATGTATTATAAATATGCCGGCATCCATCTCTTACCTGAGCCTGTGGTCGCAGACACTCACCTGTTGTGGTGACAATTTCCACCACGTCTCCCTCGTCCTCCTGTTGGCTTTGGGGGATTTCAAATGTAAATAAAAAGCCTTCGCGCTACTATGTGTTCAGAATGATCTAATAATTGATAGAAAGAAAATAACCACCATAAAATGAAAAAACAATCAAAGTGCGTACTGTGCAATTAAAGTGCAATCAAATAACAATAAGACGCTATCTGCAGCAGAATCTAACAGTGTTCACATTACACTCATAAATAAATAAAATCAAGTAATGATCCCGTGCTACAGCAATAAATAAAGTGCAAATGGTGTCCAATAAATGGGGTAATTAAACAGTGTACAAATGGTTAATCCATGAACTGGTGTGTCAATCCAGGGGCATTAAAATTCGATCAATAAAAGCCAATGTGGTGATTGTCTCTTATTCAAGCATTTTTCAATTAATGTCCAAAATGTTTCTTCAAAATGCGTTTAAATAGACCACACATCAAAAAGGCGAGAGGTATAGAATCTCATCAATGAGCTCACAGAACTCTCACCTTAATATCTTGAAACAACAGCATACGTGATGACGTAATGCGTAGGGAGTGGCCGGAGGTTGAGTAAATACCGGAAGTGATGTGATTTAAGCTTGTTACTATTTTATTGATGTAAGAGTCCAGCCTATCTATGTAATAAAAGATTATTTTATACTTTGAACATACTACACCATTGGAGTTCTCTTTTTCTCCCATCCCTTCCTTACTCCCCCCCCCCGGGAGTACGAGAATATTATGAGGACGTGGATTTTAAGTTTCCATTCAAGTGTAACACTAATTGGAATGGAGGACCCCCTGGTGGTAGATGTTGGAGTAGTGTTGGAATAGCGGAACAGATTCTGTTGTTTCAAGATCTTAAGGTGAGAGTTTTGTGAGCTCATTGATGGGATTCTATACCTCTCGCCTTTTTGATGTGTGGTCTATTTAAACGCATTTTGAAAAAACATTTTGGACATTAATTGAAAAATGCTTGAATAATAGACAATCACCACATTGGCTTTTATTGATTGCATTTTAATGCCCCTGGATTGACACACCAGTTCATGGATTAACCATTTGTACACTGTTTAATTACCCCATTTATTGGGCACCATTTGCACACTATTTGTTTACTCTATTTATTGGACACCTTTTGCACTTTATTTATTGCTGTAGCACGGGATCATTACTTGATTTTATTTGGGGGATTTCACCTTCTTCATGAGGTGGGGGGTCTGTTGTCTCCTCTGAAGAGGGGTGCCCTCCGAGTCTTTTCTCCCCTATGTAAAAAAAAATTGGTATACTTAGTACACAGATATTTGATGGCAGAAATAGGAATATGAAACATTGCTTGGAAGTGGGGTACAATTGTCTGTTTTGGCAGAGTTCCAAGATGAAGAAATATTGTTTTCCTTTGTCAAGCTTGAATACTTACCTGTTTTGTACAAGCTTCACAGATGGAGAGACCCCTATAGTATCCACTGGAGAACCTGTGTGGGACCGCCTAATAAAAAGGGTGTTCTGTAGTCCCACACTAGTGCTCCAGTGTCCAGATGTGTAATCTGCTGCTGAGTGTCCTCTCACAGAATCTAGTTTGCATTACATTCTAGTTACAAACCCATCTACACTCCAAAATTATTTTAAGAGAAGGAGGCTAGCAAAAATGTATTTAAATGCATATGGCCAAAACCATGGTGTTTTATATGCCGAACGAACAATGTGCCCATGAACATGAAAGTTGCCATTTTAAACTGTACAACAGTAAAGAAAAGCACATGGAGCAGCACGAACGTAATAAAAATAACGAATAGGAACACAGGATAACTACTTACTTTTTTGCAGCACTCTCCTGATCCCTCTGTACTGATCGTGCTCCCTTAATTTGAGGTCCGACCACCGCTTCCTGAACTGATCCTTGGATCGTCGTACCCCGAAATTCTTCTGCAGACTTTTGACAACTTTCGCCATGATCTTGGCCTTTCTGACATTGGGGTTGGGGTAAGGTCCATACTTCCCGTCATAGTCGGCCCTCTTCAGTATGTCGACCATCTCCAACATCTCCCCAAAGGACATATTTGAGGCCTTAAATCGTCTCTTCCAGGATCGGGACGTTTCTGGTTCTGGGCTTTCCTCCTCCTCCTCCTCGTTGCTGTAATTAGCACGCACCTGCTGTGTCTCCGCCATGTGCTCTTCCCCCACTGCGCCGAACGAGAAGGGGCGGGGAATAGACTAGAAAGAACGTCAGGGGCGGGCGGAGTTTCACACATGCGCAGTGTATATAAAGCGTAACACGCGTGCGTAGTACGTACGACCTGTGAGCGGAGGAAGGAGTATCGGAGGCGCCGATCATGATAATGAAGGTAAGATCTAAACTTGGGCCTATACTGCTTCTAGATTGAGGCCTATATTGTAACAAGATTAGGAGAGTTTCGCCTGACATTAGGGTTTGTCTTGTGTTGTGTCTTGCAGATAAAATGGATGGGTTCAATGAAACACATATATCTTTTATTTATTCTGAGCATACGTGGCACTTTGTGCATCAGAACTGGCCACACACGGTCGGAATTGACGTGATCGGATTTTGTTGTCGGAAAATTTTATAGCCTGCTCTCAAACTTTGTGTGTCGGAAAATCCGATGGAAAATGTCCGATGGAGCCTACACACGGTCTGAATTTCCGACAACACGCTCCGATCGCACATTTTCTGTCGGAAAATCCGACCGTGTGTACAGGGCATTAGAGTCTGCAAAAGACTTGAGACTGGGGCGGAGGTTCACCTTTCAGCAGGACAATGACCCTAAACATACAACCAGAGCTACAATGGAATGATTTGGATCAAAGCATATTTATGTATTAGCATGGCCCAGTTTCATTCCAGACCTAAATCCAATTCAGAATCTGTGGCAAGAGTTGAAAATTGCTGTTCACAGACACTCTACATCCAACTTGACAGAGCTTGAGTGATTTTGAGAAGAAGAATAGGCGAAAATGTCACTGGTAGAGTCACACCCAAAAAGTCTTGTAATTGTAATTGCAGTGAAAGGTGGTTCCAAAAAGTATTGACTCAGGGGGACTGAATACAAATGCACACCACACTTTTCAGATATATATTTGTAAAAAATTTGAAAAACCATTTATCATTTTCCTTCCACTTCACAATTATGTGCCACTTTGTGTTGGTCTATCACATAAAATCCCAATAAAATACATTTATGTTTTTGGGTGTAACATGACAAAATGTGGAAAATGTCAAGGGGTATGAATGCTTTTTCAAGGCACTGTATCTGGTATTGGGTAAAAAGTAGTAAAATTCTATTTCACTTTTATCCAGAAAGCACTCTGCAGTGAGGTTTATTTGTTGTAACACTTTTTTTTAAAGATTAAACAAAGGTCCAAATTTTTTGGGAGACTCAGTAAAATGTATTTCCACCTTCACCAACAGTCAAGGAGAATATGGTCAACTGAGGAACTGGGGGTGGGGGTTTGGCCCGGTTGTAGCCAGGGCAGAGGCTGTCATAATCTTTTTCCGGGGTTTTGCAGAGCTGTGTGACTTTCCAGGACTTTTCTATCAAATAAGGAACTGATCAGATTAAATCCTGTGAGATTACAATATGTAATAATTCCGATGGAAAATGGCTTGCCACCCTGGGAAAAAGACAGAATAATTCAGATTGGTCGCTTTGATTTTCCTTCCTCCGGGCTTTATAAAATAAGCCCACTGCATCTTTTACTACAGTTATACTGTTACAAGTTTATAGTAATGACTTGTGATGGCTTATGTAAGTACAGCAATGTCTTTGTGTAATACTGCACAAGTTCAATTAAACTTTCTCAGATGAGAATGACAAGCTATATATCTATAAGTCTGTTACCCCTTTACAATTTGTACATTTGGGTAAAAAAAAAAGTGACATTTATGCATCAGAGGGCACAGTCACTTAAACGCATGAGCTGTTTTAACTTGGTAATGTTCTTCAATCTCTATTATATTTTATAGTGCTTGTGAGAGTAGAACGATTTGCCTAGTTCAAAAATAATAAACTGCTTCAATTATGGACTGCAGAGAGACAGAACATGAATTATGTGACTTGGTGTAGCAGCCTCATGGATGACCCAATTTGGAAATGATTCCTCAGCTGGCCTGCCTACACACTGCTGGGGATTTTTTTATTCGGAGAATTGTTTTTATTTTTTCGGCAGTGCTAGTCTTCTCTTTTAATGAGGCTTATCTGTGGCTGATTTAAGCCATGCGCCCCAGGCTTCTCCCAAAACAATAAACATCCTGTTTTTTGTTATACTGCCATTTAGAACACAGAAATGGATGGGAGTTTGGTGCATTTAGTTGTTTTCAGTGTACCTTGTAAGTTGTAACCATATTTTATTACAGTTTACAATTACATGATTTCTAGATAACATTCCACAAGTTTAAAACCCATTTTCTCATTGTGTACTCAACAAGTTTTATTTATTTTATGATGGGAACGAAAAAAGAAAAATGGCATTGTATTGTTAATTCTTGCTACTCTGAATTTTAAAAAAAAGCAATGAGAGAGTATTAATTAAAGGAGCACAAGTTTGAAAATCACATATTTTTGCACTTTACCAATATATGCAATTTTACTAATAAAATAATAAACCATATCTAATTCTGCTTTAAAAATTAGACATAAATATGTGTAGCACCCTCGGAAAGGGACCACTGATTTGCTACAGGTTCCTTTCCCAAATGAAAGCAACGACAGCCAGGCACACAGCAACAGTCACTCTTTTTGGTTTAATCAACAGTCCAGGGGTTGCCTTCTTTTAAATTAATTGCTAAATAAACTTAGATAGAGCTCAGGGAGCTGTGGGATACTCCATAAAAGCTGAACAGTAATGAGAGGACACGCTGTCGTTACTCCTTAGAACAGTCCCTTTAGTAATGGCCTAGAAAATGGACAGCACTGAAACACCAACAGAAATATCCCAGGCCAGGCAAGCACAAGTACTGATGCACAAGGGATAGCAGCAGGAACAGACACCAGGATTCTACAGTCAGGTCTGTACTCACAATGTCCCTGGATACTTGGATGCCTCCTTCAAATATCAGAATGATTGAAATTTAACACTACAACCCAAAGAGACTGAGGAGATCCTCTGGGGTGTAGAAGCTGCCTGCCTGGGGACCAGATCATTTACACCAACAAGAATACCCGAAGATAACAGTAAAATAAACCTACAGGTCCAGCACAGGGCCGTCTTTAGCGCAGGGCAAACGGGTCACTTGCCCTGGGCCCAATCTTTGTTGGGGGGCCCGCGCTAGCCGTGACTTGGGGCCCCGATGACAGATGACACAGAGGACACGGGAGGATCTATTCCGCGCTAGCTAGCTGAGAGGGGGCGGGGCCGGGAGCTCCACTGACGCTCTGACCCCGCCCACGTGCAGCCTGTGTACTGGGAAAAGAGCGTCTGTAGTGAGAGCCAGTGATCGGAGTGCGAGTGTCAGTGGAACTTCCGGCCTCGCCCCCTCTATACTGGCTGGTGAATACAGAGGTCCCGGGGCGGGGCCGGGAGCTTCAATGACACTCCCACTCCGATCACTGGCTCTCACTACAGGCGCTCTATTCCCAGTACACAGGCTGCACGTGGGCGGGGTCAGAGCGTCAGTGGAGCTCCCGGCCCCGCCCCTCTCAGCTGGCTAGTGCGGAATACATCCTCCCGTATCCTCTGTGCGCTCTGCAAAGCTGTCATCGGGGCCCCAATTCACGGGTAGTGCGGGCCCCCCAACAAAGCATCAGTGGAGCTCCCAGGTGCTTTAGTGACAGCAGAGAGTGGAAGCCCCGCCCACAGTCCTGAATGTATGTAGTGATTTTTGCTGGCCAGGTATGTCCTTACACCCATAGAATGCCTGACTGTTTAAACCTTGAGCTGTTATTTAACTGTAAAGCTGTGCATTGCTGAAAGTTCTCTGACCATCTCCTGTATAATGTCTGCAGTCTCTGATTGTCTCCTGCAGTATGTCCGCAGTCTCTGATTGTCTCCTGCAGTATGTCCGCAGTCTCTGGTAATCTCCTGCAGTATGTCCGCAGTCTCTGATTGTCTCCTGTAGTATGTCCGCAGTCTCTGATTGTCTCCTGCAGTATGTCCGCAGTCTCTGATTGTCTCCTGCAGTATGTCCGCAGTCTCTGATTGTCTCCTGCAGTATGTCTGCAGTCTCTGATTGTCTCCTGCAGTATGTCCGCAGTCTCTGATTGTCTCCTGCAGTATGTCTGCAGTCTCTGATTGTCTCCTGCAGTATGTCCGCAGTCTCTGGTAATCTCCTGCAGTATGTCCGTAGTCTCTAGTAATTTCCTGCAGTATGTCCGCAGTCTTTAATTGTCTCCTGCAGTATGTCCGCAGTCTCTGGTAATCTCCTGCAGTATATCCGTAGTCTTTAATTGTCTCCTGCAGTATGTCCGCAGTCTCTGGTAATCTCCTGCAGTATGTCCGTAGTCTTTAATTGTCTCCTGCAGTATGTCCGCAGTCTCTGGTAATCTCCTGCAGTATGTCCGCAGTCCCTGGTAATCTCCTGCAGTATGTCCACAGTCTCTGGTAATCTCCTGCAGTACGTCCGCAGTCTCTGATTGTCTCCTGCAGTATGTCCGCAGTCTCTGGTAATCTCCTGCAGTATGTCCGCAGTCTCTGATTGTCTCCTGTAGTATGTCCGCAGTTTCTGATTGTCTCCTGCAGTATGTCCGCAGTCTCTGGTAATCTCCTGCAGTATGTCCGCAGTCTCTGATTGTCTCCTGCAGTATGTCCGCAGTCTCTGGTAATCTCCTGCAGTATGTCCGCAGTCTCTGATTGTCTCCTGCAGTATGTCCGCAGTCTCTGATTGTCTCCTGCAGTATGTCCGCAGTCTCTGATTGTCTCCTGCAGTATGTCCGCAGTCTCTGATTGTCTCCTGCAGTATGTCCGCAGTCTCTGATTGTCTCCTGCAGTATGTCCGCAGTCTCTGGTAATCTCCTGCAGTATGTCCGCAGTCTCTGATTGTCTCCTGTAGTATGTCCGCAGTCTCTGATTGTCTCCTGCAGTATGTCCGCAGTCTCTGATTGTCTCCTGCAGTATGTCCGCAGTCTCTGATTGTCTCCTGCAGTATGTCCGCAGTCTCTGGTAATCTCCTGCAGTATGTCCGCAGTCTCTGATTGTCTCCTGCAGTATGTCCGCAGTCTCTGGTAATCTCCTGCAGTATGTCCGCAGTCTCTGATTGTCTCCTGTAGTATGTCCGCAGTTTCTGATTGTCTCCTGCAGTATGTCCGCAGTCTCTGGTAATCTCCTGCAGTATGTCCGCAGTCTCTGATTGTCTCCTGCAGTATGTCCGCAGTCTCTGATTGTCTCCTGCAGTATGTCCGCAGTCTCTGATTGTCTCCTGCAGTATGTCCGCAGTCTCTGATTGTCTCCTGTAATATGTCCGCAGTCTCTGAACCTCTCCTGTAGTATGTGTATTAATGTGCCCCTTTACTTGCTCAATTATTTGGGATTGCTCCACTGCTCAGTGAGAGGTAATGATGTGCATGAACCTCTAGCAACCAATCAGCAAACAGTAGTGATCTGCTTTAATCTCTAGCAACCAATCAGTAAGTGCTAATGATGTGCTGTAACCCCTAGCAACCAATTAGTGAGCGCTAATAATGTACATTAACCTCTAGCAACCAAACGGCAAGCAGAAATTATGTGTTGTAACCTCTAGAAACCAGCCATTGAGCAGTAATGATAGGCTGTAACCTCTGGCAAACAATTGCAATCGCTGCGTGATCTGCTGCAGTAAACTGATTTTGAGTCTACCTGCTATTTTTTGTATGTCTCAGAATGGAAGGGGGGCCCCAAGAAAATGTTTGCCCAGGGCCCAATCAAAATTAAAGATGGCCCTGGTCCAGCACTATCTTCCCACTTCCATCAATCATTCCAATATCAGTCAGACATTTCCCCAGTGAACTCTCCAGACCAGATCCTCTGTGAAATGCCTTAATTAGTTCCAGAGACTTTTGGGAAATAGGCCCCCTGTCTTTAACAGGTCTGGGACCCCGATAAGCATAAGTAGAATTTTAGCTGGGCTGCCTAGAAGGGCAGCAGCCCTTCAGGCTGGGAACTTCTCCTCCTGGACAAGAAAAGGGCTGCCCCAAACTCCAGCCTATTTATGCACTCCCCTGCCCACTACATTCCAGAAACCTCCAGAAGGCAGGAAGCAGTCGAACATGCAGCCAGTGAAACCCAGAACAGTCCAAAGCAATCGCAGCCTATTCAGCAACCTACCTAGGAGGGTGCTACAGTGGGGACGGAAAGTATTCAGACCCCCTTAAATTTTTCACTCTTTGTTATATTGCAGCCATTTGCTAAAATCATTTAATTTCATTTTTTTCCACATTATTGTACACACAGCACCCAATATTGACAGAAAAACACAGAATTGTTGACAATTTTGCAGATTTATTAAAAAAGAAAAACTGAAATATCACATGGTCCTAAGTATTCAGACCCTTTGCTCAGTATTTAGTAGAAGCACCCTTTTGATCTAATACAGCCATGAGTCTTTTTCGGAAAGATGCAACAAGTTTTTTTTTTTTTTTTTTCTTTTTCTGCCACTTCAGTTAACTTAATACGGAGACAGCTTTCAGTTTGGTACTCATGTGTGTCACTTACCAACAAGTTTTTCAAACCTGGATTTGGGGATCCTCTGCCATTCCTCCTTGCAGATCCTCTCCAGTTCTGTCAGGTTGGATGGTAAACGTTGGTGGACAGCCAGTTTTAGGTCTCTCCAGAGATGCTCAATTGAGTTTAAGTCAGGGCTCTGGCTGGGCCATTCAAGAACAGTCACAGAGTTGTTGTGAAGCCACTCCTTCGTTATTTTAGCTGTGTGCTTAGGGTCATTGTCTTGTTGGAAAGTAAACCTTCGGCCCAGTCTGAGGTCCTGAGCACTCAAGAACCAAAGAATCTTATTTCTCACCATCTTGGAGTCCTTCAGGTGTTTTTTAGCAAACTCCATGCGGGCTTTCATGGGTCTTGCACTGAGGAGAGGCTTCCGTCGGGCCACTCTGCCATAAAGCCCCAACTGGTGGATGGCTGCCGTGATGGTTGATTTTCTACAACTTTCTCCCATCTCCTGACTGCATCTCTGGAGCTCAGCCACAGTGATCTTTGGGTTCTTCTTTACCTCTCTCACCAAGGCTCTTCTCCCCTGATAGCTCAGTTTGGCCGGACAGCCAGCTCTAGGAAGTGTTCTGGTTGTCCCAAACGTCTTCCATTTAAGGATTATGGAGGCCACTGTGCTCTTAGGAACCTTAAGTGCAGCAGAAATTTTTTTGTAACCTTGGCCAGATCTGTGCCTTGCCATAATTCTGTCTCCGAGCTCTTCAGGCAGTTCCTTTGACCTCATGATTCTCATTTGCTCTGACATGCACTGTGAGCTGTAAGGTCTTATATAGACAAGTGTGTGGCTTTCCTAATCAAGTCCAATCAGTATAATCAAACACAGCTGGACTCAAATGAAGGTGTAGAACCATCTCAAGGATGATCAGAAGAAATGCACAGCGCCTGAGTTAAATATATGAGTGTCACAGCAAAGGGTCTGAATACTTAGGACCATGTGATATTTCAGTTTTTCTTTTTTAATAAATCTGCAAAAATGTCAACAATTCTGTGTTTTTCTGTCAATATGGGGTGCTGTGTGTACATTAATGAGGAAAAAAATGAACTTAAATGATTTTAGCAAATGGCTGCAATATAACAAAGAGTGAAAAATTTAAGGGGGTCTGAATACTTTCCGTCCCCACTGTACATATGTATACACATGCTTGTCAACATATTATGCAAGCAAGTAAGTTTATTAATACTCCCCACTGACTGCAAAAAGAAATGAAGGCTCTTCTTAGCAAACTTATATTTAAGTCCAGTGGCGGCCCGTCCATACTGGGCGCAGGGGCGCTGCCCCCCTAAACCATGTGCCTGGCTCCTAATCTACATGCAGGGCGCCAGACGCATGGATTCCAATTTAGGTTTTTTCTTTTTGAAGCACGATTAGAGCCTGAGGCTCCAATTGGCTACAAAAAAGGGTGGCACGGAGCACTGCACCCTGAGCCCACCCAGTTGGGTGACAATAGCAAATTATTATTCGCTATTGTCTTCTTGATTCTTCTCTCGGGCCAATCAGGAAGTGGGTTCTGAGACCCGATTGGCCAGGGAGTCTTAGGTCTTCAGCCGGGAGAAGGAGCAACAGCCCCGGAGCGAGGAGCAGCAGCCCTAGCCCTACACCTTGTCACCTGCCTCCTAAGGTGAGGAGGCCTCTGATCACCGCCTCCTCGTCTGTCTCCCACGGCGGGGGGGGAAATTGCTGCCTTCTCGTCCATCTCCTGCAGGGGGGGTTGGGGTTGTTGGTTTGCCCCCCTCAAACATTGAGCCTCTGCTTAAGTCTAAATATGACTTCATACAAACAGCTAAAAACACAGTTTAAGGCTTCGTGCACATGGGAATTTAAGCAGGTTCAATTGACCAGTGGGTGCTGTCCTGGCTGGGAAGGTTGGGGTTAACGTTTTGCCTGCTCTCCTGATTTTTTTTGGCGAGTTTCCTGTCTGAGTCCAGCCCTCTTTCCCTGTGAGTATAAATTAGGGGCAGTGGTCCGGTTCGAGAGAGTCCACCGAAGGAGCCCAGGAAGCCATCAGTGGTTCCACAGGAGACACTTAGTGAGCATAGTTTAGCCTTGAGTGTGAGTCCCACAAGGGATGGATAAAGAGACCCATAGGAGTAGGAGAGAGTCGCCTGTCATGGCGCACAACAGTTACTTTTTTCACCCTGAAGACACCAGCACTGAAGTATGCCCTCCAAAGGATCTACCCTTGCGTGGGAGAGCCTGTAAAGGACTATAGGCACTGGAATGCACTTTCGAAGGTATGCTGGGGCAGCACATCGGCCTGTAGTTATAGTTAGGAGTAGGGAAGAATCATGTCTTGCCTGTTGGATTGTGAATATCTACTTTTGAACTGTTTGCTAAATAAAGAGTTTGAAACGTTGTCCTTGCCAGGTTTGAAGTGTTTAAAGGGGTGTACCGTTAGTAACTAGCACACACACCGTTCAACGAGTGGGTCTTTAACAAATTGGGGTATGAAGACATCAGCGTACAGTGGAGTAATGTAAAGACACATGTGGTTGTCAAGCATAACGGAAGTGTAACAAGCAGCCTGTTGGTAGCGTGTACCTATTATAGGTGGCGCGGCTTCTAGCAGCGAGGGAGATTTTGTCGGCACCCCTTACGCCAGCGGCTTGTCTCTTATAGCAACGGGAGAAGATTGCACACATAGAAGTTTCCCATTCTATAATGAGGTACGGAAGTTCAGGAGTTAAGTATGTGCATGTGTGGAGCTCGCACAGAGTGCATGGCAGGACCCATTCTACTGATGGGAATTGTAGTGGAAACACTGGACAGGTGGTTGTGGACATTGGCTCAGTGTGTCCATCCAAAATGAAAATTACTGTGAACCTGGTCATTGACACAGGAAACCGAGAGTTAACGGAAAAACTGTTGTAGTGCAATGTACATGGTGTACGTTCATCTCTAAGAGTGGAGGCCTGCCTTAAGTTTGAGTATTCCTCCACAGTAGCCTCAGCCTGGTCCCAGAGTATTGATGAAAATGGCACAAAGACAAAGGTACCCCATGTGTGTAGTAAAGTGACCCTGTAACTAAGGCCCAAATGTAGCCCAGTAGAACCCACCTTGAGGTAGGCTTCTCATCTGACCCTTGCTTGGTGCCCAACAAGGAGGGAAACATGGAAGACGTGACAAACAACAACCACCCTGCCTTAACAGACATATTTAAATGCTCTCATATATGCTTCATCTTTCTGCCAGGAGCTGGCAAAAAAGTACAGTAAAAAAAATGCAAATTCTGGTGTGCTTATGCACATTTACACGCATATGGCATTTAGATTGTGTGTGTATAAACTCATTCTCCAGACTAGAATATTTATTTCCTCTTGGCACTAGAATGAATTTATGTGCATATGTGCACATTTACACATGTTTATACACCTTTATGCACCTATGTGTGTAAATTATTAGAGTAAGCTCCTCTCTAAATGCAGGTTTGGGGTATATATAGCATTGCCTTGAACACTGTCTAAAATACCAATCTAAACTCCACCTTGGTTAAAATAGCCAAACCTGCATTTAGAGAGGAGCTTACTGGAATAATGTACACACATATGCGCGTAAATGCCTAAAGCTGACAATCACTGCAGCGTTCACTAAAAATGCAACTTGTATAACTCCCTGATTTTTTTTATCAGTCTCCTGTAATATATAATACAAGTCTCCTCATATATACAGAATATCTCCAGCAGTCCCAGTGATCTTCAGGCTCCTAAACAGGATCGGCAGTCCAGATCCGCAGATCTGGTAAAAGCAGTCTTTTCCCTGTGGCCTTACAGGCCTTAATATTCTCGATTGTAATCTCTGGCTCTGGAACCTGGAACCCACTAGTCTCCTTCCTGGAATTCCAGATTATGGAATATCAAAAATTAAAAAGAAAAAGAAAAAATGAAAAGTTCAAGCTTTACTAATCAGTTTATTTTTATAGTACAATTTAGGAAATTTCAACAAAATAAGTTTTTCTTCCATTCTTCTATATACTGTATTTCTGATGCTGCCACATATAGGCTTCTTTTAGGTGTATTTTTGGTTATCATTTTTTTTTTTTATATAGACATATATTAGCTTATATTATTTATTTATTTGTTGATTTAAAAAAAAAAAAATCAGGCTTCGAATATTATTGATAATATGGAGAACCAGAGTGCATCTGACATCTGTATTATATCGTTTTTAAATAAAAGATTATATTTTTAATTTTTCATGCGTTTTTCTCAGGGTTTTTTGTTGTTTTTTAGCTTATCCTTTTTGTCATTTCTGTGTGAGATATTATTTAGGTTTTATATTGAGAATAATGAGTGTTATTGATAAGTTATCCCCTGCACTCGAAATGGTCAGGGGTGGGTAGTGGGGTTCCCCAGGGTTCTGTGCTGGGACCAATCCTATTTAATTTGTTCATAAACGACCTGGAGGATGGGATAAACAGTTCAATCTCTGTATTTGCAGAAGATACTAAGCTAAGCAGGGCAATAACTTCTCCGCAGGATGTGGAAAAAGAGCTGAACAAATTAATGGGATGGACAACTACATGGCAAATAAGGTTCAATGTAGAAAAATGTAAAATAATGCATTTGGGTGGCAAAAATATTAATGCAATCTATACACTAGGGGGAGAACCTCTGGGGAAATCAAGGATGGAAAAGGACCTGGGGTTCCTAGTAGATGATAGGCTCAGCAATGGCAAAGCAAACAGAATATTGGCATGCATTAAAAAGAGGATCAACTCCAGGGATAAAACGATAATTCTCCCATTCTACAAGACTCTGGTCCGGCCGCACCTAGAGTATGCTGTCCAGTTCTGGGCACCAGTCCTCAGGAAGGATGTACTGGAAATGGAGCGAGCACAAAGAAGGGCAACAAAGCTAATAAAGGGTCTGGAGGATCTTAGTTATGAGGAAAGGTTGCGAGCACTGAACTTATTCTCTCTGGAGAAGAGACGCTTGAGAGGGGATATGATTTCAATGTACAAATACCGTACTGGTGACCCCACAATAGGGATAAAACTTTTTCGCAGAAGAGAATTTAACAAGACTCGTGGCCACTCATTAAAATTAGAAGAAAAGAGGTTTAACCTTAAACTGCGTAGAGGGTTCTTTACTGTAAGAGCGGCAAGGATGTGGAATTCCCTTCCACAGGCGGTGGTCTCAGCGGGGAGCATTGATAGCTTCAAGAAACTATTAGATAAGCACCTGAATGACCGCAACATACAGGGATATACAATGTAATACTGACACATAATCACACATCGGTTGGACTTGATGGACTTGTGTCTTTTTTCAACCTCACCTACTATGTAACTATGTAACCTCATTTTAAGCGTGATGCCTCCCCAGCTCTCCAGACCTTTGAGAAAGTCTGGGAAGGATGCAACGTGTCAGGGGGGTGGAGCAGTGTGACGTCTCCACGCCGGACAAGGCACCATCTTAGGTCCCTTGCATTAGTTTGTATTGAGAAGTAAACTGTGCGCTCTTTATTTCATCAAAGATTGTAAGTGCATGTTTTACCTCTTTTAATAGAATATTGAATGGTTGTACGCCATGGAACTGTATTTTCATTTAATGGATTGCCCTGGATCGGAGTAAAATTGTATGAAATGGTGGATGGCAGTCATTGTTTGAACATGGATATCAGCAGACCTAAGAGGAGTAACCTGGAAAGCAGATTTACTGCACCTAAATGCTGTATGACCTCCTGTTTTGAATAAATAGTGGGGTCCATCATTTAAGGTGAGGGTACGCCTTGAGTGGCATGGTGGTGGTGTGATGCACGGTGTCTGAGTCAACATTTTAAGGAGCAGCGAAGATTTACATTTTTTCACACGGAAGGATTACTGTTCTTTCTTCATTTATTTTGACAATATGATTATTTTGTACTGGTCACAGAAGATTTAAAAAGGACATTTGGATGTCGAGAATTGCATATATGTTGTTACACAATATATTATTTGTGATTGATGTAAAAACATGTGATAGGTATTTATTACTGTTTTGTTTACCACTTACTACACTTTTCTTGTTCTGAGGAGAATTAAAGTGCTTCACTATTTTATTATTTTAACACGGAAGCAGTATTTCTTACAGCTATCATGTCCAGGAGGAGGATCTCAGATATCCAAGCATCAGGCTGTAAACCGCCTTATTGATATTCAGAAACAGGGTAGTTCTAAAACCTCTTCCTCAGCATCATCCAAAGATCTGCAAATCTTTCCATTTCAGTAAGGGCATTATCCTTGTAGCATATCCAGAGTTAACTGAATGAGTCACCATAAGCACTGTATGTGGGCACGATGTTGAATAAATACATTGAGGTGACCCCTTCTTTCAGAAGTTTGGTTAATTGACTCTTGGTAGTGTCCGAAGAGGTCTTTCACTGTCCACTGGGACAATTGCATTGTCACTGGTCAAGGTAGTCCAGTGGAAGAAGAAGACGAATCCATTAACTGATCTCAGAGCCCACTTAACCAGACAGATTGTGTGCTCATGGGCTGAATTCAGGGGTCCAGAACTATTTTGCAGAACAACAAACTGGTCCATGTATGGCGCATTTCTAACTT
This sequence comes from Lithobates clamitans, assembly GCA_037952925.1. Lineage (NCBI taxonomy): Eukaryota > Metazoa > Chordata > Amphibia > Anura > Ranidae > Lithobates > Lithobates clamitans. Next base: position 140,179 of record JBBGZY010000777.1, on the reverse strand, counting down.
ATTACCATTTCTAGTCTATTATAAAGTTTATCAACCAGCACTGACAGCAGGGGAGTTTTGCTTCAGTTCTAAATGAATCTAATGATCTGTTCATTAAAATACTTCAGCCTTACCCTCCCTTGTTTCGTTTTTTTTGTTTTTTGTTTTTTGGTGTCATGCCACGTCCCATGTGGATAGCTTTGCATTGAGTCTTGTTATGAGAATACCACCTTGTGGTGGGTGTTTCTTTTATAGTATAACCAGTCCTGTGATTGGGCAGTGGGTGGAGCTAATACCCATGTGTGTGTGCTGTCATGCTTTAGCATCAAGAAAGGAAAATTACTGTCAGGTAATTTTCCATGATTTTGCAACATAACTGAAAGTAATCGTGTTGGATCAGACAGACATTTTACTATAACTCACAAGAACAAAGATATGACTGAAATGCATGTGTTAGGCCCCTTTCACACTGGGGCGGTTTGCAGACGTTATTGCGCTAAAAATACTGCCTGCAAACCGCCCCTAAACAGCCTCCGCTGTTTGTTCAGTGTGAAAGCCCGAGGGCTTTCACACTGAAGTGGCGCGCTGGCAGGATGGTAAAAAAAGTCCTGCGAGCCGCATCTTTGGAGCGGTGAAGGAGTGGTGTATTCACCGCTCCTTCACCGCTTCTGCCCATTGAAATCAATGGGACAGCGCGGCTATACCGCGGCTATAGCCACGCTATACGAGGGGTTTTAACCCTTTTTCGGCCGCCAGCGGGGGGGTTAAAACCGCACCGCTAGCGGCCGAATACCGCGGTAAAACAGCGCTAAAAATAGCGCTGTTTTACCGCCGACGCCCCCTACCGCCCCAGTGTGAAAGGGGCCTTAGTTTTCAAAGAACTGCAGCAGGTAAGAATCTGCAATGAAGTTTTCAAAGTATATAAATGATCTGAAGAGGACTGTGTTTTCTTAAGCAAAATTGAGTTTTACTTTAACTTGACAGGTGGATTGTCTCTAGCACCTGTTTTGCAGATTACATTTTTGTGGCCCTTTAAGCCTGGAAGATTTCAATTTGGTTCACCTCTTTATGAGATTTCCTGGGGCTTCTAGGTGGTTTGGGATGACATTTTTTCCATAAAGATGGACATTTGTATTTACTATAGAAGGGGTTATATTAGGTGGCCATGTTAATTGGGGAATGGGTCTTGGTTACTATTAATTTTTTCAGAAGTACTGTAAATAAATCATTATATATCAACTTGTTGAAAACATTTGACTGATAAGAGAAGAACCAGTGGACAGCTGAGGCTGGATGACTCTCATAAAACAGCGTCTGCAATTGATGCCGTTTGTTTAACTTTTGTTCGATAATCTCCAGACTGTACATTTTATCCAGCATGGGACAGAACTGCTATGGGAAGCAATCCTTTGATAAAATGGTTAAGTAGGGGCATGGACAGGGCCATGAGAAAAGCAAATGTAGTCTTTTAGATTTTAATGATGAATGTGCAGCCTGAAGGAACAGTTGTTTAATGTAATTTTCGACACAGACCAGAGTTCACAGTGAGCACTCCTCTGTCCTAAATCAGCGACTTCAAGCTGTTTACCAATATCCACCATCAAAGATGACCTTGCATTATAATCACATATAAAACATTATTTTAAAAATCACTGCATGCCAACATGTGTGTCCTATTTTATTTTTGCAAATTGTAGACGTCCCATTGGAATTTCTAGAGAGCAGAGAAAGTACCTCGTTTTTGGAGCCCTCCCTGCTTAATAAAATGGTTCCACAGCAAAACTTTTTTTACCTTAATGCATTACTTGCATTAAGGTAAAAAATGCTTAGGCATCAGTATCCCCCCTCACCCCTCTTTTTACTTACCTGAGCCCTTCATTTGATCCAGCGCTATGCACGTCTGCAGCTCTTCTCTCCTCTCACTTATGGGTCTCACTGACTTTGCCATTGGCTCCCGCTGCTGTCAATCAAAGCCAGTGACAAGGGAATGGGGGGCAGGGTGGAATCCTGCTGTCTGTGTCAATGGATGCAGCAGTGGGGCTTGGGAGTGAGCACGCAAAAGCGGCTTCATATGGTGGTTCTGGACATAGGAGGAGACAGGAGCGTCAGCGGGGCATCCGAGAAGAGAAGGTTTGGGTCTGCTCTGTGCAATTCTATTGCACAGAGCAGGTAAGCATAGAGATGTTTGTTATTAAAAAAAAAAATACCTTTACAACCACTTTAAAGCGGTTCTCCACTCTGGGAAAAAAATTTAAAGACAGCAACTACAAATCCTGATTAAGAGGACACTTACCTGTCCAGGGATCCAGTGCCATCCTCACCTAGGCTAGTTTGATCTCCAAATACCAGAGGACACTATTTCTAGGGAAACGTGTCGGGCGAAGTCATTGTGTGATGTCATTACGTAACTACTTCAATGTAAGTGCAACTCTTTTTACTAATAAAAAACATTTAGACTATATTATTGTCAGGGCTGTCTCAGCCCTTCCTTCTCTGAGCTGGCCGCTTAGCTGTCGGCTACTTGCCAGCTCTCATCTCCCTCCACAGTTAACCAGCTGTTGTGGATCTGCTCGTCAGTCCCGCCTACTTAAAGATCTCCAGCTCGCTTAATTCCTGCCTTCGCCCTGGTCACATCACAAGAAACCATCTCCTGCATTCCTTTTTAAAGACTGGCTTTACTGACATCCCTTCTGGCTCCTTATCGTGCTTGCTGTTCCTCTACTTGGATCCCTGACTTCTGGCCTGGCTGATTACCCGATCTGGTTACTAAACTTTGGCCTGGCTGATTACCCGATCTGGTAACTGAACTCTGGCTTGGCTGATTACCCGATCTGGTTACTGAACTCTGGCTTGGCTGACTACCCGATCCGGTTACTTATTTTTATTAATAAACAAGTGTGATTTTACTGTACTTCTGTCTCAGTCTGGTTCATGGTTTCTGACGATTATGCTATGAAACATCTCCTTGTCTATATTTCATATATGCCTGCATAGTTTTTTTTTTACTTCAAATGCTGGTCCTTGCTGTCCCCTGGTGAGAGTTTACCATCAGGAGTCTGCTGCCAGTGATTCTAATAAACCTGGGGAAAGAGTGTATGCACTTTTTGATGTCTGTAACTCAGTGGCGGCTGGTGCTGTATATTTTTTTTTGGGGGGGGGGGCTCTGCGTCCTGAGCCCACCCTTTTTTGAAGACAATTAGAGCCTCAGGCTCTAATCATGTGTTTAAAAAACCCCCAAAACATTGGAATCCATGCATCCGGCGCCCTGCATATAGATTGGGGGCCTGGCGCATGGATTAAGGGGGCCGCGCCCCTGTGCCCTGTATGGACGGGCCACCACTGCTGTAACTTGAGATCATTCTTGTCTAGTAAGAGGCCCCTTTTTTCTAAAGGGGCACCTATGAACACTGGAGCACTTATCAGCGGAAGTTTTTAAGCACAGAGCACTTTATTCACCTTTATTATATATGGATTTTTCTTTGCATTAGAGGTTGCCTTTGATGGACTTTATGTTCACTAAGAAGTACTGTACTCGTAAGATTTTCATATATATTGGGACTTTCCAATTTTATCTATAATGTACACATTGTTTGCTTGTATATGTTTGTTTATTCAATCGTCTACTCATTCTTTTGCACGTATTAGTGATTTCAAATGATAATACTGATTCACGGCTTTTAGGGTTTTTTTTTCACCTTAATATGAATTTTAAAATTAAAAGGAACAGCGCACCTTTTTCTTGCATAGTTCTTCACTAGCCTTCAGGTTCCAGGCGCAAGCATCTTATCTATGAGCAGCAGGCTGTACTGCTTGCGGGTTCATTGCCAGCTACACTGTGCAAATGGTACCACTCTCTGGAACACATCACAAGTCCCAGAAGACTGTGGGGAGGAAGAGGAGAGCTTCCGCTCAGATTGCGTGAAGCGGGTACATGTCCCTGATTAACTGCCCCCCCCTGCAGAGTACTACAGTGTCACTATGGGGACACTGAACTACTCTGATGAAAGTATGTAAAAAAAAAAATAAAGAAAAAAAATGTAAAAAAAGGCAAAAATAAATAGAATTAAAAATGTGTTAATTATTATTTTATTTTTTTACATACTGTAACCAGTCAGTATCTCTGATCACCGCCACACCAGTCATATGATGACGCTGTACTGCACTGATGACAGTATGTATATAAAATAAATTGCAAAAAAATCCAAATTTTTTTTCAATTTCTTAATTTTACAAAAAATTTTGACAAAAATGACAACCTAAAAAAACTTGCCATGCCTCTTACTAAATACCTCAGAGTGTCTACTTTCCAAAAAGCTGTTCTTGTATTGTCTTGGTATTTTAAGGGCCTCAAAAAATGAGATAGGCAATCAGTACATCAGGATTGATCAATTTTCAAATATATATATACCATAGTTTTTAGACGCTATAATTTTCACACAAACCTATTAATATACACTTATTGGGATTTTTTTTCTACTAAAGACATTTTGGCCTATATTTTTGAAGGCATTCAATTTTATTGGATATGTTTTTATAACAAAAAGTAGAAAATATTGTTTTTTTCCCCAAATTGTTTTTTATATATATAAAATATAATTGTATATTATTTGCTATATTTGTTTATACAGCAAATAATTAAAAAAAAAAACCCAGTGGTGATTAAATGACACCAAAAGAAAGCTATATTTGTTTGAAAAACATTATATAAATTTAATTTGCATACAGTGTTGCATGGCGCGCAATTGGCAGTTAAAGTGCCAGTTGTCAACGCAGTGCTGAATAGGAAAAAATGGCCTGGTCATAAAGAGAGTAAAACCTTCTGTGGTTAATTATCAACCTCGGTATCCACCCAGAAGCTTTGTCATTTAGGGCATTATGGTAAGGCTGTATGGCAAAAAAATATGCAACATGAGATTGTAGTTCCCACTAAAATTCTGACTAAACCCTTTGCACAGTGCTACTGTATACATCCCTATTATTCTAGTACACTTTTGCATTAAAACAAGGATTTTTAGATACAAGGATTTTTCATATATTGCACTACATGTTCGAGTTGGCCAACTACGTAAAAGTGAGCCCTCTCCGGATAGCCCCTATTTTACATAGCACTTCTGCCTTGCACCAGTTGAATATCAACCATGACAATACCTTCACAGACTTTGTACTATATAATCCATTCTCCCTGTGTTTTCATGGGCTTCCTCTGGTTTGCTCACACACTCTAAGAACATGCTGGTTCAGGTTAAAATTAGCCCTGAAATGTGTATGCATGCATGTAAGATAGGGCCCTGAGATTGTAAACTCCTTAGATGCCAGACACCGATGTTAATGTACGATATATGTAAAGTGCTGTGTAAATTACCAGTGCTATATAATCACCAATAATAAAATTCCAAATAGTTACTTATTGCATCATTTAGTAGATACACTGCTAATATGGGATCATGCACACTTGAGCTCAAAAACACTGCTTTCTGCCTCTAAACATCCCTCCATGTTAGCCTATTTGTCCATGCACACTACAGACGTTTACAGGAGTTTAGAAAAAAAAACCCACCAAAGTTGGGTTAAGCGAGGAACTTTAGAACATAAAAAAACTCTCAAATGCACCTAAATGCGCATAAACACGCGTTAACACTAGGCACATTGATGCACATGTATACATTCTAATTCAACAGAATGCATGTGGGCTAGTCTAGAATAGGTATTGTATCCATTTACAGCTTTAGAACATTATGCAAGGTTTATGTGGATTGGCATAAACAACTTTGTTTCGTAAAACCTTATCTACATCAAAGCCAAAATCAATAACCGTTCTCTGAACTCTACCCATGCATAACATGTTGTGCTGCCTACTTCTTAGGTATGTGCTTCTCAATCTGAAGGACACACATGTAATTGACTGCAAGAGCAAGTTAATAAAATGTAGAACGTGTCCCCTTCCTGCACATACAGATATTTTCCCCTTCTAAGTAAGTAAGTAAATAAGCCATAAACCAGTGAAAGAAAACTATTATTTAGACTAGATTTAGTAGTTAAATGGTTTGGTTTATTATTTCATATTAGCTTAGTTTTTCTGTGCTGTCCATCCCTTTTTCTCTTTTATAGTATACCTTGTTAAAAGAGATATTTTATGTAGCTGAAGGTGGCTGTAGAGGGAGTACAAATAGGGAAGCATGGGTTTGTAAAGCAGAAGTCTAATCTAATACAGTAAAACCTTGGTTTGAGAGTAACTTGGTTTGAGAGTACAACATTTAGCAACTCACATGGTTGATGATTAAAAGAGGCACATCTAAGTATGCAGGCATCCAGGGTAAAGCTGTCCACATCAAGCCATATAGGCATGTGCAGGGGGTGTGCCAGGTGTGCCTGGGCACACCCTAATCACTATGTGCAGTGCCGATTCCCCCTACTGCCTGCCTCCCCCTAATCTGCAGTGCTGCCGGCTTCCCTCCTCTTCTCTCCCCCTGGCTGTTGCGGGGGATGTTTCAGGATGGAGAACGGGGAAAGGGGCTAGTAAATATGTAATTTACTGGCCCCTTCCTTTTCTAAATGAACACATTCACTCACTGTGTTCATTCATAACTGAAGCCTAGTGAACTGTGTTTACTAGGCTTCCATTTGTGAATGAACAGGAAGCCGCTCGGCAAAGAGCAATTCCCATTCATTTGCTGACTCATGCAGCTGAGGCTGCCGAGAAAGGCATGTGTGTTTTAGTTTTGGGGTGCACACCCTAATGCTATAGGCTGCACACACCTAAGCCACCCTTTTAGATCGCTCTACTACAGGGTAGTCTTCCCAGTCACAATTGCAGACTGACATCGGTGGGAGCAGTCAGTGCAGAGGACGGTCTATGTGGACAGCTTTACCCCGGATGCCTGCATTCTTAGATGTGCCTCTTTTAATAACCATTGTTAAATGTTGTACCTTCATGAAATGTAACCATATTGCTACACTAAAGGGCGTCTCTCTTCTCTTTTATACTCTGTAGCTCCTGATGGATTTTGCTTCTAATCCCCTGGTGGAGGCTTCCATTTGTGGTTGGACATTTTATTGTTACACAACCAATCACATTGCTATAATCTTTTTATATGGACTATAAACTGAAAGACCTATGAATAAATGGTTGTGAAACAAATCATCTGAGTTTCCATTATTTCTTATGGGCAAATTTGTTTTGATATACAAGTGCTTTGGAATACAAGCATGTTTCCAGAATGAATTATGCTCGCAATCCAAGGTTTTACTGTATGTTTATGGTCAATGACTTATGCACGGGACCCTTGGCAATTCCAAAACCGTGCATGTTTCTGTACAATGTGCTGGAAGAACATCAATAAAGATGGTTTTACTGCAAGAAGATTGAGATCTGACAACATATTTTGTCCCAGTCTATGAATGTCTCCTGAAGCATAGTCTCCATCTCAGACAGCTTATATGGCATGTTTGCAGTCCTTGACCATCTTCTGTAGCATGCCCCTACAGAATTCTGACCATTCTCTGACCATATCCTGTTGCATGTCTGGAGTCTCCTGACAGCTTTCTGTAGCATTACATTCACAGAATATTATGTGTGGCCTTTGGCAATACGAAGAGCCACATGCAGTATGGGTCTCCCTATATCAAGTAAATTGACCTCACAATCTCCTACCTGCATAAAATGTGAGCAAATGGAGCATCACTTGTGACATAAAGTAGGTTTGATGTCACATAGACAGTTTTTATCACCCACTATTAGCCATATATACAGTTCTCAACCCACCGTGGACGTATATACAGTTCTTACCCCACATTGGCCATATACAGTAAACTGTTGTCACCCCACAGCGGACATTTGTACGATTTTTACCCTACAGCAGTCATTTATACATTTCTCACCCCACAGCAGCCATATATACAGTTCTCACCCCACAGCAGCCATATACTGTATACAGTTCTCACCCCACAGCAGCCATATATACAGTTCTCACCCCACAGCAGCCATATATACAGTTCTCACCCCACAGCAGCCATATATATAGTTCTCACCCCACAGCAGCCATATATACAGTTCTCACCCAACAGCAGCCATATATACAGTTCTCACCCCACAGCAGCCATACAGTCAGGTCCATAAATATTGGGACATCGACACAATTCAAATCTTTTTGGCTCTATACACCACCACAATGGATTTGAAATGAAACAAACAAGATGTGCTTTAACTGCAGACTTTCAGCTTTAATTTTAGGGTACTTACATCCAAATCAGGTGAACGGTGTAGGAATTACAACATTTTGTATATGTGCCTCCCACTTTTTAAGGGACCAAAAGTAATGGGATATTCCACTTCTTTCCCTTAAAAAAACTCTTTGGTTGCTTTTGCAGTATGCATCGGGTCATTGTCCATCTGCACTGTGAAGCGCCGCCAATAAGTTCTGAAGCATTTTGCTGAATATGAGCAGATAATATTGCCCGAAACACTTCAGAATTTATCCTGCTGCTTTTGTCAGTAGTCACATCATCAATAAATACAAGAGAACCAGTTCCATTGGCAGCCATACATTGCCACGCCATGACACTACCACCATCATGCTTCACTGATGAAGTGGTATGCTTTGGATCATGAGCAGTTCCTTTCCTTCTCCATACTCTTCTCTTCCCATCACTCTGGTACAAGTTGATCTTGGTCTCATCTGTCCATAGGATGTTGTTCCAGAACTGTGAAGACTTTTTTAGATGTTGTTTGGCAAACTCTAATCTGGCCTTCCTGTTTTTGAGGCTCACCAATGGTTTACATCTTGTGATGAACCCTCTGTATTCACTCTGGTGAAGTCTTCTCATGATTGTTGACTTTGACACACATACACCTACCTCCTGGAGAGTGTTCTTGATCTGGCCAACTGTTGCGAAGGGTGTTTTCTTCACCGGGAAAGAATTCTTTGGTCATCCACCACAGTTGTTTTCCGTGGTCTTCCCGGTCTTTTGGTGTTACTGAGCTCACCGGTGCGTTCTTGATTTGGCCACACCTAATGTTTTCGCTATCTCTCTGATGGGTTTGTTTTGTTTTTTTCAGCCTAATGATGGCTTGCTTCACTGATAGTGACAGCTCTTTGAATCTCATATTGAGAGTTGACAGCAATAGATTCCAAATGCAAATAGCACACTTGAAATGAACTCTGGACCTTTTATCTGCTCCTTTTAAATGGGATAATGAGGGAATAACACACACCTAGCCATGGAACAGCTGAGCAGCCAATTGTCCCATTACTTTTGGTCCCTTAAAAAGTGGGAGGCACATATACAAACTGTTGTAATTCCTACACCGTTCACCTAATTTGGATGCAAATACCCTCAAATTAAAGCTGAAAAAGCTGCAGTTAAAGCACATCTTGTTTGTTTCATTTCAAATCCATTGTTGTGGTTAGAGCCAAAAAAATTTTAATTGTGTCGATGTCCCAATATTTATGGACAATATATGTCCCAATATTTATTTAGCTTTCCTGCTTTGTGATGCTGTGGCATGTATTTTTATGATTATACTTAAATAAAGATTGAAGATTACTTGTGAGTGCGGTAGTCCAGGATTTCTCGTTTACCTCTCAATTACCAGCATTGTCTGCACCTGTTACTTCCAGCATGGAGAAAATGTTTGTTCCTCACAGACCTCCTTCAGAGCGGTGATATTTTGCTCTCTCTGCTACTTTTGGACTTTGCTCATGAGTATAAGGCCCCTTTCACATGATCGGACCGTTCAGGTCCGCCTGTCAGTTTTGACGGCGGACCTGAACGGGCGCTCCATGTTAGTCTATGGAGCGTCGGATGTCAGCAGAGACATGTCTGCTGACATCCGACCCCGTCCGATCCGCTAAAAGCAGACGGATGGCCCTACGTCCAGGTCCGTCGCTGGCGGATCGGATCGGGTGAGATCTGACGAAAACAGACATGCTGTCCGTTTTTGTCCGATCCCTCCATAGGCGGCAGTGGCGCCTGCCAAGCCCCTCCCCGCTCAGTGAGCAGAGAGGGACCTGTCATCCGCCGGCTCAGTGGAGATCAACGGACAGATCTCCCGCTGAGCCGGCGGACCGAGGCGGGCTCCGTAGAAACGGAGTCCGCCTTGTGTGAAAGGGGCCTAATTGGCATGGATTTTACGGAGGATCTTCTAGCAAAAAAACGTTTTTTCATGTATAAAATATGTATGTCTGTGAAAAGCCCTTAAAAGAAAACATCATTGATGGTAAAAATGGTTCTTATGTAACACTGCTTGAGAAATACTTGTGGTGGTTCTGACTGGACAGTCCCTCATTACTCAGTAGCCGGAAGACACAACCACAGGTCTAAAAACTAAAGTCTAAACATGAAGCCAATAGGACCTCACACATACTAGGCAACAAAACAAAAAAACAATATTTGCCTTTTCCCACCATGATCAGATGTGATTGAAAACATACATGCAAACAGAAATAAAAAGGGGCTGGATTCTAAGCACTGAGAAGGAAATTTCCACTTTCTATTCTGATTGGACATTTCTTGGAGAATTTGAAGTCAACCAGCACTGCTAGAATGCTAAATGGGAGTCTGATCACCTGGAGGGTACAGACACGAAAATACTGGATTGGCGATGTACTGTACATATACAAAGCTTAAATTGGTTGAAAAGGCAGAAGGTTTTTTTATCTTAAAGGGGAACTGCAGTCTGCTCACATAATTTGTAATAAAAACATCTTTGCCATTCTGAAGCTTCCCTCCAACCACTTTGCATATTATTTTATATACACTGTGATTCTGTACTTGCCAAATATGCTGCAGAAATCTCCCTCCATTAAGTATGGCTGCAACCATTTTAACTGTGGGCAGCTGAAGCTGCTGCCGGTTCACTTCTTGGATTTACACAGACACACAGAGGCACACCTCCAGCTCTGCAGCTCACCCCCCTCCTTTCCTGGCAAACTCTCACGAGAGTTAGAGAAAGAGCTGTGCATGATGTCATAAGCCCAGGCTTTTTACCAGACAAGAAACAGGAAGTGGGCTGTATAAGATATTTACTGGCAGAAAAAAAATATTTTACTATACAAAGTTAAAACAACAAGGGCAGAAGATTTAATAGATGGAAAGATGAAAAAATGACTGAAGTTTCACTTTAATGCATTCTATGTATTAAGATCCTTCTGTGTGCACCAGCCCTCCTCAGCCCCCCTCTCGATCCAACGATGTTGCACAAGAGACTAGGCTGTCTGGGACACTCCCTCCTCATTGGCTGAGACAGCAACAAAGTGCCATTGGCTCCCGCTGCTGTCAGTCAAAGTCAGTAAGCCAATGAAGAGAGAGAAAGAGGGCAGGGCTGGGCCGTGGCTCTGTGTCTGAAAGGACACACAGAACAGCGACTCAGCTTGAGTGCCCCCATAGCAAGCTGCTTGCTGTGGGGGCACTCAACAAGAGGGAGGGGCCAGGAGCGCTGAAGAGGGACCCGAGAAGAGGAGGATCTGGGCTGCTCTGTGCAAAACCAGTACATAGAGCAGGTAATTCTAACATGTTTGTTATTTTTAACAAAAAACAAAACAAAAACGAGACTTTAGTATCACTGTACGAATAGATTTAAATGTGTTCTCATCATATAAATAACCGTATCAAAACAATGCACCAGAAAGGTGCATGCACTATTATTAGCAATGCAGACCACAATGCTATGCAGTATATTAGTGTGCTTTGCAGTTTGCTGCATCACAAGTGTGTTGGGGTGCCATTCAGAATGCATAACACAAGTTACTGCAAAATATTGCGCTAAGATTCACTGAAAAAGTGTGAATCTGGCCTAAAGGAAGCAAAATTTGTCACTCTTTCTTTCTGTTGTATGTTACGTCTTTTATAAGTCTAAAGACTTGCCTTCTGATAAAGTTTGTGCTGCTTATGTCTTTCCTTGCCCAAGCTGGGACAATCGGACACGTTAAATTGCAAATATTAGTGTTCTGTCTTCATCTTCCTAGAAAGCATGCATTTAGAAACAGAAATCTGCCTAATGTGAAAAATTATACCCAAAAACTTGCTTTTACAGAGCAGTATGACAATTTTTTTAAAAATGATCCATTCATAGAAATAATTACAAATGAGGATACAGTGCCATCTTCTGGAACCTCACATAACTGCAACCTTCCCAAATACTAGCATCCACATCTCTATTATTATTGTTATTATTAGAAGTATGATAACTATTGCCCGGCATTATTCAATCTCAAGGGAGGGGAGGGAGGTGCGGAGCTGAGCTTTAACGTTAACAAGAATAAGGGAGCTGATCTGTTTACTCAAGGACAGTACAAATGACAAAAAGACACAACTTGTCTACAGAGACAAAGAGATTCCATGATTGGTATAGAAGGGGTATAATGAGAGTGGTTAACCTGTAGAATTCCCTACTACAGAAGGTGTTATTGGCAGACCTGTATTCCTCTTATGGACAAGAGCAATTTTCTTATTTCAGCCATAGGCCCATTTATTTGTAATTAACTTTGTTATGACTTATATTTCTTGGGACTATGCTTTCTTTTGGCAATATTGCCCTGCAAAAAAAGTATATACACTATATTGCTAAAAGTATTGGGACACCTGCCTTTACACGCACATGAACTTTAATGGCATCCCAGTCTTAGTCCGTAGGGGTTCAATACTGAGTTGGCCCACCAGTTGCAGCTATAACAGCTTCAACTCTTCTGGGAAGGCTGTACACAAGGGTTAGGAGTTTGTCTATGAAAAAGTTTAACCATTCTTCCAGAATTTGTGAGGTCGGGCACCGATGTTGGATGAAAAGGCCTGGCTAACTGTCTCCACTCGAATTCATCCCAAAGGTATTCTATCGGGTTGAGGTCAGGACTCTGTGCAGGCCAGTCAAGTTCCTCTACCCAAAACTCGCTCATCCATGTCTTTATGGAACTTGCTTTGTGCTCTTGTGCGCAGTCATGTTGGAACAGGAAGGGGCCATCGCCAAACTGTTCCCACAAAGTTGGGAGCATGAAATTATCCAAAATGTCTTAGTATGCTGACACCTTAAGAGTTCCCTTCACTGGAAATAAGGGACCAAGCCCAACCCCTGAAAAACAACCTCATACCATAATCCCCGCTCCATGAAATGATTTGGACCAGTGTACAAAGGTCCAAAAAGACATGTATGAGCGAGACACAATCCTAAACCTTGTGGACAGCCTTCCCAGAAGAGTTGAAGCTGTTATAGCTGCAAAGGGTGGGCCAAACAAATATTTATCCCTACAGATTAAGACTGGGATCACAGTAAAGTTAATGTGCGTGTAAAGGCAGGTGTCCCAATACTTTTGGTAAAATAGTGTACATAATATATATATAATTATATATACTGTGTATGTATGTATGTGTATGTATATATATATATATTTTTTTTTTACAAAGTTATATTTGAATTCTGTGAGTACTTTTACTGTGATGCTATAGAAGAACTAAAAAAAAAAAGTGGAGAGTATTTGGAGATGTACCCGTTTCTGCACTTAATGGCAAAAGTACAGGTTCTCTGTAATGTTTAGCCCGATCTTGTTAATGTAGGGTGCCCATGCCCATGCATTGTCACACATTCTTCGGAAGTTTTCATGTGTTGATGAGAGTCCATGCCTGCCGCATGCGCTACATTGCACAGAAATGTGTTGTAGGCGTAAAAAACAGTTTTCCAGGGACGGTACTTACCAGGAATGCCGTGTGCTGGTGGCTGCTGTGTTAGGTTGAAAACTGAAGTCCTCTGCCCCCAGATACCCCTGCAGCAGTGATCTTCCTGTGCTGCAGGGGTTGATTTGAGTGGCTGTGGCTGAGACAGGCATTCATGAAGTGCTGAATATACCAAGCTGTACTATTACTTCCCACAATTATCAGTTTCCCAGAGACAACAAAGAGACTTTCCGACAACAAAACCGTGGGATTTTGTCCGAAGGGTGTTGGCTCAAACTTGTCTTGCATACACACGGTCACACAAATGTTGGCTAGCAATTATGAACGTCGTGACGTACTACGTGGTTTTTCAGCTCTTTAGCGCCACCCATTGGGCTCCTCCTGCTAATTTTGTGATAGTAGAAGTTTGGTGAGTGTTCGCACTTTTCTTTTCGCGTTTTTCATTTAGCGCTTTTCAGTTCGTTTCTGTACGGCCGTTTGTCAACCAGACATGTTGCGGAATCGAAGGAGATAACGTGTTATTTATTATTGGCCTTGGAGTTATTGCTTTGTAATCTTTTTTTTTTTTTTGGTTGAATAATGATTTGATTTGTTATATTTTCTATATTTTTGGATGCATAGAATGCACTTTTTGGTTAAGTTCTATTGGCAGATAGCATGTCTAGTTTTATTTGTTTAATGCACAATAAAAAAATTGTGGAGAATAATACTTAGCTATGTGTTTTACTTCAAATGACAGTTTGGGAGTAGGCAGTTACATTTAAAAAAATACAATGTAAAATTGACAAGGGACACCAACATAGTTGTATCTTTGATCTTAAAAACTACGGATAATGGTGTTGTGGTAACTTGCCCAAATAAAAAAAAACAAAAACATAATAATATTATTATGAGACTTCACTCCACATCAACCACATCAATCAGCCGCCCCCCCCCCCCCCCCCCAACATCAACTCCCCTTTTTTTGTTTGTTTACAGGTTTCTTTCATTTTTAATGTACCAGGCCAGTCCCCTTGTCCTCCATTCTGCCATAAGGCGTGAATGACATGAACCTCTCTTGGTGCATTCTGGGATATTCATTTCACATACCCCAGGAGCATAAGGCATTTCTTTTTATTACAGAGGATGGAGGAGGAAGGCAGGCCTGGTGGTGTGTCACTAGGGGGCAGCTTCCTGATCCTGGCAGTGACAGGTGTAAGGGAAGAAGATGGCAGAGCAGGACCTGGTGTGTGGCAGTGGAACATTGATCACAACAGGATAACGCAGGATTGGCTGGGCAGGTGGGTCCTCATTAGGTAAGAAGCATGGAGAACTCACCTGGTGTTGGACGGTGCCATCATCCCTGAGAAATCATTACAAGAACAGCACAAACCCCTCTATGGTTGGGACTATGTAGGTACATATGTGAAAAGTCAAAAATGATGTAAAAAAATATACACATTTTTAATTGTACAAAGAATTAGAAGACAAAAATACACAAACAGTCATGCGGCTGGAAAATGTAAATATCGAGACTAGAATAATGCAAATAGAAAGAGTATCCAAACTTGATGGAGTTTAGGACACCTGACATGTTTCGAACATTTTTCTTCAAAGTTGTCTACATATGGCAAAGAAAAATGCCCATCGGTATCGGATATACAAGGTAACAGAGCCACAATATTAAAAAACAGGGACTTCTCCTGTCGCTATCACTATGTCTCTGGGTGCCAGGGGAGATGAGTGCCACAGCTACACAGCTGCTGAGATCCCTCAGGGGAGCCAAACAACTATATCTTCTGAAATGTATTGTGCAGTAACCTGACATGGATATAGGATGCAAAAGGAGGCACAAATGCTGAGCTTGCAAAAATATCCATTAAATAACAGATCAAGCCCTGTCGGCATTTGGCATATAGTCCCCACCAACTATCAAGCTGATAGGAGCCGATCAAACACACATGGCAGAATGAGCACAGCAGCAAATATGTGTTTGATCTGCTCCTATCAGCTTGATATCAGAGGAAGCATAGCCTTTCATTCAGTAACGGAGAAGGGGATGAGCCCAGCGGTGCGTCATCAGGAGGCACGTTGGCAGACTCCTGATGATGTCACAAAAAACATGACGCCGCAGAACAGAGGAGAGGCAGGAGAGAAGATCTCAGCAGGACTTCTTCAGGGCTACAAAACACACGTTAAAACATATATGATATCTTACTTTTATTTTTATTTGTTTTGGGTTATATTAACTTATAAGTATAAATAATTCATAAAATATTTATTTCTCAACAAAATAAAGCTTGGAGACATGGATGGATGGAGGAGTTTGCATTGAATATAAAAAAATGAATTAAATAGTGTGTCTGGTGTGTGGTGCTCAGATGTAGTGTAGTTCCCCTTTAACCACTTCAGACCGCCCTATAGCAGTTTTACAGCTACAGGGCGGCCGCTGTGTGCAGGATCACGTATATATATATATATATATATATATATATATAGATATATATATATATAGATATATATAGATAGGATCATATATAGGATATAGGATCATATATATATATATATATATATATATATATATATATATATATAAATATATATATTTATATATTTATATATGATCCTATACATCCGGGTAGCGGGCACGAATGTGCGCTGCCGGCGGCTCGCTCCCATTGTGACTATACACAGTGGGAGCTGATCAGCGGGTACCATGGACTCGATATCCGCCAGCACCTGCTGATCGTTCATTACACAGGCAGATAGGCAGTCTTCCTATGTAAACAAGGCAGATTGCTGTTCTGTCAGTAGGGAAGGCATGGATCCTATAAAGCAGGGACAAGGATCCATGTCTTCCCCTAGAAGTGTCCGATTTGTCCATCGCAATATCGCAGTCCCGCTATAAGTCGCTGATCGCCGCCATTACTAGTAAGATAAATAACAAAAAATCCATGAAAATATCCCATAGTTTGTAACGCTATAACCTTTGCACAAACCAATCAATATAAGCTTATTGGGATTTTTTTCAACAAAAATATGTATAAGAATACATATTGGCCTAAATTGATGAAGAAATTGTAATTTTTACATTTATTTTATTGGATTTACTTTATAGCAGAAAATTTAAAAAAATAATTTTTTTTCAAAATTGCCTGTCTTTTTTTGTTTTTTGTAGCGCAAAAAATAACCGCAGAGGTGATCAAATACCACCAAAAGAAAGCTCTATTTGTGGGGGAAAAAGGGACATCAATTTTTTTTTGGTTACAGCGTCGCACGACCACGCAATTGTCAGTAAAGTAACGCAGTGCTGTATTGCAAAAAATGGCCTGGTCAGGAGGTTGGTAAAACCTTCCGGGGCTGAAATGGTTAAAGGGGTGGAGCTGTCTATCCATGACATTATATTTTGATATTTTTTAGTATAAAAGTACACTGAGGACGCTAATGAACAAGCACACAGCGAACTGCAGACTTGCCCCCCAAAAATAAGCTGAAGCTACAGCGCCATGAGACCAGCAGCGCATGTGAGAACACCGCGCATGCGCCAGGTTTTCTATTGGTGACGGAATTGACGTTTCGTCGCCGCCATCTTGCTACACCCCGCACTCCTCTATAGTAAGGATACACTGAGAAGGGGGAAGGCGGACATCTTGTTACACCCACCGGAGTTTTGCATTTTACACTTAATTTTTAACAGTATACTTCGTTTATATAGTGAAATACAGCACTTAGAACTCAGTCTGACTGTTTAGATGTTGAATTTTAAAAACAGCGAACTTTTGTCAGATTAGCAAACCTGTGAGATCAGTAGGCTTGCCGCTGCTTTTAAAATTCAACATCTAACCAGTCAGACGGAGTTCTAAGTGCTGTATTTTATTATATAGCCTCAGTTTACTGTTAAAAATAAGTGTAAAAAGCAAAACTCCGGTGGGTGTAACAAGGTGTCCGCTTTCCCCCTTCTAAGTGTCTCCTTACTATGGAGGAGTGCGGGGTGTAGCAAGATGTCGGCGACGGAACGTCACTTCCGTTACCAATTCCGACAGGTCGCCTAACCTGACGACTTTCTTTCACTGTTCACCGGAAACGGAAGTTGTGTTATGAGAGCATGGCGGGGTTGTGGACTGCATGTTAGCTGTCATTGAAGAGTTCTCTCTAGTGTCTGGGATGTAAACACAAGGTGTGTATAGAGCAGGGCATGGCCGGGGAGTACGGAGAGGAGCATTGCACTGATGAAAGGCACACAACAAAGGGGAGGAGGTGAGAAATGTGGAGTGGAGGAGATAGTGATGCACATTCAGGGTGATGATGACATTTGGGGTTGCACGTTTCCTAGGACATTATAACGATGTGGCCCGGATGCTGTGTTGTGTATTTATTGCAAAATATTATAGGCTGCTTACAAGAGCAATGTCTGCATGGAGTTTGCATGCTCTCCATGTTATTACCTTGGGTACCTCCCACACTCCAAAGACATGCTGATAGGTTCATTGTCTCTTGTATACATTGGCCTTGGGATGTGTGTATATGAGGACAGGGACTGATACGAATGTACGATATACGACAAGCACTGTGTAAATTGTTACCGCTATAGTAATAACTAATAAAACAATAAATGGTTTCTTTATGGTACTTTAACAAATAGCATTAGTGCCCACTGCCCCTTCTTAATCCTGCCATGTTCACAGTTCTAATATCTGGGGGTACAGGGCATGCATTGGGGGGGGGATGTGACACTGCCCTGTCTGTCATCACTTGCTATGGAAATTAAAACAAAAAAAATCCTTTGCCTCTGTCCGTCCTTATATAATTAGCTCAGCCAGTACCCGGGATCTGTCCTGTAGGGAGATCATGTAGTCACAGGGTGTCCGCTCACCTCCAGCTTTATTCAGACCTCTGATCATTGCGGCCACCCCAGACAAAGTCACTGATTTCTTGCGACCTCCTTCACTGGACATGGTGGATTGTCTGCATGGCACACCTCCTTCACTTTTGTCAGACACTGCTATAATGACGGATGAGCAGACACTCCAGTATTATGCATACATACAAAATCAGCAGGGGATAAAAAACGGTATTTATTTAGTACAGGTATTTATATGAAACCAATAATTTACACAGGGCTTTACTTATTATACATTCACATCCTGCCCTGACTTCAAAGAACCTACGACCTAAGGTCCCTATCTCACACATATACATGCATGCACATACTAGAGCCAATGAACCTACCAGCACATCTTTGGAGTGTGGAAGGAAACGCTCAAAAGCACAGGAAGAACATGCAAACTCCATGCAGCTAGTGTCCTGATTGGGAATCGTACCGAGGGCTCCAGTGCTGCAAGGCAGACATGCTAGGGAAAGAGAGCGAGGCAAGTTATAACAGATAAGAGTGTGGTTGAGGAATGGAAAGACATGGCATAGTGCGGAAGAAACTTAGTTTGTATGTAAATCCTAACAATGAACATTTCTTATTTTCTCCCTTTTGGTCTGGTAAATATACCATTGAAAGCATTTTATTATATCTGTTCTATGAGTAAAAATAAAATCATGCTAGAAATCATATGAGCTGAGAATTTTGTTCTCTGCTGAAGTTTATCATGAAGCATCATTCCCTGCTATCTGTATGGACGACAACCCTCCCCACCCCCACCTCCCATATTGTGGTGAAGAGGGGAGGTGTTCTGTAGCCGCAAAAGCCTGTTTATTCTAAGGGGACAGCACTTGCACGCCACAAATACAATACAGCCAAAAAATGTTGTCACCCTAACACGTTACTGATCACTAGGTGGAAATAAATGAAAAGAAGTTTAAGAAAAGAAAACTAAAACAGCCACTATATTTAAGGACTGGTAAGCGTGTGTGTGAACCTGCACTAAAATTAGTTTTTTGTTTTTTAGTAGCTAACATTGATGCGTATTCTTCTTTCATTCTACGATGATGGCTGCTATCAACCTGGAAGTCTCATTTTCACTTTAATGACAATGTCAAGCTGAAATCTTGACTATGAGCAGAGGACACCAACCCTATGTGTTAGCTTGGCCATGAAAATGGTAAGTGAGGATGTACGGATTGAGCCCTCTCTATAGGGTATAGAAGGATTATTATGTGCAATCAACCATGTTGCCATCCACGATGATGAGATGTGCCTTCTACAGACTGGTCTCTGGGCCCCCATTCCGGATTACAGATCATCAGTTCCTTTCCTGTGCTGGGAAGATCAGATTAAATAATGGCACTGCTTGGAAAGGAACACTTTCTTCTGCAGGCATTTCCCGTAGGCACTTTCAGAAAGATCTGTTAACAATCTTGGATGCTCCTGTAGCACCAGTGACTGTGACCGAAATCCGACAGTACCTCCGGTCAAAGAGCATTTCTTTTCTTGATGGCTACAGCTGCCTGCATGTCCCCAGCCCTTTTACCTGCAGCAAAGGCAACAACCTTTTCATTGATAAGACCACTGGGCGCTTTCTCTGCAAGGAAACATTGCTTGAAGGTACCTGGGCAGACTTTAAAGACAGCATGGAGCTGCTCAGCAAAGAGGATTGTTCTATCCTGAGCCCTGACACCATGGCCAGCTTCCTGGGGGATAGTGATATTGAGGATGGGGAAAGACATTTTAATGATATGGAGGTATCCCGGATCTGGAACAAAGCAGTTTGGTTTCATGATGTTGAAGAAGAGTACGCTCAGCTTATAAAGGCTATGTTCAGCATCTCTAAAATTAACAATACTACACTGAAGAAGTTTGGGGTAAAATGTTTCCAACCTACCAAAAGTCTTCTGTTTCCATGGTATAGCCCAAGGGATTCTACTGTGAAAGGTTTAAAACTACTCTCAGCTGTATGCCAGGATGATACGGTCAGTTACATTGAAACTTTTTACCCCCGGCCTTCACATTATCAGAATTTATTTGGCCTTTCTGTAATGGGAAAGAAAGACACAGACGTTGTGATCACCAGCAGGGAAGTAGATTCTTTAGCCTTACACCAAGCAACAGGTGTAACCACAATATCACTGCCTCGAGGAATAAGCTGTTTACCACCAGTTCTTTTACCATATCTTGAGCAGTTTAAACGCATTATTCTGTGGCTTGGGGATGATCTGCGTGCCTGGGAGGCTTCCAAAGTGTTTTCTCAAAAACTCAGCCTTAAGAGGTGCTCATTGATCCGACCAGGAGACCGGCAGCCCAGCCCTCTGCAGGCACTTAATCTTGGACTTAATTTTAATAAGATCCTGAAAAGCTCTCTCCCAGCCAGTCACAAGTCTATCATTTCATTCCATCAACTCAGGGAGGAGGTGTTTGGTCAGCTGGAAAATGCTGAGCAAGTCGCTGGAGTAAAGTGGGACAGATTTCCTGAATTAAATAAGCTGCTTAAGGGACACAGGAAAGGCGAATTGACCATATTTACAGGTAAAATATAAAAACATAATTTGATGAGCCCTAAGAATACATCCAGGAAACTAGAAACTGAGGCAAGCAGACTTTATAGATACCCAACGATTACACATAGGTTATATAGTTTAAACGGTAACTCCACCCTTTAAACTATAACTGCGAAAAACACCTGGAGGTGTTCTGTACACAGATGGTGTACAGAAGGCCCCCCCCCCCCCCCGATATGTAATTTCCTCCTTGTGTGATTGGCTCACTCCTTTTTACCCAGCAGTCTGCACTAAGATACAAGTCCAGATTTATGGCATTCCCTGCAACAAAAATTTCATTTTTTGGTAAAATACTCACAATAGGAAATCACGTCTAAAGGGATGCAGACCCTGCATGCAATTTTCCTCAGAGATTTGCAGGTGCAGCAGCTGATTGATAATTATAAAATCACTCCCATTAGATTACCTTACCACATAGACACAGGGATTTCTTCAGAATAAAAAAAAGGTAGGACTCTGCAACAAAGTTTGTTAAAATCCTTTTAATGTTCATAGGTCACCCAGAGGGGAATGTTTTTTTTCTCAACAAAAGTGGAGTTACTCTTTAAATTAAAGTAGCATTTTTGTTGATTTATGGTCATTGTTTAATTGTACAGATCTCAACTACGCATTCTTCTTTTGTGCTATGGTTACTTTGAATATTTGTTCTTCCGAACCTCCCACCCTCCTGATGAAGCAGTGTTTTCTGCGAAACGTTAAATACTGGATCCCCCTAACAGCCTCCTTTCTGATACCAGGAACAATGTATGAAATGCTTTACAACCCTGTTGGATTAAGGATGGTATATACTGCTGATTAAAGGGGACCCTTGTATGTGGACGTGAAACATTTTCACATGAATGCTTTACCTATGTGTTCCTAATAGATTTGGCTACTTTTAAACAATATCACCTATGTGTAATCTTTGGGTACCTATAAAGCTTACCTACCTCAATTCCTCATTTATTGACACATCTCTGCATGTGGCACCCCTTTTTTTCTTTATTTCGCTCACTTAGCAAACTCTCTGGTTTAAATACATTTGAGAAAATCGGAACTTTTGCTTGTGCTTAACTCTCTGGTTTCATGTGTACGGTTTTTCTTAATTTTATTTATTTTTTATTATGCAATAGGACACTGTATATAAATCATATTTAAATTGAACCTGTGATCAGGATTTGGACATTTAAAGGATAAGTTCACCTTCAGGAACATGTTACCGCTCATGCAGAGGCTCAGTGAACCGAGCCCTCTTTGTGACAGCGGTACAGGGAGAACTTCTCCGTACCAGTTGTCACTTTTTGAAAAGAGCATGGCTGTGCACGGCTCTGCCCACACTGCCATGTCATTCATTCACCCACAGAGTTCTGTGAATGAATTAACTACAAATACCAACATGCTTTGCAGCTATCGGCATTCTTAATGAACTACCATAGCGCTGTTGATTCTCCCTGTCAGTGTGAAACTGCCTGGCCGTACAATGTATGATGTAACATGTTCCCCGTGCTGCAGCCACTCCCCCCCCCATCCTAGTGGCAGCAATATGGTGAGAAGTTCCCCGTACTAGCTGTCACTGTTTCAAATAGCGCAGCTCCGCCCACATGGCCACATCATTCATACACACAGCTCTGTGTGTGTGAATGAACTACAAGCCAATGACATCCTTAGTAGGTGTCGGCTTGTATGTTTCGATGAACTACCACGGCGCTGTGGAAGTTCATTGAGTCTTCCTGTCAGCAAGTATTGGCTTACCCATACTGGATGTACAGGTAAGCCGATACACTGACAGTGTGCAGGAGACCTGCATGGTATCAGCGATCTGCTGATAGCTGGTGCAATGCTTTCCAGGCTCCTACTACAAAAATAATAAATGCCTATTTGTTTTGCCTGCAAAAATGTGCATTTATAATTTTTTTTCATTTAAAAGGTGAACGTATCCTTTAAGCGTTTGCATTTGGGAAAAAATGATAAATGCACATATTTTTGCAGGGGGAAAAAATGCATTTATTATTTTTTCCCCTAAGAATCTTGCAAAGCATTGAACCTGATCAGGGGTGCATTGCCAGACTCCTGCAGACAAGCCCTGCAGCTTTCAGCCCATACCTTCCCTTCATATAGACTGACTGTTTACAAGCTGAATGAATTACGAGGCTGCTCATCAGCGACCTCGCAGTCTATTCAGAACTACGAGACTTCAGCCGCCTTGGCTGACGGTAGTTGTAGATCGTGTATTCACAGGAATTCACTGTGAATGAATGATGCAGCTGTGTGAGTGGAGCTATTCATGGTCACGTCATTTTCAAATAGTGACAGGGGGCGTGGGGACAAGACCTTCTGCTTGCTGTCGTGGGGGGGTTGGGGGTCTTTTGTGCCCATACAGCTGCGTCATTCATTCACAGCAATCTGAATGAGAGAACTACAAGTACCATCGTCCATCGTAATGGTGCTGATGAGCGCTCTTGTAGTTCGTTCACAAGTCCTGAGGCTTGTAAACAGTAACCCTGTATTTGGGGTATGGGCTGAAAGCTGCAGAGCTTCTCTGTAGGAGCCTGACATTGCACCCCTAGTCCACTGATGAAGGGTGCGATGGTTTGCAGGCTCCTGAGGGCAAAAATAGTAACTGCACATTTTTTTTTCCTGCAAAAATATGTGTGTTTATTTTATTTTTTTCCCAAATGGTGAACTCCATTTTTAAAACTTGCATCCCAACAGTGGGGATACAAGGCGGAGGTAAGAACTGGCACCTTCTAGCGGCCAACCTGATATATTGTGAATACGGGAGTTCAGCCACTCAGCAGAGAGTGTATTCAGACTGAAGAAGGTGGAGAGCATGACATCACCACCCTGCCTCTCCTCCTCCATTTAGAGAGCGCTTTGCATTCATTCAGAAAATGTGCTGAGCTGAGGGGCTAACCTTCTGTGTTCACAATCCAAGAGAGTAGCTGCTCGGCACAGGACCCGGAGGCAGGTGGACATGACTGAAGTAGCGGTGTCTTCTGTGATATCCAGCTGTATTGGCCAGGTATGTCATATACATACAGTAGTTACATTGGTGACGATGTATAACATGTTGATTTCTAGAATTAATATTTAAACCTGAACTCTAGGCAAATATAAAATATGCAAATGAATGCCGCTTTGTAACCGTGTAACCGCTGTGGGACATCAAGTCGCCACGTTACCGTTCCGGGGATTTGAAATCCCCACGGCTTAATTGCCTATCGCCATTTTTTTTTTTTTTTTGGCCAGGCTCTCCACCCATCTATTCCATTTGTGCTATGGCAGTGGTCATCAACCCTGTCCTTAGGGCCCACTACCAGGCCAGGTTTTATGTATTACCTTGGGGAGATGCAGACTAGAATACTGCAATCACTGATCAGCAAATGATATCACCTGTGATGTATTTCAGTTATCTGGCAAACCTGGCCTGTTAGTGGGTCCTGAGGACAGGAGTTGATGACCACTGTGTTATGGAATCGTGGAGACATTTGTGGTTTTGACTGGATAATATTGTCTCAATAGTCTGGATGCCATTTCTTCTCTGGTTTCTTTTTGTGCACATATGACCCTTATGAGTCTTAGCTATTCATCCAATTTTTACAAATTGATGCCCTGCAAGTTTTGTATTACTCATTTTCTATTAAAGTATTAGGGGCTTATGCACACTGCAGCTCAAAGAAGGGGCTCCTACAGGCCTTTGAGCTCTTATTTTTTTCTGCCTAGAAACTCCCCTCCATGTTAGCCAAAGTGTCCATCCATGCACATTATGGCTCTTAAAGTCATGTGCTCCTACAGGCAGAACCCGCCCACCACCACCACCACCACCACCAAACTCACGTTTTTGAGAAAAGCTAGTGCCCCAAAGAGCTCAAAGAAGCTCAAACGCACAAAGCAGTTTGTTCCAGCTTTTTGTTTTGTTTATACAGTGGTTACGAAAATACTATCTAGGAGGTTTGTGAAAAAAATGCTTATGCTCAAAGAAGCTCCTAAAGAAGCTTGAAGTAGCACAATAAAATGTGCATAAGAGAACAAAAAAGCACAAGCTTCTTCAAGCTGAAAAAAAGGTTAAATGCCTGTAAAAGCAGTTTTTTTGTTTGTTTTTTTGAGATGCAGTGTGCATAAACCCTTAGACTGTTGTTGTTTCATTTTGCATTTGGGAGCATTTGTTCCTTCTCCTGTATTTCTTCCTTCTCCTGTATTTCTTCCTTTGTGTGAAATCCCTGGTATTCCAGTCCCTCTGCTTTCCTATTAAATACTGACCACACTAAGCAGGAGAGCACAGAGTGGTCAGCTCCCTAGACCCCCCCCCCCTCCCCCCCCCCACAAGCACAGCCTTTCACTGGGAAGACCAGTGTTTTGCTGCTTCTCCTCACCCTCAGCTTTTATGCACATGAGAACAGAGCAGAGGGAATGTGATCACCTATAAAGAAAAGTTTATGTGTTTTTGCTTTTTTTTTTATCTATACACACGCTTTGGCTTTTATTTCAATTTTAAACCGAATGGGTTGTTTTACAAGGTGATCGTTTACAATCACTTTAAGGTCTGTATGGATGAGAATAGAAAAACCACAACCTGTGTTTGCTATTTTAACCCTTTGATGCCTTTTTTTTTTTAGGGATTTTTCCTTTACATTAGTCATCTTGTTAAATTACATGCAAATTCAATATCTAGCATTTAACAACAAGAACATTTCTCTTGTTTGTACTGCTACTTGAGATCAAAAGAAGGTGGTCATTTCTACATACAGATGCAGCTTGTGTAGATGAGAGCTTTTAGGAGCAGATTTGCAAAAGTAGAAATAACAGATTTAGTGCTTGGCAATGTTTGGCAAACTTGTTCAAACAATTCAGATGATAGCTAAATGAGTTGAAACTGGACAGATGGATTTAGAAGTAAGTTGACTTCTATTGTACTGCCACTAGATGGCAGTGTTAAAGCCATTTTTTGCATCTATGTGTTGCTGTTACATTATTGTTGATTTGACTTTCCTTTTGACTTTTTTTTTTTTCTAGGCCCAACTGGTAGTGGAAAAACAACATTCATAAGTGAATATGCTTTGGACTTGTGCGTTCAGGGGGTTAACACCTTGTGGGGG
This sequence comes from Lithobates clamitans, assembly GCA_037952925.1. Lineage (NCBI taxonomy): Eukaryota > Metazoa > Chordata > Amphibia > Anura > Ranidae > Lithobates > Lithobates clamitans. Next base: position 114,044 of record JBBGZY010000777.1, on the reverse strand, counting down.
AGTTTTGAACTCAACAACGTGCGTCTGGCCAAAGTCATGCTGACCCAATTCTCTCTGCTGCGTCTGGAAGAACAGCTGGACATGTATGACGAGTGGGCAGACAGATTTGAGGAGCTGCCTCTTTATTTTATGACCTTCCATGGACATCAAAACATCAAGTAAGACACCAGACAGAGTTGTTGATAAATAAAGATATATAGAATTTTATCTAAGAATCATTGCCCCTTTTTATTATAACTTTTTCTGTTTTAACACATTAGATTAGCAAATGCATTACCATATATAAGGTTATTGGGGGGTTTTGTTTTCTCAAAGATGGTATAATTTGTTATTGTATTTTCTATATTCGTGAGATATGCTGTTTCTTTATCCTACTATACTTCTCCCTGCCCTGGCCCTCAGATTGTATATTATGTAGAGGTCGACCGATATGGGTTTTTCTCTGGCCGATGCCAAAGCCGATATTTAGAAATCGCGGTGGCCGATGGCCGATATATGATGCCGATTTTTTTGGCCCGATATATTAGGCCGATTTTTTTTTTTTTTTTTTTCCCCTTCTTCTCATCAAATCTGACAGTTAGACCCCTTTCACACTGGGGTGTTTTTCAGGCGCTTTTGGGCTAAAAATAGCGCCTGTAAAACGGCTCCCCTGCAGTCTCAGTGTGAAATCCCGAGTGCTTTCACACTGAGGCGATGCGCTGGCAGGATATTAAAAAAAAGTCCTGCTAGCAGCATCTTTGGAGCGGTGTATACCGCTCCTCCACCACTTTTGCCCATTGAAATGAATGCGCACTGCTGTCGAAGCGCCTGCAAAGCGTTTCGGCAGCAGCACTTCAGGAGTGCATTTAATCCCTTCTTCGGCCGCTAGCTGGGTTATAAGCGCCCCGCTAGCAGCCGAATAGCGCCGCTAAAATGATGGTAAAGCGCCGCTAAAACTAACAGCGTTTTACCGTCAACGCATGCCCGCTACAGTGTGAAAGCAACCTTAAGTAATAAGTGATACAGAATTTTTTTTATATTTAAACATTTATTAAACAAAACAAACCTCCAATCAGTTCACTTGTATGTAGAATTTAGATTTATAAAAAAAAAAACGATATCTTAAATATTAAATACACAAAAACAGATAATCAAAACTTTTGGACGAAAAAAATGGGCTAACTTTACTGCTTTTTTTTTTTTTTTATTTCATTAGTGTATTTTTAAAAAAAAAATGCGTTTGAAAGGCTGCTGCGCAAATACCGTGTGACATAAAATATTGCAACAACCGCTATTTTATTCCCTAGGGTCTCTGCTAGAAAAAATATATATAATGTTTGGGGGTTCTAAGTGATTTTCTAGCAGAAAATACAGGATTTTTACTTGTAAGCAACAAGTGTCAGAAAAGATTTAGTCTTTAAATGGTTAAACTGAGAATTCCTACACGGAGTTCAGTCTGTTGATAAAAAGAACCTGAAAGAGATACAAATGTATCTTCTTATCAGACTTGGCAGGCTGCCCAGAGGAGGAGAGAAGAAAACTTCAGACAACTTGCATTGACTTCTATTACAGAAGTCATTTGCAAGTCCCACTGAAGGTATAATCGGCTCTTTTTATCAGCACAATCGGCTGATGCCGATTAAGTAAAAAAAGCCAAATATCGGCCGATATATCGGTCGACCTCTTATATATATATATATATATATATATATATATATATATATATATATATATATATATATATATATATATATATATATTCACAAAAGTGAGTACACCCCTTACACTTTTGTGAATATTTTATTATATCTTTTCATGTGACAACACTGAAGAAATGACACTTTGCTACAATGTAAAGTAGTGAGTGTACAGCTTGTATAACAGTGTAAATTTGCTGTCCCCTCAAAATAACTCAACACACAGCCATTAATGTCTAAACCGCTGGCAACAAAAGTGAGTACACCCCTAAGGCCCCTTTCACACTGGGGCGGTTTGCAGGCGTTATTGCGCTAAAAATAGCGCCTGCAAACCGCCCCTGAACAGCCTCCGCTGTTTGTTCAGTGTGAAAGCCCGAGGCCTTTCACACTGAAGCGGTGCGCTGGCAGGACGGTAAAAAAAGTCCTGCGAGCCGCATCTTTGGAGCGGTGAAGAAGCGGTGTATTCACCGCTCCTAAACCGCTCCTGCCCATTGAAATCAATGGGACAGCGCGGCTATACCGCGGTAATACTGCGGCTATAGCCGTGCTGTACGAGGGGTTTTAATCCTTTTTCGGCCGCCAGCGGGGGGGGTTAAAACCGCACCGCTAGCGGCCTAATACCGCGGTAAAACAGCGCTAAAAATAGCGCTGTTTTACCGCCGACGCCCCCTACCGCCCCAGTGTGAAAGGGGCCTAAGTGCAAACGTCCAAATTGGGCCCAATTAGCCATTTTCCCTCCCTGGTGTCATGTGACTTGTTAGTGTTACAAGGTCTCAGGTGTGAATGGGGAGCAGATGTGTTATATTTGTTGTTATCGCTCTCACTCTATCATACTGGTCACTGGAAGTTCAACATGGCACCTCATGGCAAAGAACTCTCTGAGGATCTGAAAAAAAGAATTGTTGCTCTACATAAAGATGGCATAGGCTATAAGAAGGTTGCCAAAACCCTGAAACTGAGCTGCAGCACGGTGGCCAAGATCATACAGCGGTTTAACAGGACAGGTTCCACTCAGAAGAGGCCTCGCCATGGTCGACTAAAGAAGTTGAGTGCACATGCTCAGCATCATATCCAGAGGTTGTTTTGGGGAAATGGACATATGAGTGCTGCCAGCATTGCTGCAGAGGTTGAAAGGGTGGGGTGTCAGCCTGTCAGTGCTCAGACCATACACTGATTTTGATATTCAAAAAATAATTTTTTAACTTTTTTTTTAAAGTGTTACTAAACTCCCCCCCCCCAGTGCCAACAGCTTAAAAATCATCTTTTTACAATAAAATACTGCCACTGTATACCGTTTTGGCTGATCTGTATACCACGGCCACGTGATAACCTGCAGAGTTTGTCCAGAGCTGTGTGTTCAGGTAGGAGGAGAGTTCCACTGTTGCCTGTATACACGCCCACATGTGTGATGTCAATATCATGTGACCTGGCTAGCTCTGAGAACAAGGAAATGTTCTCTCCAGCAATAGAGACTAAACTGAGCATGTGCAGGAGGACTACCCTCACTGTATTTTCTGGCCTTGCCAAGACAGACAGAGTGCAGGAGAGAAGGATCTGTCCATATAGGTTTAAAGAGCCTTTTTACACAATGCAGAGGATTAACCCCTTAAGTTCCACAGTGAGTATAACAAGCATGCTATTCTGCATATACAGACTGATTTTACTGTTGTGGGTTTAGTAACGCTTTAATGTATATCTTATGTCAACTGGCAACAGGCAAAGTCCCACAGCAGCTCCTCCTCTGAGCCGCTGTTGACTCACCAACAGTCCCATTCACTTTAATGGGACAGCTGGTGAGGGACATGGTAGCAGCAGGTGAGTGGATGCCCGCTAATGGGGGCTGCCATGATGGATCTGAAATGACAGGTGCTCTTTAAATGTAAGGTCTTATTTCTTGCTGGTAGTTAGAATCTTTAATATTTGCAAACAAAATAAGGATTTCCTATTTAGCATAATAAGCTGTCCGGTTAGTAAAACAGCGATGTCAGAACAAATTAATTCATACAGTTTGTAGTGTACATAGATTTGAAAAATAAATCTGATGAAAGAATATTCCTGAACTTTGTTTTATCTCATGGTTACTGTGAAATTGTGTGAATGCCTCAATGCTTTGCATGTTATCTCAGCTTGCATTCGTTGAATAAGTATACCAAAAATGTAAATATTGCAGAATATACAGTCCCATGCTACATAACTAAGCTCCATTTCATGCTGTATAAACTAAATTATTAATGTATCCTAAATAGAAAACTATCTCTAGATAGATTTTTACTCCAAAAGCATTTTATTAAAATAAATAAAATAAATTTGTTAAAAATCATAAAAATCTGATCTTTTCGATTTTTTTTTTTTTTTTTTTTTTTTTTTAATCGATTTTTATCCACCCTTGATAAATTGTTTACAATGGTGACTTGAGAAACAAGAATGATGTAGGAGGACTATATAAAAGTTCATGTGGAAAGAAACAAAAAGAATGTTAAACCACTATGGATAATGTCAGAGTAAAAGCTGTCATGACTAGTCCCCAAATCAGAAATTACAAAAAAGTTTGGATTTCTAAATCCATGTTTAGATCTTTGGAGGATAAAGGGGTTCTATTCTTTTCCTTCATACTATTAACTTTTATGTTATTATGCCTATGAATTTATTATCTCACCATTATTATTAATAATATAACATATTTTTAAACCACAACCCCAGTTTTCTGTCATTTTTAAATAGTTTCTTTTAGGGCTGCAACTAATGATTATTTTCATAATCGATTAGTTGGCCGATTATTGTTTCGATTAATCGGTTAATAACCTTAAAAAAAAAGTGTGGTGTATAATTTAGTTAATACGTAAAGTTTTAAAAAAAAGGCAATTTATTCTTAAATATCTCTATGCAGTGGTAAATATAAATAACCAACTATATGGTTAGGGAGCAAAATATCTAATCCACTCTGAGAATAACAGACAGAAGAGAAATACTGTATATACTATTAGAGGAGGTATACTGTATATACTATTAGAGGAGGTATACTCTATATACTATTAGAGGAGGTATACTGTATATACTATTAGAGGAGGTATACTGTATATACTATTAGAGGAGAGTAATCCTGTATTTACTATTAGAGGAGAGATATACTATATATACTATTAAAGGGTGAATCTGGTAAATATCATCAGACTCAGAGATCAAATTTTTTTTATTTAAAAAACAAAACAAAAACAAATGTCTTCCCTCAAAAAAATGTAATTTTAGGAACGTTCGTTCGATTTTCTAATCGTTAGTGAGGTCAAATTGACGTTCATTTTCAACCACAGTGACCGGAACATTTGGGACCCTGTAATGGGTCCCAGATGATTGACAGGAGGGAGGGAGCAGAGCGGAGCCCTTCCTGTGCCGAGGGGGAAGTGATGTCACCAGCCCAGGCAAAGGAAGAGGCAGACTACGAGGGACCACCTAGCAACAGGCATTTAGAGGTAAGTAAAAAAAAAAAAAAATATCCAAATGTTTTTTTGTTTTTTTTTGGAATTTTTGAGGTATTTTTGTTTTTTTGGGTGGAACCCCACTTTAAGTATTCTTTCTATCTCCATTTTTATTTCGATTTTAATAACTCTTAATATTTAGATGGAATGAACATTATTTTATAAAGTTTTTTTCTTCAAAAAATGTTTTTATAGCAGCGTCGATACAGGTTATAAACCTCTTTATATATTTGGATTGGATGTTAGTAGTACAATAAGTATAATCGGTTTACTATATAAGTAATAAGCAAAGTAGAAAACACAGTACACCTGAGGAAGAGGGTGCTCCCCCTCAAACTTGTTGAATATCAAGTAGGTAGAGATTGTCTCTAATACACCTGAGATGTGTTGTACAGGAGTGTGGATGGTGTCTTGCAGATCTACTGCTGAATAGCCACAATCAGAATTGGCCCTGCCAGCAACAGTGATCTTTAAGCAGCTTCCTTTTTCCATCCTGAAGGTTTATATGCCACTTTTATTAGAGCATTTTAGATATTTCTATATATTTTCATGAAATTTGTGCCCAGTCTCACTATTTACCAGTATTTTTGTAAAATGTATGTATTTTGTCCATTATGTTTTATAGGTTCTATGAATTGTCAGATTATTCATATAAACAGTTACTGAGTTCCTTGATTACCAGTATACACTTCCCTTTAAAATTGCGTGAATGGCTAATTATGAAGTGCTGACAGGTTACAATCACTAGCTAGAAGATATATATATATATTTTACTATAGTGTTTCATTTTTATGTTTTGGCCCAAATGATATAACCTGTGGGGTGAGTAAACAATTTTTTTGTCTGATCTGGGTAATTGATTTTGTAATTCTGAAGGTAGATTCCCGAAAACACCCTCTGCATGCCAGTTATTGTATCACCCTTACAGAACAAAGCTTTGTAATAGGAAGCTTCTGACACTAGTCAGATTCAGACCCACCATGGAAGTTGAGGCCTGATTGGTGGTACAGTAAGCAGAGAGAAGTTAATGGCACATCCTGTAAAAAACACCCTACCAGTGAACATGTGAGGAGATGCTTGATTTCTGGTTACAGTAGATTATAGAGAACTCTAATTGTAGCAAAGGATTGATTCCAGTCTTGTAGAAACAACCCTCTCCCACTGCAGAACTCTGGTTCTTATGAAATAACCACACAATGTGAATGGAAGACCTTACCACATTACTTTATAACCAAGGTGAAATATTTCAGAAATCTTGGGTTCCATTGGACAGAGTTCCTACATACCCCCAGATACAGCACCTTCTTATCATTTTAGTGTACAGGTATTTGTGTATTTCTTCTGACATGCATTTGTGAAGTATTTTTAAGGGTGTGAAATGTATTTAAAATTGGAAATGCGCTGAGCAGTATGCACTCGCAGTCCTTGTTGTTTTTGCTATGCGTCACTTTTTCCTCTGGTAAATGCTCACATGCAAGTTATTACAACCCATTGAATTTGACTTGCTTCTGAGTCTGTTGCTCATGTACACAAACCCAATAGTTACACTGGTACCTAGTGTTTGTCAGGATTTGGCTCATAGGGTTAAGAATGGTTTATATAATACAAATCATATCTATATCTCAAATACTCCAGGTCAGTTTTTTAAAATGTAGGGTTTCTAATTTTCAACCAGAACCTGTTCATTTCACAGCACTGAATGTGTCTTAACATCTTGAAATCCAGTTAAACATGGATTTACCAAACCAGCTTTATGTGGCTTCCTGTGTACAGTTGCTGCTAAATGGCTTATTTTCTGTTTGGCGTCTGATTGTTTTTTTGTGGTTTTTTTTTCCTCCAGATCTGTGATTGATACAATGCGGCATGCAGTGTACATGTATGACATTGGTCATGTGATCATTGATAATCTGCAGTTCATGATGGGACAGGAACAGCTGCATTCTGATAAGTAAGAAGAGTTTTTCAATGTCTTATGTTCTCTATTCCGCGTGTTTAAAGCAGTTCTGCCCCTACCCCCCTCCCTCTCCCCTCAATAAACCGCCAACACCAATGAAATGACTATAGGAAAACACGTAAACATGCTTATTATTGCACGTCACCATTTGCTCGAAGACCTGCACTGCCATTTTTAAAAAAGCCATTGGTGGTCAGTTTCTTCCTTGTTGTCTGCACCAGCCCAAAGATGACATCTGTGTTCGATCTCATGCATATGCTTTGAGATCTGGCACTATTTATTATTCTTTATATGTGGCCATGGCTTCATCTGTGGGGAGAAAAAAAACGTTTTGTTTTTTTCTCCTGGGATCTTGCAAGATTTTACAGTTTACACATAAGAGCTCCCTGGGAGGCACTGGTGGTCTAGCCTTGGCAGGGGAAGGGGTGGGAGCATCTGGTAGGCACTGCCTATATCACTGGGGCCTCAGAAAACTAGAAAGTCAAAGAAATGAAAGTGTAAGTTCACATAAATAACTTTCAATTTACACAAGACAAGAATGTGTTCAGAGATTAGCATGCTGAGTCGTCCTGTGCTTTTAAGGTTTCGAGGGGTCCACTTTAAAACATATATTTGGAAAAGGAAAAAAGGGGATCAAACTTATGCTATTGCAGTGTTTTCAAAACTTTGCTCAGTGGTGTACACATCATAATTTTAAAGAGGGCCACATTGCCCGCTCATTTACATTGCTGGCACCCAGTTAGGATGTTGCCTGCTTCAAAATGTCCACTGGAACACATTCATACCTTCTATAAATCGTTTTAACCCATAGCCTGCTGTTGCCTGCTGTTTGTTATATCTGTAACTATGATCTTAGATAACCAGTCTAAAGTGAACCTGTGCTTCTCCTATTCTTGTACTTCCCTTTAGTACACATTCACCTGTAGAATACATTTTTTGCTAGAGATGCACTTTAATCCCTTTTTAGTTTTTAATCCCTTGCCACCTCCCGCTGGCGCTTTAAGGTGTTCTGACTGATGGGAGGTGGTGTTTCATTGACCACTGTGATCGGTTGTCACACCGGTCACATTGATCGGGAGCTCCTCTCTCCGGTTCCCGATCGTAAACAGTGATGTTGCTCGGTCAGTATGCTGGGTGTGCGCTTTCAGCACAGAACGTGGTGCGCCATGAATGCATGTGTACAGCACATGGTTGTTAAAGCCTGCCCACCCTGTTACCAAACATGCATTAGGTGGTCAGCAAGAGCTAAAATCCCTTTTTAAATATTTCTTGCTGTTTCTCTGTTGAGATTTACTCTGACTTCCTGACTTGTCAACAGCTGGGGCATTTCAATTAGCAGAAGGTCCTTTTCCTGTTCAGCTCACAACAATGCCCAGAATGTCACTAAGCTAGGACACGAGGGCAGATCTCTCCTGAAGAGACACAGATAGCATCATAAAAACTGACACAGGATCTAACCTGTTTCTACTCAGTCCAAACAAAAAAAGTTTGTCTGGGGTTCCACTTTAAGCTGTGTGCAGTGATTTCTGTGCAGATGTTATATGTATAAATAAACTCTTTGTGCAGAGTGTGGAAGATGATGGTTTTTGATTAATCCTGTCCCCCAGCTAAGTTTTAACACATGTCTTCCAGATTTGCACTGCAGGACTACATCGTTGGTGCTTTCAGGAAATTTGCCACAGATAATAGCTGTCATGTGACTCTAGTCATTCACCCCCGGAAAGAAGATGATGACAAGGAATTACAGACATCATCTATTTTTGGCTCTGCAAAAGTAGGTCGATCATCTGTTTTGGACCATAATATACAAGTGAATGTGAAATACCAGTTACTTAATACATAAGGGTAACAGTGCCAAACATATGCAGCCAGTGAATACAGAATTATAAGGACTTATAGACTCCTTTATTGGTGCCAGTGGAGGGAAGGATTTTGGCTTTTAAACCGCACTTTTTTCATCCAGAATTAATTTGTTCATTTGCCCACACCTGTCTTAAATGTGAGTATTTAGGGTTGCTGTGAGGCGACTCTGTTTACCACTTTAGACTAAGAAGGCTTTGCAGAGGCTGATTGCAATGTCATTTTTAAGAATTACCAGGCAGGAAGTAAGCTACGGGTAGTAAAATGTCTCTCCACAGGAACAGGGCTTCATCCCAGTTACACTACATTAGCCAAATTATGGTGCGTCATGGGTTTACTGAACAAAGCTGCGCTGTGTGTTGGTTGTAGTGCTAAAGTATTACTAAACCGCAGGTTTAAAAAACAAACCAAAAAAACCCTGCAAGAAGATGGCATAATGTGCTAGTATGCATTGCATACTAGCACATTATTAAAAACTCCCCTTAGAACAAAGCACTTCAGCGGTGCACTGTCACCACTGACAGGAGTTCCATCTTCACCAGGTCCTCCTTCGGGGTTCGGGTGCTCCAGTCGTCTGATTGGCAGAGCCACGATGATTTAACTCTGGCACATGCACGCAGGAGTCTTGGCCGCTGCTGTTTTCATTGTGAATATCTCCTAAACAGCGCAAGTTTAGGAGATATTCACTGTACCTACAGGTAAGCCTTTGTTATAGGCTTAGGTAGACTATACTACCACTTTAAACATTTCTATATTTTATCAATAATGTATTTAGGTCTATCCTGCAAACATATAGCAGAATGTTTTTTGTTTTTAAGTGCTGACAAGCTGCATCTTCCTTGTGCCCCAGCACCACTTCCCCAAACTTCTGGTGAGGAACATGCACACTGTAAACATCATCAGAAAGTCCCATGACTGCCTGCAGAGTGACTACATATCCCATCTCCTTGCATTCTATGAATCAAGATAAAAAGCCTTCTGTGTGCAGCAGCCACCCTCAGCCCCTCCTAATACTTACCTGAGCCCCATCAGCCATCCAAGACTCTTCCTCCTGACTGGAGGAATTGGCTCCCACTGCTGTCAGTCAGTCAGCCAATCAGGAGAGAGAGGGGGCGTGGCTGGGCCGGAGCTCTGTGTCTGAATGGACACAGGAAGCTTCGACGCTACTCTGGTGCCCCCATAGCAAGCTGCTTGCTGTGGGGGCACTCGACAGGAGGGAGGGGCCAGGACCATAGAAGTGGGACCCGGGAAAAGGAGGATCTGGGCTGCTCTGTGCAAATCCACTGCACAGAGCAGGTACTTATAACATGTTTGTTATTTTTATTGAATAAAAAAAAAAGAGACTTTGCAATCACTTTAGCTGTATGTTGCCTCAGCTACATAAAGTACAGTTGTGCTCATAAGTTTACATACCCTGGCAGAATTTATGATTTCTTGGCCATTTTTCAGAGAATATGAATAACACACAAACATTTTTCACTCATGGTTAGTGTTTGGCTGATGCCATTTATTATCAATCAACTGTGTTTACTCTTTTTAAATCATAATGACAACAGAAACTGCCCAAATGACCCTGATCAAAAGTTTACATACCCTGGTGATTTTGGACTGATAACATGCACACAAGTTGACACACTGGGGTTTGAATGGTTTTTAAAGGTAACCATCCTCACCTGTGATCTGTTTGCTTGTAATTAGTGTGTGTGTATAAAAGGTCAATGAGTTTCTGGACTCCTGACAGACCCTTGCATCTTTCATCCAGTGCTGCACTGATGTTTCTGGATTCTGAGTCACAGAGAAAGCAAAATAATTGTCAAAGGATCTGCAGGAAAAGGTAATTGAACTGTATAAAACAGGAAAGTGATATAAAATGATATCCAAGAAATTCAGAATGCCAATCATCAGTGTTTAAACTCTAATCCAGAAGTGGAAAATGAGGGGTTCTGTTGAAACCAAACCACAGTCAGGTAGACCAACTAAAAGTTCTGCCAGGAAAATTGTTCGGGATGCAAAGAAAAACCCACACATAACTTCAGGTGAAGTACACGACTTTCTGAAAACATGTGGTGTGGCTGTTTCAGAATGTACAATAAAGAGGCACTTGAAGAAAGATGGGCTACATGGTCGAGTCGCCAGAAGAAAGCCATTAGTACGCAAATGCCACAAAGTATCCCGCTTACAATACGCCAAACAGCACAGAGACAAGCCTCAAACCTGGCACAAAGTCATTTGGAGTGATGAGACCAAGATTGAGCTTTTTGGGCACAACCATAAACGCTAAATTTGGAGAGCAGTCAACAAGGCCTATGATGAAAGGTACACCATTCCTACTGTGAAACACGGAGGTGGATCGCTGATGTTTTGGGGATGTGTGAGCTACAAAGGCACAAGAAATTTGGTGAAAATTGATGGCAAGATGAATGCAGTATGTTATCAAAAAATACTGGAGGAACATTCGAGTTCATCAGCCAGGAAGCTGCACATGGGACAAACTTTGACATTACAACATGACAATGATCCAAAACAAGGCCAAGTCGACCTGTCATTGGCTACAGCAGAATAAAGTGAAGGTTCTGGAGTGGTCATCTCAGTCTCCTGACCTCAGTATCATTGAGCCACTCTGGGGAGATCTCAGATGTGCAGTTCGTGCAAGACAGCCCAAGAATTTGGCTTTTTGCCAAGAGGAATGGGCAGCTTTACCACCTGAGAAGATAAAGCGCCTCATCCACAAATACCACAAAAGACTTCAAGCTGTCATTGATGTTAAAGGGGGCAATGCACGGTATTAAGAACTGGGGTATGTAAACTTTTTGATCAGGGTCATTTGGGTAGTTTCTGTTGTGATTATGATTTAAAAATAGTAACCACAGTTGATTGATAATAAATGGCTTCAGCCAAACACTAACCATGAACGAAAAAAGTTTTTGTGTTTTATCATTCATAGTCTCTGAAAAATGGCCAAGAAATCATAAATTCTGCCAGGATATGTAAACTTATGAGCACAACTGTATATAGCTCTATGTTTTCACAGCAGAATGGGGACTTCCTGTCCCATTCCTGGAATAAAACAGTGTTGAGTGAGTGCTGCTCAACCATTCGGTGGAAGCTTTTCTATCTATGAATGACTACAAAGCTTCCTTTGATTGGCTGAGGCGTTCGGATGACGTCATTATCTTTGCCTCAGCCAATTAGAGGAAGCTTTGTAGTCATTCATAAAAAAATACAGTGCTTACTGTGAATGGCTGAGCAGCGCTCAGCCTGACTCGATTTTGTTCTGGGAGCAGGATGGGAAGTCTGTCTCACTGCCGGAGCACAGAGATATATACTCTATGTAGCTAAGGCTACATACAGTTAACAGCTCACACAACAAGCGCACGGTTAATGCAGTAAATAGTCAGTTTGGCCCAGCTTGTCCAAAACAAACTATTTCAAGGGACATTAAATGTGCAGTTAAGCTTTAACCAAACTTAGCCTTGGTCTTGCTTATAACCGTTTAGAAACACATGCTGTGCGGTTAGATTAAAGAGCTGGCAGGATGCCATGATGCCATAGCAAGTAATAGGAAAAAAACTAAGATTTCAGTGCCTCTGTTGTGAACTTTAAAAAATGTATTTCTTTACGGCTTATTCACACACCAAATTAGTGCCATCCTCCATGCAGAGCCGCTGGCAGTTGCGTGTGCATCCACCTAGGAGCTGCGTGCAGGCAGGCAGCCCATGTAAGTTGATGTACACACAGTACCAGCATGGATACAATTGCATATCAAAGTTTGACATGTGGGCAGGAGAGAGTGTTCAGATCAGAATGCAGAGTCTCAGTGCAACCACTCCTGCCTGCATGTCAAATTGATATGTGATTGTGTCTTTTCCGATGCTGCGTGCGCATCTATTTCCATGGGTTGCCTGCATGCATCTGCCAGTCACTCTGCATGGAGGATGGCACTAATTTGCCATCTGAATGAGCTCTTAATGCAACCAGTATATGAAACTGATATCGACGTGGTTTTGTCCACTTGCAAACTACTATACACAGAACTGGGAGCCAATCAGGTGTGTTGCATACAAATGTGTTGACATGGAGCATGCTGATACTAGGAGAGCAACAAGATTTCATCCTTGGTTCTCCTGCTGCTTTTTCATTGTCCAGATAGAGGGCTGGGGGTGGAAAGAGGACAATACGTTAACTGTACAGTGGTATAAGAAGTCTACACACCCCTGTTAAAATATCAGGTTTCTGTGATGTAAGAAAAATGAGACGAAGATAAATTTCAGAACTTTTTTCACCTTTAGGCTGGTTTCACACTGGGGCGTGGGGCGCTGCTAGTTTTAGCGGCACTTTACCGTCATTTTAGCGGCATTAGCAGGGCGCTTTTAACCCCCACTAGAGGACAAATAAAGGGTTAAATGCACCCATGTAGCGCCGCTGCCGAATCGCTTTGTAGGTGCTTCGGCAGCAGTGCCTATTCATTTCAATGATATAACAAAAAGCACAGCGCTGGATATAAATGCAAAAATACAACAAAAATTGATATTACTATTAAAGCACCAACAACTTTCATATGTGGTAAAAGAAAAAAAGAAAAATAAACAATAACATGAATGCTTCACTATAGTGATATATATGCGTGAACAATAACATGGATGCTTTACTATAGTGATATATATGCGTGACTATTCCCAGTTTTTTATCCACACATTTAGAAAAAGTCCAAAGATGCAAAAATTATGTCAAAACAAATGTCCAAAAAAGCAATTAAATGTGACTTTCTATGAATAATAAATCCGTGACTGTCACCGTGTTGAAATCCCGTCACCTGGTATAGATTGAAGGCTTACCAGATAGCCTCTGATCAGAGGCTTAGAGCTAACAGCTTGGGGTTTGCCCTCCACAGCGGCTGGAACTTTAGCTGGGATGATGGATGTAGATCCACAAACGATCGCCACAGGCTTCCAGACAGCGGTACAATCAGGGAAGAGAGCTCTCACCGTGTTTAAAAGAAAAGAGAAAACTCCAATGGTGTAGAACGTTTTATCTCTTGTTTATTAAGAGTCGCCTCACTGGCATCCGTTTTAAAGCTGTATTGGTTCCTGGAAGGTAAAGTGTTTTTATGGATGTCAGTGAGGCGACTTTTAATAAACAAGAATAAATTCAGGTCTGAGCTTTTCCAAAGCTTTGGGTCGTTGTTATGCTGAATTTCCTCTTCGTGTTCAGCTTTCTAGCAGAAGCCTGAAGGTTTTGTGCCAATATTGATTGGTATTTGGAACTGTTCATAATCCCTCTAACTTGATGCCCCTGTTCCAGCTGAATTAAAACAGCCCCAAAGTAAGAAGCTGCCACCACCATGCTTCACTGTGGGTTCGGTGCTCTTTTGGTGATGTGCAGTGTTGTTTTTGCACCAAGTATTTCTTTTGGAATTATGGCCCAAAAGTTCATCCTTGGTTTCATAACAAATTTTCCCACATGTTTTCGGAAGAATTCAGATGTGTTTTTGCAAAAATTTAGCTCTTGCTACTCTACCCCATAGCCCAGACATATGAATAATACGGGAGATTGTTGTCACATGTACCATACAGCCAGTACTTGCCAGATATTCTTGCAGCTAATTTAATGTAGGCCTCTTGGCAGCTTTTCTGACCAGTTTTCTTCTTGTCTTTCCATCAATTTTGGAGGGATGTGCAGTTCTTGGTAATGTTACTGTTGTGCCATATTTTCTCCACTTGATAATGACTGTCTTCACTGTGTTCCATGGTATATCTAATGCCTTGGAAATTCTTTTGTACCCTTTTCCTGACTGATACCTTTTAACAATGAGATCCCTCTGATTCTTTGGAAGCTCTCTGCGGACCATGGCTTTTGCTGTAGGATGCGACTAGAAAATGTCAGGAAAGGCAGTCACAGAGCTGCCAGGCCAGAAATCTCCGGGCCCGGATGGGCTACCACTGGAGATTTATAGGAAATATGGGGAGATCTTGCTCCCAGAGCTCCTAAAAGTGGTAGAGCAGACGACTAGGGATGGAAATTTGCCCTTATCAATGTCAGAGGCCGATATAGTAGTGATCCCAAAGGAAGGGAAAGATCAGTCGGAAGTTTCTTCATACAGACCGATATCACTGTTGTGCACAGATGTCAAGATCATTGCAAGGGTGCTGGCATCCAGGCTAAACAAATGTATCGACAAACTGGTGCACCCGGACCAGTCGGGGTTCATCCCTGGTCGGTCCACTAGCATAAATATCAGAAGAGCTTACTTGAACCTACAGGTACCAACAGAGAATGTGGGATCCAGAGCCATATTGTCCCTGGATGCTGCCAAGGCTTTCGATAGCTTAGAGTGGGAATACCTCTGGAGGGTGCTAGAGAGGTTTGGATTCGGTCCCGTATTTATCAGCTGGTTAAAAATCTTGTATAACCATCCAAGGGCAAGGCTCAAGATAAACGGTGAATACTCGGAAAGCTTTTCCCTCGAAAGAGGGACAAGACAGGGATGTCCCTTATCTCCGTTGTTGTTTGTTCTGGCCATGGAACCATTGGCGGGAGCAGTGAGGGCATCCACGGAAATACAGGGATTTCAAAGAAAAGGGAGGGAAGAGAGAATAGCACTTTTCGCAGATGATGTCATATTTTTCCTGGGGGACACGACCTCCTCGTTGGAGAAAGTGATGCATCTAGTGGAGGATTTTGGAAAGTTTTCGGGATTAGTTATCAACTGGGAGAAGTCATCGCTTCTACCGGTAGATTCAGCGGCCAACTCTACTCCAACATGTTTGCCTCACTTGAAGATCACAGAGAAAATGAAATACCTTGGCGTTGTGCTGTCCAAGGACCCCGGCATGTTTATTAGGGATAACTTGACCCCCCTCTTACAAAAATTTAAGAGGAAATGCGATATCTGGAGCAGACTCCCCTTGTCTGTGGCGGGCCGAGCCAACCTGATAAAAATGGTCTGGATGCCGCAGCTGTTATACCTACTTCACAACTCCCCAGTCTGGATTGGAGGGAAGTGGTTCCAAAAGATCCAATCCCTTTTTAGGGAATTAATATGGAAAAAAGGGCAGGCTAGGATCGGCCTACAAAAACTGCAGTGCCCCGACACGGAGGGGGGATTGGGGGTTCCTCAACCATTTATGTACTATCTGGCAGCCCAGCTACAACAATTGGGTGGATGTGCCATGGAGAGTAGGGGAAACAACAACGTCAAAATCATTCTACAAGGGAATCCACACAGCTCATTAGCGGGAGCATTGGAGGCAGACTCGCTAGAAGGAGAAATCCCGACATTCAAAATGATCACTAGGGTCTGGCAAGCAGCCAAGAAAACAATGGGGTACAAAGGAATATCAGAACATGCGCCACTGTGGAACAATAAACGACTGCACGAACTATCAACAGTAGATACGAACAGATTGTGGGAAAGCTGTGGGGTAAACCGGTTGATACAACTATACGAAGGGGAAACTTTGAAATCCTTTGAGGACCTAAGACACGAGTACGGGATATCAAACCAAGCATTCTACAGTTACAGATTAGGCACGCTCTTAGTAAGCAGTTTAGTAGGCAACCCCCAGTGTGGTGCAGGACCCCACTATTACAGACAATAATTAAATCAGAGACCACCAAGGGCCTAATTTCAGAGATATACTCCCAACTAACAAAGAGAGGAAATACGAAGGCAGGTCTATCAGGGACAAGGGGCAGGTGGACGGTCGATGTGGGGGAGATAACGGACGAGCAATGGGAGAGGATCCTTGAGTTTGGATCAGAGGTGTCGGTCTCTCCCTCACAAAAAGCCTCCCACCTGATGCTGCTACACAGATCTTACTACACACCAAAAAGGCTGTTTATGTTCGGCCGTAGAACCAACGATGAGTGTCCTAGATGTAGAGGAACAGGCGACCTAATTCACATGGTCTGGAGGTGCCCAAAACTAGTAAGGTATTGGACTGAGATTATAAAGAAAATAAATGCTACGTTTAGAGTGGACTTAGAGCCCGATCCTAAAACCTGTGTGCTGGGCTACGTCAGCAGCGGACTGAGGGATAGAAGCACAGCCGTAGCGATAGCAAGATGCTTGTTTCAAGCTAGAAAATTAATTGCACAAGCATGGCAATCAAGCACACCTCCAACCCCGGAAGTTTGGGTCGGAACGGTCAACTCCACAATCAGGAGCGAAAGGACATTCTACACAAGGCTTGGTAATTACAAAACGTTTGTGAAACTATGGAACCCATGGGCTCAAACAATGCCATGCCCCCAACCAGCGCTACTTTAGCGCCGAGGGCAACTGTCTTTCCACCAGGGCAGAGATGTCGTACTATAGCCTAGAGATCTGAAGTTAAGAGAAAACAAGGGGGAGGGAAGAGAGAGGAGGGAGAGAAGGAGAGAAGAGGAGGAAGGGAGGAAAGAGAAATAATAGCTTGACATAAGGTGTGCATTGGAATAATTAGCATAGGTCATTGGGGGGAAGGGGTGGGGGGGGGTACACCAGTTTAAATAGTTCAAAAAGCAATAAAACACTGTCAGGTATGTGAACAGAAAGAGATTGGGTGGCTGGCCGGCCGGGATGTATATGGCGGGTGTGATTGTCTTTTTATGTTACACTTTTTGCATAATTGTAATTTCACATATTGATTGCGCAAACTAAAAAAGGAAAAAAAAAAAGAAAAAAAAAAGAAAATGTCAGGAAAGACCTACTAGAACAGCTGAACTTTTTTGGGGGTTAATCAGAGGCACTTTAAATGATGGCAGGTGTGTACTGACTCCTATTTAACATGAGTTTGAATGTGATTGCTTAATTCCGAACACAGCTACATCACCACGTATAAAAGGGTGTCCACACTTATGCAACCACATTATTTTAGTTTATTTTTACTTCCCCCTAAAAGATTTTCATTTGAGTTGTACAGTTTATAGGTCTCATTAAAGGTATAAAAAAGTTCTGAAATGATTTATCTTTGTTTAATATTTTTATATCGCAGAAACCTGACATTTTAACAGGGGTGTGTAGCTTTTTTTATATCCACTATGTGTGATGTCCTCCACCTGGCTGTGCTGTATAAGGGGGATGTGTAATGCTCAGAGCCGGATAAGCAGAAATACAAATCTTTTGGCTGTTAATATAGCTTCTTGGTATGTATTTTATCTGTCAATTTAGCTCATGGCCTAGAGTTCAGCTCTAATTATAATTTAGAAATTAAAACCAGGCGTTTTGGTTTAGGGAATATGCATAGGCAGCTTGAATCGGCTTCAAGCTTCTGGCATCTTTTGGTGGTGAGATCTCTCCTCTTCCCTTACCACAGAGCCAATAATTATGGGGTCAAATCTGTCACACCCCGAATTCTCATTTATTAGTTTAAAGGATAAGTTCACCTTTTGTAACACGTTACACCTATATCCTGGGTGTAACATATTACTGTAGCACTGGCCACCACACAAAGCTAACATTTTTTTGTGCATCAAGTTTGCATTTTATGTCCTGCATCAAAAACTGTATCAGTAATAGTACAATGGGTATACATCCTAAAATACTGAGTGTGGTTACACGTACCTTTAAGAGAAATATTAGAAATTCTATATGCTGTATGGGAAAATGTCTGCATTATGGAGGATTTAATGACAGTGTATGTAAACCATAGCTAGGGTTGTCCCGATACCACTTTTCTAGGACCGAGTACAAGTACCGATACTTTTTTCAAGTACTAGCCGATACCGATTACCGATACTTTTTTTTTAATGTCACGTGACAGTTTTTTTTTTTTTTTTTTTTTTTTTTAACAGTGCTTGCTTTTTTTGGGGGGGGGGGGGGGGAGGGGGTGAACGTTGTATGTGTGTGTTTTTTTTTTTTTTTTTTTTTTACAATTTTTATTTTTTACAATAATATTTTTTTATTCTTTATTGTTTTTTTTTTAATGAGCCCTTTTGGGGGGCTTTGGTGAGATATCAGGGGTCTTAACAGACCTCTGATATCTCCCCCTTGAGACAGAGAAAGAGACAGAGGATAGAGATTCCCCAGTCCCTTTCTCTGCAGCCTCAGCTGCACTGAGAATGAATGGAGAGAAGACAGCGGCTCCTCTCTATTCATAAACTGAGACATCGTAATCACAGGAGATTACAATGTTTCAGTTATGTGAATGGACAGAGTCAGCTTACTCTGTCCATACACAAAGGAAGGAGGAGGGGGACGGAGGAACGGAGGGGGAGAACAGAGGGAACAGATAAGGAGAGAGGAACTGAGGGGACAGCTGAGAGGGATAGATAAGGAGAGAGGAACGGAGGGGACAGCGGAGGGGGACAGAAAAGGAGAGAGGAACAGAGGGGGAGAACGGAGAGGCACAGATAAGGAGAGAGGAACGGAGGGGACAGCGGAGAGGCACAGAGGAAAGGAGGGGGCACGAAGGAGGATGCAGTGACAGTCAGCGGTGACCGATCACTAAAGCTGGTGAAAGCCGCTGGGGGAGAATCTTGTAACTCCCTCACGCGCCGATCACAGATGTCCTCCAGGTATCGGGGGAAGCATTGGGAACATTTGCCCGAGTACAAGTACTTGGGCAAATGCTCGGTATCGGTGCCGATACTAGTATCGGTATCGGGACAACCCTAACCATAGCAATAAACTGTTAAATAGACAATAATAACTTGGATTACAAGCATAATTCGTTGCAGAAGCATGCTTGTAATCCACAAGTAAATTGATAAAAAGAAATAGTGGAAACGTGGATTATTCGTTTCACAACCAAGGCTGTTGTATGCAGTACTGTATGTGGCCAGAGGTGCGGGGACGCTAGTGACACTCAGGAACTGTTGACACTTTCTGGTGCTTCGCTGCACGTTGCGCCCACCCCACCCAGCTGGGAGTGTCTCCGAGTTCTCCAGCGCCCCTGGACCTCTGGCCACATAAGGTAATACATACACCAGCAGCTTAAATCCTACTCGTCTTGCGAGACAGCGCTCACAAATCATGTCAGAATTTAAAAAAATATATAGCTCGTCTTGCGAAACGCTCGTATAAAGCGTTACTCGCAAACCGAGTTATCACTGTGCCTTTGTAAGCCTTTTGTTAAAGTGCCAAAATTATTGGTCAATCCTGACAGAAATCTAGCTTGCGGACAATACCAACCTAAAATCTTAGACATTGTTATGAGCCCAGTCTACATACCCTTATGGTATATAGAAGTGGAGGTGTTTTGTAGACCTAAGACTTCCTGTCCCAGGGTGTCAGTGATGCTGCTCCATAGTTTACAGTACAGAAATTCATACAGTGAGCACTGTCACCCTAGGGCAGCAAGTGTTACTGGCAGGATCAGCAGATTAAAATAAAGGATATACAATTAATAAAACAAATGCAGCCACCTCATCTAAGAACTGTTAAGCTAAAATGTATAACATTTTTACTCTTGGCTTTGATACAGTTTATTTACTGAGGCTAAAAGGCAATTAAAAGATTTGTTGCTTATATTTGAAGATTGAAACTACTACTATAACTACTATGGTATGTATCGTTGTATACCAAGAAGATAGCAGTTAAAGAAGATAAAGTTGAAGTTTCCCAGAAAATAGCCTATGTAGTCAAGGGGCCTGATAGATAATCAAAAACTGCACAGCTTTGTAAAAGCATGTTACTGCCTTGTTGCTTGGATATGTAAACTGTTGGACACTTACCTCCAGCATTACAGGGGTGAAAATCAACAGTTCTCATTTCCTAGCAACAAGGCAGGGCATGTGGGGACTGCTTACTGGGAGTTTTTTGGCCAGGGTTCCAGGGGGGACCAAATGGTCTACAGAGGTGTCAAACTCCGTTTCATTGCAGGCCGCATCAGCATTATGGTTGCCCTTCATGGGTCGGTTGTATCTGTAAGACTAGATAAATATCCAGGGCTATGCAGAATAGCTGCAGGAACTCAACCACATGATGGAAGAAAGGAGGAGGCGCACCTAAGTGTAGTATTTAGAACATAGTTTAATGAACAAAGTGTTGCACTTGCATTAAACTATTTTCTAAATAATACACTTAGGTGCGCCGCCCTCCTTTCTTCCATCATATTTCTTTCAGAGTTTCTGGATACGCTCTGGGGATGGCTGGCACCTGAACTTTCTTCTGTACCACAGTTGTCATAGACATGATTTAAAACAAGGACTATTATTTCTTATCAACTGTACAGATTTTCCTCTTAAATACCTGCCTCAATATGGGCACACCCCAATTTTAACTTCCTAGTACTTATTTTGTTATCTGTTTTTCCTTTTATTTTATAATATTATGTAGTATTTGTATGATTTTATATCTATATGACTATATGTCTGTATTCTTTTACATAAATAAACCATACATTTCTTGATGTAAGCGTCTGATCACGCGCCTTCCACCCATTCCTACTAAACAGATTTTCCTCTGTCATGCGCTGAGTAGTGTAATCTTTTAGGAACTTAACCACACCCTCCCCTGCTGAACTGCATTGAATGGTGGGTGTGGCCAAATTGCACCAACAGGGGGAGGATCTTAAAAGGGCCATAATTACCAGTGCGTTATGTGTGGCGTTCAGGGGTACACTGTGTACAGAGCACGCTACATACAGAGTGCAGGGTTTAGGGTTCAGCTCTTTCACATGCTGTCCACATCTCTCTCTCGCTTGTAGGGAGATCATTGGTCAGCATCTATGCACCCAGGCACAGATGGTGATCACAAGTTTACCACGTGAAGCCCCATGCCACACTGTACCTTCATCTACATCTACCTTGTCCCTGCTGTGAGTGCAGGGCAGGCAGGGATCTGTGAGAGCCGCCAAGAGGAAAGCTGTTCTTGTAAACACAGAAGGCTTTTGTGTTTACAAGTAGTAAGTGGGGAGCGGAGGGCAAGATCCAAAGGTGGTGGAACACAGTTCTGCCACATTCTAGGTGAGAAAAAGCTCTGGGTGTGAGAGCCACATAACATGGCCTGGCGGACCATTGCGTTTGACACATGTGGTCTACAGGTGAGAAATTAAATCAAATGAACATTTTACAAAGCTGCTCAGTTTGGTATCTACTGGGGCCCCTTGAACTGCATAGGCTATTTTATTGAAAAGGTGTACTTAGGCTTTAGGGGGTCCATAGGAGGCAGGACGCTGACACATGGTGTAAAATGGATGTAGTTGATTACAGTCTTTACTGACATTAGACTCAAATTGCAAAGCATTAACACCAGGATAAAGATCTCTAGTTTTAGACACATGATTGTCATTTTTAAATCTTCTTCTGGCTCTAACCTAAAAATAATTGTTTAAAAAAAAAAAAAAAGGTCCCTCTCTTTTTGTGTTAGTTTTGTGAATTGAGCCCATGTTTTATGTGTTGTCAGAGATTATATTTTTAAAATATATGTTGTCTCCTTTTTTTTTTTTTCCCTGGCTCCAGGCCAGTCAGGAGGCTGATAATATTATGATCCTCCAGGACCGAAAGCTGACAAGTGGTCCAGGCAAGAGACATCTTCAAGTGGCTAAAAACCGATTTGATGGGGACGTGGGGGTTTTCTCTCTGGAATTCAACAAGGCCACGCTGACCTTTTCTTCCAAAGGCAAGGGGAAGGTGAAGAGAGTAAATAAGGAAAATGAGCCTTCTGCCAGCCCCACAACTCAGAAGCCATCAAAGAATAAACCTGAGAAGTAACTTTGTTCTGATCACAAATTGTGAGTTAAAGTTGCAAAGAATTTACTGATTTACAGGATTTTTTTTTACACATCATTGGAGGATGTAATGCTTCCATATCGCAGAATGATTCTGACTGTGACTACTGCTTACAATTGGGGTGAATTTATACCAACTTGATCAAAGGCCAAGTGGAGGTGTGGTCTGTAGCAGCCAATAAGACTTCAGCTTTCATTGTAAAGCTATTCTGATACGTTTTATGTATCTTAAGCTTTCAGGTAACTAGTACTTACCTTTTAGGAACCACATCATTTCTGAGGACCTTGTGTTCTCAGTTATAACGCCATATTGGTTTTAAGCTTAATGTTTTTTTGTCATTTCACTTGTTTGTTATTTTTGCAAAGTTCTGTGTACTAGCAAGTCTAGGCACATTATTTGTATATTTGATGCTAAAGTAGAACTCCAAACAATGTCCCCTTTTCAATAGTTTTGTATAGAGTGAGGAAGGGTTGGAGTTCCACTTTAGGAGAACCTTTAGGATAAGAAAACACTGGAGATCAGAGTGTCCCTAGAAAGAACTACCTCTTAAAGTGTCCGTATGACCCATTTCTTTATGCCAATTTACAAGAATATCTGATGGATTGATCCAGGCCACACAGCTTGAAACAGTTCCTTTCTCGGACATTATTCTGATATACTGTATGTTTATTACTACATCACTACAGGTACATTCTAATATAATATATAAACCTGCCATTAAAACAGATCACTCTGCCATTGTGTTAAATATTTCTTCATGTATTTGGTTGACAACACAGAAGCTGATTTAGAGGGGGAATATATGAATGGAAAAAAAGTGTATGTGTAATATATATATATATATATATATATATATATATATATATATATATATATATATATATATATATATACATATATACATATACATATATTTTGCACATACAATGAGATGGCACACAAAATATCAAATACTGACTTTTTAAGAATTGACTGAACATTTGCAAAATATCCACAAAAGTGATACAGATGGTGGTCACAGAAAGTAGAATAAAGAACAGGCTGACTGTTATAAGAAGAATGTTAATGGTGCAAGCCATTCAAAAATAAAGTTTTGGGTGGTTGTGGTGGAATGATTCACCCACTGGCTGGTTTAAACTTGCAGGGGCTCCACTGGTTTAATGTACTGGTAAGCGTCTCTCGCTCTGCGTCCCCTCCACCAACTTTCTTTTTGTCTTTACTCCATATCTGTCACCTGTTATCCCACATAAGAAGCCTAGCTCTGACTGGTTTTAATGTTTAATTGTCAGTTGAAGAACATAGGTAAAGCAAACACTTATAAACTTTCATTAAGCTTTGAGGAGGTTTCTTAAATCAGATGGAGCACCTTTAAGGTCTACACAAGCAATGTACAATGGTGGCTGTAACTTTAGACATTCTTCAGAGGCTTCAATAGGCTTTTAGCCAGCTAAAGCCTGTGTGACTGGGGCCTTACAGATCTTTGCATTTGCCGTTCTGAATGTTGTGAATTTTTAATAAAGCCAGGTTTATTTTTAAAGGAAACTTGTTTTTATATTTTTGTGTGCACACAACTCTTTCATATGTGCATTTATAAAAAATATCTTTTATGGACTTAATAGACTGATTATAAATCCTCCTCACAAATACATCTAATTACAGTATGACTTACACTTGAATTATTTGTGTAACCATAACATAGATAAATTTGGGTCTTTTTTTTACCTTAAGTGTTCTTTGTTAAAGATAAACTGTCATCTTGTCCATGTCAGGCAAAGTGACTGTCTCTACAAAATGTCCCTCCAACATTCGTATACTCACCTGCAGTCTCTTGCTCCACTGCAGCCATTGAAAATACCTTGCATGTCCAAGTCTGGAGAAGCATGTGACCTGCTCCCTTGTAATTGTGTTCAGGTCTAGCAGCCAATTGCTAGGCCGGAGCACTGTTACGTGACTGGGGAAAGATGACATTGCTTTTTTGGTCATGTGACATTTATTGACTGCTATGCCTGGGGACCTTAACAGTGGAGCAGGTCACAGCTGATTTCAATGTTGGGTGGGAAGCGGAGCAAAATAAGCTGTGAGAGCACAGAGAAGGTGAGTATAAGGGGGTACAGAGGACCCTTTGGAGGGACATTGTCACCTTGCGCTGTCTGGGCAAAGGGAAAGAATTTAAATTAAAATAGACTAATGTAAGTTACTTCTCTGCAAGAACATCAAAATTAGCTGCTTATTTATTTCTATGGACTGTAAGAATTGTTCTACTTAGTAAGTTGTGTCCCAGTGTTTCACTATTTGATTATATATATGACTTTTAGAATCCCTGCTTAAAGTGGCATTAAAGGTTTGGCTTTTTTTTTTTTAAATAATGTGTCATAGTTACCTGCTCTGTGCATTCTTTTTGCTCGCTTCCGAGCCCTGCTCTATGTGCCTATAAGACACATAGAGCCACGGCTTGACCCTGCCCTCCGCTCTTTACTAATTAGCTCTCTGGCTGTAATTGACAGCAGTGGGAATCAATGGCTCCCGCTGCTGTCTCAGTCAATGAGGAGAGGGAGTCCCAGGACAGCTGAGGCTCCCGTGCACATAGCTGGATCAAGAGGGGGCTAAGATGAGTATTATGTCGCGTACACACGGGTGGACTGTCCGAAAGAAAAAGTCAGACGGAAGCTATTTTCATCGTATATACCGATCGTGTGTAGGCCTCTTTGGACTTTCTTTTTCGAAAAATCTGACGGACTTAGAAATGGAACATGTTCTAAATCTTTCCGACAGACACAAGTCCTATCAGGAAAACCGATTGTATGCTGGTTCGACGGACCAAAAAAGACGCATGCTCTGAAGCAAGTACGAGACGGAAGCTACTGGCTATTGAACTTCCATTTTCTAGCCCCATCGTAAGTGTTGTACATCACTGAGTTCTGGATGGTCGGACTTTGAGTTGACCGTGTGTAGGCAAGACCGCTTGAATGGAATTCTGTCGGAGAAACCGTCAGAGTTTATTACGGCGACTAAACCGGTCGTGTGTACGCGGCATTAGGGGAGGCTGTGTGGGGAAGAAGCACACAGAAGGTTTTTAGGATAGGATGCATTAAGATAACAAACCTTTAGCCTTTAGAACCACTTTAAGTTCTAACTCAACATGTAGGTCTCTGTGTGGTCACCAAAATGAGAAGACCTGTCCTTGCTGGAAACGCACACATTCAACAGCAGCTTTATTTCTACTGCTATTTGGTCTATTAGCAGATCCCCAGGCATAAAGAAAACATATAATAAATAACAGAAACCGAGGCTGCCATTGCTTACCTCATTCTAAGGATACTGGTTACAGTTAAGTTAAAAAAAAAAGTGCAAGTTTGGAGTTTTGATTTTTCTGATTTTGCTTGGTGCACATTTTATCTGTTAGTAAAGATAACCATACACTGTGTGAATTTTGACCAGTTCCTGATGAACAAGCCAAAATTTGCTTAGTTGGTGGCTCTGTCGGCCAGTTCCCACCCAACATACAGTGCCTCAGTTGAAAAATTGGAGGTGCCAGGCTGAAAATTGTTGACCAGACAGCAGCTACATCCAGCCAGATGTGGCCGAAGTTCAGGTATATTGATATTCGGCTGGGACACCTATCAAAAGCCACAGTGGGAGATTCATCCATCTGTGCTGTATAGCATGGTTAGAGGTACCTGTTAGATTTTTTTTTTTATTCAACTGTTTTTGTTTAGTTATAGGAAAGAGGTTTCACCACTCATCCAAGGGACTTGTCAGGCATCCTTTTGAGGTGTAAGATGACTTTGTTATCTATGTGGGTATAATGGTTGGGGTTATGGTCCTGATATCCTTTGAACTGAAAAAGCCACTTGGCTGAGATTTTTTGCACTTTTCAGGTAATCTTGAAGTTGTACAAGGGTTGGATCATAGCACAAGGTGTGTCATAAAAACATCCACTACATTTGAGACCTAGATATTCAGGACCTGGGCCCTAGTAGCATTGTATTAACCCACCCTACAACAATGAATAATTCTGAGGTACAAGGAGCAAATCTAGGGTGGATTGCACTCTTAGCTACAGTATAGGGCATATAACAAAGATCCAAATCGAGAACTTCTTATGCTTGGTAAGCAAGTACCTTCTGCGTTCTGGCTCGGCTTGAAGCAAGATAGGAGCTCAGCTGCAGATTAAATGCATCGGTTGTTGAATTGTGAATGATATTGGAATCGCCTCATACTGATATATAAAGCAAACTCGCTGACAGACCTAAAAACTGTTGCCTGGTCCTGGGATTACTGACAAACTACAACATTACCATGGTTGACCCAAGATGTGCCTTTTGGGATGAACTTGAATGCAGCAACTGTAGAAGGCAGCGCGTTCTGAGATGAACTCATGTCTGCATGGCTGACTTCAACAGCAAGCGACTACACAACACTCCCCTGCAGAGTGACTGTGACAACAAGTGGCAGCTGTTGCTGAAGGAAGAAGTGGGCCGAATGTATTACTGTACTGAGCATGAGATTCTATGTTTCATGCCACTGTAACAGAAACTGTTTGACGTGTTTTGTTGCACATTAGAAGGTGTCTTTAGTGTCATTATGATATATTTCATTTGCGATTTGTTTTTACAGATGTTTGCTTAGCGCTGTGCATACACTATTTTGGTTTACTACAGCACTATATAATTTATGCTGATGTCGATAAATAAATTATGGTCTGTATGGAGTTTGCAGAAGCACGAGGTTGCTGCCTGAAAATTCTGTGTGAAGGTGCTACAAGAAAATCAATACAGTGTGAATAATTGATCTGCTTGCCTTTTTAGTTCGAGTTGCAATTAAACTGGATTATAAGTAGGAGCTAGGAGACCTTTTCTTATTTAGTGTATGAGTTACCTGACCCATGTTTCCAGGTAATATATACACATGGCAGCCTGGCAGGTTATTGGGGTTCTTGTATATCATCACTACTTATTACAAAATGTGGTATCCTGTTGCAATCAGAAAACTTCATCAGTTTGGAATAGTAAAATCTATGAAACAACCTCATTGCTTCATGTGGATTAATGATCTGTACATATTGCATCTTGCTCTAATAAATGAGCTCATAGCACTTAAGGCTGACATCTAAGGCAGGTCATCGATTATGAAATTTTCTTTTCTTCTACCATGCGTGGAAGGGGTGAAAATTGCTCAATTCCCCCATCAACACAGTCAGTGTTAATGTGGGAATCCCTCTCCCAGCGCTATTGTGTTCTGCCAGCAGGCAGCACAGGGAGCCTTCCCTGCCGGCAGAACACAACTGCTAGAGCTGGTGGCACTAATTGCTTGGGAAAAACCCTACAGGCTTGGTTGCGCACAAGATGATGGATAGATCGACTTTTGTAACACCATGGTGCCCATACATGGACTTAAATGTGGCCGGTCTCTGCTGAACTGGCCAGATTTCAGTCCATGTATGAAAGACTTAAGTGCCATCTCAACCCATTAAAGTGACTATTCTCATTTAATTATCTATGAAATCCTATCTGATATTTCCATTGTACCAAGACTGTTCATGGCTTCTGATCGCTTCACTTTTTTTTTTTTTGCAAAGCACTGTCCCTGGGCAGTGATAATGGCCTTGTGCAGTGTAAGCAATCTCAATTTAAAAAGCTTAGGCCTCATGCACACGAGATGCTGTTAAACTCGCGTTCAGAGGCAGTTGGACACTTTTTTCAACTGCCCCTGAACCCATTCAATGTTATCCTATGTGTCCATGTACACAGTCTCGTTTTTTGGCGTTTTTAGGCAGTTGCATTTAACCTCATTTTTCCAGAAGCAAAAAAATGGGTTCAGACGCAAACGTTTTTCACGTTCGAGACGCCAAACGCGGGTAAACGCCGGTACCTTTGGTGTGCTAACACAGTTGGACTAACACTATAACATATCCAAATTTGGGGTTCCTAGTGCTAAGTGGCCCTGAGATATGGGGCCCCAAAATCTGTGATTTCTGTGTTTATAGGTCAATTCCTCCCTCTGAATATTAACCACTTAAGGACCAGCCTTGTTTTGGAATTTAGGTGTTTACATGTTTAAAACAGGTTTTTTTTGCTACAAAAATTACTTAGAACCCCCAAACATTATATATTGTTTTTTTTCTAACACCGTATTTGCGCAGCGGTCTTGCAAGCGCACTTTTTTTTTGGAAAAAATTCACTTTTTCGAATAAAAAATACGAAAACAGTAAAGTTAGCTCAATTTTTTTTTATATTGTGAAAGATAATGTTACGCCGAGTAAATTGATGCCCAACATGTCACGCTTCAAAATTGTGCCCCCTCGTGGAATCTCCATAGGCGATGTTTAAAAAATTCTACAGGTTGCATGTTTTGCGTTACAGAGGAGGGCTAGGGCTAGAATTATTGCTCTCGCTCTAACGATTGCGGCGATACCTCACATGTGTGGTTTGATGACTGTTTTCATATGCGGATGCTACTCGTATGTGTTTGCTTCTGCGCACGAGCTCGTCGGGACGGGGGGGGTTTTTAAAAAATTATTTTTTATTTTTAGTATTTATTTTACATGATTTTATTTATTACACTGTTTAAAAAAAAAATTATCACTTTTATTCCTATTACAAGGAATGTAAACATCCCTTGTAATAGAAAAAAGCATGACAGGACCTCTTAAATATGAGATTTGGGGGGCCCCTCTCCCGCCACCGATTAAAAGTGATCTCGCGGCGAATCCACCGCAGAGACCACTTATATCTAAAAGCCGACCGCCGCACGAAAACTAGCTGCTGCCATAACAACAATATCCGCCGCCAAACTTTGGACGTACATCGGCGTGCGGCGGTCGGCAAGTGGTTAAAATTAATAGCTTCTGCCTTGTTAGATGCTTAAAGTAAGTGCTAAGTGACAAGCTATATCTTCTATACCAAGCTAATCTGCCTCAGTGTTGTAATAGGAAACATAGCCCATGAGTATGTGTGCTTCAGCTTGTTTATTGAGCATGCCTCTTACTCATTAAAACATAATCGCGTGTATTGGGGACATGTGTTTGTTTATACAACATCTGTGTGTGCCCATTTTATTATTGGCCCATCAATATAAGGGTTGGTCTCACTAAACTATTAGGGGTAGGGAAGGGGCTGCAGGGACCACAACAAGGAAGCTGGCCACTGTTTGCATGATGGAGTGCACAAGGTTTTGCAGGGTAGTCCATGTGGTTTAGGGGATATCAATCCCAACATGCAGGAACCTGGAAGAGCCTGTAATATGATGTGTCCTCTTAGAAAGTTTTAGGAGTCCATGTGCTTGCATAAATGAATTCTTGACATGTCCCAATATTGAGCAACAGTATCATTTGCCTAAGCGGAGAATCTAAGATGAGTGTAATCAGTCTGCTACAGTCCTTTCCCACAGGCATTAGACTGCAATGCTGAAACTTTGTATCTGGCCACAAGGTGTGCGGTAGCAGCAGGGGCTAGTCAGATTTTTTTGTCAGAAATTTGTGAACACAGCCAAGAACTGCACAGACACCAAGGTCTACTTGATTGTGTTATTCCTGAGTTGGCAACCTGGCCCAGAAGTAGATGCTGTCCCTGGATGATTACTAACCAAAGATGGTACCATCCTTCTAGAAAGAAAAGTAAATGAAGATTTTGTAGGAAGTTGTGTGATTTCTAATAGAGGTAATAAATACCAGTAAGTTGCAATGGAGGGCATCGTGTTACACATTTGCTGGCATGGTCTATGCTTTTTCCTGGCAGTGGCAAACACTATCATACCATGTAATGTAAGATACCCCTCCACTCCTCCTATTAAAGGCTGGGTACAAACATAATTGACGTCCTTTTTTTCCCACAAATAGAGCTTTCTTTTGGAGGTATTGGATCAGCTCTGCAATTTTTTATTTTTTGCGCTATAAACAAAAAGCGAGTGACAATTTTGGAAAAAAAAGCAATATTTTTTACTTTTTGCAATAATAAATATCCCCCAAAAATATGTTTAAAAAATCATTTTTTCCTCAGTTTAGGGCAAGATGTGGGGTCAATAAGACCCCACATCTCACCTCTAGGCTGGGAAGCCTAAAATCAAAAAAAAAAAAAAAAAAAGATCACCGCTTCCCAGCCGAGGCGGCGCCGTTTTTTTGAATGCAGAGGCCGGGCGTGACGTCATAACATCGCGCCCGGCCTCCGAACGATCATAGAGACTCCGGCGACCATCTGGTCCGCCGGAAATCTCTATGATCTACATCCGGCGCCGGCGGATCCGCTCTCCGACTCACCGATCGCTGAGGTGAGTCAGTAGAAGCACCGGCGGGAGGGGGGGACGTCCCCTTTCGCCGCCCGTAAGAACGATCAAGCGGCGGAACAGCCACTATGATCATTCTTATGGTGTACAGAATCGCCGGCTGAAAATGCCGGTATCTGAATGATGTCTGTAGCCTCAGGCATCATTCAGATATAACCCCGGGAAGTCGAGGCCGTCATATGATGGCCTAAGGATGCAAAGTGGTTAAAGTAATTTATTAGGCAGCTCCTTTGGTCTTCTTGCAACTTCGGGGGTCTCTTCCAACTTTTCTGCTCTCTCCGGCCTCTTCTCCGCACTCTTCGGCCTCTTCTCCTGGTGTCCGGTTATTCTCCCGCACTCCGGTTCTTCTGCCAGGCTCCTCAGCTATCTTTGCTCTTTTGCTAGCGGTGGCCCGGGCTTCTCCATCGTCTTCTTCCCTCTTCTCTTCTTCTGATAACACAACGCTCTCTCTCGCTGTAATGCCGTGTACGCGGTGCGCAACGACTTATGTAGGCATGGGGCGGGGTCACCGAGTGATGTCACCCGGTGACCCCGCCCTTTATGACGGCATGATGGGATTGTGACATCATAAGAGGTGGGGTCACCGGGTGACATCACCCGGTGACCACGCCCCATGCCTATATAAGTCGTTGTGCACCGCGTACATGGCATTACAGCGGGAGATTGCGTTGTGTCAACATCGGAAGAGGGAAGAAGACAACGGAGAAGACTGGGCCACCGCTAGCAAAAGAGCAGAAGATAGTGGAGGAGAGCTGGAGAAGAACCGGACATCGGGAGAAGAGGCCGGAGAGAGCGGAGAAGTCTGAAGAGACCCCCGGAGCTGCCTAATAAATTACTTTAAAAACCTGTGTAATATGTTTTTTTATTTACACTTTTTTCCCCCAGGTGAATGGGTAGGGGCTGGGATCTGGGGGCCCCCTTATTAAAGGGGGCTCCCGAATTCCGATAAGCCCTCCGCCCGCAGACCCCGACAAACAACGGGTTGTTGGGAAGAGGCCCTTGTCCTCATCAACATGTGGACAAGGTGCTTTGAGGTGGGGGGCCGCATTGCTATACCGGAAGTGAGGCTCAGAGGATCACGATGTTTCACTGCAAGTGGATGCCTCTAGGCTTCATTAATTTGAGCTTATGTGAGTGCAATGTTTGAAGCTGTTTTAATAGAATAAACTTTTTACAACGATACTGCTTTATTGGAGCACTTTGTTTCATGATATATGATGAGTCCATGATATCGGGTGTCACGTCTGGATATCGGATAGTTAACCCTGTAAGGGTTTATACTGTTTTGCGGAGCATGAGAGTGCAAGGCATAGTCATTTGGTGAGTTTTCAACCAAAGGGGAGTGGAAAGACTGTGTGCACGCGGTGTGGTGAAAGTTTTGAAGATCCCACATCAGCATATATTTAGCTTTCCTTTTTTGAGACAATCCAGTCTCATTTATGGACTATTTTTGCACGCACTTTATTAGTTGTTTATGTATTAGTGTTGATCACTATCACCTGTCACTGGGTTTATTTATACTGTTTAGCGCTACTATTTACTTTAGTTTACACTGTAAATGCTTATTTATATTTATTTTCATTTAAAGTAGCAGCTGTTGCACATTTAGGTTACTTTTGGCGCAGTGGTGGTACTTGAAGAGTGGGTGTACGGATCTTTTTGGACCAGTTTTGTTTTTCTACTTTGTCATATAGGAATACAGAAGTGAAGTTTAAATAGATTTTTTCTAATCATAGCAATTTAACAGACAGAGAACAATGCTCCCAGACTGAACTTTTGCAAGACTGACAAGCCATAGTCTAAAGAGGGTAAAATAAATAAAATATGTGCCAGAAATTTCTGCTGTCTCAGTCAAAACATATGGGCTCTAGAGAGCCTTTACTGCAGTGAACTTTCCCACAGAAAATTGGCAGTGGAGCGAGCATCACATTATCCCCACAAGCAGAAGGCGGACTGATGAAGTGAAGACGACACAAGATAGACTTTATACATCTCTGCTTAATATTCCCAGCAGCTGTCCATGTGTGTCAGACCGGTCACAAGATTCCCCAAGGCACACTTCTTCCCACTTCTCACTATTTTTTGGTCACTATAAAATGTTAACAAACCCCAAAGAGCCTTCCATTAAATAGTACTGTGAACAATATCCTATTTTGTCACAAATCTGAGCAATTCAGATAGAGTATCGATAATGATAGATAAAAACCACCCTTCACTAAATTGTCAAGCCAAAAACTTTAGTTAGAATTTTTGATAAAGTGGGGGAGGATTAAGACTCCTGTTACGTTTTTACTTCTCTCCGGGGCTCCGTTTTTACAAAAAGGAAGTAAGAGAAGATCTGCAACAGGGACACGAATGGACATACAAATTTGATAGAAGTTTTTTAAAAAACGGTTTTATTACTTTTTGTGCTGCTGTTGGAGACTTCCCCTTTTCCCTTCCCTTGTCAGTATTACAGAAAAAGATGGTACATTTTTCTATTGAATTCAGATAGCAGTAAAAACCAGACAAGGTTTCTCAGCCATCCACATTTTATCTATAACTACTAAAAAAAAAAATGTTTTTTTTTTTGACGTACACTTTACCTTTATCAATTCGTTATGCAGAAAAAACACACTGACATGCCCAGTGATCCAGTGGTGTTATGTAGGGATCTGCCACTGCACAGCCAACCTTGTGCAGAAGTCTTCTTTTCTGATGTCATCATGAGCCAGCTATATCTTTCAGGTTCTTGCAGCTGGCTTCCTAATCATGTGCATGCACTGTGATGCGTCCGCAGGAGGTCAGCTGTCTGTTCCTGTTTCTTGCAATCGGCCTCTGATGACACACTGTAGAGTACCCTGAGGCTTCTTGAGATGCCTGATGTAAGTATTCCAGGTGGCTGTGGGCAACAAATATGTCAATCTTGCCTAGGTAAGAATCCTGAAAAATAAACATATCTTATTTTATAGAGGAAGGGGTTAGAAGTGGAAAAACAAAGTTTGTGGGGAGGGTGTAGGTCCACTTCAAGGTCACCAAAATAGTTACATAGGTTGAAAAAGGCACAAGTCCATCTAGTTCAACCAATAAAATAAATGTAGCCAGGTGCTTGGCTAACAATGGAGAGAAACACTTTGTCAGCAAGAGGAGGGAGCTGCTGAGTAGGAAGAGTTCAACAGACTGAGTCAGGCAGCACTGGAACTGCACTGCTGAAACTGTAGTCCAGACGAGAGCCACTGTCCATTTATCAAGGAGAAATTGCCAGAAGGAGGCGAAAGAGCTGCATTTTCTCAGGCTGAACAGGACCCTGCTTCCTTTTTGCCATGAGGGAGCCTAGAGAGTGAGTGCTCATCGGTGTCCAGTATCCACCATCACTGCTGCATGTCGATGGCCTGAGCGGAATCCGGAGTGCTGAGTTTAGGGCTGCCAACAGAGTCATCTGAGTGCAGAACAGAGAGTGGACTAATCGCTGTTTGTGACTGGATGGTGAGCTGCTACTGTGGGGATTTATTATCTGCTGCTAGAGAGAGTGGGCTCTTTAGGAACTGTCCATACAGTGATTTAGTAGCCCTACTGTGGCTTGCAGGCTATTCTCTTGCACACCAACAGTATAACTGGGCCTTAACACTAGCCAGCTTTAGCGTGTGGACTAAAAACTGAGATTGCTCCTGGAGTTGACATAAAATTAAACCCAGTGTGTAATAGTTATATAATTACCTTCCCAGGGGCTTGTGTCTTGACACTCCACTGTGTTGCAGATCTCTAGCCACAGCAGTTATCCAACACTTCTGGGTAAGTCAAATACCTGCTGTCCTGCAGGAAATAATGCTGTTGTTACTCCTGCCAGTTCCTATGTCATTACAGGGCTTACTACTGTATGCCTAACGTGGAGCTCAATACATCCTAAGGAACCTTGTGTTTTGATATAAACTGATAAAGATACACATTGGTACACAATCAAACATCGGTCCTGGTGTGCACTGTTTTTATGTTGCATCATACTGCCTTTCTGGAATGTATTGCACACATGCAGTTGTCTAGTATCCCTTGTGACAGAGTGAGGTCCTGCCACTGTGTAAATTGATGTAGAGATGATACCGGGTTCACATGTATGCAGAGTGCTCTGGAATATTAATTATGATTGAAGAAAACTGTTTTTAGAGCTTTCTCCGGATATTTTTTATTCCTGGATTGGGGTCCAAAATTTGGAGACTTTGAAGAGTTTTGGGAGGGAAGAAATGTCTAACCCAGAGTCCATGTTTGGCTAGAGACCGGCAGGCTATGAGTAAAGGTGCGCACAACCCATAATGAAGGACTTGGGCATAGGTCAGGGCTTCCATTAGGAAACAGGTGTGCTCCACTGAAGAGAGGAACACTGTTATGGAAAGGAGAGATTCCTTGTCAATAGGGTTGAGAGAGTTGAGGCGAGTCTGACAGCGTCAAGATGACTAGGTGAGTGCAGGGAATGGAAAGAATCTGGAGGTCTCTAAAGGAGTAGAAGAGCCCAGGGTGTCAGGAGATCCCCTATCGAGAGGTCAGCGAGTAGGCCCGTGCAGCAGGCTGCTGCAACTGGGAAGGTTGAAAGAGCCAGGGGAGCTGGGAAAGTTGAATGAACACAGAGGTACTATGTAACATGATTTGAGGAACCGACCAAATGCCAAGGCTAAGGTTTGAGGCCTAAGCAGCCGCACTGCTGAATAGATAGACAGGTGGCTTGACATGAATTTAATTACCTGTTTTTGATACTCTGCATGGACAACTGTTCCTGTTGAACTATTTTGTTGTAAAGGCTGAAGGTTGTAAAGGCTGAAGGTTTTTTAATGGAATGCATGAAGGTAAAAAAACCTTCAGTGTGCATCTTCCCCCACAGCCCCCCTAATACTTACCTAAGCCCGATCCAGCAATGTGCATGAGACCTGAGGCTCTCCCGGGTCTTTCCCTCCCTATTGGCTGAGATGTAGCACCAGGAGTCATTTGCTCCCGCTACTGTCAATCACAGCCAGTGAGGCGGGGGGGGGAAGGGGCTGCGAATGTGCTCTCTGTCTCCTATAGACGCAGAGAGCCGGCTCTGGAACGAGCACACACGAGTGCCCCCACAGCAAATGGCTTGCTATGGGGGCACTAAGCAAGGGAGAGGGGCCCAGAGCACCGACGAGGGACCCGAGAAGAGTAGGATCAGTGCTGCTCTGTGCAAAACCACTACACCAGGGGTCTCCAAACTATGGCCCTTCAGTTGTTCAGGAACTACAATTCCCATCATGCTTAGTCA
Organism: Lithobates clamitans; assembly: GCA_037952925.1. Classification (NCBI taxonomy): domain Eukaryota; kingdom Metazoa; phylum Chordata; class Amphibia; order Anura; family Ranidae; genus Lithobates; species Lithobates clamitans. The sequence goes on along the minus strand of JBBGZY010000777.1, from coordinate 77,900 downwards.
TGTCTGTGAATGTCAGAGTTTTACAATGCCTCATGGGATGTGTAGTTCCGCAACAGCTGGAGGGCCGTAGTTTGAAGATCCCTGCACTACACAAAGTAGGTAAGTATGACATGTATGTTTTTGTTTTTTTTTATTATTATTTTTTTGAGCATAAGCGTTTTTTTTTTCCACAAACCCTCCTAGATATTATTTTCTTAAACACTGTATAAACAAAACAAAAAGCTGGAACACTTTTTTCACAATTTTGAGCTTCTTTCAGCTCTTTGGGGCACTAGCTCCTCCCCTTAAGCTGGCCATAGATGGATCAAATCTTGGCCAGTTCAGCAGGGGCCAGCTAACATTCAATCCATCTATGAGAAGGCTGGTTGTACTGAAGTTGATCCATTGATAAACTTTAGTACAACCATCCTGTCAGACTTTTTTCTCATGTGATCACTGCTGGCGGTTATAGCCACCAGCAGTGATGAAGGTGTTCTGCCAGCAGAACTCAATAGCACTGCAAGAGGGATTCTGAAAATTGAGCAATTTTATTCCCTTCCACCTGTGATTGAAGGAAAGAAAAGCACATAATCTATGGCCTGCTTTAGGTACAAAGGTGAGTATTGTGGCCTAAGCTGCTTTTTCTGTGATGAAAAAAAATAACCTCCTTCTCACATTTTGTCTATGTAATTGAAAGATACAAGGTCTTCTATCTAACATACATCCAGGCAGTCCCCGTGTTACAAACATCCGACTTACATATGACTTATACTTCCGTCATGCTGATCCTGGAAACCGCCGGGGGCCATCTTGCTGCTCATTGCATGCTGCCACCTACTGTCCGGTGGGTCTGAAAGCAATCCCAAGTCACTGCATGGCCAGTTCACCCTTCCCTATGCTACCAAAAAATGTACCTGTTCCAACTTGCATACAAATTCATAGTTTTTCAACCTGTGTAGGTGTATGTGTGTCAGTGTCGATAATCATTTCCCATATCCCTGTATGTTGTGTTCACTAAGATGCACTAATTCAACTTAAGAACAAACCTACTGAACCTCTTCTTGTTCGTAACCTGGGGACTGTCTGTACTATCCTTATTATATGTAAACAAAATAAAAAATTTGGGGGGGGGGGTCAAAGCTTTGTTGAATCATTATTTAATACATTTTATAACCTTAAAAGATCTAACACCAAAAATTCTCCTTTAACTTCATGAACAAACTCAGTAACACAATTTGAGCCTATTTGCCATATATTTTTATATTCACTCAAGGATCTTTGCGTCCCCAGGCCATAAACCAATAAAGTAATTAGCAGACACCCAAAAAGGGAGGGGGGACCCCTTCCCCATGGACTCGGTTATAAATCTAGGATATTTCCCCTGTAAGCTCACTGTCAGTTCCTCTATACGCATAATATACTTTAATTCAGACACCCATTCTTTAACCATCATATTATATTTCATACCACTTCCTATTTTAGCAATACAAAACCAATGTTCCTTACCCTTCCCTTCTCTAAAACAAAAAACCTAAAAATTCTTTTTGGAAATTTCGCTTTAATGGAAAGCTTGCATTCAGTTTTGGGAAAGTTACTTTCATAGGGCGTACACACGGTCGGACTTTGTTCGTACATTCCGACAACAAAATCCTAGGATTTTTTCCGACGGATGTTGGCTCAAACTTGTCTTGCGTACACACGGTCACACAAAGTTGTCGGAAAATCCGATCGTTCTAAACGCGGTGACAGAAAACACGTACGTCGGGACTATAAACGGGGCAGTGGCCAATAGCTTTCATCTCTTTATTTATTCTGAGCATGCGTGGCACTTTGTCCGTCGGATTTGTGTACACACGATCGGAATTTCCGACAACGGATTTTGTTGTCGGAAAATTTTATCTCCTGCTCTCCAACTTTGTGTGTCGGAAATCCGATGGAAAATGTCCGATGGAGCCCACACACGGTCGGAATTTCCGACAACACGCTCCGATCGGACGTTTTCCGTGTGTACGGGCCATCAGTGTAAGCACAGCTGCAGTTCAAATTAAGAGTATAGATTTTTTTTTTTAAATACTTACCTAGGTGGCTGTCCCTTGTCGGCTCTAAGGCTGAGAACCGAGTGATCAAACACTGCTGGTTGCTCAGGTCTCAGAGTTCCTGGAGCAAAGAGCTGGCAGCAGCTCTCTGTTCTGCCCCCCCCCCCCGCATTCACTGGAGCGCTGGGCTTTGGAGGGGGTGAGAGTGGCCGGCTTAGCCTCTCAGTGGCTCGCTGTGAGGCTGATCCAGGTGCTGGTCCAGGCATGTGGACGGATCCTAACCATATGGTTGCGATCTTTCCCGAGCCTGGACCGGCTCTGTCATGTCAGCCGACAGCGGGCTTCAGCCCGCTCTCTGCTGAAAATGGATCACGGGAGTGCAGAACGATCTCCATTCCTGTGATCCACAGGAGAAGTACAGCCAAACGAGCTTTGGCTTTACTTCACCTTAAAAAAAAAAAAATAAAGCACATAAAATGCAGCACACACATCCTCATATTGCATAACTAGCAATTTTTTTTATTTTCACTGTAGTTTTCCTGAAGGCTCTATCATAGCCTGGGGATTATGGTCTTTACAGTAATATCCTCAGCCTCATTATAGCATTTGAGAGGTCATTTGTCACTAAGCTGAATAATTCTGCATTTGATTTCAAGTTTTAAGAATGAGCAAGCTCTTACGTGTTCCCTGTGACAAATATCCAGTAATAGTGGATAAGTAATACTTGCTAATTTACTGCTGTAAATCACGGATGTAATAATTCGGTTTTATTCTGTCTGACATTCCATGTTGATGTCTTGTCCTTTTTTCTTGTCAGCATTAAGCAAGTCTCTTGTCACATCTATCAACGAAGCTCTTTCTTTGAAATACCAGGCCCACAATGACATCATTAATAGAAAGATCTGCAAGGAAGTAAAATAGTTCCAGCTGTAGATTTCCACAAATCCATCTCTTTAATACATCAAAACACTGGCTGTACTGAAGTGCCGTGAGCATCTGTCTTCCATATGATGGAAATAAAATCGCTTAAACGTGTTAATGTCATTTCAACAGTTGTTTCCAATCTAACTTTATGTGAAGCTTTCATTAAATAATAGATGGTGATCCTGCCATGAAGGTCCTTTTTCAGCACTTCCTGTTTCTTGGACAAAAAGGTAATCTTTTATGAAACACTGTTTTAGCAATGTCATCCTGTTAGGGTTTTAAATCAGCTTTAACAATAATATACACAAATAGAAAATATGATTTTTTATTTGAGACAAAAAGTTTAGGTTGGGACTTTATATGAGACCATGACCATCCAGTACACAGGTCTCCATCCCTATGTATATGAGAAAAATAGGGGACAATTGGGGGAAAGGGGACAATTGGGACTTTATATGAAACACAACATCAGGTGTAGGAAAAATGTAGGATTTATTGATACCACATGAAAAAACAAAGTGCAATAAATGATACTAACATATAATCACTAGATATGGTACAGAGTGGGTAAAACATGGCAGTAAGACATATTGTAGTAACATAGTAGCATGTTAAACACTGTAGCATAGGTAAATTACAATATCATCAACATTACACCCAACATGTGTGTACGTAGTCAATATTGTATTAAAATCAAACTGATGGCTAAAACACTAAAATGCCCATGGTAAATGCATATTTGTTGTGACATGTCAAAAAGTTGTGAATGTTCAGTTGTAATGCTCGACGCGTTTCGTGGAAATTTGTCCACTCATCAGGAGCAGCTATTTGGAAATATCTAGAATATAGTGTAAAGTAGTAATTAATAATAGTCAATTACAACAGGAAGAGGGGAAGCAAATCCGCTAGTCCTAGCACTCTTACCTGTGGATATGTGGTATGATGGTAGTAGAACATATATAATAATGTTAATGATGGTAGGGAATAATCAGGGGTGAATGTAGCATCCCCACGGGAGCTGAGGAGGTAACCAAGTGGCGGCATGGCAAGACAATTCAGGATACCGTAGAAAGATAGGTAGTAAGAAGGTTCCCCTTTGGTTTCCAACATGGTAGTGTAGAATAAAGCATAAACCCAAGGTAGCTGTAATATAGTAAAAATAGGTGTATAGTTTTAAGCAAAAACGGGTATTGTTGGATGACCACAGGGTGGAAGATAGAGTGTAGGATAAAGTGAAGCAACAGTTGAAAGGGCATAAGGAGACCAGATCAGTGATAACAGGGGAACCAGTGGGACGAGAGAAAAGAGAAGAAAAAGCCCACCACAACCACCAAGTAAACAGGGTGAAGGGACAGTGCATAGCAGTGAATGTGAAGGAAGGCAAGTAGATGGGGGTATTAGAGGCATGGTGCAAAGAAATAAGAGTCCGTGGTTACCTGAGATAACATATTATCAGCCAGCCAGCCAATGAGGTACCCCCAACGTCACGCTAGGACGTGCTGTGAGGGAGGAAGGAAGCAGCCCACTAGGGAGACTAGCGCCTATATAGGCAACATCCGCCTCCGTCAGTTTGCACGCCAGATGGAAACAGCGTCACGTCGGCACGTGACGTCAGATGACGCCGGGCGTGCCGACGTGCGGGGTGTGGCGTCGACGCACAGCGGACACACGCCCACGATCCCGTGACTGATGGATCAGGGGGATAGCAACGGTGCGCGTCGCAGCTCCCGGGGATGGAAAGGATCCACCCCCGGGTGTTGACCTGGAAGAATATATGACTAAGATAAAACAAAGATATTCCAAAATAACAAGTAATTGTAATATAGTTAGTAGGCACTTGACACAAGACCACAGCAATGGTAAATATGATATTTAGTGTGTGTTTCCATCCCTATCAATATTTGAGACAAAAAGTTTAGGTTGGGACTTTATATGAGACCATGACCATCCAGTACACAGGTCTCCATCCCTATGTATATGAGAAAAATAGAGGAAAATTGGGGGAAAGGGGACAATTGGGACTTTATATGAAACACAACACTAGGGCAGGCTGAGTCATCAGGTGTAGGAAAAATTTAGGATTTATTGATACCACATGAAAAAACAAAGTGTAATAAATGATACTAACATAATAATTATTTTTTGTGCATTTATTTGATTATGTAAGGGCTTGTTCACACCATGTCTGTTGGGCTGTGCTGACCTGCATTTTTATGTAGCACAACGCACGTAACTATGTGTCTCCACAGTGCATAGAAATGTCATTTTTTGATTCATCAGTAAAAAAAATGAATAAAAAGTGCAATGCGTTGTTACAATGCATTGCACTGCACCTTTCCACCCCTACACAAAGCACACCAGTGTGTATACTTTAAAGCATGCAGGCTGCTGTAAACAAGCTCTAAGGGCCGGTGTGGAAGCGTTTCCTTTGACGTCCGTTTGAAACACTTCTGAGATAATTCAGAGTATATTGACAGGTACATCTGACATGCAGTTGAACTGGTTAAAGCACCTTTTCTAAATCTATAGCCTTAGATGGGGAGTTAGCAATTCTGATTAGACCAAAAACCCGCCAACACTGGCCCTTAAAATAACTAAATCTCTGTGTTGTGGTCTCCAGTTTCAGATATTTGTTACTCCCAGTGCTGGCTAATTCTCTTCATTTTGGTAAAGTGGTCCTCAGTTCCATGGGGGTGGAGCTTGTAATCGTGGGCGAGGTTCGCTATACATAAGGGCATTGTTTTTGTATTGGGAGAGGTCTGTATTATAGTATTTTATATCAAATACAGTATACATGTAGCACTGACAATTTTTGCCTGTCTTTGTAGTGTAATGTTAAAAGTATGGACAATGCATTAATTGGTATTTGGCACCATCTAGTGGCCAAAATATGAAATGGACTTCAGTTTTATTTTCATTTCAAGAACATGGAGGGATGTTACAGGAAGTGATGGTTTGTTTACATTATACAAAAAACTGACCTACCCACAATGCCTAGTGACCTCCTATGAGCACCAAGAGACTGAACTGCATGCTGGGTAGGTTATAAAAGGGCCTGCGCGGCCATTTTCTTGTCTTGTTCCTGGGACGCATTGCCTGCCAGCAGGGCTCTGCGGGTGTGTGTGCCCCAAAGAGTTGCGGCCTACCTCGTGCGGAGCGGAACAGCCAGCGATCCTGCCTTACATCACAGCGTGCTGGAGCAGCAGTGTGATCATTCCAGAGACCCTTGGAGGAGGTAACCGAGGACTCCCGGTTGTCTGTGAGCAGCCTTTGATCCTGCCTTACATCACAGCGTGCTGGAGCAGTAGTGTGATCCTTCCAGAGACCCTTGAAGGAGGTAACCGAGGACTCCCAGTCGTCTGTGAGACGAAACAGCGCGACGGCGTGGCCATAGCGCACGAACTGAGATACTGTGGAGTGGAGGGATCCATCTGCCTGGACCCAGTGTGGTGCGAGGGCTGATGCTCAGGAGTTTGTACCGCACCTTTTCACACTTTTGCCCCGTACACACGGTCGGACATTGATCGGACATTCCGACAACAAAATCCTAGGATTTTTTCCGACGGATGTTGGCTCAAACTTGCCTTGCATACACACGGTCACACAAAGTCGGAAAATCCGAACATTCTGAACGCGGTGACGTAAAACACATACGTCGGGACTATAAACGGAGCAGTGGCCAAAAGCTTTCACCTCTTCTTCTTTTTTTTTTTTTCTTTTTTTTTTTATTCTGAGCATGCGTGGCACTTTGTGCGTCGGATTTGTGTACACACGATCGGAAATTCCGACAACGGATTTTGTTGTCGGAAAATTTTATAGCCTGCTCTCAAACTTTGTGTGTCGGAAAATCAGATGGAAAATGTGTGATGGAGCCTAGACACGGTCGAAATTTCCGACAACAAGGTCCTATCACACATTTTCCATCGGAAAATCCGACCGTGTGTATGGGGCATTAGAGTGTAGATACAGTGTTACTGGGACCTGTAGTCCCACAGAAGATTTAAAGCAAAAGGACTGAGTTTGAACAGGCCTCAAGCCTACTCTTCACTGCACTACTGACACTGTGTTACTAAAAGTTAATTGCATCGGAGGCAGTTGCAGGTGTACTGCACTACAAGAATAGTTCTAGCATTCGTTTTCCTTTGACCTTTGTACAACTGTCGGATTACAATTGGTACCACACATATAGCTAGCAGAAGACAGAAAATTGAAAGGACTGCATCTCTCATTGCAAGGCCTTGCATCCTAGTTGTGATTAATAGAGAGTTTACACTCTAAAGCAGGGGGAGCTCCCTAGGGATTGCATTTGTGCTTTATCTGCTATCATTGTCTTATTGTGTTACAAGAGCATGCTGGAAGTGGGAAGGTGCCCACTTTTATACTGATTCCAGTAAAAGTTACGTTCCTGGATAAGTATCATTGGTGTGGAGTGCTGTTCTTCTTATTTTCAGCAGGTGGAACATCGGATACCCAGGTAATAACAAAGGTATACTGTTATTATATTGTACATTGTGGGGTTATCCTTTATTATTAGCTTCACACTAACACTGCACCACAGCTGTGTCAAGGAGATTGAGTGAAGTTATAGGGGTGTGAAAGCAGAGTACAGGCCCAATCAAATATCAGCAGCTCCTTCGGGGGTCAGTGCTACATACACTATTATTATTAGTGTCTTAAAGTGCCAACAATTTACCCAGAGCTCTACATACTATAAATCCATATCAATACTTGCCCTTAAAGCGATTGTATTGCCCACTTGGTGATTTTTACCTACAGGTAAGCCTATAATAAAGGCTTACTTGTAGGTGAAAAGAATATCTCCTAAACCTTGCAGGTATAGGAGATATTGACCCTGCATGCAGCCGCTGACTTCAGCGGCGCATGCGCTCTGCAGGTCCGGCATATCCTGCTGGAACGAAGGGCTCCCGCACGCATGCTTGGTAGAGACGTCATTGCAGCGCCGGAGCCAGCAATCCCAGAAGAAACGCAGAGGGAAGCTTTGTTCTGTGGGTGCTTCGTTCTAGGGTATTTCATAATGTGCTAGTATGCGATGCATACTAGCACATTATGCTATTGTCTTGCAGGTTTTTTTTTTTTTCAGAGGTTTACTACTGCTTTAAGGAGCTGCCTTCTGCATGCTAAAATTAAATCATCTTAAGTTTATAAGTTTACCTCTCCCCCCTCCCTCCCTGCAACCTTCTGGGACATGTCACAGGTCCCAGAAGATTGCCCGGCCATTCATAACACACAGCACGGCTCTAGCATGCGCAGTGCGTGTCCGGCTGTGAAGTCACAGCCGGGTGCCCACACTTGCAATGCTGGCACCACAGAGGGGAGGGGGAGAGAAGCGAGTCTTTGGGCAGCCGCATTGCTGGACAGTGGTTCAGGGGAGTGTCTGTTTAATCAAAAGTCAGCTACTACACTTTTTGTAGCTGCAGACTTTTAAATGGGTGGAACTCCGCTTTAGGGTTAAGGTTGGGTTAGGTCCCCCTCCATAGCATGGTGGTTGTTACAGTCTCTATGTGAGCAGGAGCATGGCCTGGGGTCAGCAAGCCGCTACATCCAAACTTCAGTGAAGGTGTCCTTGATGGAACATCAGTTTACCCTTAGACTCTGTGCTTTAGGGGATTCCACATCATCTGTCCACATTTGGGTTGACTTCATTTACATTTTTGATATTTTACAGTCCAAAAGAATGCAAATAGGAGACCCGCATTGTTAGATTTTACATACACTATAAAATGGTTACAAAGGCAGCAGGTTTTTACCCTAATGCATTCATTGTAATTCTGTGAGAAAGGAGCTCACAGCCTGGCTCAGGATCAAGTCTACACAAGTGCCCCCATAGCAAGCGACTTGCTATTGGGGCACCCAGGACAGAGAAGGAGCCGAGAATGCCAGTGGGGGGATCCCAGAAGAGGAGGATAATGTCTGCTGTGTGCAAAACTACTGCACAGAGCCAGGAAGTATAATGTGTATTATTTTTTTTTTAATTTTAAAAATTTACAGTCACTTTAAGCTTTTAAGTTCCAATCCAAGTTTCATCACATTCCTGCTTCTACACATATGAAACCCTCATAGACTTCTTTCTTGAGCTCCTCTTTTATTTGATGCATTTGAATAATATAAGGCTACTCAATGGAGAAAACGAACACACAGTGTGAATTATAGAGATATAGGAAGTCACAGAGGAGTCCAGCGAATGTAAATCTACTTCTGGATAATAGTAACATATTATTATTATTATTATTATACAGTATTTATATAGCGCCAACAGTTTACGTAGCGCTTTACAACTTGAGGGTAGACAGTACAAATACAATACAATTTGATACAGTAGGAATCAGAGGGCCCTGCTCCTTAGAGCTTACAATCTAAGAGGGGAGGTCAAGAGATACAAGAGGTAGTAACTGTGGGTGATGTGCTGATTGAGAAGATAAATGTACAGTTGTTAGGTGGGGGCCAGATAGGCTTCTCTGAAGAGATGAGTTTTCAGGGATCGTCTGAAAGTGGATAAAGTAGGAGAAAAACGGACGGATTGGGGTAGAGCATTCCAGAGGATGGGGGAGGCTCTGGAGAAGTCCTGAAGGCGAGCATGGGATGAGGTGACAAGGGAGTTTGAGAGCAGGAGGTCTTGGGAGGAGCGAAGAGAACGATTAGGTTGGTATTTTGTGACTAGGTTAGAGATGTAGCTAGGGGCCAAGTTGTGGATGGCTTTGTAAGTTATAGTTAGTATCTTGAATTTAATTCGGTGACTGAGTGGCAGCCAATGGAGGGATTGGCAGAGGGGTGTAGCAGACGCTGAGCGGTTTGTGTGGTGGATGAGCCTGGCCGCAGCGTTCATAATGGACTGAAGTGGGGATAGCCTATTTAGAGGTAAACCAATGAGGAGGGAGTTACAGTAGTCAAGGCGGGAGATGACCAGGGAGAGGATTAGAAGCTTTGTGGTGTCGATGGTTAGGAAGGGGCGTATCTTGGAGATGTTGCGAAGACAGAGGCGGCAAGCTTTGGATAGTGATAGAATGTGGGGTCGAAAGGTTAGTTCAGAGTCCAGGATTACACCTAGGACCTTGGCGTGGGGAGATGGGTTGATAGTTGAGCCGTTGATCTTGACAGGGAGATCAGGGGAAGTGGCACCTGAGGGAGGAAATATCATGAGCTCGGTTTTGGATAGGTTGAGTTTGAGAAAGTGATGTGACATCCAGGCTGATATGTCTGCTAATAAGTTGGTAATGCGTGAGGAGACAGGTGGAGAGAGCTGGGGGGTGGAGAGATAGATTTGGGTGTCATCAGCGTAGAGATGATATTTAAAGCCGTGGGAGGCAATCAACTGACCCAAGGAGGTGGTGTAGATTGAGAAAAGGAGAGGTCCGAGAACAGAACCTTGGGGGACCCCAACGGAAAAAGGAAGAGGAGAGGAGGAAGTAGAGTTGTAAGTGACACTGAAGGAGCGGTGGGATAGGTAGGATGAGAACCAGCGAAGAGTACAGTCACGGAGACCAAAGGAGTGGAGTTTTTCGAGGAGGAGGGGGTGGTCCACTGTGTCAAAGGCAGCAGAGAGATCCAGGAGAAGTAGTACAGAATAGTGTCCATTGGCTTTGGCCATTAGTAGGTCATTTGAGAGTTTAAGGAGAGCAGTTTCCGTGGAGTGTTGAGGGCGAAAACCGGACTGAAGGGGATCAAGAAGTTTATTCATGGTCAGATGGTCGCTTAGTCGGTTGTAGACCAGTCTTTCAAGAAGTTTGGAGGAGAAGGAGAGTAAGGAGATGGGACGTAAGTTGTTGAGATTGGTGGGATCCAGTGAGGGCTTTTTTAGTATGGGGGTGACTAGCGCATGTTTTAGAGAGTTTGGGAAGATGCCACAAGAGAGGGAGAGGTTGAAAATGTGAGTTAGAGAGCGTAGAATCGAGTCAGAGGGTGAGCGTAGCATTTGCGAGGGGACAGGATCCAGGGGGCAAGTGGTTAGATGAGTGCTAGATAAAAGTTTAGCAACCTCAGTAGTAGTAGCAGGGTTGAATGAGGGAAGTAATGACTGTATCTGTGGACATGGGGTGTTGCATGGGGGAGGTTTTTGCGCATTGGCGATCTCCTCATGAATTGTATCAATCTTAGTTTTGAAGTGATTGGCAATCTCCTGGGCGGTGATTGAGTTGGTGGGTGGAGGCAGTGGAGGACAGAGTAAAGTGTTGAAGGTAGAGAAGAGTTGACGTGGACTGGATGAGAAGGTGTTGATGAGTGTGATAAAGTAGGTCTGTTTGGCAGTGTGAAGGCAGGAGTAGTATTTTAGGAGGGCAGATTTATATTGTGTGAAGTCTTCCTGGGTCTTAGTCTTATGCCACAGGCGCTCAAGAGCGCGGCTACGTTTTCTGAGACTTCTGGTGTCATCTGTTTGCCAGGGTTGTAGCAGCCGGGGCCTAATTCTGCGTGTAGTGAGGGGGGCCAGCTTGTCTAGGGAGGAGGACAGTGAGCTGTTGTAAATGAAAGTAGCTAGGTTGGGGCAGGACAGGGGGGAGATTTTGTCATAGAGGTGATCAGTAGCAGAGTAGAGAAGAGAAGGGTTGAGGTGGCGAAGGTTTCTGCGTGTAACTGTTGGGCGGTTGGAGGGAGAAGAGGTGGAAGACAAGGAGAGAGCAAAACTAATAAGGTGGTGATCAGAGAGTGGGAGTGGATTGTTGGAAAGGTTGCACGGAGTGCACAGATAGGAGAAGGCAAGGTCAAGGGTGTTGCCGTTGGAGTGGGTAGGAGCCTGTATCCATTGCTTCAGGTCAAGGGATGAGGTTAGACTGAGAAGTTTAGAAGTAATAGTAGTGTTAGTGTTGACAGGGATGTTGAAGTCCCCAAGAATAATTGTGGGGATTTCAGAAGAGAGAAAGTAGGGTAGCCAGGCAGAGAAGTCATCAAGAAAGGCTGATACCGGTCCAGGGGGCCGGTAGATGACAGCAATTCTTAGAGAAATGGGAGAGAAAAGACGAATGCAATGTGCCTCAAAAGAGGAGAGTGTCAGAGAGGGAGGTGGGTGAAGAACCTGATAGGTGCTGCATGGGGCTAGAAGGATTCCCACTCCACCTCCCTTCCGTCCACTTGGTCTGGGGGAGTGAGTCCAGAGAAGGCCCCCATGGGAGATGGAAGCAGGAGAAATAGTATCCGATTCATGAAGCCAGGTTTCAGTAATGGCGAGAAGGTTAAAGGAATTTGTGATGAAGAGGTCGTGGAGGGCGGTGAGTTTGTTGCAGACAGAACGTGCATTCCATAGGGCACAGGAAAAGGGGGGGCTGGTTTTGGAAAGAGGAATATGGACCAAGTTCTGTGGGTTGCGGCTCCTGCCAGAGGGTGTAGGGGGATGGGAGCGATGGGCAAAGGCAGATGATGGTGGCCCAGGGTTTGGGGATATGTCACCAGAGATTAGGAGAAGCAGGAGGGTGAGGGAGGTAATGTGGGACTGTGATTTATGTGAAGGGGCATGTCTCAGAGTACTGGAGGTTTTATCAGTGTATGGATGTAGAATGAGCGAGAGTTGGTAAGAGCAGTAGTAGGGGGAAGACAGAAGGCAGGGTGATATGTATAAGCAGGTGGGTGGAGAGGGGGGGTGGAGGTAAGAGAGTTTGAGGAGAGAGGACAGGAGTGTCAGGAGCAGTGGTAGAGAGTGCATGTTACAGAGTGGAAGGACAGCTTAATAGAGAGATGGGTCACCTGCAGTCTGTTAGCTGCTTTCCAGTGCAGATTGCTGTATTTGTTTGCTTCGTGCAATCGCTGAAGTGCAGAGAATGAAGTGCATAACACTTGTATAAAGAAACACTTAGAGGAAGAAGCCTTAAGGATAGAAGCCCCTGCAATGTGCAGCCCCAGCAATGTGCAGCCCCCTTAAGGATGCTCAAATATATACTGTTATAAGGGTGGGGTTGAAGTTCGTTAATTAATCATGAGTGACTATAAGAGTGCCTAGCAATCAAAGTGAACTTTTTGCTACAAAAGTCAGAATAGCAAGAGGCCAAGACAAGATCAACACATAAAACTTAGGTAAGACAGTTCAGAAAAACAAATAATGTCATGGTTGTTCGCACAGGGCAACAGATAGAGAAGGCCACATACCAGAGAGAGACACACACACAGAGACAGCAAGCAGATCCCAATTGCAGTTAACGGTGGAAGATGTGGATGAGCTGACACATACCAGAGAGAGACACACACACAGAGACAGCAAGCAGATCCCAATTGCAGTTAACGGTGGAAGATGTGGATGAGCTGACACATACCAGAGAGAGACACACACACAGAGACAGCAAGCAGATCCCAATTGCAGTTAACGGTGGAAGATGTGGATGAGCTGACACATACCAGAGAGAGACACACACACAGAGACAGCAAGCAGATCCCAATTGCAGTTAACGGTGGAAGATGTGGATGAGCTGACACATACCAGAGAGAGACACACACACAGAGACAGCAAGCAGATCCCAATTGCAGTTAACGGTGGAAGATGTGGATGAGCTGACACATACCAGAGAGAGACACACACACAGAGACAGCAAGCAGATCCCAATTGCAGTTAACGGTGGAAGATGTGGATGAGCTGACACATACCAGAGAGAGACACACACACAGAGACAGCAAGCAGATCCCAATTGCAGTTAACGGTGGAAGATGTGGATGAGCTGACACATACCAGAGAGAGACACACACACAGAGACAGCAAGCAGATCCCAATTGCAGTTAACGGTGGAAGATGTGGATGAGCTGACACATACCAGAGAGAGACACACACACAGAGACAGCAAGCAGATCCCAATTGCAGTTAACGGTGGAAGATGTGGATGAGCTGACACATACCAGAGAGAGACACACACACAGAGACAGCAAGCAGATCCCAATTGCAGTTAACGGTGGAAGATGTGGATGAGCTGACACATACCAGAGAGAGACACACACACAGAGACAGCAAGCAGATCCCAATTGCAGTTAACGGTGGAAGATGTGGATGAGCTGACACATACCAGAGAGAGACACACACACAGAGACAGCAAGCAGATCCCAATTGCAGTTAACGGTGGAAGATGTGGATGAGCTGACACATACCAGAGAGAGACACACACACAGAGACAGCAAGCAGATCCCAATTGCAGTTAACGGTGGAAGATGTGGATGAGCTGACACATACCTGTAAAGAGACAGAAGGAATGATCAGGTGAGGCAGAACTTAGTGCAGAGAATGAAGTGCATAACACTTGTATAAAGAAACACTTAGAGGAAGAAGCCTTAAGGATAGAAGCCCCTGCAATGTGCAGATAAGTTTATTCAGCTTTGTAGTCTTTCAAATCAATGCTATATATTTTAATATGTGAAAAAAAATTGTGCCTTATCTGGATCTGGTTTGCTGCCAACATACTTCAGTGTTTTATAGCCTTGAAGAGAAACGCAGAGAATCTATCAGATGGCGTTACGTATTTTGGTGCAATTACTCATAATAAGTGTGTTTTAATGGTTCTTTTACTTCCAGAGAATTTAATTTACTAATGTAATGAAAAGCAGAACAGGGAGCAGTTATGTTGTGGATTTCTTTATATAATCCCATTACCTGCGTGCGCTAAATATTATTATTCTCTGCTCTGGTTTCTTTTAATAGCAAATTAGATTAATTATTTAACTATATTCTTTCAATTTACTTTCCTATTCTGTATTTGAAGTTGTTTAGTCTTAGTTCTTCTTATTTAAACTACAGAAAGGTCATGACTTAATAGGAAAACCATGAGTATGCATAAAATAGTGTGATATATATAAATGGTAAAGCTTGATGTTCTCTGGGGGGGCTGCAAATGGACCAGAGCTGTGCCATAGATCAATGAGAAAACCAGAGGCAAGGATTTGCTCGTTGGCCCACTGACTAGATTTGAGATATAAAGGACAGCTCTAGCTAACTAGCTAAGAACATGGTTAAAAGACATCTGAACAGAGTTGTAAAGTAATACAAATACGTTTGTGATCCAACGATAGCTGTTGTGTTATAGGACTGCGTAGTATAATAGGGTACATATACTCTTCAAAGCTTGCAGTGTGCCACTGCCTGTCTCTGAAAGAGAATATACTTACAATACAATTTCACTCCATATACTTTTCTCAAAATTTGCTGATTGCCATAGGTGATTTATACACAAAGCTGATCCTTTGTTTGCAGAACTAAATGACTGCTGTACTCAATAAAAAATTTTTATCTGTCAATGTATCCCATTAGTACACTGCTCACTGAACCAGCAGAGGATCTTAGCTGTCAAGGTGCACCATTTGTGGTGATTGATGTTGAAAATGAATGACATTAAGAAATTTAGAAATGAAAAATCTATAGTAAAAGTATAACACCTGCAACATATACTGTATATGAATACTATTGTGTAAAAAGTTTTAGACAGGTGTGAAAAAATGCCATAAGTTACGAATGCTTTCAGAAATAGAAGTGTTAATAGTTTATTTTTTATCAATTAGCAGAATGAAAAGTGAGCGAACAGAAGAGAAATGTAAATCAAATCAATATTTTATATGCCTACCCTTTGGCCTCAAAACAGCATCATTTCTTCTAGGTACACTTGCACACAGTTTTTGAAGGAACTCGGCAGGTAGGTTGTTCCAAACATTTTGAAGAACTAACCACAGATCTTCTGTGGATGTAGGCTGCCATAAATCCTTCTGTCTCTTCATGTAATCTTAGGCAGACTCGATGATGTTTTGATCAGGGCTCTGTGGGGGCAAACCATCACTTCCAGGATTACTAGTTTTTAGTGATATTGGCTGTATGCTTGGGGACATCGTCCTGCCGTAGAATACATTTGAGGCCAATCACACGCCTCCCTGATGGTATGGCATGATGGATAAGTATCTGCCAGTATTTCTCAGTATTGAGGACACCATTGATTCTGACCAAATCTCCATTTTCAGAAATGCAGCCTCAAACTTGCAAGGACTTGATTGTTGTCTGCAGACACTCATTATTGTACCACTCTCCAGCCTTTCGTGGTCAAACTGCCTCCTGCTAAGCCAAATATTTCAAATTTTCGACTCATCAGTCCAGAGCAACTGCTGCCTTTTTTTCTGCACCCCACTTCCTATTTTTCCATGCATAGTTGAGTTGCTTAGCCCTGTTTCCATGTCGGTGGTATAGCTTTTGGCTGCGATTCTTTCATGAAGACCACTTCTGGCCAGACTTCTCTGCAGTAGATGGTTGTACCTGGGTCCCACGGGTTTCTATAATGATGGCACTGCTGGACATCTTCTGATAGAAATTAAACTTGTCTTTCGTCTGCTGCATAAGGTTTCCTTGGCCGACCACTGCATCTATGGTCCTCAATATTGCCTCTTTTTTGCTTCTTCATAAGAGCTTGAACAGCAAATCCTGAAAGCCAGTTTGCTTTGCCGGGGAGAAACCTTGCTAATGCCGTATAACTACCTTGTGTCTTGTTGCTGTGCTCAGTCTTGCCATGGTGTATGACCTGTGACATGAAATTGTCTTTCACAACCTCACCTTAGTAGCAGAGTTTGGCTGTTCCACGCCCAGTTTTAAGCCTCTTACACAGCTGTTTCTGTTTCAGTTAATGACTGTGTTTCAACCTCGATATGAAATCGATTGTCATTAGCACCTTCTTGGTATATATGGTTATTTATACACCTGACTCTAATCCTTCAAAATCCCTGACAAGTGTAAAAAGTGTGCAAGTTTAAGAATTAATGCTGGTTTGAAGCCAAAGGGTAGTCACAGGAGTTAATGATTTAATTTAGATTTTTCTTCCGTTCGCTCACTTTGCATTTTGTAAACTGTGATTCCAGATCAGCATCGCTGTAGCCCAACATGCCAAAAGAGTCAGCACCTGTATCGAAAACATCTGCTGTTTCATTAGGGGTCCCTGTTGCTGTGTTCAGGGCTGCCACCCTCAGAGACTGCCTGCCCTTTGTATTCAGTTCCAGGTGTCCAGGAAAGGAAGGAATCTTGGTGAAGGACTCCAGAGTGGTGAGAGGTCTGCACCCACAATTGTAATCACATTCCTTCTGGAATCAAAAGCAATAACGCTTTCTGGGATCCCCAGGGTTTTGGTATTTGAAGATTTTTCCCTTTCTTTTTTGGATTACAAAATGCTAATTTCCCCCCTCACTTTCCAGGACAGCTACTTGAGAGATGATCGGCTCCGCCCTCTACAGGAAACACAAATCAGAATTTAAAAGGCCCCTCCCTTTCCTCTGACCCTCAGTTGTTTTGTGTTTCCAGTCCCTCCAGGAGCACCGACACATTTTTTGTTTTCTTATGGTCTGGTAACTGTGGTTGGTGGACCCCCCTTCTCTGGTTTCATCCAGGACTAGTTGTGGCCAAGTCCTGGATGATGGTCTGTACCAGAAGGGTTTCCTATTTCTAAGGGTTACTTGCCTTTGTAAATGGTGGCAACTCCCTTCCTTTCCCCAGCGCTGCTGTGTGGAACTGTGTCCTCTTAAATGCTTCATTCCGGTGTACCAAGATGGTGTCAGGAGGACTTCCGGTAATGCAGCAAGATGGTGCCGGAACCGGAAGTCACATGACGCACTTCCGGACGCCGAGTTTTTATAAGGAGCATGGTGTGGAGACACTGAGGACATGCTGGAGGGGAATGGCCTGCTAAAAACGCCATTCTAGGCGCAGTTTTTGCGGTACAGCAGCAGTCTTCTCTACGACCGTTCTCCGCTTGCTTCATGGAGTCTGAGGACAGGTCTGACGATGGAACGCGTCCGCTCGTATTGAACCAGCGGCAGCATCCGGGTCCCATACTGCCCCCAAAGTAAGCCCTGGTCTGTGGATAGCTACAGCAAGGGAATCTTTTGTATGGATCCTTTTTATTCATGGCCCTTGTTTCTGCTCTCTTCTAGACCAAACCGGTGAGGAAGAAATGTGGGAACTGTAGAGCCAGGCTCTCTGATAGTTATAAAAAGCTATTTTGTGAGGATTGTATCCAACCCAGAGCTAGTTCAGAGTCTTCCTCCTTTAGGAAGTTAATGACTTCTGTGAAGGAGATAGTGGATTCTTTTCGGTCACTGAATGACAGGGTTACTAGTATAGGCCCTCCCTCTTCTAAACCCATAGCTCAAGTTCCTTCCCTTATTAGTATCTGAGACTATTAGTTCACGCAATACCTCTGATCTGGAGGAAGGTGAGAATTCAGTCTCTTCATCTGCTGAAAAGTCTGCATCAGAGGAAGATACAGGTAGCTCATCCAAGTATCTTTTTCCAGTTGAGGATATTGATGAACTATTAAAAGCAATTTATACCTCAGAGCAGATTGAGATGCCACAGCATGCTCAATCTGTACAGGATTAAATGTATAGGGGCCTTCAGGGACGGTAATCTAGATCCTTTCCTGTACATCAGTCTCTTAGAGACATGATTCTATCTGAATGGAAAGAACCTGAAAAAAGGTTGTTCCAATCCAGAGGACACAAAACAAGATTTCCTTTTCAGCCTGACTTTGAGGAGGTTTTCTTTAAGTGTCCTAGATTAGATGCCCCTATGTCGCAGGTGTCCAAAAGATCAGATCTTTCTTTTGAGGATTCTGGGGGGTCCTGAAGGATCAAATGGATAGGAAGGCCGACTCATTACTGCATAGGGCCTGGGATGCTTCAGCTTTTTCTTTAGGCCCAACGGTAGCATCTACCTGTGTGGCTAGAAATTTAGACGTATGTGTTCAGCGTCTAGATGATCTTCTGGCCTCTGTCATCACTCATTGCCAAGTCAGTCGCCTTCTTAGCTGATGCAGCAGCAGATTCAGTGAAATCCGCAGCTAGGGCTTCTGCTCTCATTAATTCAGCTAGGCGAGCTGGCTTAAATCTTGGGAAGGTGACCTTACCTCCAAGAATAAGCTCTGTGGCATTCCTTTTGAAGGCAAACTGTTGTTTGGTTCTTCCTTTAGAAGAAGTCTTATCTCGTTCCTCTGAGAAAGGTAAACGATTCCCTTCTTCCCAGAATAAGAGGCCTTTTCGTGGCTTCCAAAACAAGACTAATTTTAAAGCCAACAGGCAGCGGGCTAAAAAGAAATGGTCCTTTAACAAAGACAAACTCAAAGGGGGAACTCCCTTTGCTCCTTCAGCCCCTTCCAAGAATACCCAGTGACGCCAGGTTAGGGGTAGGGGGAAGATTGTGCCATTTCATCAAGGAATGGGCAGAGATTTCCACCAATTCCTTCATCCTTCAGACACTGGTAAAGGGTTACAGATTGGAGTTCAAAAATCCCCCCCCCCCAGAGGTTTTTTCTTACCCACCTGCCGAGAGACCAAGAGAGACGGCAAGCCATGTTAAATTTGATCTCTGTGTGGGAAACGGAGGGAGTTATTTCTCCTGTCCCAGAAGATCAGAAGTTCCGGGGATTTTATTCTCACGTCTTTCTGGGCAAGAAAGCTTCCATCGACTTTCGTATGATCATAAATTTAAGCGTCCTGAACCAATACATTGTTTACAGACATTTACGTATGGAGAACATTTATTCAGTAAGAAATCTGTTGTTACCAGAGGTCTTCATGGTGACCCTGGCCCTTAAGGACGCTTATCTTCATGTACCAATCTGCCAGAGCCATCGAAGGTTCCTCAGGTTTGCAGTGCTCGTGGGAAACGAGCCATCTCATTGGCAGTTCAATGCCCTGTCTTTTGGTCTCTCAGCAGCACCGAAGATTTTCACAAAAATCATGGCCGAAGTCATGGCCTTTTTTCGGATTCAAGGTGTATCAATCGTCCCATATCTAGATGATTTTTTGATTTTTTTCTCAGGGCAAGGAGTCCCTTATTCAAGACCTACAGTTGGTTTTGCGGACCTTTCAAAAATTAGGGTGGAAGGTCAACCAACAGAAGTCTTGCCTAGTAACCTCACAGAGCATACTTTTCCTGGGTTATCTAATAGACTCTGTTGCCCTAAAGATTTTTCTTCCCGAAGAGAAAATTGTGAGGATTCTTCTCTCTGTGCAGACCTTCAAACTGCTCCCTTAGACCTCCCTTTGGCGAATCATGCAGTTGCTGGGCCTAATGACTGCAGCCATTCCAGGGGTGCCTTGGGCTCAATTGCACTCCAGACCCCTTCAGGCTTTTCTTTTGCTCCATTGGGATCGCAGGAAAAATTCTCTGGATCAGCTGGTAAAACTACCAGAAGGGAATTTTCTAGATCTCGCCTGGTGGGAGCAGCGAGAACATCTGCAGAGAGGGAAGGATTGGGCACAAAATTGCCCGGTCAAGATTACCACAGACGCCAGTCTGTGGGGTTGGGGTGCTCACTCACAGGGTTGGCAGGCTCAAGGAGCCTGGTTGCCAGAGGAAGCAGGTCGCTCCTCGAATTTCAGAGAACTTCTGGCTGTGAGGAAAGCACTTATGTCTCTGGGAGAGAGGGTCTATTCAAAGGACCTTTTAATATTTTCAGACAATGCCACAACAGTGGCGTACTTGAACAAGCAAGGGGGCACTCGCTCGGAATCACTTCTGTCATTAACACAGCAGATTCTGTCCTGGGCAGAGATCTATGTTTCTTCAGTAAGGGAAGTTCACATCAAGGGGTCAGAAAATGTGCTGGCGGACTTTCTGAGCAGGGTGAGCATCAGTTCCAGCGGTTGGGAACTACATCAAGGCACGTTCCAGGAGGTGGTGCTAAGATGGGGTCTCCCCACAGTGGATCTTTTTGCCTCCAGTCTCAACAAGAAACTACCGGCGTTCTTCTATCTGGAGAGAGAAACAGAGTCCTTGGGGACGGATGCACTGTCCTTCTCTTGGGACTTCAGCCTGGCCTATGCCTTCCCTCCTTTTCCCCTTTTGCCCCTAGTGGTTTCGGAAAATTATTCAGGACAGTGCAGAAGTCGTTCTGATTGCCCCCTGGTGGCCCAGGAGGAGTTGGTTCTCCTCTCTGAAGGGCCCTATCTGTGTATCCTCCCTGGCCCCTTCCAGTTCGAAAGGATCTACTCCATCAGGGACCGGTATTGCATCCAAACCCTCAGACCTTCCATTTGACGGCCTGGAGGCTGAGTGGCGCATCCTACAGTTAAATGGATGTTCAGAGGGGGTTATTCAGACTGTCCTGGACAGCCGTAAATTGGTCACAAGAAGAATCTATGGGAAAGTTTGGAAAACTTTTATTTCCTGGCAAAGGAAATCTGGTTTAGATTCTTTTTCCACTCCCTGCATTTTAGATTTTCTGCAGGAGGGAGTGGAAAAGGGGCTCTCTGTCAACACCCTTAGGGTTCAGGTTGCTGCCCTATCTTTATTTTCAGAGAGAAGACTAGCGGTAGATCCCTTAGTCAGGAGGTTCCTTTTAGCCAGATCTAGGCATACTCCCAGGATCCTCAAACATGTTCCTCCCTGGAATCTGTCGTTGGTATTAAATGCACTAACAAGGGCTCCTTTTGAGCCTTTGCATGATTGAAATGATGAAAATGATTTCTTTGAAGTTGTCCTTCCTTTTGGCTATTACGTCAGGGCGAAGGATTTCTGACCTAGAGTCTCTTTCCTGTAAAGATCCCTTCCTGAGGATTTTAGAGGACAGGGTGGTGATTAAACCCGATCCACTCTATTTACCCAAAGTTTCTTCCAACTTTCATAGATCCCAGGAGGTAGTCCTCCCTAGTTTCTGCACCTCTCCCAAAAATGCAGAAGAGGAAAGGTTTGGTCTTTTAGAGATGTCTTCTACTTTATCTAGAAATGACCAGTGGGTTTAGGAGTTCCTCCCAACTGTTAGTTTTGTTCAGTGGCCCCAAGAAGGGGTCCAAAGCATCTAAAAGTTCTATTGCAAGGTGGATTAGGGGAGCTATCTGTGAGGCATATAAAGCGTCAGGTCACACCCCTCCTTCTAGAATTGGGGCCCATTCAACGAGATCCATGGCCACATCATGGGCAGAAAGAGCAGGAGCTTCATGGGAAGATATCTCTAAAGCTGCCGTCTGGTCCTCCTCTCATGCATTTGTCAAGCATTATAGAGTTCAGATGCTTTCCAGCCAGGACCTTTCCTTTGGTAGGAAAGTGCTTCAGGCTGTCGTCCCTCCCTAAGGTATAATATCTTGCTTATCCTCTCAAGTAGCTGTCCTGGTAGGTGAGGGGGGAAAACCCCCGTTAGACTTACCCGTAAAGGTATTTCCAGGAACCTTCCAGGACAGCGTCGATATTCCCACCCTATTCTATTTTTTCACTGGTCAACCATGTTTTCCTGGTGGTGGTGTGTTTTATGTTTCTATTTTTTTTCCTCTGCCGAGTGCACCTTCGGTGGAGGTTACTTGATCTTCTAAACAACTGAGGGTCAGAGGAAAGATTTGTGATTTGTGTTTCCTGTAGAGGGCGGAGCCGATCATCTCAAGTAGCTGTCCTGGAAGGTTCCTGGAAATACCGTTACCGGTAAGTCTAACGGGTTTTGAGAGCCACAACGCCAGCCCCTGGCAGACATTTGCCACTGGCCAGTGGGAGGGTAGTAGGAACTTCGTCTTATAACCCCTGTGTGTAGCTCCCATAGTTAGAGCAACCCTTTAAGTAAGGGCTTAGGAGGCCTAAACTTTGGGTACGCATTATGGGTGACCTTGATTTCTTAACCAGCGCTCTTCAAGAGGTTGCTAGGGGTTCCTTGAGCAGTGAATAATTTCTGACTTTCAGATAAGTAACCACTGACACCAATTATCTTTACTCGCAATCTGTAATGGGGAGATTCTTCTTACTGACCACAAATTTAAAGAGGATATTTTCTTTCTGACCATCACACTAAGGTATCGGGAGCTGTAGGCATATTATTTATTAGCAGGGGTTTCCTGAGACTGGAAAGTTATTTTAACCACCTAACAACTGGCCCATAGCCGAATGACGGCTATAGGATGGTTTCTTAACTCTGGGAGGGCGTACAGTGACGTCCTCCCAGAATTCCGCTCTCGCGCGCACCCTGGGGCGCACACTCGAGAACATCCATGACCCGGCGCATCACGGATCCCGGTAAATGGGCGCTAATCGCGGCTGTTTACCATGTGATCGCTCCGTCAAATGACGGAGCGATCACATGTAAACAAACCGGTGTCATGTCATGACGCCGGTTCCTCTCCTCTCTCTGTACCGATCGGTACACTGTGAGCGGAGAGGGGGAGGGATTGGATGGCAGCAGCGCTGTGGGCTGCATGTGTAGTGCCCACAGTGCTGCTCAGTGACAACTGCCATCCATCTATCCATGCTCAGCCATCAATGCTCTGAAATACCCCACAATACTGTGCAATACTCTGCAATACCCCACAATACTGTGCAATACTCTGCAATACCCCACAATACTCTGCAATTCCCCGCAATACTCTGCAATACCTCGTAATACCCTGTAATACCCTGCAATACCTCACAATACCCTGTAATACTCTGCAATACCCCGCCGTACTCTGCCATACCCAGCCATGCTCGGCCATACCCAGCCATGCTCGGCCATACCCAGCCATGCTCGGCCATACCCAGCCATGCTCGGCCATACCCAGCCATGCTCGGCCATACCCAGCCATGCTCGGCCATACCCAGCCATACTCTGCAATACTTGGCGATACCCTGCAATACTCGGCCATACTCGGCCATGCTCAGCCATACTCGGCCATGTTCAGCCATACTCAGCTGTACTCGGCCTCTGTATGTGGCCAGGCTGTGGAAGTCTCACACATGTGGTATCGCCGTACTCAGGAGGAGTAGGAGAATCTATTTTGGTATGTACATTCTATGTGTTAGAAATATTGTATAAATGGACAACTTTGTCTTAAAAAAAAAAATGCGTTTTACCCACTTATCGCCCGCCGGCCCTCATACGGCGTCCTTCACTTTGTGTGGGCATATCTGAATGATGGGTGCAGCTACAGGCATAATTCAGATATCAGCTTTTTCAGCCAGCGATTCCCTACACCATAGGAATGATCATAGCGGCTGTTCCACTGATTGATCATTCTTACTGGAGGCGAGAGGGGACGCCCCCCCCTCCCGCCGCCCTCCGGTGCTTCTACCGACTCACCACTACGATCGAAGCCAGGATCTTTTTCTTTTTTTATTTCAGGCTTCCCAGCCTAGAGGTGAGATGTGGGGTCTTATTGACCCCATATCTCACTGTACAGAGGACCTGTCATGCCATATTCCTATTACAAGGGATGTTTACATTCCTTGTAATAGGAATAAAAGTGATCAAAAAAATGTTTTTTTTGGAAAAAAGCGTCAAACTAAAATATAG
Source organism: Lithobates clamitans (assembly GCA_037952925.1). Taxonomy (NCBI): domain Eukaryota; kingdom Metazoa; phylum Chordata; class Amphibia; order Anura; family Ranidae; genus Lithobates; species Lithobates clamitans. Next base: position 53,770 of record JBBGZY010000777.1, on the reverse strand, counting down.
TAAAATTAACAATAAAAAAAAAAAAAAAATTATTTAAAAGCGCCCCTGTCCCCGTGTGCTTGCATGCAGAAGCGAACGCATACGTAAGTCCTGCCCACATATGAAAACGGTGTGCAAATCACACATGTGACGCATCGCTGCAATCGGTAGAGCGAGAGCAATACATTTGGCCCTAGACCTCCTCTGTAACTCAAAACATGTGACCAGTAAAAAATTTTAAAGCGTCGCCTATGGGGATTTTTAAGTAGCGAAGTTTGGCGCCATTCCACAAGCGTGTGCAATTTTGAAAGGTGACATGTTGGGTATCTATTTACTCGGCGTAACTTCATCTTTCACATTATGCAAAAACATTGGGCTAACTTTACTGCTTTGGTTTTTTTAAAGCACAAAACTGTTTTTTTTTTCCAAAAAAAACGAGTTCGAAAAATTGCTGTGCAAATACCGTGCGAGATAAAAAGTTGCAATGACCGCCATTGTATTCTCTAGGGTCTTTGCTAAAAAAAATATATAATGTTTTGGGGTTCTATGTAATTTTCTAGTGTTAGGGGCAACTCTTAAACAAGTTGCTTAAGTTTATATTGCTTTGCCAAATTATTGCTTCTATAAGAAAGATGACACGGAGTCAGGTATGTCTGTATCACAGTTCTCAGCATAAAGGACTGCTGCCTTTACTTCTTTCAAAGGCCTTTTTATAGGCAGCTCTACAAGCAGTAATCTTATCGGCATTACCAAATGAGGTTAAGGTACAAAGAGTTTCTCATCAGCGAACATGTAATAATTATTCAGCAGTTCCAAATTCCATCTAGATACAGATTGATACGTACACAGAACAGAAAAGCACAAACAATTTAAATAGAACAATTGATACGTACATAGGTAAGAAAGGAGCACAAACAATTTAAATAGAACAATTGATACGTACACAGGTAAGAAAGGAGCACAAACAATTTAAATAGAACAATTGATATGTACACAATAACAGTGGAACTCTAAGTCATTATTTCAACCCTATCACTAGCAAATAAATGATGATTTTTACATGTAGGAGAGAAATGTCAGAATTGGCCTGGGTGTTCCAGAACACCTGAAGGTGCTCCGTGCATGTTGGGCCTCTGTATGTGGCCATGCTGTGTAAAAGTCTCACACATGTGGCATCGCCATACTCGGGAGTAATAGCAGAATGTGTTTTGGGGTGTAATTTGTGGTACGCATATGCGGTGTGTGAGAAATAACCTGCTAATATGACAATTTTGTGAAAAAAAAATGACAACTTCAAAAAACTCACCATGCATCTTTCTAAATACCTTGGAATGTCTTCTTTCCAAAAAGTGGTTATTTGGGGGGTATTTGTACTTTTCTGGCATGTTAGGGTCTCAAGAAAATAGGCCATCAGTACTTTAGGTGTGATCAATTTTCAGATATTGGCACCATAGCTTTTGGACTCTCTAACTTTCACAAAGACCAAATAATATCCACCGATTTGGGTTATTTTTACCAAAGATATGTAGCGGTATAAATTTTGGCCAAAATATATGAAGAAAAATTACTAATTTGCAAAATTTTATAACCGAAAAGAAGAAAAATGCATTTTTTTACAGATTTTTCAGTATTTTTTCTTTTATAGCGCAAAAAATAAAGAACCCAGCGGTGAATAAATACCACCAAAAGAAAGCTCTATTTGTGTGAAAAAAGGACAAAAATTTCATATAGATACAGTGTTGCATGACTGAGTAATTGTCATTCAAAATGTGAGAGCACCAAAAGCTGAAAATTTAGTCTGGTTATTAAGGGGGTTTAAGTGCCCAGTGGTTAAGAGATCCTTTATATTAAAAAGGTTGGAAAAGTATGTATGTATGTATGCACTATTTATTGCTTCTATATTACCACTGTTCATTGGTATTTCTGTAGTCTTACGCTTCTTATGCCGCGTACACACGGTCGGACTTTACGGCAGACTTTGCCCGGCGGACTTTTCGACGTACTTTACGACGGACTTTCTGAATGAACGGACTTGCCTACACACAATCCACCAAAGTCTGTCGAATTCGTACGTGATGACGTATGACCGGACTAAAATAAGGAAGTTCATAGCCAGTAGCCAATAGCTGCCCTAGCGTGGCTTTTTGTCCGTCGAACTAGCATACAGACGAGTGGACTTTTCGACCGGACTTGAGTTCGACGGATAGATTTAAAACATGTTTCAAATTTAAGTCTGTCCAACTTTTGAGCAAACAAAGTCTGCTGGAGCCCACACACGATCGAATTGTCCGACGAAATCCCGTCCGCCGGGCAAAGTCTGCCGTAAAGTCCGCACCTGTGTACGCGGCATTAGTCTTACGCTTCTTTCAGCCTCGGTATGTCAGAAAGTGCAGTACTACCTGATTGTTCACCAGGATCAGGGGAGTACAAACGTCAGCAGATCCTTTGGCGGTTCAGTGCCAAATTCCTGCCAAAAGCTGAAATACCAGTTTTGGATGGAATGACCATTTAATAGATTTTTTTTCACTACTAATTTTTTTACAATATTTACAAAATGCTTTTAATAAATATAGTTAATAAAGGACACCCTCTCTCTCTTGGAAAACTTCAAAGTACAGGCATACCCCACTTTTAAGTACACACTGGGGTTTATTTACTAAAGCTGGAAACTGCAAAATCAGACTAACTTCTGCATATAAACCAATGAGCTTCCAGGTTTATTACAAAAGCTTAATTGAACAAGCTGGGGTTAGTAGCTCATTGGTTTCTATGCAGAAGTGAGCCTGATTTCGCACTTTCCAGCTTTAGTAAATAAACCCCATTGTGTACTTAAAAGTGGGGTATGCCTGTATTGTTCTTTTACATCTGATATGTTATGTTTTTCTTCTGATCTGCTCAAGATTTTAGGAAAGACATGTGTAAACCTGACCATAACTTGAATTACAATCTGCCCAAGTTTACATGCATGAGGTAATTGTATTTTATTTAAGAGAAAAAAAAATCATTCTAAAAGGGAAAACTAGCAACCGGAAGAGCTCTATAAAAAGTGTAGCTTGTAAAACTATCTTTGCAGTGTTATTCTTCATCCCTCATCCTCTGTCGGAATAACCACTTATTTTGTGTTAAAGGCCCACTATAGCAAAAAAATAAAAAAAATATTGTATTCCATTATGTATGGGAGTAATACCTGTAATGATTGTTTTCAATATATGAATTTCTTTTTTCATATGCTTTTATTTATATGTATCTCCACATTTACATCAAGACCTAACTTTCCAGCAAAAGTGAAAGTTACAGTTAGGACAAATTGTATATTACTGCCGGGAGTGCTTCCACTGATTAACTTATATTGATCTGGTTAAAGCCTTTTTTCCTAAAGGAAATTACCCTGAGTCTGCTGAGGTTCAAAATAAAAAAAAAATATATATTTTATGCTTTTTGGGATCTAAATATTGGAGGTGAAAGGATGTAAAAGGACCTTAACAAATGCAGATGTCACAAAACTGACATGCGTTCCATACTGCTCAGATTTAGAAGGATTTCTGTTCAGTGACGCTGACTGTGTTAAAGTGTCCTTAGGCTTGAACCTTTTTGTCCACTTAAAACTACATGTCCATCTATGACTATCTTGTCCACATGCTGCTATAAGATTTAATAGCAGAAAGACAATAGGAAACCATATAGCTATTGGAAAGTACAGACAACAGCTTTTGTGCTTATCTTACCTTTAGGGAAATAGAGACAGATGGAATCCTTTTAGGGCACACATGGATTTAAAATGTTACCCGGATCAAGTTATGATCTTATGTTGGAAGGCCCTGCAGATAATACTGTCTTTTATAACTGTGTCAGTTTAGTCCCTGCCTGTAGCACAGGGACTGAGGCTGCAGTAAATGGCGCAGTTAGTGAAATATAAATCATGCTACGCTACTGCATACCTTCAGTTTTCTGATATGTGAAAATGAAAAAGAGAATGGTAAATTTAACAAAAAACACACAATGGTTCTCATCTTAAAGTGATTCTAAAGGCTGAAGGTTTTTTACCTTCAACCTTCAGTGTGCAGTTTCTCCCTCAGCCCCCCCCCCATACTTGTGTAAGCCCAATCCCAATCCAGCAATGTGAACGAGAGACAAAGCTCTCCTGGGTCTCTCTCCTTATTAGCTATCGCTGCTGTCAATCACAGCAAGTGTGGAGGGAGCGGGGCTGATCAGCTCTCTTTGTGTCTTATGGACACAGAGTGGGGCTCAGGAGCGAGCATGCACGAGTGCCCCCATAGCAAGTGTCCTGCTAGGTAGGCACCCAGCCGGAGCCCAGAGTGCTGGCAGGGGACCCAAGAAGAGGAGAATTGGAGCTGCTCCATGCAAAACCATTACACAGAGCAGGTAAGTACAACATATTTGTTATTTAACTGCTTCAGCCCCGGCAGATTTGGCTGCTCAATGACCAGGTCATGTTTTGTGATTCGGCACTGCGTCATTTTAACTGACAATTGCGTGGTCGTGCGACGCTGTACCCAAACAACATTTACGTCCTTTTTTCCCCCACAAATAGAGCTTTCTTTTGGTGGTATTTGATCGCCTCTGCGTTTTTTTATTTTTTGTGCTATAAACAAAAAAAGAGTGACAATTTTGAAAAAAAACACTATCTCTTACTTTTTGCTATAATAGTTATCCCACATTTTTTATAAAAAAAACACATTTTTTCCTTTAGGCCGATAAGTATTCTTCTATATATTTTTGGTAAAAAAAAATTGCAATAAGCGTATATTGATTGGTTTGCGCAAAGGTTATAGCGTCTACAAAATGAGGATAGATTTATGGCATTTTTATTTTATTTTTTTTACTAGTAATGTCAGCGATCTGCTATTTTTATCGGGACTGCGAAATTACGGCGGACACATCGGGCGCTTTTGACACATTTTTGAAACCATTGACAAATATACAGAGATCAGTGCTATAAAAATGCACTAATTACTGTGTAAATATCACTGACAGGGAAGGGATTAACACTAGGGGTCGATCAAGGGGTTAACTGTGTTCCCTATGTGTGTTTCTAACTGGGGGGGATGGGACTCCACATTCTAGCATCTCCAACAGTCCTTCCCTTTTGTGTGGGTTCATGCAAACCTTTTGTACTTAATAATATTTTATACTTGTTCAAACGAGTCCTTATATCAAGCAAACTACCCAAAACATTTTCGTCTTCCAAATTCATTACAGTCATCCTGCGAGGACACATAGTATTTACTCACTGGGGAGGATTGCTGTTTTGAAAATGGCCCTCTTATCAAGGTTCCAGTCCAATACAAGTAACCATTCCAGCCTTTAGACTTTAGGCACTCCAAACAGGAATCCTCTGTTTTACTGGGAAAGGTACCAGCCACCATGTGGTATAATCTGTATTATTCGGACCATAAGTTACAAGGTGGACTGGGACGCCTACACTTCTAGGAATATTATCGTGCAACGTAGTCAGCTCAAGTTGCCCAGTGGCAATCCGATGGGGTGGGTGGTCAACTTCTGTAGTCCCACATGCATTAATACCCCCCTATGGGTGCCTCCTACACTTTGCAGATTACTGCCCTTCCCCATTACTAATCACTCTTTGCATATATGGGACAGAATGACCACTTCACCTTCTTTTAATTTGGATCTTTGTATCTTAATTTTAGCATTAACATAATACCCCCCTATGGGTGCCTCCTACACTTTGCAGATTACTTCCCTTCCCCACTACTAATCACTCTTTGCATATATGGGACAGAATGACCACTTCACCTTCTTTTAATTTGGATCTTTGTATCTTAATTTTAGCATTAACATAAGGTGCAACATAAATTACATTAGGTAAGACATACTGTATGCTTGATAACATGGGCATCAAAATCTTTAGGTCACTACAAGATATCCATATACAAAGGGCAATGGGTGAGGGATACTGGACTTTATAGATGTGATTTATACAAATACAGGAAAGCTTGCATACTCATGTGCACTCTATCAGCTGGTCAGAGAGAGTGCGTGTAATTAAATACTCTCTTTACACAGGGAGTCCATATAGGATAGTTCATGTGCAGCACAAAAGTATAATGGTGGTCTCAGGTGTGCTGACTTCGGACGGCTGCCGACTCTTAACAAGCTAGAAGGGGCTCTGCAGGCAACAAGACACAAAGAAGAGCTGCGCCAATCTAAGTGCAGCAATATTAAAACATTTTTTCCAAGGTAGACAATTGGAAACTCACAAGATCATAGATGTGTCAGCGTATGCTCCGAATGCGCACTCTTCCCCACTCCTTCTCCAACCGGAAGTGACATGCATTGCCGCCCCAGAGCCGTTCTGAGTGCCTGGAAGCCATCAGCATCAGCCGGACCACCAACTGCCTCTTCACCTGCGAGCCGACCGCCTTCCCCTATGAGTGGATGAGCCTCTGTAATCATTCCAATGCTCTGACATATCTATGATCTTGTGAGTTCCCAATTGTCTACCTTAGAATAAAATGTTTTGTTATTGCTGCACCTAGATTGGCGCTGCTCTTCTTTGTGTCACGATTTATACAAATCCATATGGCACAATCAGTTAAAACAAAACTTATTTATTAGTTCACATAGAAAAACCTAAAAACACATTTCATACAGTATGTTCGCTTCCATTGGAAGTAAAGGATGCTATTTTTGAGTTACATTGCTGTTTCCACGCTCTTATTACCATATACCTTTAGTTGGCCTCTAGGGAGAATTTCAGTATCTCAGAATCAGATATTTCCTCCAGTAGCAGACCCATGTTGATGGCGACAAAGGCCTCTTCCTGACAATCCTGGGCAGTGGTTGTGGAGGTCTGCGGGCAGGGGGCTTATCGGAATTCGGCGGTTAACCTTCATCACAGGCAGAGCGTTTTTTGTTTTTTTTTTTCTTTTTTCGGTTCTAGGGGTGTGGCAGGTGTCGTGATTTACAATGGATCTATATCAAGGGACATTGTTTTTTTAATAACGGAATTGTCAAAAACTGCCGCCTGTCTTTATTTTATCACTTTTTTTGTGAATGAGTAGGGATAAAATGTACCCCATACTCATTCACATGGGGGGGCAGGATCTGGGTTAAGGGTTAACCAATTAACAACTGAGCTATAGCCGAATGCCATCCCATCCACCCCCATCCATACTCAGCCATATTTATTCATGCTCAGTCATCCCACCATAATCAGCCATCCACATTTATGGCTCAGCCATCCCCATCCATGGCTCATCCATCCCCATTCATGCTCATCCATGCCACATCAGTTCTCATCCATGCCACTACAGTGCCTCACAAAAGTGTAATTGGTAGTCAGATTTGAAATGTATGCCCCTAGAACACCTGATGGTGCTCCCTGCATGTTGGGCCTCTGTATGTGGCCAGGCTGTAGAAACATCTCCCACATGTGGTATCACCATACTCAGGAGGAGTAGGAGAATTTATTTTGGCGTGTAATTTTTGATATGTACATGCTATGTGTTAGAAATATTGTATAAATGGACAACTTTGTGTAAAAAAAAAAAGTGTTTTCATTTTCTTTCCACATTTTCCAAAAACTTGTAGAAAAAAAATGACATGTTCAAAAGACTCAATATGCCTCATAGATTATAGGATGGGGTGTTAGCGTTCCAAAATGGGGTCATTTTTGAGGCGTTTCTATTGTCCTGGTGCTGCAGGGCCTTCAAAAGTGCAAGAGGTAGTCAGGAAATTATATGTGTAATTTATGCTCCTAGAAAGCCTGATGGTGCTCCCTGCATGTTGGGCCTCTCCATGTGGCCATGCTGTGTAAAAGTCTCACACATGTGGTATTGCCATGCTCAGGAGGAGTAGCAGAATGTGTTTTGGGGTGTAATTTGTGGTATGCATATGCTGTGTGTGAGAAATAACCTGCTAATATACAGATTTATCACCAAATCCGAGTCCAATGACTCCGGTATTGGGTGCCCCGGACTTCTTACCTGGTCTAATCGATCGGAGGTACGAAGTAATAAAACACAAAGGGAAAAAGAGGCTGATAGACTTTTCCAGGGACCGTCGCCTGATGACAAGATGTGAGATAGAGGGAGAGGTGACAGAAGACTTGGATTATTTTAGGGCTATGCAGCTAGGAGCGTATATCCGTTCAAAAAATAAAAAATTCTCAGTGATACGGGAATTGACCAGATTTGAACGGATTTGTCTAAATGGTGAAAATATCAGGCATTCTTTATCATATTTCTATGAAATATTAACAAGCCTGGAAGTGCCACAGGAGTTCAACTTTATGCAAGCCTGGGAGAGAGAGTTAGGAGTAATGTTTACTCAAAAGCAGAAGACGAAAATATTAAAATCAGTACATAAAACATCAATTGCCAGTAGATACCAAGAGGGAGGATATAAAATCCTTACCAGATGGTATAGAACTCCAGCAGCTCTTCAAAAAATTTATCCACAAGTATCAGATAGATGCTGGCGCTGTAGGAGGGGGGTGGGTACGATGACACATATATTCTGGGAATGTGAGGATATTAAGGACTTCTGGGAAACAGTTGAGGAAACGATTAAGGACATTACAGGGGTGTCTCTTGGGGATAACCCGGTTGCATTTCTATTAAATGATGTTCCCCTATCGGTGGAAAAATACAGGAAGTCCCTGCTCAAACACCTTCTCACCGCCGCAAGGGCGTGTATCCCGGCTCTGTGGAAGAGTACAGTCCCCCCGACTAAATCTCAGTGGTGGGCTAGAATCACAGAAATTCAACAAATGGAAAACTTGACGATGATGCTGAAAGAACAAGATGAGAAATATCGGATGATTTGGTCTCCCCTAGTAGAGTATAGAATTAGAGAACAGGAGAAGGGGGACAGAACAAAATAGACCTGTGGAGAGGGGCTCCCCCCTTTGGGGGGGTGGGGTAAATATTTTTTTTTTTTTTTTTTTTTTTTTTTTTTTTTTTTTGTACTGGTGGGGGGGGGGGTAATGGGGTTTAGGGAAATGAAAAAGGAGGAATTATACGCTTGCCCTTGGAATAGAAGGACTCTGAACCAATTGGTAAGGAAATGAGTGAAAAAGCTATACTATGATAGAAAGAATATGTATATGCTGATATGATGTTTAAAAGAATATGTTCCATGTGGCATGTGATATATGACCGTCAAAGAATAAAGAATTTAAAAGAAATAACCTGCTAATATGACAATTTTGTGGAAAAAAAAAAGAAAAAAGAATCTTGATTATGCAAAGAATTGTGGGAAAAAAATTACAACTTCAAAAAACTCACCATGCCTCTTACTAAATACATTGGAATGTCTACTTTCCAAAAATTGGTCATTTGGGGGCTATTTGTACTTTCCTGGCTTGTTAGGGTCTCAAGAAATTAGATAGGCCGTCAATACTACAGGTGTGATCAATTTTCAGAGATTGGTGCCATAGCTTGTGGACTCTATAACTTTCACAAAGACCAAATAATATACACCAATTTGGGTTATTTTTACCAAAGATATGTAGCAGTATAAATTGTGGCCAAAATTTATGTAGAAAAATTACTAATTTGCAAAAATTTATAACAAAGAAAAATGCATTTTTTTTACAGAATTTTCAGTCTTTTTTCTTTTATAGCGCAAAAAATAAAAAACCCAGCGGTGATTAAATACTCCAAAAAGAAAGCTATATTTGTGTTAAAAAAGGACAAAAATTTCATATGGGTACAGTGTTGCATGACTGAGTAATTGTCATGCAAAATGTGAGACCATCGAACGCTGAAAATTGGTCTGGTTAGGAAGAGGGTTTAAGTGCCCAGTGGTCAAGTGGTTAAAGGGGAATTCCAGATTTTGATAAGCCCCCCGCCCTCAGACCCTCAAAACCACCGCCCAGGGTTGTCGGGAAGAGGCCCTTGTCCCCATCAGCACAAGGACAAGGTGTTTTGGGGCGGGGGGCAGAGCCCTCGTGCCCCTAAAAACACCCCAATGTTGATAGCATGTGGCCTGGTATTGTTCAGGAGGTGGGGGCACTTACTAGTCCCCCCCGCTCTGAGGGGCCTGGGATGGATTTGGGGGGGGGACCCCATGCCATTTTCTTTCACTTTTTTTTTATTGCTGGCAATGGGTTTTTTTTTCATTCACCTGTCAACAGTGAAGCCCATTAATAGCTGATGACTCATCCATTGTTAAGGACGCAAAGGCCCGCCCCCTAACAACCAGCTTTGCACTATGCAGTGTGCAGTACATTGTGGGGAGCACAGCGGGTGAATATACCGCCAAGCGCCCCGCAAATTCGGGTGTTCGGTAAACGGGCGGACGGGTGTTTGCTCAACTCAAACTATTTGCCCAACTCTAGTTGTGACTTAAAAACAATATATAATAATTATTTGTATATTACTTATGGTAATTAACCCCTTGCCACCCAGGCAAATTCTGACACTTCTCTCCTACATGTAAAAATCATACTTTTTTGCTAGAAAATTACTCAGAACCCCCAAACATTATATATATTGTTTTAGCAGATACCCTATGGAATAAAATGGTGGTCGTTGCAACTTTTTATGTTACATGGTATTTGCGCAGCAATTTTTTAATGTTTCATGAATATAAAAAAACAACACTAACGTTAGCCCGATATTTTTTGTATAATATGAAAGATGATGTTACGCCGAGTAAATAGATACCTAACATGTCACACTTTAACCACTTACGGACCGCCCGCTGTCATTATACAGCGGCTCTTTGAAGTGGAATATTATTGTTATGATAGCAGCTAGCTGCCATAACCCCGGTATCCACTTCTTCAGCGGGCGGTCTGCTTTTAGATAACAGTGGGCTCAGCTGCGAATTCGCCACAAGATCACTTTTATCGGTGGCAGGAGAGGACCCCCCTCCCACCGCGCTCCGGGACCCTCCGCTTACCAGAGCCAGCGGCGGAGCGATCGTGTCCTTTCCCCTGCTTGGCATGGAGCTGAGTGAGTGGAAGATGGCCCCCTCCCACCTCCATACTATTGCAGGGTGGAAACGACGTCAAAACGTCACTTCCGCCCATAGCTCTTAAAGGGACTTTTTTTATTTTATTTTTTTTCAAACGCCATTTTTATTTTTTATTGCATTTTAGTGTAAATATGAGATATAAGGTCTTTTTTTTACCCCAGATCTCATATATAAGAGGTCCTGTCATGCTTTTTTTTTTTTTTTTTTTTTCTGTCATGCTGTAAAAAAATTTTAAACGTCACCTATGGAGATTTTTTAGGGGAAAGTTTGTCCCCATTTCACGAGCGGGCGCAATTTTGAAGCAATTTTGAAGCATGACATGCTGGGTATCAATTTACCCAGTGTAACATCATCTTTTACAATAAAAAAAAACTTGGGCTAACTTTACTGTTGTCTTATTCTAGGACTGAACTAACTAGCACTAAACAAGAGAGTAGGGCAGAGGGAGAAACCAAATCACAGTTGTAGTTGCACAAAACTGCCCCTAGTTGTTAGTGTGCTACCGAACAAAAAAAACTGATGTAGTTCAATGCAATGCAGAAAAAATACATATAAGTGGGACAGAATACTCTGTTTTATAGGGTAAAGCACCAGCCAACAAGTGGTGAAATTACTATTATACAGATCAAAACTACAAGGCGGACTGGGACTCCAAAACTTACAAAACTTTTATCGCACAGTTCAGTTATCTCAATTCAGTCAGTGCGGAACATATTGCAGAGGGTAGTATTGGGGGAATTAGTGGTAGGCTGACTAAAGCACATAAACCCAAGGTAAGTATAGTAACAAGTCCTAGTTGTAATCTCGGAACACCCAATAAGAGGATAGTATGCGACTGGTCTAAACTATGTGGCATGTTCACCAATGTCAGGAGCCTGGCAGACAAGATAGGTGAACTAGAGATACTGTTGTACAAGGAGGATTTGGATTTTGTGGGAATTTCAGAGACCTGGTTCAACAGCTCTCATGATTGGCTGGCAACCATTCAAGGGTATGCCCTTTATTTCAGGGATAGAGAGGGTAAAAAAGGGGGAGGGATATGCCTATATATCAAGAATAATGTACAAGTGAATGTGGGAGATGACATCACTGAGGGAGCTAGGGAGGAGGTGGAACCCTTATGGGTAGAGCTCCAAAGAATGAGGCTAAGGGGAAAATATTACTGGGAGTATGCTATAGGCCCCCTAACCTGAGGGAAGAGGCGGAGACGGATCACCTATCACAAGTTGGATTAGCAGCAAGGATGGGAAGTGTTGTCATAATGGGGGATTATCCAGACATAGACTGGGCGGAGGGAACCACGCATTTGTCTAAGGCTCGTCAGTTTCTAAATGTCTTGCAGGACAATTTCATGGTTCAGATGGTAGACGCACCAACTAGAAATAAAGCGTTACTGGATCTACTGATTACCAACAATACAGACCTGATCACTGATGTGGAAATATGTGGAAATTTAGGAAACAGCGATCACAGGTCAATCGGCTTCAGTATAAATCACACAAATAGGAAACATAAGGGGAATACAAAGACACTGAATTTCAAAAGAGCCAACTTCCCTAAACTAAGAACCTTGTTCGAAGGCATGAATTAGGATAAAATCTTAGGAACAAAGAACACGGAGGAGAGATGGGTTTGCTTTAAGAGCATATTATATAAGGGCATTAGCCAATGCATCCCATTGGGTAATACATTTATAAAGAGTGAACAAAAGTCCTGGATGGCTTAACTCCAATGTAGAAATGCATATAAAAGCGAAGAAGAAGGCCTTCAAAAAATACAAGGTTGAGGGATCATTATCAGCATTCAGACTTTATAAAGAACGCAACAAGAAATGTAAGGGTGCAATTAGGGTGGTTAAAATAGAACAGGAAAAACACAGCGGAGGAGAGCAAAAAAAATTCCAAGAAAGTATGTAAACAGTAAAAAAGGGAGGACAGACCATATTGGCCCCATAAAGAATGAGGAAGGACATCTGGTTACTAAGGATGGGGAGATGGCGAAGGTATTGAATGTATTCTTCTCAGTCTTCTCGAGGGAATCGTGGGGGCTTCAGTAACCAAAACTGCAGTGTTTATCCTTCTGACACATTGCAGGAAGCACCTCCATGGTTAACAGAGGGCAGAATTATAATTAGATTTGGGAAACTTAACATTAATAAATCACCGGGTATCATTAGCAATAATCAGCATGGATTCATGAAGAATCGTTCTTGCCAAACCAGTCTATTAACCTTCGATGAGAAGGTGAGCTGCCATCTAGATAAAGGAAGGCCCGTAGACATGGTGTATCTGGATTTTGCAAAAGCATTGGACACAGTTCCCCATAAACGTTTACTGTACAAAATAAGGTCCGTTAGCATGGATCACAGGGTGAGTACATGGATTGAAAACTGGCTACAAGGGCGAGTTCAGAGGGTGGTAAATAAATAGATAAATGGGGAGTACTCGGAATGGTCAGGGGTGGAAAGTGGGGTCCCCCCAGGGTTCTGTGCTGGGACCAATCCTATTTATTTTGTTCATAAATGACCTGGAGGATGGGGTAAACGGTTCAATCTCTGTATTTGCGGACAATACTAAGCTAAGCAGGGCAATAACTTCTCCGCAGAATGTGGAAACCTTGCAAAAAGACCTGAACAAATTAATGTGGTGGGCAACTACATGGCAATTGAGGTTTAATGTAGAAAAATGTAAAATAATGCATTTGGGTGGCAAAAATATGAATGCAATCTATACACTGGGGGGAGAACCTCTGGGGGAATCTAGGATGGAAAAGGACCTGGGGGTCCTAGTAGATGATAGGCTCAGCAATGGCATGCAATGCCAAGCTACTGCTAACAAAGCAAACAGAATATTGGCATGCATTAAAAAGGGGATCAACTCCAGAGATAAAACGATAATTCTTTCTTGAATGATTTTGATAGGAGTAAAGATTTACTACATGATTACCACTTGTATTAACCATAAGAAAGAATCTGTTCATCCGCTGTAATATTTTGTCACACACCCCAAATATGATGACTCGGATATTCTGTATTTCTCTTGTGCCATGATATAATGTACTGTACCATTATTTTTTACCCAATAAAAACGCTTGTAAACAAAATGATAATTCTCCCGCTCTACAAGACTCTGGTCCGGTCGCACCTAGAGTATGCTGTCCAGTTCTGGGCACCAGTCCTCAGGAAGGATGTACTGGAAATGGAGCGAGTACAAAGAAGGGCAACTAAGTTAATAAAGGGTCTGGAGGATAGAAGTTATGAGGAAAGGTTGCGAGCACTGAACTTATTCTCTCTGGAGAAGAGATGCTTGAGAGGGGATATGATTTCAATTTACAAATACCGTACTGGTGACCCCACAATAGGGATAAAACTTTTTTGCGGAAGGGAGTTTAACAAGACACGTGGCCACTCATTTAAAATTGGAAGAAAAGAGGTTTAACCTTAAACTACATAGAGGGTTCTTTACTGTAAGAGCGGCAGGGATGTGGAATTCCCTTCCACAGACGGTGGTCTCAGCGGGGAGCATCGATAGTTTCAAGAAACTATTAGATAAGCACTTGAACAACCGCAACATACAGGGATACACAATGTAATACTGACATATAATCACACATAGGTTGGACTTGATGGACTTGGGTCTTTTTTCAACCTCACCTACTATGTAACTATGTAACTATTTTACACATATACATATTGGTTATATACAAATATTGCTTACTTTTTTATGATCTGATGTATGTACACCAATCTGGTCTTGTTCACGATGTTTGAGATCAGACCATCGTTTTCTGATTTGAATGATAGTCTTTTCTATTTCTCCACATTCAATTTGCAACAGTGAGGAGATCAAAATTGTGTGTGTTTGATGACCAAACCCTAAAAAAGATTCTAATTATGTCCCATTTTCATATACAGGAAAGTGTCAGTCTGGAGGGGCCAGCGGCCAGCAGCCAGACGGCGTCTCAGATCCCTCCCCTACGCCCTCCTGCTGCTAAAAGGGCCAGGAAAAGCAGGAATCTTGAGGAGGCCACAGCGTCCTTCCTCAGCCAGGCCACTATTGCGCTCCGTACAGACCCAGATGAGGCTGAGGAATTTGCCGTGACAGCAAATAAATTAAGGCAGGCCGGTAAGAAAAGGAGCAGGTGTGAGGAACTCATCCTGCAGCTCCTCAACAAGAGGGTGAGGGGCCAAATTTCAGACCACACGCACCTGTGTGATTTTGTGGCCCCACATCCACCACCTCCACAGCCACCCCACCCACCACAGCATCATGTCGGTCAGTGGCAATACCAGCCCCAAGACCAACAAGCCCGCTGGACAGGGGATTTTCACCCCTTCACCACTTACTAATTTCTATTTTTTGTATTTTTTATTTAATAATGATTTTATTTGTTATATTTTCTATATTTTGCATGCCTAGAATGGACTTTTTGGTTAATTTATTTGTATTTGGATGACAGATAGCATCTCTAATTTAATTTTTTTTTTTATGCACAATAAAAAATTTGTGTAGAATAATACTTGGCTATGTGTATTACTTTAAATGACAGTTTAGGACTAGGCAGTTACATTTTAAAAAATACAATGTAAAATTAAGGTACACCAACATAGTTATATCTTTGATCTTAAAAACTCCAGGATGATGGTGTTGTGGTAACTTGCCCAAAAAAAACAAACAACAAGCATAATAATAATATTCTTGATATCACTATAAAATAAAAGCCTTTTAAAATACGTTTGCCATAACTCCATCAGTATCACCAGCAAAGCAGCTTCATTATTATCCCATTAAAGAAGAGACTGTGCGCTGTATTTCGACATTTCATAATTTGCCATGTCACGAATGTTAATTCTCCATTACGAATGCTAGATTACAAGACCGACCACTTCTGGCTCATTCCTTGCTTCTGATCATGCGTGTTTGTACTTTTGACTTTTGTGTGACGGACTTGTGTACTGACGATATGAGAATCAGACAACAGACCATTGTCCGCAGAAAATGTACTAGCCTGCCATCCAACATTTGTTGGCCGTAAGTTGGACAACAATTGTCAGAAGGAGCGTACTAACGGTCACATTTTAGGACAACAGTCTGTCAGCAGACAATCCCCTGCCAACAATCTGATTGTCTGTACGAAGCTTTAGTCTTAAAGAAACAATAGAGAGTGTACAGAAGATTTTATTTCAGAATTTTATTCTCCCCCACCACCCTTCCTTGAAGATCAGACAGCTAGGGTGTATCTACAGACAGTTTTATTATTATTGGGAAATTATCTCATAGGTATGGGTAGCTGAATTACACAGATCTGTATAGCGCACCTAGAAAAAGGACAGACGAGGGTTTAAAAGAACAGGAAGATTTAGGTCCAAAACAAAGCCAGCTAAATCCTTTGGCTGCACGATTGGACAGCAGATGCTTGATTTTCATGGATCACATTTATCAAAGGTGCCCCTTACCAAAGTTCATTTTTACCAATTGTAAGAATGTTCTTTCATCAGTAATTTCACACTTTGCCTGTGGAGCCTTTGATAAGACTTCAATCACACTGCCATATCTCTAAATCAACACATCTTTGTGCTGAATAACCTCCTTATCCTCTCCTTGTCCTATGCTATCCCCCCAGGAAGAATATAACGGTGAAAGAAGACAAGGCCATGGCTCTATTTCTGAAACAAACGCTTAACATCAGTGCAGGACATTTCAACTAAACAAATGCAAAATGTCTTTAGAATTATCCTAGATTTACTTTTATTCTGAAAACTCAGAATTTGTCATTTGCTTCTTATAGCAATCTCAGTTCTATGAGCTGTCAAGCGTAGAATGAAAAAGCTGCCTTAATTAGAAGCCATGTGGCCAGCCTATTTTTACTGGTTGTCTTTGGGGACTGACGTTGCACTTAACTCTTTTTCTAAAGGACAATGCATTTGCAGAAGGCTTAACTACGATTAATAAAGAGCAGCTGGCAATCAGGAAATGTGCAACTGGGCAAACTATTATGCTCCAAATTTATATTCTAATCTCATATTTTACTATGTAGATGCTGATGTATATGTTTGATTGCATTAAGTGAATGTTCTGCTTGAGTGAATTCACCTAAAGCAACCAAAACACCTGTTTTCACCATAGTGATAGTTTGTCCCATCAGTGAACTGGTTTGCTATTGGTGATCATGCACAAACTAAGGTCTGTATAATCCAATTGTGGCAGCTAAACTATATAATCCCAAATAAACCTTTACCTCAATCAGCGCAAAGAAATAAGTGTAAATAATAAAGTGCAAATATATAAAATCCAAGTGGCTAAATGTAAAATACACCAATTGCTGCTTGGCACTCAACAGTGTTCTCAGTCACTTCAATATAAAATCAACAAAAAATATAGTGCAGGGAAACTAGAAACAATATTGTCAAACATTAAAGTGGACCCATGTAAATAACTGTGCATCAATATGTTCTAAAACAGGTAGGCGGAGGGGCACACTGGCAGCATTTGATGGGTGCAGTGGGAGCATATGATGGGCACAGTGGCAGCATTTGATGGACACAGTGGGAGCATTTGATGGGCACAGTGGGAGCATTTGACGGGCACAGTGGCGGCGTTTGGCACAGTGGCGGCAATTCATGGGCACAGTGGCTGCGTTTGATGGCACAGTGGCGGCAATGCATGGGCACAGTGGCTGCATTTGATGGCACAGTGGCTGCGTTTGATGATACAGTGGAGGCAATTCATGGGCACAGTGGCTGCGTTTGATGGCACAGTGGCGGCAATTCATGGGCACAGTGGCGGCAATGCATGGGCACAGTGGCTGCGTTTGGTGGCACAGTGGAGGCAATTCATGGGCACAGTGGCTGCGTTTGATACAGTGGAGGCAATTCATGGGCACAGTGGCTGCGTTTGATGGCACAGTGGCGGCAATTGATGAGCACAGTGGTGACGTTTGATGGCACAGTGACGGCAATTGATGAGCACAGTGGCATGCGTTTGATGGCACAGTGGCTGCGTTTGATGGCACAGTAAGGCTGCAATTGATAGTTTTTTTTTTCAGAATTTTTCAATTTGTTTGCGCCCCCCCAAAAAAAATTTTTAGCACCAGCCGCCACTGGGCTGGAGTGCAGTTGGTATCAGGCCGCATGGGACTGGAGCCAGCACTACAGGGGAGGCATCAGCTTATGCGGCTCTTATCAGCTTATGCGTCATTGCAATCTGTTTGATACTCTGGAATGGCGGGTGAGCAAGCCCATACTGCGATTTACCAGTCACCTGTCTGCGATCCACTGGTAGATCGCGATCTACAGGTTGCTGACCCCCGTTCTAAAAAACAAATGATTGCTACAATCAGATAAAGTAGTAGAGATCAGTCAAAAAGAAAAAGACACTTCCACCTCCGTGTTACAAAATAAATGTGTTCATCAATAATCCTCCACCAGTGAATGGATGGACACTCATCTTATACTTAGACCACTGTTTCAACAGTGGGTCTAAGCCAGGGGTCTTCAAACTGCGGCCCTCCAGGTGTTCAGGAACTACAATTCCCATCATTCCTAGTCATGTCTGTGAATGTCAGAGTTTTACAATGCCTCATGGGATGTGTAGTTCTGCAACAGCTGGAGGGCCGTAGTTTGAGGATCCCTGGTCTAAGCAATCAGTCCCCTAATTGGGGTAAAATCTGATGAATGCTTCTGCTCCGCTCTGTACTCTCCAACACCTCCTGTCAGTGCTGCGTGATCTTAATCAGCGGTATATAAAAATCAAACAAAGGGGAATCTAGTGCTCTCTATCAGAATTTTTAATGTCAGATTCTCCCATAAAATCACATAAAATGCACTGCACTCGGCCATGCCGGCGTATCAAACAGATATCAAACTCCCAATGTGCTGGAGCCAAGATGGTGGTGACCGCGGAATGAAAACCGAGCGTCTGGCTCCTATTCCCAGACGCATGTCGTCCTGGGTATGGACTTCATCAGTGGGTCATATATAATGGCAGGTTTAGCTGTTATTGGAAAAAATGGCTAAACCTGCCATTATATGCCATATGATGATGCTAAAGAACCCATTTTTGTGTACATAGAAAGGAAAGTTTGTCCTCATCTGTTGTTCTTCAGGTCACGTTGGGCATCCCATAGACACTATACCCTATCCAAGTTGTTTCCCCAAAATAGACAACAAAAACAAGCCCACGGACTGATTACTTGTGTTTGGATGCTAGTTGAAAATGTGTGATGCCTGGCTGTGTGGGAATAGGGGGACTCAATATCCGGGGGGGGGGGGGGGTAGTGCTAGACCTATAAAAAAAATTGCTACAAGTCTGGTGGCCGTACAAATATAATCCCAGTGTCTGAGGTTTGGAAAAATGTAGTGTTGCTCTAAACTGCTGTGTCACTAATTCAATTTTGGGTGTGATGTTGCTAGGCTGTGACTAGCCTGACCCTTTTCTTGGCTTTGCATGTCTTCCTTAAAGTGGAACTTCAGTCATTTGTTCAACTTTCCATCTATTAAATCCTCTGTTGTTTTAACTTTGGTTAATAAATTTTCTTTTTCTGACAGTAAGTACCTCATACAGCCTACTTCCTGTTTGTCTGGTAAAAAGCCTAGGTTTATGACATCATGGAAGCTTTCTCTCTCACTCTCGTGAGAGTTTGCCAAGAAGGGAGGGGGGATGAATCATATGAGGGCCAATGAGACCTGCAGAGCTGGAAGTGTGCCTCTGTGTGTCTGTGTAAATCCAGGAAGTGAACAGGCAGCAACTTCAGCTGCTCACAGTTAAAATGGTTGCAGCCAGACTTAGTATAGGGGGATTTCTGCAGCATATTTGACAAGTACAGAATCACAGTATATATAAAAGAATATGCAAAGTGGTTGAAGGGAAACTTCAGAATGGCAAAGATGTTTTTATTACAAATTATGTGAACAGACTGCAGTTCCTCTTTAAGTGTATTTGTTTGATTGCTTTCCTCTGTTAGGCCTCTTTCACACGGGGCAGATCAGTGATGATCCGCCCCGTGAACATCCGCTGGCTCAGCGGGGATCGCTCCGCCGATCCCCGCTGAGCAGGAAGATGACAGGTCCATCGCTGCACGCTGTGCAGCGACGGACCTGTCAGAGCGCCGCTCTCCCCTATGGGGGATCGGATGATGACGGTCCGTAGTGTCCGTCGTCATCCGATCCGATCCGAAAAACGGAGGGAAAAGTAGGTTTTTCCTCCGTTACACTTTTCGGATCGGAGCGGGTCGGATGTCAGCGGACATGTCACCGCTGACATCCGACGCTCCATAGGGATGACTGTATGTCCGTTTTTCATCCGAAAACGGAAGGATGAAAAACGGACATACGGATCGTCCGTGTGAAAGAGGCCTTACTGTGAAGGAGGTTTCAGTAATCAATATAGGAATGACAATCCCTGAGTTATGAATATTGCAATTTAGGCTGGTGTGTATTGTAGCTATTCGTGGCTGTCTACACAGCTTGTAAATACCTGCAGTTATGCTGCTGAATGCACACAAAGTGGCTGCTGGTTACCTCTCTTAATAGTGAATGGAGCCGGCACAGGAATCAGAAGATTTAGCATTAGGATTTGATTGCTGGAGACCAAACCTGTGAACATCACAGGCAGAATTGGGGTTGATTTACTAAAGGCAAATAGACTGCACTTTGTGCAGTGTAGCTGCTCCAGAGCATAGTGAATGAGGTGAAGCTCTACTGACTTCCATCATCCAACCATGTGCAAGCAAAAATGCTATTTTTTTATTTCCTTGAATGTGATTGGGTATTTTTTGCAAAGTGAAGCTTCACATCATTCACTAAGCTTTGGAGCAAACTGCACTTGTGCACAGCCTACTTGCCTTTAGTAAATCAACCCCACTCCAGTGGCGGCTGGTGCTAAATATTTCTGGAGGGCAGCAAACTAACGACACCCCCCCCCCCAGGACAGACTTGAAGGCAGTGATCGCTGCTAGCAACCCTGCCCCCCCCCCGCGGGAGACTGACAGCAGAGGGGAAGGCGGCAAGACTAACCTTAACATAGGAGGCAGGAGCTGGGCCATTGCTTCTCCTCCGGGCTGAACAGGAAGTGTGTCCTGTGACACGATTGGCCAGTGTGTCCTGAGACACAGTTGGGAGTCCTAAGACTCCCTGGCGAATTGGGTCTCAGTACCTGCTTCCAGATTGGCCGGGAGACGAATCAGGAAGACAATAATGAATATTAATTCGCTATTGTCACACAAGTGGGTGGGCTCGGTGCGCAGTGCGGGCACCATGCTCTGTGCCCCAAGCCCATCCTTTTTTTGAAGCCAATTAGAGCCTCAGACTCTAATCACGTGCCAAAAAACAAACAAACATTGGAATCCATGCGCCCGGCGCCCTGCATGTAGATTAGGGGACGGGCGCCCCGTATGGAAATGCCACCACTGGTGTACTCCATGACCTTTCTCTAGAAGCCATACTGTAGATCCTAAGTTAATCAGAAACATACCCACTAAGCTCCACAGCACCTCACTGTATAGATTTTAGTACATGTCACAAAATCACGGGTTATCACTAGTGTAATGCTTCACTGTTGTCTGCAATGAAGATGAATTAATTGCATACAACTTTTTTCACCATCAGTAAATATTGCAAACCCCCTGGTCAATGAGTGCTAACAAAATGTGTTTTTGTTGGGAACTCTATAGCTTAATTTTGATTCTCCGGTTCCTACATACAATGAATCTGTTGTAGACCTTTTAGCAAGAAGTTGTGCTCAACAGCACAAAATGATTTGAAAAAACTAAGCATTAATCAGTCCCACCTAAGTTTTATATATACTACAGCAAAAAATAAGCTTTCATATCAAAACCCCTTTCAGCCATTGATGCATTCAGAAAAATATCAAGGAGCCAAGCTTGAAGATAATTCTCTAACAAAATGGTGACATTTTCTCTTATAGATGCAAAAATCTCCAGTTTAATACCAGTTCTATAAATAAGTCAGGTAATTGTTGGCGCTGATTATGTATGAATGTCCCTCTAATACGCCAATTTATACAATTCTTCTCTTCAGTTATCAGTCCTAATACCCTGATAGCAGTGAACTTAAACAATTAGTGGCTCACTGTAGCCCAGTTCTTTGGCGTACGATTAAGCTGTTAATTGCTTAACAATTCTGCATCTACAACAAAGAGTTTTAATAGCACAAAGCGTTAATGAAAAGAACTTAATTACCGTATATCCCTTGATATGGACTGAGCTCCTTAATGCTGAGCATATGCTCCTCAATGTATGTCTGTGGCTGAAATGTAAGGCTGTTCAGAATATAATCTTTCAAAAGTGGCAACGATAACAATAGCATATAAATTATAATTCAGACTGGAGCCTTTTACTTTTTTCACTAAAACACTTTTAAAAAATGCTAAATTATTTTTAGGTGAGAGCGTTATATGCAGAGACAGCAATACATGAAGTAGATGTACATAAAACTGCTAATTACATTGTTGATCTTAAAGGGGTTGTAAACCTTTGTGTTTTTTCACCTTAATGCATCCTATGCATTAAGGTGAAAAAACACCTGGCAGTGAGTGGCATTCCCAAGATTTTTTTTAGAACAAAAAGTAGAAAATATCATTTTTTTTCAAAATTTTCGGTCTTTTTCCGTGTATAGAGCAAAAAATAAAAATGGCAGAGGTGATCAAATATCATCAAAAGAAAGCTCTATTTGTGGGAAGAAAAGGACGCAAATTTCGTTTGGGTACAGCATTGCATGACCGCGCAATTAGCAGTTAAAGCGACGCAGTGCCGAATTGTAAAAAGTGCTCTGGTCAGGAAGGGGGTAAAACCTTCCGGGGCTGAAGTGGTTAAAGACACAGTCTTGCATGTGAGTTACAACAGTTTTATTAAAAGTTATTTTATCCTATCATTGCTGAGAAATTTGTATTCCTTCCTTACCAGTGTTGGATATCAAGGCATTATTATTGTAGAGATTTGACACAGTGGAGTGGTTTTTCTAAAATTGGAGAGTGCAAAATCTGGTGCAACTCGGCATTGAACCCAATCAGCTTTCAGGGTTTTTTTTGTCAGGGCTTAATTGAACAAGCTGAAGTTAAAAGCTGTTTGGCTACCATGCAAAGCTGCACCAGATTTCGCACTCTCCAGTTTTAGTAAATCAACCCCACTGAGTTTTGATCAACTCTGGATTGAACTGGGGACGATTGCAAGAGATATTTCAGGTCATATTTTTTATGTCATTCAGGTGCATCACCTGGGTCAAGTTGCAGGGCTCAGGTAAGTAAAAGGGGGGGGGGGCCCTTTTACTTACCTGAGCCCTGCAACTTGACCCAGCGGGGACGGGCTGTCTCTCTGCCCGGGGTTCTCAGCTCTTGATTGGATAGATTGATAGCAGCGCAGCCATTGGCTCCCGCTGCTGTCAATCAAATCCAATGACACGGGTGCCAGGGGAATGCTGAACTCGGGAGCGCGCCCGCAAGGTAACCCCCTCGGGAGAGCACTTCTCTTAGGGGGTTATCTGATGTGAGGAGGAGCCCCGAGAGCCACTGAGGGACCCCAGAAGACGAGGTTCAGGGCCACTCTGTGCAAAACTAGCTGCACAATGGAGCTAAGTATGATATGTTTCCCACGCAGAATCCGGCGGTCACTCTAGAGGCAGCCATTCTTGGTTCCTTTGCTGCCCTGAGCAATCTCCCATTTCGTGGTCTCAGAGCCAGCTTGTCCATGACAACTCCGATGCGAACCACTGTGAGGGTCTGGCAGGAGGCTAGGAAAATATATGGGAAGCCCAACTACATTTTGCCTCATATGCCCCTATGGGGTAATCCTATGCTCCCCCACTTTTACACTATACCAGACCCCTCTCTCTGGGCAAAAAAGGGAATCCTTACATTAAAACATATAGTTAAAGATGGCAGGCATATGACTTTCCAAGCCCTGAGGCAATCCTTTGCTATCCCGTCCTCCTTCCAATTCAGATACTGGCAGCTGAAGCACGCCTTTTGAGGCTCAGTTCCCTGCCCCCCTCACTCTGGAACCAGACTCAATTGAATGGCTCTTGACTTCCAGTGTGATGGGTAAGCCTCTCTCAACACCATACCTATACCTTACAGTGGAGTATGATGCCAAACTAACTAAAACCTGGGAGAAGTGGAGGGCTGACATTCCCTCTTTGGATGAGGAGGAATGGAAGGAGTGTTTAATCTCCTACATTCCCTCCATGATCGCTGCAAAAGACAGGTTTATACAATTTAAGTTCCTACACAGAGCGTATTTCACCCCACAGATATTGGCGCGCATCTACTATCAAAGAGATCCCAACTGTCAGAGATGCAGGCAGGAAGTGGGCACTTTTTGGCACATGGTCATGGTCTGGTCTTGTCCCAAACTCCGACCCTTTTGGTCGGCAGTGGCCTCTACACTGGGTAACGTCATAGGCTCATCTGGAGGATGTTGAGGGAGATAGGTATAGTAAATTGTGTCTAACCTTCACATTGTACTACGCTAGGCGGGAAATTCTACTGCGATGGAAATTGGTGGAGCCTCCTACCCTAGCCTCGTGGATAAGGTCGGTGAATAAGGTACTCCCGCTGTATAGATTAAAGTATGAAAGTAGACAATGCCCGGGGAAGTTTGATAAAATCTGGTCATCCTGGGTGGACGCCTCCGGAGATCCTGAACCCCCTACCCCCTACCCCATACCTCGTACCCTTTCCCTTCATCCCCTCTCCCCCCATCCCTTCCTCCCTCCCTTCCCCCCCTCTCCCCCCCCCTATTTCCCCCCCCCCATCACCCCTATCAGGATTGATTGAATATTGGGTTATTTACCTTATCTTATCTAAGAGATTATAATGTTATGATGCCATGAGGAGTATCGTTGACTGTAATTTCTGACATTTGTACAACTGGAACATCTGATAAGTAGTGGATATCGCTTAAGGGAAAATCTTGTTGTCACTATTCTCACCGTAATGATTGTACTAATTACTAGTATTGTAATGCTGATTTGTTTAATAAAAAATTCTCTGTTAAAAAAAAAAGTATGATATGTTTGTTATTTAAAAAAATTAAAAAAACAAACCCTTGCAATCACTTTAAGGCGGTTTTATGGGAATTTCAGGCTTATGTGGAAACCACCTATCTGCAGACGGACCCTGTGTGTAATACTACAGAGGAGTTCTTGATCCATGCAAACCTCCATCTTAAAACCAAAAGGACTGACCTGTATCTGCATGTTTATCCTGTGATTCCAGACATCACCAGCAAGTTGCGCTGCAGCCAAAATCTGTGTTTTCAACTCCTGGTTCAGCAAAGAAGTTAAAGCGGAAGTAAACCCATACATAAAACAGTTTCGTTTATGGGATGTGCCAGAAATGTAACACTCCCATTGGTTGTGCTCTCACCCAAACTGTCAAACCATCCAATAGCTGGTGTCATAACTGATCACATGTGCAGCATCATGGCAGCTGTAGATTAAACAGGCAAAGAAGGCAGCTTCCTTGGCTGAAAACGATAGGAGGCTTTACTTACACTTTAATAGATCGGGATCCTCAATGAAACGGTAAAAACGTTTCTATTATATCCCTCCCAGGCTTAAAGAGGGAGTGGCTACCCGGGTAAGAGCCAGCTAAGATTTGCCCACTTGTATAAATGACAGGACATAGTTTGAAAAAAAAAACTATGCATCCAAAGAAGATTAATTCAAAATAATATACCAAACTTGTAACAAATATAATTTTTTATTTTTTTATCATGGGCAGAAATGTAAAAAAATACAAAGTATATTCTAACCAGATATATATGATATACTTCATATGAACATTTTGTATTCTTGCCACACTCATCCAGCTGGTAGATGAAGCTCTTGGAAATTTTTCATGTTTTAATTTTTTCCTTACCTTTTGCTGAAAAAGTATGTTGTGAACAGAGCTCAATAACTCAAGCTAAACTTTATACACAAAATTGAATATATGAGAGCAGTGACTTTTTCCTTTCTGTCCATAAAGTTGCATCCTGGGTTTAATCAGAGAAAACTGTCTGAAAGCTGTGCTCTTTCTCTAAAATCCCATAGTGCACTGGAAATCCGTTTGTCATACATGGGATCCTATATTAAAATGTTATTAGGAAAATAAGTATTGTATATATGTCATACTACACATAGCAATTAAAACACATTTTTTAAATCATAAACATAAAAAATTAAATAACACTGACATAAAATATTGTAGTTTACATTGACAACATATACAGTGCCTTGCAAAAGACCCCCCCCCCCCTTGGCCTTTTGCCTATTTTGTTACATTACAACCTTTGGTTCAATATTTTTTTAATCTGAATTATATGTGATGGATCATAACACAATAGTCTAAGTTGGTGAAGTCAAATTAGAAAAATATATACATACCACTATTTTTCAGAAATAAAAAACTGATAATTGGCATGTGCATATGTATTCACCCCCTTTGTTATGAAGCCCATAAAAAGCTCTGTTGCAACCAATTACCTTCAGAAGTCACATAATTAGTAAAATGATGTCCACCTGTGTGCAATCTAAGTGTCACATGATCTGTCATTACATATACACACTTTTTTGAACGGCCCCAGAGGCTGCAACACCAACACAAGAGGCACACTAACCAAATACTGCCATGAAGACCAAAGAACTCTCCAAACAAGTAAGGGACAATGTTGTTGAGAAGTAAAAGTCAGGGTTAGGTTATAAAAAAATATCCAAATCTTTGATCCCTAGGAGCACCATCAAATCTATCATAACCAAATGGAAAGAACATGGTACAACAGCAAACCTGCCAAGAGATGGCCGCACACCAAAATTCACAGACCAGGCAAGGCATTAATCAGAGAGACAGCACAGAGACCTAAGGTAACCCTGGAGGAGCTGCAGAGTTCCACAGCGGAGACTGGAGTATCTGTACATAGGACGACAATAAGCCGTACGCTCCATAGAGTTGGGCTTGATGGCAGAGTGGCCAGAAGAAAGCCATTACTTTCAGCAAAAAACAAAATGGCACATATTGAGTTTGTGAAAAGGCACGTGGGAGACTCCCAAAATGTATGGAGGAAGGTGCTCTGGTCTGATGAGACTAAAATTTAAAACAAGATTTAAAAAAACGCCATGAAACGCGTTGAGTCCATACTCAAGGGTGCCAGGTTTACAGCTTGTATTATTATGAATTCATTTTACAAATATTCTGTGCTTTTCATGTCTATTTACTTGGTTTATTCATTATAGGGACTACCCACTGGTTACAATTAATAGTCTTTACTAATATATCAAAGTTACAATATCCTCTACCCACAGAGACACACCTCATTTAAAGTCCCGCATCCACTTCTTTTATTTTGTTCTTATATATCTTTTAGGGATGGAGGCATGTCTCTGTTATGGTTGGGCTGACTTGGGTCACTTTCTGTTTTTTAACTTGAGACTAAAATTTAACTTTTGGCCATCAAAGAAAATGCTATGTCTGGCGCAAACCCAACACATCACATCACCCAAAGAACACCATCCCCACCGTGAAACATGGTGGTGGCAGCATCATGCTGTGGGGATGTTTTTCAGCTGGGAAACTGGTCAGAGTTGAGGGAAAGTTGGATGGTGCTAAATACAGGGATATTCTTGAGCAAAACCTGTACCACTGTGTGTGTGATTTGAGGCTAGGACGGAGGTTCACCTTCGAGCAGGACAATGACCCCAAACACACTGCTAAAGCAACACTTGAGGGGTTTAAGAGGAAACATGTAAATGTGTTGGAATGGCCTAGTCAAAGCCCAGACATCAATCCAATAGAAAATCTGTGGTCAGACTTAAAGATTGCTGTTCACAAGCGCAAACCATCCAACTTGAAGGAGCTGGAACAGTTTTGAAAGGAGGAATGGGCAAAAATCCTAGTGGTAAGATGTGGCAAACTCATAGAGACTTATCCAAAATGACTTGGAGCTGTGATAGCCGCAAAAGGTGGCTCTACAAAATATTGACTTTAGGGGGGTGAATGGTTATGCACACTGACTTTTTCTGTTATTTTGTCCTATTTGTTGTTTGCTTCACAATAAAAAAAATCTTCAAAGTTGTGTGTATGTTCTGTAAATTAAATGATGCAAATCCTCAAACAATCCATGTTAATTCCAGGTTTTGAGGCAACAAAAAATGAAAAATGCCAAAGGGGTGAATACTTTTGCAAGGCACTGTAGTATGATCAATGCAATCATTTCTAAGAAAAAGACATACATGTGGGCAATGTCCATTGTCCAGTGCACTACATTTAACCGCTTCAGCCCTGGAAGATTTTACCCCCTTCCTGACCAGAGCACTTTTTGCGATTCGGCACTGCGTTGGTTTAACTGACAATGGCGCAGTCGAGCGACGTTGCACCCAAACAAAATTGACGTCCTTTTTTTCCCACAAATAGAGCTTTCTTTTGGTGGTATTTGAATACCTCTGTGGTTTTTATTTTTTGCGCTATAAACAAAAAAAAGAGCGACAATTTTGAAAAAAATGCAATATATTTTTACTTTTTGCTGTAATAAATATCCTCCAAAAAAATATAAAAAACTATTTTTTTCCTCAGTTTAGACCAATATGTATTCTTCTACATATTTTTGGTAAAAAAATCGCAATAAGCGTATATTGATTGGATTGCGCAAAAGTTATAGCATCTACAAAATAGGGGATAGTTTTATGGTATTTTTTATTATTAATTTTTTTTAGTAATGGCGGCGATCTGGGATTTTTATAGGGACTGCGACATTTTGGCGGACACATCGGACACTTTTGACACTATTTTGGGACCATTGTCATTTTTACAGCGATCAGTGCTATAAAAATGCACTGATTACTGTGTAAATGACACTGGCAGGGAAGGGGTTAACCACTAGGAGGCGATGAAGGGGTTAAGTGTGTCCTAGGAAGTGATTCTAACTGTGGGGGGGGGGGGGGCTTCAACTCACATGACGGTGATCACTACTCCCGATGACCGGGAGCAGTGATCTCTGTCATGACACAAGGCAGAACGGGGAAATGACTTGTTTACATTTCCCCGTTCTGCGGTCCGTGACACGATCGCCGG
Source organism: Lithobates clamitans (assembly GCA_037952925.1). NCBI lineage: Eukaryota > Metazoa > Chordata > Amphibia > Anura > Ranidae > Lithobates > Lithobates clamitans. The sequence goes on along the minus strand of JBBGZY010000777.1, from coordinate 24,764 downwards.
GAGACCTGCTATCCCCACCTCTTAAAGGGGATGTACAGTTACGCCCATTTGCCCACCACTGCGATCGTGCCTACGTATATTGGCGTGGAGCTGTCGGCAAGTGGTTAACGTACAACTAAATGCAAAACTTTTTTTATAAGTTTTGAATAGAGTGGATTGGGACACCTATCAGATTTTATTGTGACCCTGTTAGGAAGATCCCTCCTCTATTTGTCCTGTTTACTATTATCATTGAAAGTGAAAATAAAAGAAAATCCTGCGTTTTGGGTTGTCCCCAGAAAAGTAATATGGGGGAAATCTTCCAATGTGGACATGTGTTCTGGTGACCTAGGGGTCCCCAAGGAATTCCCTGAATTTACAGGGATTTCCTCTCACTTTCTGTTTTGGCTAAGGGATAGAAAGTGAAGGGAAATCTCCCTAATGGGACACAGATTGCAAAATATAAACTCACAGGGGTTATGACTAGAGTTGGGCCAAATACCCCCCGGTTTGGTTCGTGCCAGAACTTTTGAACATCGCAAAAGTTTGGACCCGAACCCCATTGAAGTCTATGGGACCCGAATTTGAAAAATCAAAAGTCCCCATTTTAAAGGCTTATATGCAAGTTATTGGCCATAAAAAGGGTTTGGGGGCCCCAGGTACTGCCCTGAGGACATGTATCAATACAAAAAATGTTTTTAAAAAAGATCGTTTTTACAGGAGCAGTGATTTTTTTTGATGCTTAAGGTGAAACAATAAAAATGAAAAATTCCTTTAAATATAGTGCATGGGGGTCCCCTTAGTCTGCATGTAAAGTGGCACATCTGTACCGTGTATAGAACTTGCTGCAGCAAAACTGACACTTATAAAGAAAAAAAATGACATTTAAATGACATTTAAATTGCCAGCAATACAATACCATTGCCGACAATACAAAAATGCTAAAAAAAAAACTGCGTCCCCCCCAATTCATATCAGGCCCTTTGGGTTTGGTGTGGATTTTAAGGGAAACCTCACGGCACAATTAAAAAAAAGAACGGCATGGGGGTCCCCTCCAAAATCCATACCAGACCAATATCCAAGCATCATCTTGGCAGGCAAGGAAACAGGGGAGAAGAGTGAGCAGGCTCTGCCCCCCCCCCCACCCCAAAGCACCTTGTCCCTATGTTGATGGGGACAAGGGCCTCTTCCCGACAACCCTGGTTGTGGTCTGTAGGCAGGGGGCTTATCAGAATCTGGAAGACCCCTTTAACAAGGGGGTCACCAGATCCCAGCCCCCTTCCTATGTGAATGAGTAGGGGGTACCCCTACCCATTCACCAAAAAAAAAAGTGTCAAAAATAAATAAAGACAGGAGGCAGCTTTGACAATTCCCTTATTAAAAAAATAACAAAACAATGTCCCCCGATGTAGATCCATCATCAATCATGACACCCTGCTGGACCCGGAAAAAAAATGCTCCGCTTGCAGTGATGGCTAACCACGGAATGACTGCTCTGCCATTTGACAGTTCTTAAATAGGTAAGAGGCAGGACCACCTGGTGACATCACCTGGTGGAACTGCCCCCTTGTGACATCACCGACTGGTGTATGCTGGGCCGATTATATCACAAGGGGGCTGTGCCACCAGGTGGCCCCGTCCCTTACCTATTTAAGAACTGTCAAATGACACAGCAGGCATTCGGCGCTTAACCTTCATTGCGGGCAAAGCGTGTTTTGATTTATTTTTTCAGATCTGGCGGTGCAGCGGCCATTGTGATTGACGATGGGTCCACATCGGGGGACATTTATTTTTTTATTGTTTTATTAAAGGAATTGTCAAAAACTACCTTCTGTCTTTATTTTGACACTTTTTTTGGTGAATGGGTAGGGGTACAATGTACCCCATACTCATTCACATGGGGGAGCGGGATCTGGGAGCCCCCTTGTTAAAGGGGTTTCCAGATTCTGATAAGCCCCCTGCCCGCAGACCCCCACAACCACCGCCCAGGGATGTCGGGAAGACTGTGATGTGGTATGGTTCAGGAGCCCCCCCCCTTTTCTTGTCCTGCCAGGCTGCATGCTCGAATAAGGGTCTGCTGTGTATTTTAGGGAGACCCCACGCCGTTTTTTCCCCAACTTTTTTCTATTGCCGGCAATGTGTTGTTTTTTTTTCATTCAGCTGTCAGTGGGGAAGCCCATTGACAGCTGATGACTCATCCGTTGTTAAGGATGCAGCAGACGGCTTCCTGGCCCACTCCTTAACATTCACTGTGCCCCTGATTGCACAAAGCTTTGCGCAATCAGGGCTTAGAATGCACTGTGCAGCGTGCAGTGGATTTTAGGGCGCTCGGCGGGCGAACATCCCCCTAAGCGCCCCACAAATTTAGGTGATCGCCGAACGGGCGAACAGGCGATGATCAGCTCAAACTGTTCACCCAACTCTAGTTATGACCCTCCCTTACTTTATCCAAAATGAAAAAAAAAAGTGTTTCCTATAGTACTACTTTAAAGTGGATGTAAACCCACACATATACCCAGTGAAGTGAACAGCCTCAGATGATACACAGAGATGAAACAAGTATTCGTACATAAGTTTTACATGTATACAGTATCTGCTGTTTGCAGCTTTATATACTGTTTAGAAAGTTCAGATCGTGTTAGGAGATTTTCTCTTCCTGGTTAGCGTTGCAGTGAAGCCTGGGCATACAGCCAAGATAGCTGATTGGAGGAAAGGCACACCCCCTCTCCTTATAGGTAGAGACTTTCAGCTCCGTTCGTTGTGTAGTTCAGGGCTCTGATAATCTATTTATAGCATCCTCCCCAACACAAAACTCAGGCTGCTTTTATCATATGTGATGGAGAACTTGTCATGAGTTATCAGGCTGATAACAGAAGAATGGAGCAGGAGACAGCTACGGGACATAGGGCTTTGACGAGAGATAACAAAACACTACAGATATATGTGCCCAGCTCAAATTTCATGAATCGGGTTTTCATCCACTTTGAGTTGAACTCTAAAAAGCTAATTATACAGTTGAAATGTATGATGGAAAACGTTGACTTTTTGTTAAATATATTTGAACATGTAAACATTAGATCTTCATTTTAACAGTGCCTACAGCTAAAAGTATTTGAGCAAATGATTCAGATGACATGTATTTAAATGTATTTAAATCATATCTAAATGAACAAAAATGCTAATTTGTCACATTGAAAAATAAGTACAGCTCCACATTTACTATCACTTTGAATCCATGAAAATTGTAATCTGGTGTACCAATTTAGTTGCCAATGATTACAATTTCCTAAAGTCTAGTTTACACTTATGGTTGGGAATTTACTGCTTCCCTTTAAGCTGCAAATGCCAGAGGTGCACAAGTGCCACAGCAGGAATAAACCCCCGTCATGTTCGCCGGGCACTACTACCCACTCAAAGCAGATCACTTTTTAGTGAAGCGGCAGTCCTTGCTGCATGTGTAAATGAGCCCTTTGGAGCTTTTCAGGTGGGGCCTGTTTTATTTAAATATATAAGGTCTGGTGTTCACTTTGCTTTTGACATTTGTGCTGTTATCATTGGAAAATCAATAGAGCTCTCTAAGGCTCTTGGACAGACGGTTTGGTATGGAGAGAATTTGGGCATTCCCCCATGGAGAGCCCCCGAGAGCGAGAGATAGAGATTAAGATCTCGGAAGTTTGGAGCCCAGAGCCTCCAAGGGAGCCGGCTAAGGTAGGGTTGAGTTCAAGTGATCGCCAACAGCATGTTCCAGACAAAGGCTTATTAAAAAGGTGAGATGGGCGCCGGTAAGAGAGAGAGAGACTGCAAATGACACCAACATGGAGCAGAAGGATGTCACTAATCAGCATTAGCATGTAAAGTCACTTGAACCTGGGGTTCAGACACCAGCAATGCATATGCCCTTAAAGGACTTACATCTGCATTAAAGGAATTATGATTGCTTTACTTCACCTTTGCAGGTATGCCAGGGCAGCACAAGCCTGTATTTAGGAGTAGGAAACGCTGTTCTTATATGCTGGACTTTGACATATTCATTTAGTACTTTTCTTAAGTAAAGTATTGAGATGTTGTCCTTGCCTGGTCTGCAGTTACCGAAAGAGGTGAATTGCATGTAACCAGCACCCATAGGTCACTGAGTGGGCCTTAACACTTTGGGGTATGAAGATATCAGGGTGGAGTGGAGTAGTGGTTACCTGGGGTAACGGAAGTTTTTCAGCAACCTGTCAATAGTGTGTACCTGTTATCGGTGGAGTGGCCACTAGCAGCGAGGGAGATGTTGTACAGAGGTATGGAAGTTCAAGAGTTAAGTGCACACGTGGAGCCTGTGCAGAGCGCACAGCAGGGCCCAGTAGAGGAGTTAACTAAGCATAGGAGCCGCTGCGACTCTCATTTTCAAGATGTATAGCTCAGAAGAATCAGAGCCAGGCTCCCAGAACTACAGCGATAGGTGTTATCAGGGAGTGCTATAAAGCTGTCAGATATAAATAATAGAGATAAACCCAGGGGGTATCATGCACCTTGCTAGACATAATTCATAGTGTACCTTAATTTTTTACAAAGGAGCTGAATTTCTATAATATTACTACACTGATGCATTGCTTTCTTTTAAAACGGAATTTCACCCAAAAGGGGAAGTTCCATCCTTCTTCCTCCCCCCCCCCCCCCCCCCTCCTCTGCTACATTTGGAATATATTTATTTTTTGGGAAGCTGGTTGTAAAGCCATAAGGAGTCACAGCCAGCAGCCCACAGTGAACATGTTGGCGCCAGGGACCTGAAGACTGGTAAAGTAAACGGCACAGGTGAGAATGGCACTGGATTCTTTAACAGGAGTGTACTTTTATTAAAAAGTCAGCAGCTGCAATTTTTGTAGATACAGAATGTAAATTTTTGCAGAACTGACTGAAGCTCCTTTTTAACCTAATGGTCAGTGCAGAGTTACTTTTTTCCACATTCCTAAAATATTGACTGCCTAGATAATGAGATAAATAAGCAATGTGTGTTTTTAGTGATTCGACTTTAATAATTTATATTTTTTTGTAGTGTTTACTGCAAAATCAATATTTTACTTTGATGAATTTGCTCTTCTATTATTGCATGCAATATTTCCAAATAACACATATATCGCATGCGATAACCATTAGTGAATTGATCCCTGTGTTTCTCTCATGCTGATCTTTTGGCATCAATCCTCTCTCAGTTACTGACCCAGAATTAGAGTTGCCACCTTTTCTATAAGTCAAACCCGAACACTTTAGCAGCCTGGCACACATTTGGGTGCCTCAAGGAGAGTAGCAATGCAGTGTAGCAGTGAACAGTTGGTGTAGCCAAATTGCCCTTGCTGACATCATCTCCCTGCCCCCTGTGATGCCAAATCTGCCCCCAGACAGCCACCCGCAGCTCCCGGATGGCAACAGATTTGTGTGTGACTATCTTGGTTACTTGGGAAGCCTCAGCCCGTCTGAATGATGTGTCCGAGTTTCAGGCAGACTGAAACCCAATACAAAATTCAAAACCCGGACTATCCGAGTGAATCCCGGACAGGTGGCAACCCTACATAGAATAGGTACACCGATCAGGAGATCTGCCTTCACTCACCAGCATAGTAATTCAAAAAGTACTGAAGTTAGAAGGTCAGCATTATAGCCAGAAAAAACTGTATTTTCAGAAGGAGATCTGCAATAGCAGCAGCATCCATGTCTATCTCAGCACATGTTTTCTAACACATCACTGAAAAAATGTGCTTCTCAAATTTGCCCCATGTTCCACTTTAGGTTTACATCAGAAGGTGAGGGGTATCAGACATGTAAGGTATACAAACATTATAGTTTTTTTTTAATTTCATGTGAGCGGGCATTGTACATAGCCATGGCATTGATAATGCACACATTATGCTAAATATGTACTCAGACAAAATGCCCCTTCACCATGTTTATTAGCAGGGAAGCATAGGATCCTTTCATACAAGAAATATAGTAAAAACATTTATTGTGCAAACCACAACTTGCAAGTCATTTATCAAAATTGTTATACAAATACAAAACCCTGGTTACTGACATATCTCAGAATGTTCCATCTGAGTTTAGTACAATTCATTTAAAACACAAAGTCAATTCATTAATAGACATCCACATGAATACCCCGACGCGTTTCGACCTGTGCTGTTGCGGTCTTCTTCAGTGGATTGTATTCTGGTGAAATATATAAAAAATTTCAATATAGCCACACCTTGTATAATATTAGGAACTGTATGTGTATATATAATGTTGTAATATTTACTACTCAAAGGGTGAGTTTCGAACAAAAAGTCACATATCCAGAGACTTCCAAAAAGGAAACACTGATCCAGGGATCCTCATGCGTCAATCCCCACTCTTCCAGGTGGGTACCAGCATCAAAAAGGCTTGCAAGAAGTCACACCCTGTTGGGACAACATGGGGGGGGGCGATGGACGACACCTGAGATCTATTGTAGTAGATAGTTAAGTGTTTAAGTATTTAATGGTAATGTCCTAGCACCCAGTGAGCTGTATCCCCACCTATGTATGCAAAATTCAAAACCCAGACTGTCCGAGTGAATCCCGGACAGGTGGCAACCCTACATAGAATAGGTACACCGATCAGGAGATCTGCCTTCACTCACCAGCATAGTAATTCAAAAAGTACTGAAGTTAGAAGGTCAGCATTATTGCCAGAAAAAAATGTATTTTCAGAAGGTGATCTGCAATAGCAGCAGCATCCATGTCTATCTCAGCCCATGTTTTCTAACACATCACTGAAAAAATGTGCTTCTCAAATTTGCCCCATGTTCCACTTTAGGTTTACATCAGAAGGTGAGGGGTATCAGACATGTAAGGTATACAAACATTATAGTTTTTTTTAATATTATGTGAGCGGGCATTGTACATAGCCATGCCATTGATGATGCACACATTATGCTAAATATGTACTCAGACAAAATGTCCCTTCACCATGTTTATCAGCAGGGAAGCATAGGATCTTTTTTCTGAATCAATGGAGAACTATTATATCCCCTTGACATGCAGGACAATTGTGAGCTGTTCCAATTACTGCAATCTGCCTGGTACTATTAAAATACTTTAGCTCTCTTGAATAAACTAAATGTATTTAAGTGTTGAGGCCCCGTGGCAGTGCAGGGAGCTGACAGGCACAATCAGGGGTAATGCAGTTGTCCAAGGTCTGCTTCCTTTATGAAAATAGTTCTCTCTAAATGTACCAAGATGTATCAGTTATGCTTTTGTCTACTCTACAGCCTGGTTATCTTCCCTGCCTGGTCTGAACCTACTTGAATACAAAAAATAAATGTAGGACTTAAAGAGGAACTGCAGTCTGCTCACATAATTTGTAATAAAAACACCTTTGCGATTCTGGAAGCTTCCCTTCAACCACTTTGCATATTATTTTATGTATACTATGATTCTGTACTTTCCAAATGCTGCAGAAACCTCCCTCCACTAAGTCTGGTTGCAACCATTTTAACAGTGAGCAGCTAAAGCTGCTGCCTGTTCACTTCCTGGATTTACACACACACACACACACACACACACACAGGCACACCTCCAGCTCTGCAGCTCTCATTGGCCCTCTTATGACTCACCCCCCTCCCTCCCTGGCAAACTCTCACGAGCGTGAGAGAAAGGGAGCTGTGCATGATATCATAAGCCTAGGCTTATTACCAGACAAGAAACAGAAAGTGGGCTGTATAAGGTATTTACTGGCAGAAAAAAAAATGTTTTACTTTCCAAAGTTAAAACAGCAAGGTCAGAAGATTTAATAGATGGAAAGATGAAAAAATTACTTCCGCTTTAAAGTGTTACTAAAACCAGAACCTGCATTCACTATATCTGGTCTCCCACAGTACACAGAACATTGAAATGCAATTATTTTAGTAAATATAAACTGCTAAATACCTTTTCTCAATGTCCAGCCAAGCACTGGTTAAAGCTTGTAGGAGGAGTTTTCTGACTGACCTATGAGACTGCCTCTGTCTGGACAGTGTTGATTGGCCCTGTGCTGATCACATGCATCCCCCCAAGAAGAAAAAAAAAACTCTCTAGCAATACACATCAAACTGAGCATGTGCAGCCTGACTCCATAGACTCTATGTTATCAGAAAACTATTAGGAGTCAGTGGAAGATGCGTAGTATCAGAGAAGACAGGATCAAACAGACTTTTTTACACAATGCACAGAATTTACCTCTTAGGTTCCACAGTGAGTATAACCAGCATGCTTTACTGCATATACAGACTGATTTTACTGTTGTGGGTTTAGTAACACTTTAAAATCCAGATACAGAATTGCATCTGTCCATATACAGTCAGGTCCATAAATATTGGGACATCGACACAATTCTAATCTTTTTGGCTCTATACACCACCACAATGGATTTGAAATGAAACAAACAACATGTACTTTAACTGCAGACCTTCAGCTTTAATTTGAGGGTATTTACATCCAAATCAGGTGAACGGTGTAGGAACGACAACAGTTTGTATATGTGCCTCCTACTTTTTAAGGGACCAAAAGTAATGGGACAGATAAACAATCATCCATCAAACTTTTACTTTTTAATACTTGGTTGCAAATCCTTTGCAGTCAAATACAGCCTGAAGTCTGGAACACATAGACATCACCAGACGCTGGGTTTCATCCCTGGTGATGCTCTGCCAGGCCTCTACTGCAACTGTCTTCAGTTCCTGCTTGTTCTTGGGGCATTTTCCCTTCAGTTTTGTCTTCAGTAAGTGAAATGCATGCTCAATCAGATTCAGGTCAGGTGATTGACTTGGCCATTGCATAACATTCCACTTCTTTCCCTTAAAAAAACTCTTTGGTTGCTTTCGCAGTATGCTTCGGGTCATTGTCCATCTGCACTGTGAATCGCCGTCCAATGAGTTCTGAAGCATTTTTACTGAATATGAGCAGATAATATTGCCTGAATCACTTCTGAATTCATCCCGCTGCTTTTGTCAGCAGTCACATCATCAATAAATACAAGAGAATAAGTTCCATTGGCAGCCATACATGCCCATGCCATGACACTACCACCACCATACTTCACTGATGAGGTGGTATGCTTTGGATCATGAGCAGTTCCTTTCCTTCTCCATAATCTTCTCTTCCCATCACTCTGGTACAAATTGATCTTGGTCTCATCTGTCCATAGGATGTTGTTCCAGAACTGTGAAGGCTTTTTTAGATGTTGTTTGGCAAACTCTAATCTGGCCTTCCTGTTTTTGAGGCTCACCAATGGTTTACATCTTGTGGTGAACCCTCTGTATTCACTCTGGTAAAGCCTTCTCTTGATTGCTGACTTTGACACACATACACCTACCTCCTGGAGAGTGTTCTTGATCTGGCCAACTGTTGTGAAGGGTGTTTTCTTTACCAGGCAAAGAATTCTTCGGTCATTCACCATAGTTGTTTTACGTGGTCTTCCGGGTCTTTTGGTGTTGCTGAGCTCACCGGTGCGTTCTTTCTTTTTAAGGATGTTCCAAACAGTTGATTTGGCCACACCTAATGTTTTTGCTATCTCTCTGATGGGTTTGTTTTGTTTTTTCAGCCTAATGATGGCTTGCTTCACTGATAGTGACAGCTCTTTGGATCTCATATTGAGAGTTGACAGCAACAGATTCCAAATGCAAATAGCACACTTGAAATGAACTCTGGACCTTTTATCTGCTCCTTGTAAATGGGATAATGAGGGAATAACACACACCTGGCCATGGAACAGCTGAGCAGCCAATTGTCCCATTACTTTTGGTCCCTTAAAAAGTGGGAGGCACATATACAAACTGTTGTAATTCCTACACCGTTCACCTGATTTGGATGTAAATACCCTCAAATTAAAGCTGAAAGTCTGCAGTTAAAGCACATCTTGTTCATTTCATTTCAAATCCATTGTGGTGGTGTAGAGAGCCAAAAAGATTAGAATTGTGTAGATGTCCCAATATTTATGGACCTGACTGTAGGTAGCCATAGTATGACTTTTCATTATGAGGGTGCCAGAGTTTAGCATTGAAAGGAGCTGGTAACCTCCACACATCATTTCTCTTCTAAGGTTCAATTTTTATGCCCGCCAACATTGCCAAACATACCAACATTGAGAATTCAAGCAAAAGAATAAACATTTCAAGCGGAGTGGGTAGCATACATTGTCTAGTAAAGGGAGCAGCTTGCTAATGAGACGTGATTGTATGTCACATACAGTTACCACCCATAAGCTTTTGGGTGTACTGATTCTTTAATATACACAGTATGATCAGTTAATTAATAGTGGGTCAAGATTATTTAAATGAATATTTAATAAGTACTGGTACCAATACAGTGCATTACCCCAGCACCCAGTAAGAAAACAATTTAAACATAGCAGCAGTCATGTAATGGTCGAGCACCAAGAATGGTGAGTCTGCACTATTAGTCGTTAAAGTAAAACTAAAGGCAAAACTTTTTTTTGGATAGAGAAGGGGGATTATAACCCCTGTCAGTTTTGTTTTCTGCCATCTGTCTTTTTGGGGAAATTTCCCTTCACTTTCTGTCCCATAGCCAAAGCAGAACATGAGATGAAATTTGAACAGGCTTTAATCTCCAGATGAAGCCAAGCCATATTGCAGGAACTTGGCCCTGGAACTATTTACTGATTCTCCCCCAACTATCTTACTTCCTTTTCTCTATTATACTTACTTTCCTGCATCTTACCTTTCCCCACACTTCTTAATAAACGTATTCCAACCCCATACCTCCTATACTTTACCTTTAATTTGTATAATTCTTGTTTTCTGTATTCACTTAAAATGATATAAACGTTTATGATATATTGTGTGTTGCTTTTCATACCATAATCACCTATGTGATGCATTACAATTGCCTGTTACCTTATATATACAAGAATGTTATTATCTTTCTTTGTAAACCTGAACTATATTTAACTCAAAACAATAAAATATTTTAAAAGAGAAATTTGAACAGGCTCCACCTATAACTAAAATATCACTTTTGCCTGGACTGACCCTTTAACTGCTAAGAAAAAGTTGTGTCATACAAACCTTTCGGATGCTGCAGCCTGTAAGTACACCCACCACAGCTGGTCATGTGACTGCTGAAAAGGGTCATGTTAAGGCAGAGCCAGCCAATCAGAGCTTTTTCTTTTTTTTTAATGATTGAAACATAGCAAAGTGACAGTAGAAAAGGACAGAGTAATCCATTGAGTCTGCCCATTTATTTTTTTGCTCTTTTTTGGTTTGATTTGTATTTGTTTTTTTTTACATATTAATTAATGTAATATATACCGTATTTATTGGCGTATAACACGCAATTTTTTCCCCTTAAAACCAGGGGAAAATCGCAGGTGCGTGTTATACGCCGATCCCCTGCGATCCCGGCCTGTCACATTTTCAAAATCGCCGACCGCGATTTGAAAATGGCGCCGCCGGCGCCGAAATACACAGAGCCGGTCCTCGGCTCTTCCCGGCGGCTCTCGTTCATTTTCGGCTCCACTCGTAGTCCCGAGCGGAGCTATCCAAACCTACTCGGCTAGGTTCGGATAGCTCCGCTCGGGACTACGAGTGGAGCCGAAAGTGAACGACAGCCGCCGGAAAGAGCCGAGGACCGGCTCTGTGTATTTCAGCGCCGGCGGCGCCTTTTTCAAATCGCGATCGGCGATTTTGAAGCCCAGAATGGCTGGGATCACTGGGGCAAGGCTGCACTGGGGAAGGCTGCACTGGGGAAGGCTGCACTGGGGAAGGCTGCACTGGGGAAGGCTGCACTGGGGAAAGCTGCACTGAGGAAGTCTGCACTGGGAAAGTCTGCACTGACAAGGCTGCACTGGGGAAGGCTGCACTGACAAGGTTGCACTGGGGAAGGCTGCACTGGGGAAGGCTGCACTGACATGGCTGCACTGACAAGGATGCACTGACAAGGTTGCACTGAGAAGGCTGCAATGATGGGCGTTTAAATGTAAGTTTTTTTTCCCTTCAACTTCCCTCCTAAAAGTTTTTTTTTCCTTAAAATTCCCTCCTAAATTGGGGTGCGTGTTATACGCCGGTGCGTGTTATACGCCGATAAATACGGGTATTTAATGTAATACATATCTTTACATATGAATTAATATAACATATTTTATTGGAAGGTTTTCACATTTTATAGAAAAACTATTCCTGAAAACAAAAATGCAAGTACATACACATATCTAGACCAAAGGGTTTTTCGCACATCAAAAAGAATAATAATGGGCCACTTATTGACACAGAGCTTGCTTATGATCAGCAGCCACAAATGCCTTTGCCTCAGCTGTCCCCTGGGTCAAGAGTAGCCAATAGTAAAGTATGGGGCACATTTCTATAGTTTAGGTTGTAGATGGTATTGGTGATGGTAATAAAATCATTGTCCAGTTTAAATCCACTTTAAAGACAGATCTGGAATCCACATTTCAAAATCCTTTATTTGTCTTTGATACCAATGGTTTGAATAACAGTTGTGCCTATCATGCATACCCTAAACCTGACCTCCTACCATTATAATGACTACAGTCAAAAAGTCTGGGGGCTCACAGGAATACATACCTCCCAACTTTTTGAGATGGGAATGAGGGACACCTATCAGCAAAAGTATGCAGCCATAGGACACACCCCTTGCCACGCCCCCTTAAAGGAGAATCTTACAAAAAACAAGATTGGTTAAACCCACAAGTCCTTTTTTACCACTACTATTCCTTTATATTGGCTTTTGGAATTTACAAATGCAGCAATTTAGAAATTGGATGAAAGGTTTAGCGCTGGAAAACACTTTTTGATAGCAAAAAAGTGCATTTTATATACATCTATTTAGATCAGACCAAAATGAGGGACAAATGAGGAGGAATGAGGGACAGAGGGACATTGCCCTAAATCAGGGACAGTCCCTCAAATTCAGGGACAGTTCGGAGCTATGGGAATATAGTAGGCCTATATTAACTAAAAGCAAAACTTTTATTTTTGTGAATGCAGAGGGTTTAGAACGCTTGTCAGCTATTATTGATGTCTGTGCCCCCCCCCCCCCCCCCCCCCCCATTTGATTCAACCTCCCTATTTGTTCTGTTTACCATTATCATTGAAAAAAGTAAATTGTATCATTGTAAAAGTAAATCCCAAATGTTTGGTTGTCCCCAGAAAAAAGGGGAATCTTCCATTGGGGACACTAGTTCTGGGGACCTGGGGGTCCCCAAGGAATTCCCTTAATTTGCAGGGATTTCCTCTCACTTCCTGTTTGACTCTGGGACAGGAAATGAAGAGAAATCGCCACAATGAGACACAGATGGTGAAAAAAAATCTGAGAGGGGTTATAACCCTCCCTTACTCTATCCAAAATGGAAAAAAAAAGGTTTTCCTATAGTTCCGCTTCCCAACCGCCACACGCCGATGTACGTCGCCAGAATAGCATTGGATGCGCCCGTACGTCCCTTCTTAATCCCGGGCTAGCGGGCGTGCGCATGCCACCATGCGCCGCGGGAGCGCACCCGTGGGTCCTGTGGACTCAATGTCCGCCGGTGGCCCCCTGATCTGTCGTCTGATCTCTGTCATGTCCTAGGTAGCCCATCCCCCTACAGTTAGAACACGCTGAGGGAACACATTTAACCCCTTGATTGCCCCCTAGTGTTTAACCCCTTCCCTGCCAGTGACATTTACACAGTAATCAATGGCTATTTTTAGCTCTGATTGCTGTATAAATGTCAATGGTCCAAAAATAGTGTCAAAAGTGTTCGATCTGTCCGCCGCAATGTCGCAGTCCCGATAAAAATCGCAGATCACCGTCACTAGTAAAAAAAATATATATATATATATAATAAAAATGCCATAAATCTATTGTCAGAAACCATGAAATCAGACTGAGACAGAAGTACAGTTAAATCACACTTGTTTAATAAAAAAAATAATTAGAACAGACGTAGTCAAAACATAGCCAGAGTTCAGGAACTGGAACGGATAGTCAGACAAGCCAAACGTCAGGGAGCCGGAGATGAGCGTAATAAAACAGCAAGCAGGATCTGGAGCCAGAACGGATGTCAGCCAAGCAAGTCTTTTAACAGGAATGCAGGAGAGCGTCTCTGCGATGTTGACTAAGACGAAGGCAGAGATCCTCTGGGCTGGACGGCTTAAGTAAGCAGGACTGACGAGCAGGATATCATCAATAGCTGATATCTCCCCCGATAGCTCAATTTGGCCGGACGGCCAGCTCTAGGAAGGGTTCTGGTCTTCCCAAATGTCTTCCATTTAAGGATTATGGAGGCCACTGTGCTCTTAGGAACCTTAAGTGCAGCAGAATTTTTTTTGTAAACTTGGCCAGATCTGTGCCTTGCCACAATTCTGTCTCTGAGCTCTTCAGGCAGTTCCTTTGACCTCATGATTCTCATTTGCTCTGACATGCACTGTGTGCTGTAAGGTCTTATATAGACTGGTGTGTGGCTTTCCTAATCGAGTCCAATCAGTATAATCAAACACAGCTGGACTCAAATGAAGGTGTAGAACCATCTCAAGGATGATCAGAAGAAATGGACAGCACCTGAGTTAAATATATGAGTGTCACAGCAATGGGTCTGAATACTTAGGACCATGTGATATTTCAGTTTTTCTTTTTTAATAAATCTGCAAAAATTTCAACAATTCAGTGTTTTTCTGTCAATATGGGGTGCTGTGTGTACATTAATGAGGAAAAAAATGAACTTAAATGATTTTAGCAAATGGCTGCAATATAACAAAGAGTGAAACATTTAAGTGGGTCTGAATACTTTCCGTCCTCACTGTATATACATAAAACTATTTTCAGAAATAAAAAACTAATAATTGGCATGTACGTATGTATTACCCCCTTTGTTATAAAGCCCATAAAAAGCTCCGGTGCAACCAATTACCTTCAGAAGTCACATAATTAATGAAATGATGTCCACCTGTGTGCAATCTAAGTGTCACAAGATCTGTCATTACATATACACACCTTTTTGAAAGGCCCCAGAGGCTGCAACACCTAAGCAAGAGGGACCACTAACCAAAAACTGCCATGAAGACCAAGGAACTCTCCAAACAAGTAAGGGACAATGTTGTTGAGAAGTACAAGTCAGGGTTAGGTTATAAAAAAAATATACAAATCTTTGATGATCCTTAGGAGCACCATCAAATCTATCATAACCAAATGGAAAGAACATGGCACAACAGCAAACCTGCCAAGAGATGGCAAAACTCTCGGACCGGGCAAGGAGGGCATTATTAAGAGAGGCAGCACAGAGACCTAAGGTAACCCTGGTGGAGCTGCAGAGTTCCACAGCAGAGACTAGAGTATCTGTACATAGGAAGACAATAAGCCGTACGCTCCATAGAGTTGGGCTTTATGGCAGAGTGGCCAGAAGAAAGCCATTACTTTCAGCAAAAAACAAAATGGCACGTTTTGAGTTTGTGAAAAGGCATGTGGGAGACTCCCAAAATGTATTGAGGAAGGTGCTCTGGTCTGATCAGACTAGAATTGAACTTTTTGGCCATCAAAGAAAACGCTATGTCTGGCGCAAACCCAACACATCACATCACCCAAAGAACACCATCCCCACAGTGAAACATGGTGGAGGCAGCTTCATGCTGTGGGGATGTTTTTCAGCAGTCGGGACTGGGAAACTGGTCAGAGTTGAGGGAAAGATGGATGGTGCTAAATACAGGGATATTCTTGAGCAAAACCTGTACCACTCTGTGTGTGATTTGAGGCTAGGACGGAGGTTCACCTTCCAGCAGGACAATGACACCAAACACACTGCTAAAGCAACACTTGAGTGGTTTAAGGGGAAATATGTAAATGTGCTGGAATGGCCTAGTCAAAGCCCAGACCTCAATCCAATAGAAAATCCCTGGTCAGACTTAAAGATTGCTGTTCAAACCATCCAACTTGAAGGAGCTGGAGCGGTTTTGCAAGGAGGAATGGGCAAAATTCCCAGTGGTAAGATCATAGAGAAGCTCATAGAGACTTATCCAAAGCGACTTGGAGCTGTGATAGCCGCAAAAGGTGGCTCTACAAAGTATTGACTTTAGGGGGGTGAATAGTTATGCACATTGACTTTTTCTGTTATTTTGTCCTATTTGTTGTTTGCTTCACAATAAAAAAAAAAAACATCTTCAAAGTTGTGGGCATGTTCTGTAAATTAAATGATGCAAATCCTCAAACAATCCATGTTAATTCCAGGTTGTGAGGCAACAAAACAGAAAAAAAGCTGGGGAGGGGGGTGAATACTTTTGCAAGGCAATTTATAATATTGATATATACTAATATTAATATATACTGATATATAATATTGGGGATCCCACAAGACTGCTGCTTTTGTATATATTATATTTACTGCTGATATAATATACATATTATAATATTAAAAGACTGCTGCTTTTGTATATATTATAAAACTGCTGATATTGATAATATATTATTGGGGATCACACTGGTCCCCATGTGTGCTTGGAGGCTCATATGAGCTCTTCTTTTAGGTGTGATATAACTTACAGATGTTTTGATGTATGTTGAATATCATTTTTTTTTTCCTCGGGCCGCCTGCTTGAAATTAGTTTTTGCAGGTTTCAAAAACCGGGGGAGAAGGGACTTATGGACTTTTTAGGCACCACAAAAAATATAGATAAAAATTCCTTATTTTATTTGATATCAAAAGACATACATAACAAAACAAAACAAAAATAATAATGGTTTAAAACACAACATGTGTCTGTACTAGAATCATTGCTATACAACACCGTCTACAGTAAGAAAATCTTCGGGCATTTAGGAGAAATAGCTTCCCATGTAGATAGGTCCGGAGAGATGGCTATATAGCAGTTTCATAGTCAGTTCACATGTTGGGATTGATCGATGCTCGACATGTTTCGCGTATGGATTACGCTTCCTCAAGAGCAATAGCCGTATATGATGTAGCTATCAAGGTATATAACATTACAGTTTATTATTAGTACATATACACATAGGTAAGAAACAGGCGTCTACAAGGGCGCCACATATCTAGTACCAAAAAGAACAATTGTGCGCTTGCTCATATAGGAGTGGTGGTGGGCGCCAGCGCCCCAGCGATACTAAAGGACTGCTATGGGGGCGTGCACAACATAATTATAGGTGGTATATACAATGTGTTCTCGTTTGTAACCCCGGTCAGGTATTTAGGAAAAGGAAAAGGACAAAAAAGGGGGGGAGGGGGGGGGGGGGAAGGGAAAAGGGGGGGGGGGGGGGAAAGGAAGGAAAAAGGGAAAGAGGGGAAGAAAAAAGGGGGGGGGGGGGAAAGGGGCAATGAGTGGGAAAAAAGAGGGGGAAAGGGGAGAGATGGGAAAGCGGGGAAAAGGGGGGAGAAAAAGGGGGGGGGGGGGGAGAACAGGAAAAGTAGGAGGAGAGGGGAAAAAAGGGGAGGAAGGGAGAGAAAAAGGTTGAGGGGGTGTGTATATACATAGGTAGCACAGACAAGTAATGAAAGTAAGTTATGGAAACAGTACTTACATTTAAAACCAATATGAAACATTAAAGGGGGGTAATAGTCCGCTAGCAAGGAAAGACCAGGTGACTTGACCATATAATAGAGCTTTTCGTCTCCGAGTCAGTACCGGTATGTTTGCTCTTTTCTTATATACATGTATATGGGCCTGTTTTTGAAGTAGAGAAGGTAATGCACTTTTAAAGAAAGAAAAGGATACATATATGTATATATGTATGTATATCAGACGTAAGCATTTATATATCTATATATGTGCCAATAGTAACCTATTTCCTTGCTGTGGTCTAGGACACTCACCGCTATTAGTCTTATGGATCGAGAACTGTAGTCTATGTGCCTCTGAGTTTTACCATGGAGTGCAAGCAGGCATAGAGCGCAGCGTCACTGTTATGATACCCAGTGTAAGCTAGGGTATAAATCCTAAAGTATAAATGGAACCAGGAACATAGGGAAGAAAAGAATACAGAGGAGGAGAAGAGAGGGGGAGAATGGAGCCTCAGTTAAAAGTATAAAGTCACCATCCAGCAGTATATGCTATAATCCAATTGATGCCCTAGTCAGACAGAATACCTGAATATAAAGAAGGGGAAGCCTATAGCGTGTGTAGTCCTCCTGATCCTGGAGCGGAACGCACACTGAGTCAGGACGCTGTCCTTTTTGTGTGCCCGTCCCGTCCGTCGACGTCCAATCGGCGGCCGCCGACGTGACGTCATCCGGACCGGCCAAGGGCTCTACGTGCGCATGAGTCCCCACCAGCCGGAAGGGCCGTCAATCCGAACGGCGCCTCCAGTAAGAGGGCGGCGCACACACATCGCGAGCTGCATCCGCCGGCTAGAATAGCCAGCCGATGCGCGCGCCGCATCGGAGGGGACCAATGCGGCGCTGGGCGGCCGCATAGCAGTAAAGAATGCACCACCAGGTGGCACCAGCGTACACCTCCATCCGTTGAGCCAAGCGCACAAAGAGAAATTATAAACATGTACCTTGAAACAAAGGGGGGTTATTTAAAACATATATTACAATACAAAGGAGCAATATAGAGATTTCTAATATTGCATATGAGTACCTCCATACTTATACTTGATATATCTGCTCACTAGCGAACTATATATGTACCTTCAACATGACCTCTATATCTATACGATGGATATTGGGCCCGTGTGAGTTGGTTCGGATTGACCAGAGGGGGCATATGCTTACAGAAAAAGCAACAAATGGAAGTTACAAAAAGGGTTTATAGGACTGCGATTCATTAATGCCAGGGGCCCGAGTCGCATTTAAACGCTCTATCCACAAGGTTTCCTGCCTTAAAATTTGTTTGTCCCAGTCCCCGCCACGAGGGCTTCTGGGAATAACCGCAAGGGCAAAAAGGAAACCACCGAGGTGTCAAATTTGTGGTAGAGGTCCAAGTGTCTACTGACAGATGTAATCATTTTTCCTCCTCCAGAATAGTATACATGATCTTTAATACGTGAGCGGAAGTGTTGGATAGTTTTTCCGACATAGAAGGCTTGGCACTCACAGGTCATGAGGTAAACTAGGCCCTGAGTCTCACAGTTAGCATGAAAATGAGGAATAAATGTTTCTCCATTAGGGAGTTGGAATCTGGTCCCTGTGCGGATCCAGGGGCAAAATGAACATCTGCCACATCTGGTCATTCCTGTCGGATGGGATTGTGTTGTAGAGTCATTGCTAAAATGACTGGATGTGAGTTTGTCCCTAAGGGATCTGCTTCTTCGAAAGGTAATGGTGGGGGTGGGAGTGGTATACTTGGCCAGGATCGGGTCTTCGCGTAATAGCGACCAATGTTTAGATAAAATATTCCGTATTTCCACATGTTGTTGGGAGTATTTTGTGATGTATCTAACCATCGTGTTTACTTTTGGAGCTTTTTGTTGATACAGTAAAGTGTTGCGAGATTGGCGCAATACTCTGTTGTACGCACGACGGAGTAATGATTTGCTATATCCCCTTGCTTTTAGACGCTCACGGAGTGCTTTAGCTTGTAATTTAAAGTCCTCTGTAAAGGTGCAATTTCTCCGGAGTCTGAGGTACTGGGCATATGGTATGCTGCGTATGAGAGTATATGGGTGGGCGCTTTCCGCATGTAGCAGAGTGTTCCCGGCTGTCTCTTTGCGGAACAAAGAGGTGGCCAGTTTACCATCATTATCTTTACAGATTGTGAGGTCAAGGAAGGTGATGGTTGAATGGTCACTGCACACTGTAAATTTCAAGTTGAATGAGTTGCAGTTAAGTTTATTTACCAAAATGTTCAAATTTTCCATAGATCCTGACCAAACAATAAAGATGTCGTCAATAAAACGCATCCAACACATCACCTGACTAGTCAAGTGTGATATGCTGTCATCTGAAAAAATTGAGCGTTCCCACCCCCCCAGGTACAGGTTGGCGTAGGTAGGTGCACAACAAGTGCCCATAGCCACACCCTGTACCTGGAGGAAGTGGGATCCGTCAAACGTAAAGCAATTGTGCGTCAAAATGAAATGTAACAATTTCAGGATGAATTCGCAATATTCCCAGCGGTGATGCGTTTGCTCACGAAGGAAGGAACGTGCTATCCCGACGCCCTGCTCGTGAGGGATGCTCGAGTAAAGGGCCTCGACATCCAGGGTCACGAGCAGGGCGTCAGGAGGCACGACCATCCCCTCAATTTGTTTTAATAGGTCCATTGTGTCTCTAATGTATGAGGGCAGGGCCAACACATGTGGCAAAAGAACTGAGTCCACTAGTCGACTGGCGTTTTCTGTCAGAGACCCTATACCTGACACTATTGGTCTACCCGGAGGTGTGGTCTGATTTTTGTGTACTTTGGGGAGTGCATAGAATGTGGCCATCCTAGGATGGCGCACATTCAAGAAGTTATAGAGATCCTGATCAATAAGGCCCTCCTGATGGGCAGAGCCAATGACGTCCAGAAATTCTGCTTTATATTGATCGATTACTCTCGACTCAATTTGTTTGTACCAGGTCTTATTACATAAAATGTTCATGGCCATCTGTTTGTAATCAGCTTTGGTCATGAGAACAATGTTACCGCCTTTATCGGCGGGTTTTATCACCAGATCAGGGTGATTTTGTAATTGCTTAATTGCTAATGCTTGAATTTTGGTTAAATTTTTGTGTTTAGATGTTACAATCATGTTCTTGACGTCATTGACCGTGCCCATCAGGAGGCCCAGATGCTGGGATTGGTCATCAGGTCAGGGAAACGTTGGGATTTAGGCCTAAATCGATTGACTGGAGGGATCTCTGTGGAAGTAGAATTTGACAACACAGAGGTCTCTTCATGGTTTGTGGAGTCACTCTCGTCTAGCAGTAACATTAAATCTCGGAGGGCTCTAAAGTCTTCCATCGTAAAGTGTTTGACTTGTTCGGAAATCTGTTTGTCCTGTATGGACCGTACCCGATCTTTATCAAATAGGAATTTGTATGTGAGATTCCGGGAGAATAAGTATAAATCCTTAATGGTTTCATATTTGTCTATTTCAGCAGATGGACAGAAGCTTAAACCCAGCTGAAGGACTTCTACTTGTTGAGTGTTCAAAGAGTAGGGGGTTAGATTACAGATATTCAAGTTGGTATTTACGTGAGTGGCAGTTTGTGCTCTGACACCTGAAAATTTTGTGAAAGATTCCTCATCTGTGAAATATGTGGATCTAAAGTGCTCTGTCTGAGTTGTGTGTTCGGTATATTGTTACCAAAAGTGTTTAAAGGTGTGGGTGGTGTGTTTTCCATAGTCTGGGTTCCCTGTGTAGGGGGTCTGCCCATGTCACTAATCATGGAAGATGGAGTCGCAATCGCCGACAAATTATGTGATTGTGGTTGTGAGTTTAGAAGCTGGATCGCCTGTAGGGCCGTGGCTCCCAGGTATTTACCAGATGAATGTGTGTTCGTGTCAGTGTTCAGAGAGGTGTCTAATGAAGATTTTTTGTGAACGGAAGAGTTGTCATACGGAGGGCGTCTTTTGAAATAAGGAGTAAAAGACCCACCACCAAGATCCCGCTTACGTGCTCCAAGATGTGAGTGATGAATCGTGGGGTTGGTTTTCTTGGAAGAAGGCTGTGAAGAAAAAATAGAGGAATCAGATTCAGTATCATCATCTGTTGTATATAATGTATTATCTTGATGTTTCGCAGTACGGTTTCTGGTTCTAGACCCTCTTTTTTGGGCAGATGACTGCCAATGATATGCGAAACCATCCATGAAGGCTAATCTATCTTTGGAAAGTTTGTTTTGTTTTTTATAAATGATATCTTTAGTGATTTTGGTGACAAAATCTTTGATATCCTGCCAGCGTTTACATCAAACGCTGGCAGGATATCAAAGATTTTGTCACCAAAATCACTAAAGATATCATTTATAAAAAACAAAACAAACTTTCCAAAGATAGATTAGCCTTCATGGATGGTTTCGCATATCATTGGCAGTCATCTGCCCAAAAAAGAGGGTCTAGAACCAGAAACCGTACTGCGAAACATCAAGATAATACATTATATACAACAGATGATGATACTGAATCTGATTCCTCTATTTTTTCTTCACAGCCTTCTTCCAAGAAAACCAACCCCACGATTCATCACTCACATCTTGGAGCACGTAAGCGGGATCTTGGTGGTGGGTCTTTTACTCCTTATTTCAAAAGACGCCCTCCGTATGACAACTCTTCCGTTCACAAAAAATCTTCATTAGACACCTCTCTGAACACTGACACGAACACACATTCATCTGGTAAATACCTGGGAGCCACGGCCCTACAGGCGATCCAGCTTCTAAACTCACAACCACAATCACATAATTTGTCGGCGATTGCGACTCCATCTTCCATGATTAGTGACATGGGCAGACCCCCTACACAGGGAACCCAGACTATGGAAAACACACCACCCACACCTTTAAACACTTTTGGTAACAATATACCGAACACACAACTCAGACAGAGCACTTTAGATCCACATATTTCACAGATGAGGAATCTTTCACAAAATTTTCAGGTGTCAGAGCACAAACTGCCACTCACGTAAATACCAACTTGAATATCTGTAATCTAACCCCCTACTCTTTGAACACTCAACAAGTAGAAGTCCTTCAGCTGGGTTTAAGCTTCTGTCCATCTGCTGAAATAGACAAATATGAAACCATTAAGGATTTATACTTATTCTCCCGGAATCTCACATACAAATTCCTATTTGATAAAGATCGGGTACGGTCCATACAGGACAAACAGATTTCCGAACAAGTCAAACACTTTACGATGGAAGACTTTAGAGCCCTCCGAGATTTAATGTTACTGCTAGACGAGAGTGACTCCACAAACCATGAAGAGACCTCTGTGTTGTCAAATTCTACTTCCACAGAGATCCCTCCAGTCAATCGATTTAGGCCTAAATCCCAACGTTTCCCTGACCTGATGACCAATCCCAGCATCTGGGCCTTCCTGATGGGCACGGTCAATGACGTCAAGAACATGATTGTAACATCTAAACACAAAAATTTAACCAAAATTCAAGCATTAGCAATTAAGCAATTACAAAATCACCCTGATCTGGTGATAAAACCCGCCGATAAAGGCGGGTAACATTGTTCTCATGACCAAAGCTGATTACAAACAGATGGCCATGAACATTTTATGTAATAAGACCTGGTACAAACAAATTGAGTCGAGAGTAATCGATCAATATAAAGCAGAATTTCTGGACGTCATTGGCTCTGCCCATCAGGAGGGCCTTATTGATCAGGATCTCTATAACTTCTTGAATGTGCGCCATCCTAGGATGGCCACATTCTATGCACTCCCCAAAGTACACAAAAATCAGACCACACCTCCGGGTAGACCAATAGTGTCAGGTATAGGGTCTCTGACAGAAAACGCCAGTCGACTAGTGGACTCAGTTCTTTTGCCACATGTGTTGGCCCTGCCCTCATACATTAGAGACACAATGGACCTATTAAAACAAATTGAGGGGATGGTCGTGCCTCCTGACGCCCTGCTCGTGACCCTGGATGTCGAGGCCCTTTACTCGAGCATCCCTCACGAGCAGGGCGTCGGGATAGCACGTTCCTTCCTTCGTGAGCAAACGCATCACCGCTGGGAATATTGCGAATTCATCCTGAAATTGTTACATTTCATTTTGACGCACAATTGCTTTACGTTTGACGGATCCCACTTCCTCCAGGTACAGGGTGTGGCTATGGGCACTTGTTGTGCACCTACCTACGCCAACCTGTACCTGGGGGGGTGGGAACGCTCAATTTTTTCAGATGACAGCATATCACACTTGACTAGTCAGGTGATGTGTTGGATGCGTTTTATTGACGACATCTTTATTGTTTGGTCAGGATCTATGGAAAATTTGAACATTTTGGTAAATAAACTTAACTGCAACTCATTCAACTTGAAATTTACAGTGTGCAGTGACCATTCAACCATCACCTTCCTTGACCTCACAATCTGTAAAGATAATGATGGTAAACTGGCCACCTCTTTGTTCCGCAAAGAGACAGCCGGGAACACTCTGCTACATGCGGAAAGCGCCCACCCATATACTCTCATACGCAGCATACCATATGCCCAGTACCTCAGACTCCGGAGAAATTGCACCTTTACAGAGGACTTTAAATTACAAGCTAAAGCACTCCGTGAGCGTCTAAAAGCGAGGGGATATAGCAAATCATTACTCCGTCGTGCGTACAACAGAGTATTGCGCCAATCTCGCAACACTTTACTGTATCAACAAAAAGCTCCAAAAGTAAACACGATGGTTAGATACATCACAAAATACTCCCAACAACATGTGGAAATACGGAATATTTTATCCAAACATTGGTCGCTATTACGCGAAGACCCGATCCTGGCCAAGTATACCACCCCCACCCCCACCATTACCTTTCGAAGAAGCAGATCCCTTAGGGACAAACTCACATCCAGTCATTTTAGCAATGACTCTACAACACAATCCCATCCGACAGGAATGACCAGATGTGGCAGATGTTCATTTTGCCCCTGGATCCGCACAGGGACCAGATTCCAACTCCCCAATGGAGAAACATTTATTCCTCATTTTCATGCTAACTGTGAGACTCAGGGCCTAGTTTACCTCATGACCTGTGAGTGCCAAGCCTTCTATGTCGGAAAAACTATCCGACACTTCCGCTCACGTATTAAAGATCATGTATACTATTCTGGAGGAGGAAAAATGATTACATCTGTCAGTAGACACTTGGACCTCTACCACAAATTTGACACCTCGGTGGTCTCC